>OW388084.2:12736136-13936136 GCA_936449025.2 Sarcophaga subvicina
AAGAAGTAGGTTGTTAAAAAACTAAGAGGCGTCATTCCAAATTCAAATAATCCTTCTAGAAAACCCTTGACCTCCCAGATGACAAGGATATTGTTTCGCGGCAACGATATATGGCAGAATATGTTATAGAATTAATTAAGTTATATTCGGCGGAAAAAAGCTTAATAAATGAAACCAAAACAAGGCAACAAAAATGGAACAAGATTTGTATGTGCCGACAACTAGATCTTAGTTTCAACTTGAATAGATTACTGAGGCCATCTGTTGTAAAGTTAGTTAAAAAATTGGTTGAATTAAAACAAAATTCTTTACTAAATATTGTGACCCGCTTATGATATGGCATTTACCCATTAATGCGTGCGTAACAACACGCGAACAAAGTGACGTTAGAAAAAATAACATTCCAACTAATACATTCCATAACAAATGGAGTCATAAAATATCAGCTATTGGTTGAGCTATATCTATTATGAGATTTGAAAAGCGTTGACTGATGGCACTGTGACGGAATGAGTGAATGGCCTTGATATTTTTGTCAATCTTAGACCATTATTGGGTATAGAAACCGGTACCTATGAACTTTCGCAAGAGACAGGAGTATACCCTGGTATAGCTTTAAAAAAATTTTAAATAGTTAGTCAGGGATGCCGTTTTCCGAGATAATAAGTGTCCTCTGAGACGTTAAATATGATTTCTTTGGCAGAATATCATCAATTTTAACTCAAATCAATGGGATTTGTAATATGTTGCCATCAGCACAAACTCAAGTAAAAGAGGCATTTCCCAATACAGTTGAATGTGTCACTAGAATTTCATCACTATATGCAGTTTTACTATACCTATGCCACCAATAACGGAAATTGCGGTTTAAATATCCACGCGTTAACGCACGCTTTAAAAATAATACAAGAGATGATGCATTCGTACTTTAGGAGGAAAAATAAATTTCCTGGTGGATTATTCATTCATATTAAGGGGTTTGAGTCACTAGAGCCATGTGGTTCTTAAATATATAAATAGACATGTCTCGTTCGCTTATGCAAGGAAAAAATATCTTATTTTATACAAGCATGTTAGTCTATACTATATAGGATGAGGAGGAGAATGAGACTATTCTTCACGTACTGTGCACATGGCCTTCACTTGGTCGGAGGAGAAAGAGGTACCTGGGTGCCTACGACATGGAGGATATGGATGAACTGTCATGTATGGATGTTGGCAGCCTGAGTCGCTTGCAACGATGGTACTTGCAACATTTGCAACGATGGTACTTGCAACAACATTAGCATATGGTACTGGTACTTGCAATAACATTTGCACATGGTACTGGTACTTGCAACAACATTTGCACATGGTACTGGTACTTGCAACAACATTTGCACATGGCACTGGTACTTGCAACAACATTTGCACATGGTACTGGTACTTGCAACAACATTTGCACATGGTACTGGTACTTCCAACAACATTTGCACATGGTACTGGTACTTGCAACAACATTTGCACATGGTACTGGTACTTGCAACAACATTTGCACATGGTACTGGTACTTGCAACAACATTTGCACATGGTACTGGTACTTGCAACAACATTTGCACATGGTACTGGTACTTGCAACAACATTTGCACATGGTACTGGTACTTGCAACAACATTTGCACATGGTACTGGTACTTGCAACAACATTTGCACATGGTACTGGTACTTGCAACAACATTTGTACATGGTACTGGTACTTGCAACAACATTTACACATGGTACTGGTACTTGCAACAACATTTGCACATGGTACTGGTACTTCCAACAACATTTGCACATGGTACTGGTACTTGCAACAACATTTGCACATGGTACTGGTACTTCCAACAACATTTGCACATGGTACTGGTACTTGCAACAACATTTGCACATGGTACTGGTACTTGCAACAACATTTGCACATGGTACTGGTACTTGCAACAACATTTGCACATGGTACTGGTACTTGCAACAACATTTGCACATGGTACTGGTACTTGCAACAACATTTGCACATGGTACTGGTACTTGCAACAACATTTGCACATGGTACTGGTACTTGCAACAACATTTGCACATGGTACTGGTACTTGCAACAACATTTGCACATGATACTGGTACTTGCAACAACATTTGCACATGATACTGGTACTTGCAACAACATTTGCACATGGTACTGGTACTTGCAACAACATTTGCACATGGTACTGGTACTTGCAACAACATTTGCACATGGTACTGGTACTTGCAACAACATTTGCACATGGTACTGTCACTTGCAACAACATTTGCACATGGTACTGGTACTTGCAACAACATTTGCACATGGTACTGGTACTTGCAACAACATTTGCACATGGTACTGGTACTTGCAACAACATTTGCACACGGTACTGGTACTTGCAACAACATTTGCACATGGTACTGTCACTTGCAACAACATTTGCACATGGTACTGGTACTTGCAACAACATTTGCACATGGTACTGGTACTTGCAACAACATTTGCATATGGTACTGGTACTTGCAACAACATTTGCACATGGTACTGGTACTTGAAACAACATTTGCACATGGTACTGGTACTTGCAACAACATTTGCACATGGTACTGGTACTTGCAACAACATTTGCACATGGTACTGGTACTTGCAACAACATTTACACATGGTACTGGTACTTGCAACAACATTTGCACATGGTACTGGTACTTGCAACAACATTTGCACATGGTACTGGTACTTGCAACAACATTTGCACATGGTACTGGTACTTGCAACAACATTTGCACATGGTCCTGGTACTTGCAACAACATTTGCACATGGTACTGGTACTTGCAACAACATTTGCACATGGTACTGGTACTTGCAACAACATTTGCACATGGTACTGGTACTTGCAACAACATTTGCACATGGTACTGGTACTTGCAACAACATTTGCACATGGTACTGGTACTTGCAACAACATTTGCACATGGTACTGGTACTTGCAACAACATTTGCACATGGTACTGGTACTTGCAACAACATTTGCACATGGTACTGGTACTTGCAACAACATTTGCACATGGTACTGGTACTTGCAACAACATTTGCACATGGTACTGGTACTTGCAACAACATTTGCACATGGTACTGGTACTTGCAACAACATTTGCACATGGTACTGGTACTTGCAACAACATTTGCACATGGTACTGGTACTTGCAACAACATTTGCACCTGGTACTGGTACTTGCAACAACATTTGCACATGGTACTGGTACTTGCAACAACATTTGCACATGGTACTGGTACTTGCAACAACATTTGCACATGGTACTGGTACTTGCAACAACATTTGCACATGGTACTGGTACTTGCAACAACATTTGCACATGGTACTGGCACTTGCAACAACATTTGCACATGGTACTGGTACTTGCAACAACATTTGCACATGGTACTGGTACTTGCAACAACATTTGCACATGGTACTGGTACTTGCAACAACATTTGCACATGGTACTGGTACTTGCAACAACATTTGCACATGGTACTGGTACTTGCAACAACATTTGCACATGGTACTGGTACTTGCAACAACATTTGCACATGGTACTGGTACTTGCAACAACATTTGCACATGGTACTGGCACTTGCAACAACATTTGCACATGGTACTGGTACTTGCAACAACATTTGCACATGGTACTGGTACTTGCAACAACATTTGCACATGGTACTGGTACTTGCAACAACATTTGCACATGGTACTGGTACTTGCAACAACATTTGCACATGGTACTGGTACTTGCAACAACATTTGCACATGGTACTGGTACTTGCAACAACATTTGCACATGGTACTGGTACTTGCAACAACATTTGCACATGGTACTGGCACTTGCAACAACATTTGCACATGGTACTGGTACTTGCAACAACATTTGCATATGGTACCGGTACTTGCAACAACATTTGCACATGATACTGGTACTTGCAACAACATTTGCACATGATACTGGTACTTGCAACAACATTTGCACATGGTACTGGTACTTGCAACAACATTTGCACATGGTACTGGTACTTGCAACAACATTTGCACATGGTACTGGTACTTGCAACAACATTTGCAAATGGTACTGGTACTTGCAATAACATTTGCACAGGGTACTGGTACTTGCAACAACATTTGCACATGGTACTGGTACTTGTAACAACATTTGCGATGGTACTTGCAACATTTGCGATGGTACTTGCAACATTTGCGATGGTACTTGCAACAACATTTGCACATGGTACTGGTACTTGCAACAACATTTGCACATGGTACTGGTACTTGCAACAACATTTTCACATGGTACTGGTACTTGCAACAACATTTGCACATGGCACTGGTACTTGCAACAACATTTGCACATGATACTGCTACTTGCAACAACATTTGCACATGGTACTGGTACTTGCAACAACATTTACACATGGTACTGGTACTTGCAACAACATTTGCACATGGTACTTGAAACAACATTTGCACATGGTACTGGTACTTGCAACAACATTTGCACATGGTACTGGTACTTGCAACAACATTTGCACATGGTACTGGTACTTGCAACAACATTTGCACATGGTACTGGTACTCGCAACAACATTTGCACATGGTACTGGTACTTGCAACAACATTTGCACATGGTACTGGTACTTGCAACAACATTTGCACATGGTACTGGTACTTGCAACAACATTTGCACATGGTACTGGTACTTGCAACAACATTTGCACATGGTACTGGTACTTGCAACAACATTTGCACATGATACTGGTACTTGCAACAACATTTGCATATGGTACTGGTACTTGCAACAACATTTGCACATGGTACTGGTACTTGCAACAACATTTGCACATGGTACTGGTACTTGCAACAACATTTGCACATGGTACTGGTACTTGCAACAACATTTGCACATGGTACTGGTACTTGCAACAACATTTGCACATGGTACTGGTACTTGCAACAACATTTGCACATGGTACTGGTACTTGCAACAACATTTGCACATGGTACTGGTACTTGCAACAACATTTGCACATGGTACTGGTACTTGCAACAACATTTGCACATGGTACTGGTACTTGCAACAACATTTGCACATGGTACTGGTACTTGCAACAACATTTGCACATGGTACTGGTATTTGCAACAACATTTGCACATGGTACTGGTACTTGCAACAACATTGGCACATGGTACTGGTACTTGCAACAACATTTGCACATGGTACTGGTACTTGCAACAACATTTGCACATGGTACTGGTACTTGCAACAACATTTGCACATGGTCCTGGTACTTGCAACAACATTTGCACATGGTCCTGGTACTTGCAACAACATTTGCACATGGTACTGGTACTTGCAACAACATTTGCACATGGTACTGGTACTTGCAACAACATTTGCACATGGTACTGGTACTTGCAACAACATTTGCATATGGTACTGGTACTTGCAACAACATTTGCACATGGTACTGGTACTTGAAACAACATTTGCACATGGTACTGGTACTTGCAACAACATTTGCACATGGTACTGGTACTTGCAACAACATTTGCACATGGTACTGGTACTTGCAACAACATTTACACATGGTACTGGTACTTGCAACAACATTTGCACATGGTACTGGTACTTGCAACAACATTTGCACATGGTACTGGTACTTGCAACAACATTTGCACATGGTACTGGTACTTGCAACAACATTTGCACATGGTCCTGGTACTTGCAACAACATTTGCACATGGTACTGGTACTTGCAACAACATTTGCACATGGTACTGGTACTTGCAACAACATTTGCACATGGTACTGGTACTTGCAACAACATTTGCACATGGTACTGGTACTTGCAACAACATTTGCACATGGTACTGGTACTTGCAACAACATTTGCACATGGTACTGGTACTTGCAACAACATTTGCACATGGTACTGGTACTTGCAACAACATTTGCACATGGTACTGGTACTTGCAACAACATTTGCACATGGTACTGGTACTTGCAACAACATTTGCACATGGTACTGGTACTTGCAACAACATTTGCACATGGTACTGGTACTTGCAACAACATTTGCACATGGTACTGGTACTTGCAACAACATTTGCACCTGGTACTGGTACTTGCAACAACATTTGCACATGGTACTGGTACTTGCAACAACATTTGCACATGGTACTGGTACTTGCAACAACATTTGCACATGGTACTGGTACTTGCAACAACATTTGCACATGGTACTGGTACTTGCAACAACATTTGCACATGGTACTGGCACTTGCAACAACATTTGCACATGGTACTGGTACTTGCAACAACATTTGCACATGGTACTGGTACTTGCAACAACATTTGCACATGGTACTGGTACTTGCAACAACATTTGCACATGGTACTGGTACTTGCAACAACATTTGCACATGGTACTGGTACTTGCAACAACATTTGCACATGGTACTGGTACTTGCAACAACATTTGCACATGGTACTGGTACTTGCAACAACATTTGCACATGGTACTGGCACTTGCAACAACATTTGCACATGGTACTGGTACTTGCAACAACATTTGCACATGGTACTGGTACTTGCAACAACATTTGCACATGGTACTGGTACTTGCAACAACATTTGCACATGGTACTGGTACTTGCAACAACATTTGCACATGGTACTGGTACTTGCAACAACATTTGCACATGGTACTGGTACTTGCAACAACATTTGCACATGGTACTGGTACTTGCAACAACATTTGCACATGGTACTGGCACTTGCAACAACATTTGCACATGGTACTGGTACTTGCAACAACATTTGCATATGGTACCGGTACTTGCAACAACATTTGCACATGATACTGGTACTTGCAACAACATTTGCACATGATACTGGTACTTGCAACAACATTTGCACATGGTACTGGTACTTGCAACAACATTTGCACATGGTACTGGTACTTGCAACAACATTTGCACATGGTACTGGTACTTGCAACAACATTTGCAAATGGTACTGGTACTTGCAATAACATTTGCACAGGGTACTGGTACTTGCAACAACATTTGCACATGGTACTGGTACTTGTAACAACATTTGCGATGGTACTTGCAACATTTGCGATGGTACTTGCAACATTTGCGATGGTACTTGCAACAACATTTGCACATGGTACTGGTACTTGCAACAACATTTGCACATGGTACTGGTACTTGCAACAACATTTTCACATGGTACTGGTACTTGCAACAACATTTGCACATGGCACTGGTACTTGCAACAACATTTGCACATGATACTGCTACTTGCAACAACATTTGCACATGGTACTGGTACTTGCAACAACATTTACACATGGTACTGGTACTTGCAACAACATTTGCACATGGTACTTGAAACAACATTTGCACATGGTACTGGTACTTGCAACAACATTTGCACATGGTACTGGTACTTGCAACAACATTTGCACATGGTACTGGTACTTGCAACAACATTTGCACATGGTACTGGTACTCGCAACAACATTTGCACATGGTACTGGTACTTGCAACAACATTTGCACATGGTACTGGTACTTGCAACAACATTTGCACATGGTACTGGTACTTGCAACAACATTTGCACATGGTACTGGTACTTGCAACAACATTTGCACATGGTACTGGTACTTGCAACAACATTTGCACATGATACTGGTACTTGCAACAACATTTGCATATGGTACTGGTACTTGCAACAACATTTGCACATGGTACTGGTACTTGCAACAACATTTGCACATGGTACTGGTACTTGCAACAACATTTGCACATGGTACTGGTACTTGCAACAACATTTGCACATGGTACTGGTACTTGCAACAACATTTGCACATGGTACTGGTACTTGCAACAACATTTGCACATGGTACTGGTACTTGCAACAACATTTGCACATGGTACTGGTACTTGCAACAACATTTGCACATGGTACTGGTACTTGCAACAACATTTGCACATGGTACTGGTACTTGCAACAACATTTGCACATGGTACTGGTACTTGCAACAACATTTGCACATGGTACTGGTATTTGCAACAACATTTGCACATGGTACTGGTACTTGCAACAACATTGGCACATGGTACTGGTACTTGCAACAACATTTGCACATGGTACTGGTACTTGCAACAACATTTGCACATGGTACTGGTACTTGCAACAACATTTGCACATGGTCCTGGTACTTGCAACAACATTTGCACATGGTCCTGGTCCTTGCAACAACATTTGCACATGGTACTGGTACTTGCAACAACATTTGCACATGGTACTGGTACTTGCAACAACATTTGCACATGGTACTGGTACTTGCAACAACATTTGCACATGGTACTGGTACTTGCAACAACATTTGCACATGGTACTGGTACTTGCAACAACATTTGCACATGGTACTGGTACTTGCAACAACATTTGCACATGGTACTGGTACTTGCAACAACATTTGCACATGGTACTGGTACTTGCAACAACATTTGCACATGGTACTGGTACTTGCAACAACATTTGCACATGATACTGGTACTTGCAACAACATTTGCACATGGTACTGGTACTTGCAACAACATTTGCACATGGTACTGATACTTGCAACAACATTTGCACATGGTACTGGTACTTGCAACAACATTTGCACATGGTACTGGTACTTGCAACAACATTTGCACATGGTACTGGTACTTGCAACAACACTTGCACATGGTACTGGTACTTGCAACAACATTTGCACATGGTACTGTCACTTGCAACAACATTGGCACATGGTACTGGTACTTGCAACAACATTTGCACATGGTACTGGTACTTGCAACAACATTTGCACATGGTACTGGTACTTGCAACAACATTTGCACATGGTACTGGTACTTGCAACAACATTTGCACATGGTACTGGTACTTGCAACAACATTTGCACATGGTACTGGTACTTGCAACAACATTTGCACATGGTACTGGTACTTGCAACAACATTTGCACATGGTACTGGTACTTGCAACAACATTTGCACATGGTACTGGTACTTGCAACAACATTTGCACATGGTACTGGTACTTGCAACAACATTTGCACATGGTACTGGCACTTGCAACAACATTTGCACATGGTACTGGTACTTGCAACAACATTTGCACATGGTACTGGCACTTGCAACAACATTTGCACATGGTACTGGTACTTGCAACAACATTTGCACATGGTACTGGTACTTGCAACAACATTTGCACATGGTACTGGTACTTGCAACAACATTTGCACATGGTACTTGCAACAACATTTGCGATGGTACTTGCAACAACATTTGCACATGGTACTGGTACTTGCAACAACATTTGCACATGGTACTGGTACTTGCAACAACATTTGCACATGGTACTGGTACTTGCAACAACATTTTCACATGGTACTGGTACTTGCAACAACATTTGCACATGGCACTGGTACTTGCAACAACATTTGCACATGATACTGCTACTTGCAACAACATTTGCACATGGTACTGGTACTTGCAACAACATTTACACATGGTACTGGTACTTGCAACAACATTTGCACATGGTACTTGAAACAACATTTGCACATGGTACTGGTACTTGCAACAACATTTGCACATGGTACTGGTACTTGCAACAACATTTGCACATGGTACTGGTACTTGCAACAACATTTGCACATGGTACTGGTACTCGCAACAACATTTGCACATGGTACTGGTACTTGCAACAACATTTGCACATGGTACTGGTACTTGCAACAACATTTGCACATGGTACTGGTACTTGCAACAACATTTGCACATGGTACTGGTACTTGCAACAACATTTGCACATGGTACTGGTACTTGCAACAACATTTGCACATGATACTGGTACTTGCAACAACATTTGCATATGGTACTGGTACTTGCAACAACATTTGCACATGGTACTGGTACTTGCAACAACATTGGCACATGGTACTGGTACTTGCACCAACATTTGCACATGGTACTGGTACTTGCAACAACATTTGCACATGGTACTGGTACTTGCAACAACATTTGCACATGGTACTGGTACTTGCAACAACATTTGCACATGGTCCTGGTACTTGCAACAACATTTGCACATGGTCCTGGTACTTGCAACAACATTTGCACATGGTACTGGTACTTGCAACAACATTTGCACATGGTACTGGTACTTGCAACAACATTTGCACATGGTACTGGTACTTGCAACAACATTTGCACATGGTACTGGTACTTGCAACAACATTTGCACATGGTACTGGTACTTGCAACAACATTTGCACATGGTACTGGTACTTGCAACAACATTTGCACATGGTACTGGTACTTGCAACAACATTTGCACATGGTACTGGTACTTGCAACAACATTTGCACATGGTACTGGTACTTGCAACAACATTTGCACATGGTACTGGTACTTGCAACAACATTTGCACATGGTACTGGTACTTGCAACAACATTTGCACATGGTACTGGTACTTGCAACAACATTTGCACATGGTACTGGTACTTGCAACAACATTTGCACATGGTACTGGTACTTGCAACAACATTTGCACATGGTACTGTCACTTGCAACAACATTGGCACATGGTACTGGTACTTGCAACAACATTTGCACATGGTACTGGTACTTGCAACAACATTTGCACATGGTACTGGTACTTGCAACAACATTTGCACATGGTACTGGTACTTGCAACAACATTTGCACATGGTACTGGTACTTGCAACAACATTTGCACATGGTACTGGTACTTGCAACAACATTTGCACATGGTACTGGTACTTGCAACAACATTTGCACATGGTACTGGTACTTGCAACAACATTTGCACATGGTACTGGTACTTGCAACAACATTTGCACATGGTACTGGTACTTGCAACAACATTTGCACATGGTACTAGTACTTGCAACAACATTTGCACATGGTACTGGTACTTGCAACAACATTTGCACATGGTACTGGTACTTGCAACAACATTTGCACATGGTACTGGTACTTGCAACAACATTGGCACATGGTACTGGTACTTGCAACAACATTTGCACATGGTACTGGTACTTGCAACAACATTTGCACATGGTACTGGTACTTGCAACAACATTTGCACATGGTACTGGTACTTGCAACAACATTTGCACATGGTACTGGTACTTGCAACAACATTTGCACATGGTACTGGTACTTGCAACAACATTGGCACATGGTACTGGTACTTGCAACAACATTTGCACATGGTACTGGTACTTGCAACAACATTTGCACATGGTACTGGTACTTGCAACAACATTTGCACATGGTACTGGTACTTGCAACAACATTTGCACATGGTACTGGTACTTGCAACAACATTTACACATGGTACTGTTACTTGCAACAACATTTGCACATGGTACTGGTACTTGCAACAACATTTGCACATGGTACTAGTACTTGCAACAACATTGGCACATGGTACTGGTACTTGCAACAACATTTGCACATGGTACTGGTACTTGCAACAACATTTGCACATGGTACTGGTACTTGCAACAACATTTGCACATGGTACTGTTACTTGCAACAACATTGGCACATGGTACTGGTACTTGCAACAACATTTGCACATGGTACTAGTACTTGCAACAACATTTGCACATGGTACTGGTACTTGCAACAACATTTGCACATGGTACTGGTACTTGCAACAACATTGGCACATGGTACTGGTACTTGCACCAACATTTGCACATGGTACTGGTACTTGCAACAACATTTGCACATGGTACTGGTACTTGCAACAACATTTGCACATGGTACTGGTACTTGCAACAACATTTGCACATGGTCCTGGTACTTGCAACAACATTTGCACATGGTCCTGGTACTTGCAACAACATTTGCACATGGTACTGGTACTTGCAACAACATTTGCACATGGTACTGGTACTTGCAACAACATTTGCACATGGTACTGGTACTTGCAACAACATTTGCACATGGTACTGGTACTTGCAACAACATTTGCACATGGTACTGGTACTTGCAACAACATTTGCACATGGTACTGGTACTTGCAACAACATTTGCACATGGTACTGGTACTTGCAACAACATTTGCACATGGTACTGGTACTTGCAACAACATTTGCACATGGTACTGGTACTTGCAACAACATTTGCACATGGTACTGGTACTTGCAACAACATTTGCACATGGTACTGGTACTTGCAACAACATTTGCACATGGTACTGGTACTTGCAACAACATTTGCACATGGTACTGGTACTTGCAACAACATTTGCACATGGTACTGGTACTTGCAACAACATTTGCACATGGTACTGTCACTTGCAACAACATTGGCACATGGTACTGGTACTTGCAACAACATTTGCACATGGTACTGGTACTTGCAACAACATTTGCACATGGTACTGGTACTTGCAACAACATTTGCACATGGTACTGGTACTTGCAACAACATTTGCACATGGTACTGGTACTTGCAACAACATATGCACATGGTACTGGTACTTGCAACAACATTTGCACATGGTACTGGTACTTGCAACAACATTTGCACATGGTACTGGTACTTGCAACAACATTTGCACATGGTACTGGTACTTGCAACAACATTTGCACATGGTACTGGTACTTGCAACAACATTTGCACATGGTACTGGTACTTGCAACAACATTTGCACATGGTACTGGTACTTGCAACAACATTTGCACATGGTACTGGCACTTGCAACAACATTTGCACATGGTACTGGTACCTGCAACAACATTTGCACATGGTACTGGTACTTGCAACAACATTTGCACATGGTACTGGTACTTGCAACAACATTTGCACATGGTACTGGTACTTGCAACAACATTTGCACATGGTACTGGTACTTGCAACAACATTTGCACATGGTACTGGTACTTGCAACAACATTTGCACATGGTACTGGTACTTGCAACAACATTTGCACATGGTACTGGCACTTGCAACAACATTTGCACATGGTACTGGTACTTGCAACAACATTTGCACATGGTACTGGCACTTGCAACAACATTTGCACATGGTACTGGTACTTGCAACAACATTTGCACATGGTACTGGTACTTGCAACAACATTTGCACATGGTACTGGTACTTGCAACAACATTTGCACATGGTACTTGCAACAACATTTGCGATGGTACTTGCAACAACATTTGCACATGGTACTGGTACTTGCAACAACATTTGCACATGGTACTGGTACTTGCAACATTTGCACATGGTACTGGTACTTGCAATAACACTTGCACAGGGTACTGGTACTTGCAACAACATTTGCACATGATACTGGTACTTGCAACAATATTTGCACATGGTACTGGTACTTGCAACAACATTTGCACATGGTACTGGTACTTGCAACAACATTTGCACATGGTACTGGTACTTGCAACAACATTTGCACATGGTACTGGTACTTGCAACAACATTTGCACATGGTACTGGTACTTGCAACAACATTTGCACATGGTACTGGTACTAGCAACAACATTTGCACATGGTACTGGTACTTGCAACAACATTTGCACATGGTACTGGTACTTGCAACAACATTTGCACATGGTACTGTCACTTGCAACAACATTTGCACATGGTACTGTCACTTGCAACAACATTTGCACATAGTACTGGTACTTGCAACAACATTTGCACATGGTACTGGTACTTGCAACAACATTTGCATGGTACTGGTACTTGCAACAACAATTGCACATGGTACTGGTACTTGCAACAACAATTGCAAATGATACTGGTACCTGCAACAACATTTGCACATGGTACTGGTACTTGCAACAACATTTGCACATGGTACTGGCACTTGCAACAACATTTGCACATGGCACTGGTACTTGCAGCAACATTTGCACATGGTACTGGTACTTGCAACAACATTTGCACATGGTACTGGTACTTGCAACAACATTTGCACATGGTACTGGTACTTGCAACAACATTTGCACAAGGTACTGGTACTTGCAACAACATTTGCACATGGTACTGGTACTTGCAACAACATTTGCACATTGTACTGGTACTTGCAACAACATTTGCACATGGTACTGGTACTTGCAACAACATTTGCACATGGTACTGGTACTTGCAACAACATTTGCACATGGTACTGGTACTTGCAACAACATTTGCACATGGTACTGGTACTTGCAACAACATTTTCACATGGTACTGGTACTTGCAACAACATTTGCACATGGCACTGGTACTTGCAACAACATTTGCACATGGTACTGGTACTTGCAACAACATTTGCACATGGTACTGATACTTGCAACAACATTTGCACATGGTACTGGTACTTGCAACAACATTTGCACATGGTACTGGTACTTGCAACAACATTTGCACATGGTACTGGTACTTGCAACAACATTTGCACATGGTACTGGTACTTGCAACAACATTTGCACATGGTACTGGTACTTGCAACAACATTTGCACATGCTACTGGTACTTGCAACAACATTTGCACATGGTACTGGTACTTGCAACAACATTTGCACATGGTACTGGTACTTGCAACAACATTTGCACATGGTACTGGTACTTGCAACAACATTTGCACATGGTACTGGTACTTTCAACAACATTTGCACATGGTACTGGTACTTGCAATAACACTTGCACATGGTACTGGTAATTGCAACAACATTTGCACATCGTACTGGTACTTGCAACAACATTTGCACATGGTACTGGTACTTGCAACAACATTTGCACATGGTACTGGTACTTGCAACAACATTTGCACATGGTACTGGTACTTGCAACAACATTTGCACATGGTACTTGCAACATTTGCGATGGTACTTGCAACAACATTTGCACATGGTACTGGTACTTGCAACAACATTTGCACATGGTACTGGTACTTGCAACAACATTTGCACATGGTACTGGTACTTGCAACAACATTTGCACATGGTACTGGTACTTTCAACAACATTTGCACATGGTACTGGTACTTGCAACAACATTTGCACATGGTACTGGTACTTGCAACAACATTTGCACATGGTACTGGTACTTGCAACAACATTTGCACATGGTACTGGTACTTACAACAACATTTGCACATGGTACTGGTACTTGCAACAACATTTGCACATGGTACTGGTACTTGCAACAACATTTGCACATGGTACTGGTACTTGCAATAACACTTGCACATGGTACTGGTAATTGCAACAACATTTGCACATCGTACTGGTACTTGCAACAACATTTGCACATGGTACTGGTACTTGCAACAACATTTGCACATGGTACTGGTACTTGCAACAACATTTGCACATGGTACTGGTACTTGCAACAACATTTGCACATGGTACTTGCAACATTTGCGATGGTACTTGCAACAACATTTGCACATGGTACTGGTACTTGCAACAACATTTGCACATGGTACTGGTACTTGCAACAACATTTGCACATGGTACTGGTACTTGCAACAACATTTGCACATGGTACTGGTACTTTCAACAACATTTGCACATGGTACTGGTACTTGCAACAACATTTGCACATGGTACTGGTACTTGCAACAACATTTGCACATGGTACTGGTACTTGCAACAACATTTGCACATGGTACTGGTACTTGCAACAACATTTGCACATGGTACTGGTACTTGCAACAACATTTGCACATGGTACTGGTACTTGCAACAACATTTGCACATGGTACTGGTACTTGCAATAACACTTGCACATGGTACTGGTAATTGCAACAACATTTGCACATCGTACTGGTACTTGCAACAACATTTGCACATGGTACTGGTACTTGCAACAACATTTGCACATGGTACTGGTACTTGCAACAACATTTGCACATGGTACTGGTACTTGCAACAACATTTGCACATGGTACTGGTACTTGCAATAACACTTGCACATGGTACTGGTAATTGCAACAACATTTGCACATCGTACTGGTACTTGCAACAACATTTGCACATGGTACTGGTACTTGCAACAACATTTGCACATGGTACTGGTAATTGCAACAACATTTGCACATGGTACTGGTACTTGCAACAACATTTGCACATGGTACTGGTACTTGTAACAACATTTGCACATGGTACTGGTACTTGCAACAACATTTGCACATGGTACTGGTACTTGCAACAACATTTGCACATGGTACTGGTACTTGCAACAACATTTGCACATGGTACTGGTACTTGCAACAACATTTGCACATGGTACTGGTACTTGCAACAACATTTGCACATGGTACTGGTACTTGCAACAACATTTGCACATGGTACTGGTACTTGCAACAACATTTGCACACGGTACTGGTACTTGCAACAACATTTGCACATGGTACTGGTACTTGCAACAACATTTGCACATGGTACTGGTACTTGCAACAACATTTGCACATGGTACTGGTACTTGCAACAACATTTGCACATGGTACTGGTACTTGCAACAACATTTGCACATGGTACTGGTACTTGCAACAACATTTGCACATGGTACTGGTACTTGCAACAACATTTGCGCATGGTACTGATACTTGCAACAACATTTACACATGGTACTGGTACTTGCAACAACATTTGCACATGGTACTGGTACTTGTAACAACATTTGCACATGGTACTGGTACTTGCAACAACATTTGCACATGGTACTGGTACTTGCAACAACATTTGCACATGGTACTGGTACTTGCAACAACATTTGCACATGGTACTGGTACTTGCAACAACATTTGCACATGGTACTGGTACTTGCAACAACATTTGCACATGGTACTGGTACTTGCAACAACATTTGCACATGTTACTGGTACTTGCAACTACATTTGTACATGGTACTGGTACTTGCAACAACATTTGCACATGGTACTGGTACTTGCAACAACATTTGCACATGGTACTGGTACTTGCAACAACATTTGCACATGGTACTGGTAGTTGCAACAACATTTGCGCATGGTACTGGTACTTGCAACAACATTTACACATGGTACTGGTACTTGCAACAACATTTGCACATGGTACTGGTACTTGCAATAACACTTGCACATGGTACTGGTAATTGCAACAACATTTGCACATCGTACTGGTACTTGCAACAACATTTGCACATGGTACTGGTACTTGCAACAACATTTGCACATGGTACTGGTACTTGCAACAACATTTGCACATGGTACTGGTACTTGCAACAACATTTGCACATGGTACTGGTACTTGCAACAACATTTGCACATGGTACTGGTACTTGCAACAACATTTGCACATACTACTGGTACTTGCAACAACATTTGCACATGGTACTGGTACTTGCAACAACATTTGCACATGGTACTGGTACTTGCAACAACATTTGCACATGGTACTGGTACTTGCAACAACATTTGCACATGGTACTGGTACTTGCAACAACATTTGCACATGGTACTGGTACTTGCAACAACATTTGCACATGGTACTGGTACTTGCAACAACATTTGCACATGGTACTGGTACTTGCAATAACACTTGCACATGGTACTGGTAATTGCAACAACATTTGCACATCGTACTGGTACTTGCAACAACATTTGCACATGGTACTGGTACTTGCAACAACATTTGCACATGGTACTGGTACTTGCAACAACATTTGCACATGGTACTGGTACTTGCAACAACATTTGCACATGGTACTTGCAACATTTGCGATGGTACTTGCAACAACATTTGCACATGGTACTGGTACTTGCAACAACATTTGCACATGGTACTGGTACTTGCAACAACATTTGCACATGGTACTGGTACTTGCAACAACATTTGCACATGGTACTGGTACTTTCAACAACATTTGCACATCGTACTGGTACTTGCAACAACATTTGCACATGCTACTGGTACTTGCAACAACATTTGCACATGGTACTGGTACTTGCAACAACATTTGCACATGGTACTGGTACTTGCAACAACATTTGCACAAGGTACTGGTACTTGCAACAACATTTGCACATGGTACTGGTACTTGCAACAACATTTGCACATGGTACTTGCAACATTTGCGATGGTACTTGCAACAACATTTGCACATGGTACTGGTACTTGCAACAACATTTGCACATGGTACTGGTACTTGCAACAACATTTGCACATGGTACTGGTACTTGCAACAACATTTGCACATGGTACTGGTACTTTCAACAACATTTGCACATGGTACTGGTACTTGCAACAACATTTGCACATGGTACTGGTACTTGCAACAACATTTGCACATGGTACTGGTACTTGCAACAACATTTGCACATGGTACTGGTACTTGCAACAACATTTGCACATGGTACTGGTACTTGCAACAACATTTGCACATGGTACTGGTACTTGCAACAACATTTGCACATGGTACTGGTACTTGCAATAACACTTGCACATGGTACTGGTAATTGCAACAACATTTGCACATGGTACTGGTACTTGCAACAACATTTGCACATGGTACTGGTACTTGCAACAACATTTGCACATGGTACTGGTACTTGCAATAACACTTGCACATGGTACTGGTAATTGCAACAACATTTGCACATCGTACTGGTACTTGCAACAACATTTGCACATGGTACTGGTACTTGCAACAACATTTGCACATGGTACTGGTAATTGCAACAACATTTGCACATGGTACTGGTACTTGCAATAACACTTGCACATGGTACTGGTAATTGCAACAACATTTGCACATCGTACTGGTACTTGCAACAACATTTGCACATGGTACTGGTACTTGCAACAACATTTGCACATGGTACTGGTACTTGCAACAACATTTGCACATGGTACTGGTACTTGCAATAACACTTGCACATGGTACTGGTAATTGCAACAACATTTGCACATCGTACTGGTACTTGCAACAACATTTGCACATGGTACTGGTACTTGCAACAACATTTGCACATGGTACTGGTACTTGCAATAACACTTGCACATGGTACTGGTAATTGCAACAACATTTGCACATCGTACTGGTACTTGCAACAACATTTGCACATGGTACTGGTACTTGCAACAACATTTGCACATGGTACTGGTACTTGCAACAACATTTGCACATGGTACTGGTACTTGCAACAACATTTGCACATGGTACTGGTAATTGCAATAACACTTGCACATGGTACTGGTAATTGCAACAACATTTGCACATCGTACTGGTACTTGCAACAACATTTGCACATGGTACTGGTACTTGCAACAACATTTGCACATGGTACTGGTACTTGCAACAACATTTGCACATGGTACTGGTACTTGCAACAACATTTGCACATGGTACTGGTACTTGCAATAACACTTGCACATGGTACTGGTAATTGCAACAACATTTGCACATCGTACTGGTACTTGCAACAACATTTGCACATGGTACTGGTACTTGCAACAACATTTGCACATGGTACTGGTAATTGCAACAACATTTGCACATGGTACTGGTACTTGCAACAACATTTGCACATGGTACTGGTACTTGTAACAACATTTGCACATGGTACTGGTACTTGCAACAACATTTGCACATGGTACTGGTACTTGCAACAACATTTGCACATGGTACTGGTACTTGCAACAACATTTGCACATGGTACTGGTACTTGCAACAACATTTGCACATGGTACTGGTACTTGCAACAACATTTGCACATGGTACTGGTACTTGCAACAACATTTGCACATGGTACTTGCAACAACATTTGCACATGGTACTTGCAACATTTGCGATGGTACTTGCAACAACATTTGCACATGGTACTGGTACTTGCAACAACATTTGCACATGGTACTGGTACTTGCAACAACATTTGCACATGGTACTGGTACTTGCAACAACATTTGCACATGGTACTGGTACTTGCAACAACATTTGCACATGGTACTGGTACTTGCAACAACATTTGCACATGGTACTGGTACTTGCAACAACATTTGCACATGGTACTGGTACTTGCAACAACATTTGCACATGGTACTGGTACTTGCAACAACATTTGCACATGGTACTGGTACTTGCAACAACATTTGCACATGGTACTGGTACTTGCAATAACACTTGCACATGGTACTGGTAATTGCAACAACATTTGCACATCGTACTGGTACTTGCAACAACATTTGCACATGGTACTAGTACTTGCAACAACATTTGCACATGGTACTGGTACTTGCAACAACATTTGCACATGGTACTGGTACTTGCAACAACATTTGCACATGGTACTGGTACTTGCAACAATATTTGCACATGGTACTGGTACTTGCAACAACATTTGCACATGGTACTGGTACTTGCAACAACATTTGCACATGGTACTGGTACTTGCAACAACATTTGCACATGGTACTGGTACTTGCAACAACATTTGCACATGGTACTGGTACTTGCAACAACATTTGCACATGGTACTGGTACTTGCAACAACATTTGCACATGGTACTGGTACTTGCAACAACATTTGCACATGGTACTGGTACTTGCAACAACATTTGCACATGGTACTGGTACTTGCAACAACATTTGCACATGGTACTGGTACTTGCAACAACATTTGCACATGGTACTGGTACTTGCAACAACATTTGCACATGGTACTGGTACTTGCAACAACATTTGCACATGGTACTGGTACTTGCAACAACAATTGCAAATGGTACTGGTACTTGCAACAACATTTGCACATGGTACTGGTACTTGCAACAACATTTGCACATGGTACTGGTACTTGCAACAACATTTGCACATGGTACTGGTACTTGCAACAACATTTGCACATGGTACTGGTACTTGCAACAACATTTGCACATGGTACTGGTACTTGCAACAACATTTGCACATGGTACTGGTACTTGCAACAACATTTGCACATGGTACTGGTACTTGCACCAACATTTGCGCATGGTACTGGTACTTGCAACAACATTTGCACATGGTACTGGTACTTGCAACAACATTTGCACATGGTACTGGTACTTGCAACAACATTTGCACATGGTACTGGTACTTGCAACAACATTTGCACATGGTACTGGTACTTGCAACAACATTTGCACATGGTACTGGTACTTGCAACAATATTTGCACATGGTACTGGTACTTGCAACAACATTTGCACATGGTACTGGTACTTGCAACAACATTTGCGCATGGTACTGGTACTTGCAACAACATTTGCACATGGTACTGGTACTTGCAACAACATTTGCACATGGTACTGGTACTTGCAACAACATTTGCACATGGTACTGGTACTTGCAACAACATTTGCACATGGTACTGGTACTTGCAACAACATTTGCACATGGTACTGGTACTTGCAACAACATTTGCGCATGGTACTGGTACTTGCAACAACATTTGCACATGGTACTGGTACTTGCAACAACATTTGCACATGGTACTGGTACTTGCAACAACATTTGCACATGGTACTGGTACTTGCAACAACATTTGCACATGGTACTGGTACTTGCAACAACATTTGCACATGGTACTGGTACTTGCAACAATATTTGCACATGGTACTGGTACTTGCAACAACATTTGCACATGGTACTGGTACTTGCAACAACATTTGCACATGGTACTGGTACTTGCAACAACATTTGCACATGGTACTGGTACTTGCAACAACATTTGCACATGGTACTGGTACTTGCAACAACATTTGCACATGGTACTGGTACTTGCAACAACATTTGCACATGGTACTGGTACTTGCAACAATATTTGCACATGGTACTGGTACTTGCAACAACATTTGCACATGGTACTGGTACTTGCAACAACATTTGCACATGGTACTGGTACTTGCAACAACATTTGCACATGGTACTGGTACTTGCAACAACATTTGCACATGGTACTGGTACTTGCAACAACATTTGCACATGCTACTGGTACTTGCAACAACATTTGCACATGGTACTGGTACTTGCAACAACATTTGCACATGGTACTGGTACTTGCAACAACATTTGCACATGGTACTGGTACTTGCAACAACATTTGCGCATGGTACTGGTACTTGCAACAACATTTGCACATGGTACTGGTACTTGCAACAACATTTGCACATGCCACTGGTACTTGCAACAACATTTGCACATGGTACTGGTACTTGCAACAACATTTGCACATGGTACTGGTACTTGCAACAACATTTGCACATGGTACTGGTACTTGCAACAACATTTGCACATGGTACTGGTACTTGCAACAACATTTACACATGGTACTGGTACTTGCAACAATATTTGCACATGGTACTGGTACTTGCAACAACATTTGCACATGGTACTGGTACTTGCAACAACATTTGCACATGGTACTGGTACTTGCAACAACATTTGCTCATGGTACTGGTACTTGCAACAACATTTGCACATGGTACTGGTACTTGCAACAACATTTGCCCATGGTACTGGTACTTGCAACAACATTTGCCCATGGTACTGGTACTTGCAACAACATTTGCACATGATACTGGTACTTGCAACAACATTTGCACATGGTACTGGTACTTGCAACAACATTTGCACATGGTACTGGTACTTGCAACAACATTTGCACATGGTACTGGTATTTGCAACAACATTTGCACATGGTACTGGTACTTGCAACAACATTTGCACATGATACTGGTACTTGCAACAACATTTGCACATGATACTGGTACTTGCAACAACATTTACACATAGTACTAGTACTTGCAACAACATTTGCACATGGTACTGGTACTTGCAACAACATTTGCACATGGTACTGGTACTTGCAATAACACTTGCACATGGTACTGGTATTTGCAACAACATTTGCACATGGTACTGGTACTTGCAACAACATTTGCACATGATACTGGTACTTGCAACAACATTTGCACATGATACTGGTACTTGCAACAACATTTACACATAGTACTGGTACTTGCAACAACATTTGCACATGGTACTGGTACTTGCAACAACATTTGCACATGGTACTGGTACTTGCAACAACATTTGCACATGGTACTGGTACTTGCAACAACATTTGCACATGCTACTGGTACTTGCAACAACATTTGCACATGGTACTGGTACTTGCAGCAACATTTGCACATGCTACTGGTACTTGCAACAACATTTGCACATGGTACTGGTACTTGCAACAACATTTACACATGGTACTGGTACTTGCAGCAATATTTACACATGGTACTGGTACTTGCAACAACATTTGCACATGGTACTGGTACTTGCAACAACATTTGCACATGGTACTGGTATTTGCAACAACATTTGCACATGGTACTGGTACTTGCAACAACATTTGCACATGGTACTGGTACTTGCAACAACATTTGCACATGGTACTGGTACTTGCAACAACATTTGCACATGGTACTGGTACTTGCAACAACATTTGCACATGGTACTGGTACTTGCAACAACATTTGCACATGGTACTGGTACTTGCAACAACATTTGCACATGGTACTGGTACTTGCAACAACATTTGCACATGGTACTGGTACTTGCAACAACATTTGCACATGGTACTGGTACTTGCAACAACATTTGCACATGGTACTGGTACTTGCAACAACATTTGCACATGGTACTGGTACTTGCAACAACATTTGCACATGGTACTGGTACTTGCAACAACATTTGCACATGGTACTGGTACTTGCAACAACATTTGCACATGGTACTGGTACTTGCAACAACATTTGCACATGGTACTGGTACTTGCAACAACATTTGCACATGGTACTGGTACTTGCAACAACATTTGCACATGGTACTAGTACTTGCAACAACATTTGCACATGGTACTGGTACTTGCAACAACATTTGCACATGGTACTGGTACTTGCAACAACATTTGCACATGGTACTGGTACTTGCAACAACATTTGCACATGGTACTGGTACTTGCAACAACATTTGCACATGGTACTGGTACTTGCAACAACATTTGCACATGGTGCTGGTACTTGCAACATCATTTGCACATGATACTGGTACTTGCAACAACATTTGCACATGGTACTGGTACTTGCAACAACATTTGCACATGGTACTGGTACTTGCAACAACATTTGCACATGGTACTGGTACTTGCAACAACATTTGCCCATGGTCCTGGTACTTGCAACAACATTTGCCCATGGTACTGGTACTTGCAACAACATTTGCACATGGTACTGGTAGTTGCAACAACATTTGCACATGGTACTGGTACTTGCAACAACATTTGCACATGGTACTGGTACTTGCAACAACATTTGCACATGGTACTGGTACTTGCAACAACATTTGCACATGGTACTGGTACTTGCAACAACATTTGCACATGGTACTAGTACTTGCAACAACATTTGCACATGGTACTGGTACTTGCAACAACATTTGCACATGGTACTGGTACTTGCAACGACAATTCCAAAGGGTACTGGTACCTGCAACAACATTTGCACATGGTACTGGTACTTGCAACAACATTTGCACATGGTACTGGTACTTGCAACAACATTTGCACATGGTACTGGTACTTGCAACAACATTTGCACATGGTACTGGAACTTGCAACAACATTTGCAGATGGTACTGGTACTTGCAACAACATTTGCACATGGTACTGGTACTTTCAACAACATTTGCACATGGTACTGGTACTTGCAACAACATTTGCACATGGTACTGGTACTTGCAACAACATTTGCACATGGTACTGGTACTTGCAACAACATTTGCACATGGTACTGGTACTTGCAACAACATTTGCACATGGTAGTGGTACTTGCAACAACATTTGCACATGGTACTGGTACTTGCAACAACATTTGCACATGGTACTGGTACTTGCAACAACATTTGCACATGGTACTGGTACTTGCAACAACATTTGCACATGGTACTGGTACTTGCAACAACATTTGCACATGGTACTGGTACTTGCAACAACATTTGCACATGGTACTGGTACTTGCAATAACACTTGCACATGGTACTGGTACTTGCAACAAGATTTGCACATGGTACTGGTACTTGCAACAACACTTGCACATGGTACTGGTACTTGCAACAACACTTGCACATGGTACTGGTACTTGCAACAACATTTGCACATGATACTGGTACTTGCAACAACATTTGCACATGGTACTGGTACTTGCAACAACATTTGCACATGGTACTGGTACTTGCAACAACATTTGCACACGGTACTGGTACTTGCAACAACATTTGCACATGGTACTGGTACTTGCAACAACATTTGCACATGGTACTGGTACTTGCAACAACATTTGCACATGGTACTGGTACTTGCAACAACATTTGCACATGGTACTGGTACTTGCAACAACATTTGCACATGGTACTGGTACTTGCAACAACATTTGCACATGGTACTGGTACTTGCAACAACATTTGCACATGGTACTGGTACTTGCAACAACATTTGCACATGGTACTGGTACTTGCAACAACATTTGCACATGGTACTGGTACTTGCAACAACATTTGCACATGGTACTGGTACTTGCAACAACATTTGCACATGGTACTGGTACTTGCAACAACATTTGCACATGGTACTGGTACTTGCAATAACATTTGCACATGGTACTGGTACTTGCAACAACATTTGCACATGGTACTGGTACTTGCAACAACATTTGCACATGGTACTGGTACTTGCAACAACATTTGCACATGGTACTGGTACTTGCAACAACATTTGCACATGGTACTGGTACTTGCAACAACATTTGCATATGGTACTGGTACTTGCAACAACATTTGCACATGGTACTGGTACTTGCAACAACATTTGCACATGGTACTGGTACTTGCAACAACATTTGCACATGGTACTGGTACTTGCAACAACATTTGCACATGGTACTGGTATTTGCAACAACATTTGCACATGGTACTGGTACTTGCAACAACATTTGCACATGGTACTGGTACTTGCAACAACATTTGCACATGGTACTGGTACTTGCAACAACATTTGCACATGGTACTGGTACTTGCAATAACATTTGCACATGGTACTGGTACTTGCAACAACAATTGCAAATGGTACTGGTACTTGCAACAACAATTGCACATGGTACTGGTACTTGCAACAACATTTGCACATGGTACTGGTACTTGCAACAACATTTGCACATGGTACTGGTACTTGCAACAACATTTGCACATGGTACTGGTACTTGCAACAACATTTGCACATGGTACTGGTACTTGCAACAACATTTGCACATGGTACTGGTACTTGCAACAACATTTGCACATGGTACTGGTACTTGCAACAACATTTGCACATGGTACTGGTACTTGCAACAACATTTGCACATGGTACTGGTACTTGCAACAACATTTGCACATGGTACTGGTACTTGCAACAACATTTGCACATGGTACTGGTACTTGCAACAACATTTGCACATGGTACTGGTACTTGCAACAACATTTGCACATGGTACTGGTACTTGCAACAACATTTGCACATGGTACTGGTACTTGCAACAACATTTGCACATTGTACTGGTACTTGCAACAACATTTGCACATGGTACTGGTACTTGCAACAACATTTGCACATGGTACTGGTACTTGCAACAACATTTGCACATGGTACTGGTACTTGCAACAACATTTGCACATGGTACTGGTACTTGCAACAACATTTGCACATGGTACTGGTACTTGCAACAACATTTGCATATGATACGGGTACTTGCAACAACATTTGCACATGGTACTTGTACTTGCAACAACATTTGCACATTGTACTGGTACTTGCAACAACATTTGCACATGGTACTGGTACTTGCAACAACATTTGCATATGATACTGGTACTTGCAACAACATTTGCACATGGTACTTGTACTTGCAACAACATTTGCACATGGTACTGGTACTTGCAACAACATTTGCATATGATACTGGTACTTGCAACAACATTTGCACATGGTACTTGTACTTGCAACAACATTTGCACATGGTACTGGTACTTGCAACAACATTTGCACATGATACTGGTACTTGCAACAACATTTGCACATGGTACTGGTACTTGCAACAACATTTACACATGGTACTGGTACTTGCAACAACATTTGCACATGGTACTGGTACTTGCAACAACATTTGCACATGGTACTTGAACTTGCAACAACATTTGCACATGGTACTGGTACTTGCAACAACATTTGCACATGGTACTGGTACTTGCAACAACATTTACACATGGTACTGGTACTTGCAACAACATTTGCACATGATACTGGTACTTGCAACAACATTTGCACATGGTACTGGTACTTGCAACAACATTTGCACATGGTACTGGTACTTGCAACAACATTTGCACATGGTACTGGTACTTGCAACAACATTTGCACAAGGTACTGGTGCTTGCAATAACATTTGCACATGGTACTGGTACTTGCAACAACATTTGCACATGATACTGCTACTTGCAACAACATTTGCACATGGTACTGGTACTTGCAACAACATTTGCACATGGTACTGGTACTTGCAACAACATTTGCACATGGTACTGGTACTTGCAACAACATTTGCACATGATACTGGTACTTGCAACAACATTTGCACATGATACTGGTACTTGCAACAACATTTGCACATGGTACTGGTACTTGCAACAACATTTGCACATGGTACTGTGTGGTAGCGGATTAGAATACTACCATAGTGGTTCCCTGCTTGTCGTAAAAGGCGACTAAATGGGAGGGCAAAGGTAGAGGGTGCGGATGAAAAGTCTGGCATATACCCAATGACACTGATGCTTTAAAGCGAAACAATGCCGCTCAAAGTATTGAACTACCGTGGTATCACGATAGCACCGTGGGAATCACATACCAGCATGCGTGCAAGCACGCACCCAACGGATGTGGACGATCGGAGCCTAGTCGTATAGGCATCAGAATTGATTCCAGTAAGATTCTGATTATGGTATACTGGACTACATTACTATTTGGATTTGATGACATGGGATGGTGGATGGGGTATTCTGTTACCAATATATGCTGGAGTGAAATCTGGTACAGACGGCTTTCAGGCTAATACACCATCTGTCTCCGTCCCGTTAAAACCTGGCAAGCCTTGGAGAACGATCTTGGACTCGTCCCGTTGAGTTGGGGTGTAGGGGCAGTTAAGAATTTCTTCTGTTTAGCTCCCGGTCTGGCTCTGAACACAAGCTCTCATGAGGACTTGTGTCAACCCTCGCATGGCCTCCCTGCATTGCAAAGATAACCATGGGACCACAATAAGGGTAACTACACAACGAATCCAAGATAACGGCTCCAAGTTGGGACCCAATAAAATGGAATTTAACACAAGCAACAATCAATATAACTTTACAGGCGCTACTTCTCCAGCCGGCACCGAGGGTGCAAAGGAGACCCAGCAGGACAGCCCTTTCCTGAATCCTTTCCGGAGGGCTTCGAGGTTACTCCACTCACCACCGCTGAAGCAGAACGGCGAGAGATCTCGCTCGTCACCACCGGAGTTACAGAGGAGCAAAGCTCCTGAAAAGGAGGTGAATGATTTCACCAAGCTAGGCGACAGAATCTCGGAACTCGTCGAGATGATGGGCGGAGGAAGGAGGTCCATCCACCAAGCGATGCACGATTTAGTAGCTTCTATATCGTCACTATACCAGCAAGCCGCTAAGGATAAAGTTGCGGAACAGGAGGTAAAGGTCAGAACCAATGACAGAAGCACACAGACGATCATGCAACAAGGGACACCTTGTGCTTCCAAAAGGCAGAGGGATGAATTGGAAAAACCAAGGAGAACACCTCCAAAGAAGACCAGGACAACCCGTCCTCGTGGACTAGTCAAGCCTGCCGCTGAGGTTAGGAATAGTGACTCGCCTGGGCGACCAGTAACTGCTACGAACCAGACTGTGGTAGTGCCCGCAGCAACAGAGGAAAACACCCAGGAGCACAATGATTGGATCGTGAAAACTAGGAAGCGCAGAAAACCTCCAAGACCAGACGCAGTGATAATAAAGCCAACCGAGAAACTATCGTTTGCGGACATTCTAAGGAAGGTAAGGAATGCCCCGGAGCTTAAATCAGTTGGCGAGGATGTCCAGCTTGTGAAGAAGACACAAAGGGGCGAAATCCTTCTGGAGTTTAGAAGATCGGCAGAGGTGGCTACGGAGATGCACCGTTCTAAGCTAAGGAGCTTATTGGCCGAAGAGATAGAGGTCAGAACAATAACTGAGGAGGCTACATTCGAACTCAGATACCTGGATGAAGTAACAACTGAGGAGGAAATAATCGCCGCATGGAGGGACCAAATCGGGGAAATACAACCGTCGGCTCTCAAGACGATCAGGAACGTTCCAGGAGGTACTAGGACGGCGGTAATCGCAATCCCTATGAAGCTGGCAGGCAGGGCAGAGGAAGTTGGTAAACTGCGTGTAGGGTGGACAGTTTGCCGCTTACTGAGAAAGGTAACCCCAAGGAGATGTTACAAGTGCTTGCAGTTCGGGCATGTAGCAGGAAAGTGTAGCAGTAATAGTGACTGGTCCAAACACTGCTTCAAGTGCGGAGGGCAAGGTCACATTGCCAAGGCTTGCGACCGTGACCCTCACTGCCTTCTTTGTAGAGGCGATCCGGACGCGGACGCGAAGCATATCACGGGAGGACATAAGTGCGCACACTATCTAGCGGCACGACGGAAGTTGACATACTCAGGTAAATGAGAGTCCTGCAGTTGAACTTGAACCATTGCGAAGCGGCGCAGGAGCTACTTAAACAGACGGTGCGGGAGCAGAGGATAGACTTGGCAGTACTGAGCGAGCACTACAGAGCACCTGAAAACCAACGTTGGATAGCCAGCAAATGCAATAGGGCTTCGATGTGGTCCTGTGGTAAATTCCCAATGGGAAATGTCGACGACAGGTGGGAGAGCTTTGTGAAATGCACCGTTAATGGGGTACATTTCTTCAGCTGTTATCTTCCCCCTAGCCTATCAATAGAAGACTATAGACGCAGAATAGATGACATCGTTAAGGAAGCAAGGCACGTGAGACCTGTGGTAATTGCCGGGGATTTCAATGCTTGGGCTGTTGAATGGGGCTCGGCATTCACTAATCCAAGAGGAGAATGCCTACTCGACGCACTTGCAACATTGGATGTTGTTTTACTTAATAGTGGTGATAGGGATACATTCTCGAGAAATGGACGCTGCTCTAAAATTGACCTGACATTCGTCAGCGACTCACTGGCGACCTCATCTACCTGGTTGGTGTCTGACATCTACACACATAGCGATCATCAGGCTATCATTTTTGAGATCCGGGAAAGCTCTACGGGACACAACGTTCCTGCCGCACCGCCGAACCCTCTTTGGAAGGACTCCACCTTTGACAGGGAAACCTTTGTCCTTGCATTGGAGGATATTCGGTTATTCGGGAACGCGAATGACAAGGCGACGGAACTTATGCGCTCCATAACGGAGGCTTGCAACGTTTCTATGGCAAGGAGGCGTAATATGTCTGGGAAGAAACACGTCTACTGGTGGAACGCGGATATAGCGGATCTGAGGCGTAAATGCAAGCGCGCACGGCGGCTATTCCAAAGGGCCAGAGGCCGGGATGAATTTGCAGAACTGCGTGAAAGATATAGAAGGTGTAGGACCAGCCTTAATGGGGCCATTGCGCTCAGCAAGAGAAGATGCTACAGGGAAATGTGCGCCGATGTGGACGAGAATCCCTGGGGAACTGGATATAAGGTGGTGATGAGAAAGCTGAACTGCTTCCGACCACCAGCAACGTCATGTGCAGCTAAGATGCAATCAATCGTTGCGGACCTCTTTCCGCACAAAGCCGAAATTACATACTGCGTGCGGGATATGCGGTCACCGGAGGAAATCCCAGAAGTCAGCAGGCAGGAATTGGAATCAGTCTGTGGGGAAATGAAACTTAACAAAGCACCGGGGATCGACGGGATCCCAAACATTGCGCTTAAGGCGGCCATTGAAAGTAATACTGAGCTGTTTAGACAAGTTTTTAATGCTTGTATTCAGGAGAGGACGTTCCCTAGGATATGGAAGAGACAGAGACTGGTTCTAATTCCGAAGGGTAACAACGCGCAGGATGCATCGGGCTACCGCCCGCTCTGTATGATCGACACAGCTGGAAAACTTTTGGAGAGGATAATTTGTAGGAGACTGGAAGCATTCCTGGGGGCAGAAGGCTTGTCGGATCGCCAATTTGGTTTCCGAAAAGCCCGCTCCACAATAGATGCAATAGAGATGGTTATGACAATAGCAAAGGATGCTATCAGTGGTGAGCGCTGGCTGGAGGGCGATAAGGAGTACTGCGCTATCATCACCCTGGACGTCAAGAACGCATTCAATTCTGCGGATTGGGATGCCACTTTAACAGCCCTAGATGGAAAGGATGTACCGAACTACTTGATGGAACTTATTAAGGACTACTTTAAGGATAGAGTGCTCTTATATGACACAGATGATGGCAGGAAGACATATGCGGTATCGGCGGGGGTCCCGCAAGGTTCCGTGCTGGGCCCAATACTATGGAATGTCATGTATGATGGTGTACTGGGGCTTAGATTCCCTAGAGGTACACAGATCATTGGTTTTGCGGACGATATTGCCCTGGTGATAAGGGGAAAACATTTAGATGAGTTAGTGAGAACATGTAACACTGCGGTTGGTATGGTCAGGAACTGGATCACGGGAATAGGTCTCAAACTTGCTGATCACAAGACGGATGTACTACTTGTAAGCAGTAGGAAGAAGATAGAATTTATTACAATAACAGTAGGCGACCAGCGCATAACATCAAAGCAGGCGATTAAATATCTGGGAGTAATGATTGATAACAGGCTCACGTTTAGGGAACACCTGACGTACGTCGGTGGAAAGTGTGTGGCGACATCATGTGCACTTGCCCGATTAATGCCTAACCTTGGAGGCCCAAAACAGGAGAGGAGGCGGTTACTGATGAAGGTAGTGACTTCGATCGCTATATATGCGGCCCCTATATGGGCCGGGGCCATGGATAAGAAGACCTATAGAGCAGGTATAGAAACGGCCTACAGAAGATCAGCTCTCAGGGTGATTTCTGCCTTCCGCACGGTGTCTACTGATGCAGCATTGGTGATTGCGGGGATGATGCCCCTGAGGCTAGTAGTGGATGTAGAGCGGAGGAAACATGACACAAGGAGGGGAATGGATCTCCCCAGTCCTGTTCAGTTAGTGGATGACGCTATGCATAGATGGCAGCATGACTGGGTCAATTCAACCAAGGGAAGGTGGACCCACAGACTCATACCGAGCATAGGCGAATGGACCAAAAGGAGACACGGTCAGGTGAACTTCTACCTGACACAGTTACTAACCGGCCATGGATGTTATAGAGCATATCTCTATAAGTTTGGTCATGATGTAGACGAGGCATGCCCAGAATGCCCCAATGAAAGGGAGACGGCGGAGCACGTTTTCTTTACTTGCCCGCGATATGTTGTTCAACGAAATTGCCTGGAGAGGACAGTAGGATTCCAGGTAACGCCCGATAGCATAGTTAACCTGATGTTAACCTCAAGTGACAATTGGAACGCAGTATGTGTTTTCGCAAGGAAGGTGTTGACGCAACAAAGATTGGCTGAGAGACCAAGGTCAGCAGAATTTGAAGGCAGCACTCGCTGAATCTCCACCCCCCCGAAGTAATACTTGATTGTGGTCCCGGGGGGGGCAAATGGTTGAAAGTGTGACGAACTAGGTTGGGTTTAGTACGTATGCGTTTAGCAAGCCGAGAGTAAGTCTTGCGGCGAATCGTGCACATTGGTAGGCCGGGCTACCAATGTTTTTCGAAGATTCCCAACCTTTAGCTCGTAAAGCTATAAAAAAAAAAAAAAAACATGGTACTGGTACTTGCAACAACATTTGCACATGGTACTGGTACTTGCAACAACATTTGCCCATGGTACTGGTACTTGCAACAACATTTGCCCATGGTACTGGTACTTGCAACAACATTTGCACATGGTACTGGTACTTGCAACAACATTTGCACATGGTACTGATACTTGCAACAACATTTGCACATGGTACTGGTACTCGCAACAACATTTGCACATGGTACTGGTACTTGCAACAATATTTGCACATGGTACTGGTACTTGCAACAACATTTGCACATGGTACTGGTACTTGCAACAACATTTGCACATGGTACTGGTACTTGCAATAACACTTGCACATGGTACTGGTACTTGCAACAACATTTGCACATGGTACTGGTACTTGCAACAACATTTGCACATGGTACTGGTACTTGCAACAACATTTGCACATGAGAATGGTACTTGCAAGAACATTTGCACATGGTACTGGTATTTGCAACAACATTTGCACATGATACTGGTACTTGCAACAACATTTGCACATGATACTGGTACTTGCAACAACATTTGCACATGGTACTGGTACTTGCAACAATATTTGCACATGGTACTGGTATTTGCAATAACATTTGCACATGGTACTGGTACTTGCAACAACATTTGCACATGATACTGGTACTTGCAACAACATTTGCACATGGTACTGGTACTTGCAACAACATTTGCACATGGTACTGGTATTTGCAATAACATTTGCACATGGTACTGGTACTTGCAACAACATTTGCACATGATACTGGTACTTGCAACAACATTTGCACATGGTACTGGTACTTGCAACAATATTTGCACATGGTACTGGTATTTGCAATAACATTTGCACATGGTACTGGTACTTGCAACAACATTTGCACATGGTACTGGTACTTGCAACAACATTTGCACATGGTACTGGTACTTGCAACAACATTTGCACATGGTACTGGTATTTGCAATAACATTTGCACATGGTACTGGTACTTGCAACAACATTTGCACATGATACTGGTACTTGCAACAACATTTGCACATGGTACTGGTACTTGCAACAACATTTGCACATGGTACTGGTACTTGCAACAACATTTGCACATGGCACTGGTACTTGCAACAACATTTGCACATGGTACTGGTATTTGCAACAACATTTGCACATGGTGCTGGTACTTGCAACAACATTTGCACATGGTACTGGTACTTGCAACAACATTTGCACATGATACTGGTACTTGCAACAACATTTGCACATGGTACTGGTACTTGCAATAACATTTGCACATGGTACTGGTACTTGCAACAACATTTGCACATGGTACTGGTACTTGCAACAACATTTGCGATGGTACTTGCAACATTTGCGATGGTACTTGCAACAACATTTGCACATGGTACTGGTAGTTGCAACAACATTTGCACATGGTACTGGTACTTGCAACAACATTTGCACATGGTACTGATAGTTGCAACAACATTTGCACATGATACTGGTACTTGCAACAACATTTGCACATGATACTGGTACTTGCAACAACATTTGCACATGGTACTGGTACTTGCAACAACATTTGCACATGGTACTGGTACTTGCAACAACATTTGCACATGGTACTGGTATTTGCAACAACATTTGCACATGGTACTGGTACTTGCAACAACATTTGCACATGATACTGGTACTTGCAACAACATTTGCACATGGTACTGGTACTTGCAACAACATTTGCACATGGTACTGGTACTTGCAACAACATTTGCACATGGTACTGGTACTTGCAACAACATTTGCACATGGTACTGGTACTTGCAACAACATTTGCACATGGTACTGGTACTTGCAACAACATTTGCACATGGTACTGGTACTTGCAACAACATTTGCACATGGTACTGGTACTTGTAACAACATTTGCACATGGTACTGGTACTTGCAACAACATTTGCACATGGTACTGGTACTTGCAACAACATTTGCACATGGTACTGGTACTTGCAACAACATTTGCACATGGTACTGGTACTTGCAACAACATTTGCACATGGTACTGGTACTTGCAACAACATTTGCACATGGTACTGGTACTTGCAACAACATTTGCACATGGTACTGGTACTTGTAACAACATTTGCACATGGTACTGGTACTTGCAACAACATTTGCACATGGTACTGGTGCTTGCAACAACATTTGCACATGGTACTGGTACTTGCAACAACATTTGCATATGGTACTGGTACTTGCAACAACATTTGCACATGGTACTGGTACTTGCAACAACATTTGCACATGGTACTGGTACTTGCAACAACATTTGCACATGGTACTGGTACTTGCAACAACATTTGCACATGGTACTGGTACTTGCAACAACATTTGCACATGGTACTGGTACTTGCAACAACATTTGCACATGGTACTGGTACTTGAAACAACATTTGCACATGGTACTGGTACTTGCAACAACATTTGCACATGGTACTGGTACTTGCAACAACATTTGCACATGGTACTGGTACTTGCAACAACATTTGCACATGGTACTGGTACTTGCAACAACATTTGCACATGGTACTGTCACTTGCAACAACATTTGCGCATGGTGCTGGTACTTGCAACAACATTTGCACATGATACTGGTACTTGCAACAACATTTTCACATGGTACTAGTACTTGCAACAACATTTGCACATGGTACTGGTACTTGCAACAACATTTGCACATGGTACTGGTACTTGCAACAACATTTGCACATGATACTGGTACTTGCAACAACATTTGCATATGGTACTGGTACTTGCAACAACATTTGCACATTGTACTGGTACTTGCAACAACATTTGCACATGGTACTGGTACTTGCAACAACATTTGCACATGGTACTGGTACTTGCAACAACATTTGCACATGGTACTGGTACTTGCAACAACATTTGCACATGGTACTGGTACTTGCAACAACATTTGCCCATGGTACTGGTACTTGCAACAACATTTGCACATGGTACTGGTACTTGCAACAACATTTGCAAATGGTACATGCAACAACATTTGCAAATGGTACTTGCAACAACATTTGCACATGGTACTGGTACTTGCAACAACATTTGCAAAGGGTACTTGCAACAACAGTTGCAAATGGTACTTGCAACAACATTTGCGATGGTACTTGCAACATTTGCGATGGTACTTGCAACATTTGCAACGATGGTACTTGCAACAGATGGTACTTGCAACATTTGCGATGGCACTTGCAACATTTGCAACGATGGTACTTGCAACATTTGCGATGGTACTTGCAACATTTGCAACGATGGTACTTGCAACATTTGCGATGGTACTGCATAATACATACATATGTACATACATAATTGGTCATTACAACCCTTCAGTCAGGATTACGACCTAGTTTTTCACACTACTTATGTTGTGTGTGTTAATTTTATACATGAGTGGCGGGACCTACAATTTAAAGTCGACTTCGAACGACAGATTTTTTGAGAAACATTTCATGACAATTTTATTTTCACTCTCAGAGTTTTTGATAGAAATCTGCTGAGAGGAAGTCGCCAAAGAAATATACTTTCATGTTTGTTTTTCGTTGGAGCTGTCTGAGCTTGGCTTTGAACCGGGGCCTCACGTCTAATAAGTCAACACAGTACCTACTAGACTACAGTTACCAAAATTATAACAGCTTTGTCAAATCAAAAATTACTTGAACGCACATAGAGGATTACCAGAGGCAATGCTTTGAAAAGACCTTATTACTCCATATTGCCAACATCTGGATTTCTTATTTAAAGCATGACACCCTTAAAATCAAACTGGCGACTACAAAATCCTTAATTTTATAGGTTCGAATATCGTAGACATCAACCACTATACCACGGATTGCTTCAATATGATGTTTTCCTTTAGTAGTGGAAATTTTGGATTTTAGGAGAGAGTAATGGAAAATACAGTTACATTAACACATGATATAATGGATGTTTTACCGAGAGGTTTTTGCTCATGGTATTCACTATCAATGAGGTTAAGGGACAAGATTTTCAACATTTTCTGTGTAGAACCCTCGGAGTTCTTGCAAAGGCAGAACATATACAAAATATTGGAACATTACAGAGAAGATTAGCATGGCCCCTGCACAAGGATAACAAGCAAAATCGTTAAGTGTTGCATATTAAAGCCTCGAAGGCATTAATCGACTACTAAAGTAGAAAATTTACCACAATTTTTATATGATATCTTGAGTTTATAATCGAATTTAATCTGTTACTGTTGATATTTAAATTTTTAATAATATTTTCAGTTTTTTTTTTCTTTTTTTGTTGTTGTTAATTTAACCATTTCAGTCCAATCAACATGCCAGACCAATTTTAAAAAGGAAATAACGTATCATTAAAATGGGTGTGCCTCAATTTCCTTTAAACACACACACATACAACTGCTAGCAAAAAATGTCAAAAATATTTATAAATTTTGTAATGCTACAATACAAGTCTACATTCCTCTGCTCTCTTTCGTCTTTTTTTTCAATAGAACTCCATAGATTTTATTTATCAGCCTTTGTAGAAGAGCTGAGTTTTTTTCTTTCGCTCTCTCTCTCTCTCTCTCTCGCTGCTGCTGTTAACCCACTGGAGTCATGTGTTGGTTTTACAAAATGTTGCTTTAGAAATATCCTGTTTGCAAGTGTGTGTCTGTGTATGTGTGCAAAATATTGCAATTTTATGATTATTTCACATGTTTTTCTCCAGTAAATTTTATTTTTATTTATTTGCCTCCTCCTCTTCAGCTTGAAACGGAAATTAACTGTATGAGTGTTTCAATTTTCCCAATATTTTTTTGTCCTTTTTTTCTGTATGTTTGTCTGTTTGTTTGTCATATTCAATGATATAAAAGGGAAATTTCATTATTTCATGTTGTTTGTTGCAGCATAAACGTTTTACTTCCTTGTTGACGTATTGCACAAAAAAATTTCACAATCAATCGTTTTTCCACCAACATTTTTATTAAAAATGATTCGCTTGATAGGCAAAAAAAAATCAGAGGAGGGGATGTACAAACTGTTATTTGAGAATATTAATAAAAAAAAGTGGAAATTGCTGCCCGAAGGCAAAGTAATATTAAATTTAATTACACGGCTTTTTGTCACATCAAATTTGCTTTAAGTGGGCGTGGTTAAATATCGTATTTAATTAAAGAGAAACAATTTCAATTCAATAAATAAAACAAGTCGCCGTAGTCCAGTAGGTAGTGTGTTGGCTTATTAGACATAAGGCCACGGTTCAAATCCTAGATCAGTCATCAAAACGAAAATATTAAAAAATAGTTCTTCGCCGACTTGAGAGTAAAAATAAAATTGCTATGAAAAGTTTCTCAAAAATCTGTCGTTCGGAGTCGACTTTAAACTGTAGGTCCCGCCACTCACATATAAAATTAACGCACACGACATATGTAGCTAGACATAGTAGCTAAGCTAGGTAGTAATCCTTGCTGAAGGGTTGTAATGGCCAATTACGTATGTATGTATGTAAAGAAATCAAATATTTGAATAAATATTGTTTTACTGAAGCTCTAGGTTGTAAGTTGGGTTATTAGACTAGAGCCTGTCGTTCAAAACTCAGCTTAATATCTCGATCAAAACGAAAAATTAAAAAAAATTTTTTGGTGACTTTCTCCCTGTAATCTTCGGGCAAAAACTCTGAGGGTAAATAAAATTGCCATGAAAAGTATCTGAAAAATCTGTTGTTCCTAGCCAACTTTGAATTATAGGTCTTCCTACAACCCATGCATAAATTTATCACACCTAACAAAGGTGGTGTTAAAATCAAGGTTGTGAACCTAACTAAAGTGTTAGGTTTGCTTAGGTTAGGTTGTAGTGGTAGCTTTCATACCAAAACCTCACTTGAGCATGCATAGAGGCCCGTTGTGACACCACAGATGAACGCAGTCTCTGTACTAACCAAGTTCCTTAAAACCAGGGAAGAAGAAGCTGGTCAGCACAAGGGCTGCACATTTAAAGCACGACCACACCACGCTGGAAAACCAGCCCGAAAGTTTGATAAACAAGCTGACAAGGATTGGAGAGCCAAATAACCTATGTATATCTGCGCCTCGCAAAAGATGGGCATTGACAAAGAAAGTGAATAACAGTCTCCTCTTCCTCAGCGGATCTGCCTGCACCCACGGCAGAAATCGTTGGAAGGGAGCTGAATTCTTTCCGCATGTCTTCCCATTACACAATGACCTGTAAGCATGGCCAATGTGATCGAGATAACGTTACGACCAAGTCCAAGTAAGTGATTGGTGCGCCTTCTATCCATCGAGGGCCAAGTGAGCCCGATTGCTCATTGACCCAGGATAGGTTGGCGTCTCGAAAGAATTTACAGACGATGGCCAGCTTGACCGAGGCAAGTGGCACACACAATTCGATTCAATAGGATTCCGGAAGTAGTGCAGCAGCCCTAGCGAGCTGGTTGGCTCTGCTGTTTCCCGGAATATTACTGTGACCGGGGACCCAGATAAGCGACTAAAGGGTTGTAATAATCAAATAATTTAGTAAATAATGTACGAAAGTAGTCGCCATAGTCTTGTAGGTAGTGCGCTGGGCCACGGTTCAAACTGCAGCTCAAACATCTCCAACTCAACGAAATATGAAAAAAGTATTTCTCCGGCGACTTCCTCTCAGCAGATTTCTGGCAAAAACTCTAAAAGTGAATAAAATTACCATGAAAGGTTGCTCAAAACTATAGGTCGTAACACCACTCATGGATAAAATGAACACACGCAACCTAGGTGGTGTGAGAATCTAGGATGTGAACCTGACTAAAAGGGTAACAGTTGCAAAGGGTAAGGGTAGTAAATGGAATGGGTATTACAACCCTTTAGTCAGGTTCACAACCTAGATTCTCACACCACGTATGTTGTGTCACGCCGACTACGAACGATTGATTTCGGAAACTTTTCTCAGCAATTTTATTTACTTTCAGAGTTTTTAGCCTGAAGATTGCTGAGATTTAGTAAGGAACGTGCGAAAGTTCCCACAAGAAACTGGTGATTGCTGTCAATATTTGCTTCGCGCCGGGTTTTTATTTGAAATAAGGAATCGACTGACAGTTGCCCCATGTATTTGTGTATATCCTTATCAGTAAATACATTTCCTTTAAATGGATGAAATGAATGAGCCAAGCATGAAATAAAAAATTTTAAATTCAAAGAAATTTTAAATAAAATTACTCAACAAACTCCAGATGATTTAGTTTAGCTGCCCCCAGTTCATCTTATTGTTGCAAGAGCCACGTTTCAGTAAATTCTCTCCCACATAATACTTCATCTCCAAAGAAGAAAACAGTGATAATAACACACGTTACGAGTGGTTATTATTCATACATATTTACTCGAGGCGTATGGGGCGCTAAAAATTCCTAACGCCTCTCCCATACACACACACACACACATGCACACGAAAAGGAAAAACTTGCTTAAAACACTTCTAATGTTCGTCCATTGGCGTTACGTGGCAACATAATTTCAAAGATGAACCCGGAACACGCACAGCATGTTTTGCTTCTTCTTGTCCAAAAACTCCCTGCTGCTCCCTGTTGGCAGTCCTGCGTTTGTTTTGTTTGTTTGTTTGTAATCCTGCCGCAATAGGTCGTGTTTCTCCTTATGGCTGACTGTTGGTGCTTCTCTACTACGTATGTTTGTGTATGTTATTGTTGCTGTTGTTGTTGTTGGCTAGTTAAAATAGGAAAAGTTTTAATTGAATCCATAAATTTTTCTTGGCAGTTTATCCTGCAGTTTTCGTATTCGGTTTTCATTTTCATTCATGCCCACACGGTCGCTGTTGTTATTTTCGCCGGCATCTTATAAGCGCGTTTTCTGGCTTGATTTTTGCCTTCATTTTTTCTTTTTTTTTTGTGTTCTACAGGCTTTTATGGGATGATGATGAAGATGTCGTAGCGGTAGATTATTGTTGTTTTTTTTGGCGCTTTTCGTAGTGTTAACCGTGGTAAGTTTGTGGTTAAAGCGGTTTTTATGTTTTTGCATTTCAATATTGGTTGGTTGGTTTACGTCCTTTTTATTTTGTTTTTGTGTTTGTGGAAAGTACTTTTCGTAGAGGTTTTCTGGTGTTAGATTTTCTTGGCATGAATACATTTTAGGAAATGAAAAAAATTTGTATGCAAAAAATATTAATTAATGAACGGAAAACCAAAAGAATCATTGAAATTCAAAACAACATTTTGTATTTGGCAGATAAATTTCTGGGTTCTATTCTGCGTGAGTTAGAGACAATAAGGGCAACATTTTTATTTCAATCTGATGGTAGAAATATTCAAAAAATCTCATAGAAAAATACAAAGTGGCGCAGAAGTCATTGCTCTATTGGAAGATGTTGTAAGGTTTCCAAACATTGGTAAACATCAGGCCTCCTTGACATTTCTGAAGTAAAAAGACACAAAATACACGTCAATAGGGCATGAATGGTTATACTTCTCCAGAAGGCATAGTAAAACTTTGGTGGTTTAATGTTGAGTAGATTTTCCGGTCATCCAACTCCAACTGGCCAAGTATTACGACGTTTGACTGCTTACTCAGAAGACTAAGGGACAACACGAAGTACTGCCACATCTAGACGACACCGTAACTGTCGTACTATTGAGAATATCGCAGCTGCAGTTGAAGATGTTGCAGAGTATCTCGGAGCACTGACCAAATAACTTGTCTTTCATTTGAACATCAATTAGTAGTCTTACGGAGAATCTTGGTGACACATGTTCCTTTACAAAGTGCAGACAGCTGCTCACCATTGACCGATAAATAAACGTACAATACTACTGAACAGTCAACCGAATCCTAAGAGATTTACGCGGGAGTAGTTTGGGACTGTCTGTTTAAGCTGAATTAGTTTGGCAGGTAAAATTGGATCACGCTCTCAGATCACATGATCATATTCAGAAATGAGCAGGCAGATGAGCTTGCGAAAAGGGCCGGAATCGAGACTTACGCGCGAGTAGTATGGGGCTGTGTGTTTAAGCTGATTTAGTTTGACATGCAAAATTGTGTCACGCTCCCAGATTATGAGGGAATTTTCGAAAGTGATCAGGCAGATGAGCTTGCGAAAACGGCCGAAATTTAAAATGGAATTGAAGAAGAAGTTTGGAAGAGTATTCTCGGCGATAGGGAATGTGGAGAAGTGCGGCCATTTATTCAAAGCAAATTGCTTTGGGACAATGTTAACTGTTGTTGGGTAATTATAGTGAAAAAAATTTGTATCAAGCATCAACCTATCCAGAAACAGTCTTAAGATAGAAACCGGGCTTTTGATTGGCTCCCAAATAGGGATTGTCTCAAACCCAATATGAAGATTCCGCGATAAAGAGAATGTGCGTACTTGGAATCTTTGCGACGTTAACACAACTCTGAGCTAAACACTGAGATGCTTATCAATTACCAGACACGGTGTTTTCTTTACTGGTACAGGACAACACTCTGATGTTCTTCACAGCAATAGGATTGGGGGAAACATTATAAGGACAGCCTGTATAGATTGCGACAGTACACGACAAGATAATGAAAAAAGCAGAATAACACTCAAGCCACTCTATATCCTATCTGCAGGAATAACAACTTTTCGTCGAAAATTTTTACGCTCGACAAAGCCCATTTCAATCTATGCTATGTACGTGAATAAATAGAATTATTGCATCTGCAGCGTTGAAGGGAAGGGTGTATGCAACAGCTAATATAGAGGATAGAGTATGTTCAACGATTAGATCCTCAGTGTTCGCTATCCTGAGCTGAAAAGAAAACAACATGATATATGATATATTCAGGAGCATAGGCAATCTCCCTAAAGGTCCTACGTGCTTACTGAGTTAACAACTGAAGTGGACGTTATGAGTGTAGCTTCAAACCTAGTAAGCCTTTAACGGGCCAATTTATGCTAAATCATGAAGAATACCCATGGACACCAAATCGACAAGCAGCACCTTTCGGCATAGTAAGCGATCACGTTATTGCCGCAATATTCGTCCTCTGTATTCCTGCGTAAGTGATAACGCTGTGTAGTATGGGGTTCAGCAACTCCTCGAACCTCGTCAATGTGGGATGAAATTTCTGACAAGGCAACAAATTATCCTCGGACTTCTTTACCTTTATCGTTTGGAGTGTTCTAAGGAAGGCGGGAGTCCATCACAAATTTTTAGAAAAGTATACAGTTGCTGGCGTACGCAGATGACATCGAAAACATTGGGCGTAGCAAACGAAATGTCACAATATCATGGGCTCTAGTGATATAGGATTCCAGGAATATCCCCAGATTTTATTAAACAAATTTATTTACCTTGGCTTCCTCGTTACCAATGAGAATGATGTCACCCTGGAGATAAATCATACAATACTCTTGTCAACAGGTTAGGGTAATTTAGGTTAGGTTAGGTTGTAGTGGTAGCTTTGATACCAAAAAGCTCACTTGTGCACGCATAGCGGCCCGTTGTGACGCCATAGGTGAACGCAGTGCCTGTACTGACCAAATTCCTTCAAACCAGGAAGGAAGAAGTAGGTCAGCGCAAGGGCTGCACTTTGCGGCAGGTGCTATTTTGGTCTTAATAGGCAATTGGGTATCTGGTAGAGACATCTTTTAATCGATGAAATTACTGCTGCCCAAGTCGCTCTCATCACTTTGCTTCTCATGGGTATAGAAGCACTTACTGTCTTCCTAACTGTCTTATAAATATTACAGAGAGAAGTTATACACAATACCTGTGGTCAAGTACAATTTGTGAATGATGTACGCCTACGAGTCTACAATGAGCTGTAAGAATTGGTGTACAGAAGAATCTCATCTGCGTTGGAAGAAGCCACAGTAGCAATCATCGATTGGTGCGACTTAATAAAGTAGACGTAAGGAAAAGTCGCCGTAGTCTAGTAGATAGTGTGTTGGCTTACTAGACGTAAAGCCAGGGTTCGAGCCCCAGGCCAGACATCAAAACAAAATACAAAAAGTATTTCTTCGGCGACTTCCTCTCAGCAGATTTCTAGCAAAAACTCTGAGAGTAAATAAAACGGTCATGAAAAGTTTCTTAGAAATCTCTCGTTCAGAGTCGACTTTAAAGTGTAGCACCCGCCACTCATGTATAAAATTAACACACATAACATGAGTGGTGTGAGAAGCTAGGCCGTAATTCTGACTGATGAAGACTTTAATGGCCAATTATGTATGTATGTATGTATGTAAGCGAAGTACAGTCTCCTGGAAGTAAATAAGTATGCTAGGTATACAGTATAATGTAAATGAAAACTGACTGAGTGTAGGGTGACAATTTCAATAATAATATCTGATGATAACGAATCTGTTCCTTAAATTTAATAAATTTTTAATGCTTCTTCTTTTGTTTTTGTTTTCTTCTTCTAGGATTCCCCTGCTTTTATTGAATGTCATAGAATTTTTCAATTAGTGACTTGAAAAACAATCCAGCAGCAAAGGCAATAACAGCAACTAAGAAAGGAAAACAAATAGAAAATTTGCACAAAGAAAAAAAGAAAAAAAAACCAGGGAAGAAATGTAAATAAAATACACAGATTTTCCTATTGTTTGCCTATAAAATTAATGAAATTTTTTAGCATTCAATAGGGAATTTACAACAACAACAACATGTTTGAAAGAAAGAGAAAAGAACCGAATAGAATTGGGAAATAATATATGAAATGTTTTACTATGAGTGTCTGTACATACATATGTGTATGAAGTGACAAGTAAAATTCAACAGCCTTCAAATGGTTTAGAACACTGGTTGACTGGCTGTAGAGAAGCAAATTGTTATTCATGCCACATACAATTACTGCACAAACAATGAAACAAACAATCAATTGAACAACATGTTGTAAATAAACTCCTGACATTGTGTTAGGCTGGCTGCGAACAGCAACAGCAACACAACTCAACTCGAACACACATCATAACGAATATCATTTAACTGAAGCAAGATTTTGAAAATTTCTACTCGTTTCCTTAAAACCTCAAACCTTAGGAAGAAAAATAACAAAAATTCTTAAGAGGCTAAAGGCTTACAACAAAGCACATCCATTGTAAATACATTCATGTGGAAAATATGGACAAGAGAGTTCCTGTTCGTAGATTATTTTTATTTGTATACAACAACGTAAAGAAAAGCCTGAGTAAAAATAATAAAAATTCAATAGGAAGAGGCAAAGGAAAAAGGTAAAATTGAATTGAAATCGATAGAGAACAACGATACGATACAAAAAAAAGGATATTTTTCTACACGCTCTCTCTCTCCAATAAATGTGCCACAAAACAACACAAGTATATGTAGATGTGTGTGTGTGTGATATTTTGAAACCAAAAGGAGGAGTTGGTTGAATTGTTTTCCCCTTGGGGCAATGTGTCAAAAACAAGTTGACACAATGTTACGGATCCGGAAGAAATCCATAAAAAATAAAAACATTTTGAAGTAAAAGGGGTTCGATTGTACAATGGCGTTCACTTACTACTTTCCTTTTTTACTTTTTCCCTAGGATATCAATAAAAATAAATTAAAATAATAAAAGAAAAAAACTAAGAAATGTTGCAGGAAAAATGTCATAAAAATCATTCTATTTAAAGACGTTCCTCATACTTTTTAAAGCAAGGGAAACAATAAAAGGAAACTCTCCTTTGTTCACAAATACTCCGATACATTTTCTAAAACTTGAGGGTAAGGGCATTGAAAGCAAACTTTCACCAAAATTTTAGTGAATAATGTACATGGCGAAGCAATACAAAATTTAATTCATCGTTGCATTAACCAAAGCAATATTGAAGTTGAAAGAACAACTAAATTGTCCTGCTGATGCAACACTTTTTTAGTTAATTTCATCATGTACAAAAATTATCCATGTCCACCTCAACAAAACAGAGGTAAAGCCTGGAATGTGTCTTCGCCGTCTTTGGATACCAATCTTCCAATCCATTGCACTGCTCTCTAACTCAGTTGTAACCTGTGGTAGACCTATGGTAACGAAACGATGTAAACACTCGCCTTTATTGCGGTAAACCATCGCTAACACTCTCCTGCAATACATCTTCACGATGCTATCTTTGTCTTCTAAGCAGCTGGGGCACTCATCTAGCGCTTAATTCCCATTCTACTATCGCCCTTATCGTCCTACCGAAAGCAGTATTCCCACTGGTTCACTAAAGCAACGACCAGAACCCGTATGTAGACGGAATGCAAGGTCTGCCAAAAACTTCGACGCTGTCCGTGAGAGTTTGACAGAGAATACGAGGCAATTTATTTCGCTTTGCTTATAAGCACCTAATCTCTAGCAGAGCATAACTCGAGGATTTTGTACCATAACATGCATCCGTACAAAATTCAGGAACTGAAGGTATACGACGTGTGTGTGTGTAGGCTCTGAAGCAGTTGATTGATGATTGATTGATAATTGATTGATGATTGATTGGTGATCTATTAATGATTGATTAATGATTGAACTATGATTAATGATTGATTGATGAATGATTGATTATAAGCACAACCTCTAGCAGAGCATAACTCGAGGATTTTGTGTCAACATGAGTTCCTGAAGGTAAACGACGTTTGTTCGCTGAGTAGGCTGTAAAGCAGGTGATTGACTTATGATTGATTGCTGATTGATTGATAATTGATTGTGTTTGATTGATAATTGTTTGATTGATGACTGATTAATGATTGAACGATGATTGATTGATGAATGACCATTTGATTACATTGTCTCGCACTTTTTCACCACGTGAAGATGCCTCAAAAACAATTTTTGTTCAGCATGCGAGCGAAATTCCAACAAAGCCCTCCGCACTTTCCTAGTAGATAACGGTCACATTATTAAAGCTACATCTATCAAATTAGTCCCAAATTGCCATGGACGATAATAAACAATGACATGCATAAGTTCGCTGAAGATTTTCTAAAACAGCTGATGACTGAACCTAATTTTCCTCGAAAAATCCTCTTCAGCGATGAGGCCCATTCCTGGATAAATGGGGACGTGGAGAAACTAATATTTCGAATATGGAACGACACCAATAGACATGAAATCCAAGAGGGACCAATACTTACTGTTAAGGGTCACTGTTTGATGAGGATTTTTGGCTGGCAGCGCAAACGGGCCAAAGAAATAAAAACAACGTAGACCATCATGCCATATATCAAGCTCATGCACTATAGGACAATGATTACCAAGTTCTTTTGGTCTGAATTGGAAGATCAAACATGTGGCTTTAACTGGAAGGCTCTACATGCTATACAGCTTATGCTATATTGGATATTCTGTTTGAGGACATGCTCATCTCAATTGAGATAATATACTGGGCACAGAAAATTGTGCGATTTGATCCCGTTAGACTTTTTCATGTGGGCTTTCCGGCTTTTGTCTGATTTATGTGCAATATTCAAGGAAAATTGAGCATTTTATATGCGTTTCATGGCCGACATTTAAACGATATTATGTTCCACAACAAAAATGGCTTCAATAAGTTCTTCAAACGAATAAACAATTTCGAGGACCCCTCACACACATTGTTTGATTGAAATTTAAAGATAGGAAAGCGCTTAATGAAGGATCCGATACATATATAAACAGGAAACTCCCACAGAAATAGTCAAATGACTGAAAACTGGTTTTTTAACGACGAGGTTTAGTGCTTGACTGCAAAGGCAAGCAGTCTACGCTCGGATCCGAAACTCCCAAGAAAATTTTAATCATGGTCAACGAATTTTAAAAATAAAGAATTCAGCATCAATTCTTGCTCTTGTATAGCCACATCAAAGTAATTACAGAAACACATAGTCGCCCGAGATACCAGGACCCTTTCTCTTTCTCTTTTTAAAATTTATTCAAATGAAAAGTGATTGATTTCTCCCGCACATAATAAAGTGCATTAAAATAAATTGATTGAAATTATATTTGTAATCCACATGAATACACAGGGACACGCTTACACACACAGAGAGAAGTAAACAAATAACGGTTTAAAGAAATTACATTCGCTTTTGTTATTTGTAACCGCTGCCTGATGTTCGTTGTGATGGTAAAAAATAATTTCAATGCGTTAATTGACTCACTTTTCATATCCTTAATGGCTCCACTCTCTCGCTCTCTCTCTTCGTCTGCGTTCTTGTTGCTTTGTGTGTGTATTAAATTCATTCAGTCATTTGGGCCCAAACCGCAGATAACAATGAAAGAAATATGGCACGCACATGTAAGAAGAATTTCCCACACAGCACGTAATGCGCTTAAAAAATTTCTCAGGTAAATAAATTTTATTTTTGCAGGTAAAAAAACACCACAACAAACATACACAAAAACATAGCCATGAGAGGAAAACAAAAAATTGTTCAGTAAGACGATACAAACCAAGAAGAAGAACGTGTTTGGTTGGAGACGAAGACCTTAAATAACAACAAGGCCAATAACAATCTATATACGTGTACGTATGTGATAGATATTTCCGTTTCCTGTTGAAAACACTTGCATGAACACATACACACTCCCACTCTCATACTCCTCATACTCCTCATACTCACTTACTTACTATCATTGTAGCACCGTAGACCGTATGCAACATTAATGAAGTCATCTTTCGTTTCCAACGTAAACTTTTTTTCAATGTTGGTTGCTGCGCTTCGATTGCTGGCTTTTGTTTTTCATCTGTTTCATGTGTATGAGAGAGTGTCTGAAAGAAAATACGCCTCAGAAAAAGGAAAATGACATCAATTTCGAATTCTACAACAAGCAATGGAACTTTTCTTCAAAACTTACTAGGAAACAAAAAAATACTGGGGAAGGGGAAGGCATGGAAACATAGAAAAAATAAGTCGATGGATTTCATTGTTCACTAATGAAGAACGACAGGCTGACAGAAGGATGGATTGATGGACAGACAGGCAGGCAAGACTGACAAGACTTTGGTATTACTTAACAATTTATAAATAAATGAAGAATATAAAGTAACAACAACAATAGCAACAACAACGAAACAAAAAAATAAGAAAAAAGTGAACAACAACAGCGGAAGAACACATTAAGCGTATGAAAAAAAATATTCCTACTGCAGACACAGTGCAATCAAAAAGTAAATTACCGGAATCAAATAAACTTTGCAATATTCAGGATCACAAATCTGTAGTTAAACGTCGAATCACTGTATCCATTCTCAAAGGTCATTGTGGTAATAGGTAGGATATGATAGGATGACTTCAGCAGATCGTTTTTGAAAATCGGTTGAGGAAGAAAATAGTATTGTCCACCATTCGGCAGTAGTCTAACGAAGCCTGCATTACTTGATAACGTATCGATCATTAAACTTTCACTCTGGTTTTTAGCTTGATTCCAAGGAAGACATGCTTTCTTTCACTGAGAAGCCCTGATTCTAATTATTAGGAACGGTTAACCAGGATTTGGAAATTATTTCTGGGGCATTATTTCATTCTATTGTATCACCATCGGTCGGTAAGTATGCTTAAGTGAATTAAAAATGAAGCCGCTGCACCCTATCCCACTGCTGCATGGTATCGTGATATAGCAGTTGAATGGCTTGACTATAAATCCTAGCAACCTAGGATCAAATCTTCCATAAAACTAACATAAACAACAAATGTCATAAGAAAGTAAGTCAGTAAAGTTCCGCACCTCATTAGAGTACTGCGACCACACGATCGATTCGCATTGCAAAGCATTTCTACTCTTCACCACTACATGTATACTGAGGGTAAGGAAAAACGACCCTGGATAGGTCAGGGGGAAGAGCAGAGGTGTTGGGGAAAGGCTATAGATAAGGCTAGTCTGTTAGTTATTGGTTTCATTGCAGGGCACTGCTAGATTTGATCGCTGACAAGAATCTGCAACAAATGCCAGCCAGACTGTTGCAGGGTATATAGCGACGAGAAGTAGTTGGAAACTATCGAACATTCGCTCTGCAACTGTCACGCCTTAGTAGGTTGAGTACCCTGGGCAAATACTTCTTCGATGGTTTGGACTCTTTGTTGAGAGCCGACATTAAGGCTTACCATAGATTCATAAATACGTTGAGCTGGTTGAGAAGTGCTAGGGCTTGAAGATTGTAGTCGCACTCTGTTGTGTGTTTGTGGTCTATTGTTTTCTCCGTCTTCTTCTCCAATTTCCCTATCTAGTTGACTATCCTCTCTCTCTCTCTCCTCCAGAACGCATTACAATGGCTTATTTTGACCTTTGGCTCACTCCCTCTTGGCTAACTCATTAAACTTTAGGGCTTGTTTTCTGCCAAAAAACAAAAACAATAAATGATCACGTATTCCTGATGATAAAGTCTTAATAAATTTCAATATCTGCCTCATTATGGTTGCTTCTAGACAATCACAAATGACAACCCAATCTTGAAATCATTTCTAAGATGTCCCTCATTCTTTGATATCAAAAAGAATATCGCATAAATGGAAGGGGGTTCACAATCCCAGATTGGAATATTAGCAACCCATAGTGAAACTCGTGAGTATTTCGCTGGCGGGGGAAAAATGGCCACACTCTGATGAACTACAGATTATGTAGGACTTTATAGCAGTAAGCAGGCAAATAAGCTCGTGAGGAGAATATGGCAATTACACGTCCCCAAACCTAACCTAAGCTAAGGAAAAACGGCAACCCTATCACTCTGGAACTAGCTGCAGTAGAAAAATCATTTGCTTGACTGGAAAAACTTGTTTAATGAAACTGAAACGAAGTAAAGAAAAACAATAAAAACACAGGGGAGATGATTATTTAAAAGGCATATGTTCCTTAAAGAATCGTAGCATGTACCATAATGTTAGGGCTCAAAAGCAAAATAAATTCGTACCAAACGTAAGTTCAAATAATTCAATATGACCCACTATAGCGTTTTTCCCGTATCATTAAAACGTTTTTATTTTATAAAAAAGAAACATTGTTTATGATGAAGTATAACGAAAGCGGAAATGTAACAAACACCAACAAAAAAAACAGACAAAAACAGAAAAATAAGGCGAACAAATTATGGTCTTTAGAATGGGAAATAAATAATAAGACTAGAGCCGTAGTCAACATACACCCCTAATTGTGTGTGTTCTCTTCACTCCCCATCAACAATGCCATCACCATCCATCCATCTATTCCCTCTTATTTCAAATAAAACAAAAAAACGAAATCCTTGCTATGTAAACATGGAATAAATGAAAATCGGCTGTAAATGAATTTATTTTCGATACGATTTCCTTGCAACATGACACTTAAACGTCAAGTGCTAAAGCAAGTAAGCAATGCAGTAATATCTGTAACGGTAAATTTAGGTACTTAAAATAATTACACTTTGCAACTGTAAAACTAAAATGGAAAAAAGAAAATGAAAATGAAAATATCATTGTGAAAATGGCACGTGTCACGATGTTATGTTATAGAATGGAATGGAATTGAATTGTACGTACGTCACTATTGTTGCATGAAATGTTTCTTTTTTGCAATTTATTTACAATACAATTACAACTACAGCTACAACTACAACTATAGTTACAACTACAATAGTTCTTGATTACAATTGAGTTTTAGTTGCTATTGTGCTCACACACACACATACATACGCAGACTATTTTCATGGTTTCTAATCAATTTCACAGTTGAACGATTAAGTGAATGGCAATAAACGCTGGAGTAGTTCTAAACGTTGGATTGAAGATTTCATATACTTTTTAGGGTGGAATTTTAAAACTTAATTTTACAGGAATAAAGACAATTGTAATCTTATTTAAGAAATTGATTTCTTAACAAACAAACATAATATACTAAAGGACTCATACAGAGGCAACGATTGTGCTTCATATTGAGGTTTGGTTTTCAAGTCTTCTTTATTGAAGCAAAATTTCAATCACTTACGCATTTGTCTTGTATGCCAAGATTTTACAAGGCAACCTAAGACAGGACCCCTGTAATTATGCCATCTTTTTCTTACTTTTCAGGAAGGTTCTCAATGTCATCGCTGTAGAAGATCCGTAAGACTTAGTCAAGTAGTTTTTAGCATCTCCTGCCATTTCTTTTTTCTTTTTTTTTATTATCACAATTGTTTTGCAGTAACTGGTTGCTGTGTGAACATTTCTTCGAACTTCTAAGAGCCATAGAACTGTCACGAAGCCTCTCAAACAATTTGAGTTTTTTTACCGTGTCTCGAAATATGTTTCTCGGTTAGAGAACAAAATTGAATGTTTTATCATGTTACAGCCTTCCGTATTCCACTTTTCTAGTAGCCATTATTGAAGCTTTCGACCATCTCTTCGAAAATATAAGAACAGCTTTGGATCCTACGATGATTCTTGAAAGTCTTGTGACCACTAGATCAGGTATCAGTAATAAAGGCCTGAAATGCAATATTTGTTTTAATAATACTTATGTAATTATAGAAACATAGAGTCAATATACTGTAGGACTCATTAATATCCGAGATTAGGCCCATAATGATGCCACAAATCAATATGCAACCCGGAAATCAAATAGTTCTCTTAAGAAATCATCCTGGTTTTAAAAGAAATCTTACTATTGGGGTTATTTTTATTTTAGATAGTCAAGGTCAAAGGTCAAGAATATCTCCTCATGACAAGAGGTGAAACATAGCTTTCTCCCCACCCTCAGATCCCCAACTCCTACAGAAATCATACAATGTAATGCCAAGTCTTTCGACATGCTTTCCAAGGTGCCAATGACCTATGATTACAGCAATAGTTCGAAAAGCTGAAGAATCTCAAGAACCTCCTTTTCTCCATGGCAAGACGTGAAAGTTAGTTTCCTCTCTCAGCAGAGACTGCTGTGGTTACGAGCCCCACACGAAAGTCTAACGTCAGAACCTTTAATATATATACCACAGCTTACTCTGTCCAGGATTTTGAAAGAGTTGGATCCCTGTATAGTCAGATCAGACATTCCTAATTGGGGTTTTCGAATCAAATCAAAATTATAAGAAATCAGTATTGCACAGCACAACACTTTTTTCAATGGAAAGTTCTCATTACAGAAAATGAGGTGCGGTGTTCTTTAAATTACATTTATTGTTATTGGTATTGATTTATTTTTTCCATTTTTTTTTTTAATTCAAACAAAGAAGATTTTCATTTTTCATAACCCATCAATCACGCACACACACTCCTGCGAAACCCTTTTTAACTCAATTTAAACTCTGATGTTTTTCAATTTAATTTTCTTTTCTTTTCTTTTTTTCGTTTCGTTTTGTTTTTTTGTATTCTCAGCCTACAAAAAATATTAAATCAAACACATGATTTGATCTTCTTTCAACAATTTGTTTCATTGTTTTATGAATAAAATTTGCGTTTAAAAATGTTATGCAAATACAAATCGATGTGTACCCCCTTGGGTAACATGAATCGTTTATTCTGTTTTTCTTATTCTTCTTCTTATTCTTTTTCTTCTTCTTGTTATTCTTTTAACAATGCAAACTTGTTGGAAAATTGAATTCCTATTATTTTCCACCTTCTCCGCACAATAATCCGCCCTTCTTTTAAGAAGCATGATGTGTGTGTTTATGGCAATCGACTATTTTTGCATTTTATTTGATTGAAATCCGTTTAAGATGTTCAATATTGCAGATGGAAATCAAGAAAATACTTTGGCTGGTGATAGACGAATTGGTAAATACTCTACGGCAGAATGATAATTTAAAACTCATCTCCATTATTTTAAAAAATTCCACAACTTTTATGCTCGGGGGCTCCTTTCACTAGAGTTCTATTCAATGGGGACCTAATAACGTAAATTGATGCGAATTTGAATAATTTCTTGCAGTCTGCCTTCAATAGGGCTCCTCACAAAAGTTTCAGAAGAGAAAGATTGACGTGTGCGCGGTGACTTCTAATGGATGCAGAAGTCATGGAGAAAGGCTACACAGGAAGCGAAATGAAAACTTTAAGACTTCGATAGAACGATCTTTACTTAAACAACTCCTTTTCACTCCTTCTGTTAGAAAATTCTCCCAACAATTATCCAGTTTCAGAATCATTCAGGCATGATTGATAGATTGATTGATGTGCTAATGGATGCAGAAGTCATGGAGAAAGGCTACACAGGAAGCGAAATGAAAATCTTAAGACTTCGATAGAACGATCCAAACCCAAACGAATCGTTTTCACTCCTTCTGTTAGAGAATTCTCCCAACAATTATCCAGTTTCAGAATCATTCAGGCATGATTGAAGGATTGATTGATGTATTTACATCAAACACAATCTTTACAATGCATTGGATATGTGCATTTGTTGGACATTTTCAGGAGCTAGTTTCGAGCCAGTTATCAAATTTTTTTTTAAGATTAGTTGTGTTCTAAGCAGTTTGTGATAAATTCATTGCAACACCGAGTGCAATATACATTTGCCGATACTAATACAATTTGTCAAGCCAATCTTAATGAATGAACTACAGAGAACGGCTGCATTGCGAATAGCATCGGCATATCGTACAGTGTCCGCTCCAGCCGTACTGGTGATAGCAGGTATAATCCCTGTGGATCTGCTAGCAGCGGAGCGGATGGAGATTTATAAGGCGAAATCGGGTGGAAATCACATAACCCGTTACTTCAGGGAGAACACCATTTCAAAATGGCAACAACGATGGAACGAGGAAGATAGAGGAAGATGGACGGCGAGACTTATTCCGGACATAGGGCCATGGATTGGTCGGAAATTTGGAGAGGTAAACTACTACGTTACACAGATGCTATCGGGTCACGGATATTTTAGGAAATATCTGCACAGAATGGACAAGGCCGCCTCCCCTTACTGTCTTTACGAGGAAGGGGAGGTAATTGATGACGCAGAGCACACTGTTTTCCAGTGTGCACGCTGGCAGAGCTATCGCTCTGTACTAACTTCAATAGTTGGAACGATCACAGCCGCTAATATTGTCGGGGTTATGGCTGCGAGTATTGAAAATGGGACCTCGGTAGTGAATTACGTAGAGCGTATTCTAAGACGGCGGAAGAGAGATCTTGAAGTTGCAGAACGAGTAAGCTTGTCGGCATAGGTGATACTGTCACACGTGCCAAGCGTAACCGAAGCGATGATCTAGACGAAAGGAATAGTGGGGACGCTTAGATGACCCCTCAACATTCGATTCGCAATCCGGACGTGGATATGAACATGAAGAGACCAAAGGGCCAAAAGGACTCCACTCCGAAGTAATACCACCGTAGTTCCGGAGTGGGCACAAACAAGTCCACAGGAGACGAGGGGGGATTTAGTGGCTGAGGGCCCCACACACGGAGGATGTGACGACTTCCTCTATGGCGCGGTTAGGTACATTTACCTCTCCTCGGCGAAAAAAAAATCTTAATGAATAGTCTCACACAAGATCACAGGAGATTATTGCTACTATACAAAGTCTGCACATGTTTTAAGTAATTGGGTGCAGAAAGCTATGAATTAAATAAAGTCAGCTGGGATGACATTGAAAATCATATTTCATATACAGCTGCTTGTCTGACAAAAACTCAAAAATTTGAAAAGTTTTAGTTTTACTTCGAATTAAAAAAAAACTGAAAAATGTTCATTGAAAGAATTTCAGTTGACATTCGAATTTTTTCTTTTGAAATGCCAATTTGTAGAGGCGAAGATTGCTTTGTTGAAATATTTCTTTTACGAGCCTTAGGTTTCCCATCTCTGTCAAGCAGAAATTAGTCAAATTGTTGTTGTTAAAGATTCAAAATGAATTAAAGGAAAAATGTAAGGAAAACTTTAACTGCCTTAATGCGATAGGTTGTTGCATTCCCAGCAAATATTTGTTGCATGTCGTTATTTTGTGCATTTAGTAACAACTTATTTTCCATTTCTGTTCTTTTTGTTTTTGCCAGGTTTAGTTTCCATTTTAGGTTTCCATTATTTTTGTTGTTATTTTGCTTCCTATAATTAGAAACATAAAAGTTTTCCAATTAAATGAAAACTACTTGAGTAGTGCTACTAAAACAGCAACAAAAACTACAATAACAACAACACAGTAACCATTGTCCAACCTGCTTTTAAAAAATCTGCAACTACTACCACCCGATGTAGGACTAAACTTGTTCGAGCATAAATTTGTGGAGCAGCAATGAATAAAAAACCCCATTGAAGCCATATAGACCAACAAAAATCGTATTAAATGTCTTTAAGTAGATGATGAACCCAGCACTGCACTATACTGTTCAACAGAGGGGATAGTTCCCCTAGATAGCATAGCTCTTTTTTCTTTCGAATGCAATTATTATTATTGCCTGTTGTTATAAACTCCCCCAAACCAATCTAATCTGCAACTCTGTTGGCCTGTTCATCATCATTATCAACAACTTTGTCCTTAACATTGTTCATAATAAATTGATAACTTTTCCTTGTAAGCCCCCCAACTGTAAAATTTTTTCTTCTTCTTTTCATTTGACTCCTGCAACCATTTCTGCTACTGCTTCTGTTCACTTCGTTAGGCCAGCCAAGGCTGCAGCTGCTTGTACTTTTATCATGAGTGGATAGAAGAAGGAAATGCTTCATTAGCTTTCATATTTTTACTAAATATGATGCAAAAATATGTGAAATTGTCTGGAGGTTAATAAGTACAACAAAAAAAAAAAAGAAAAAATCATAAACTTTGCCTGTCTATACCTTGTCTTGCTTGCCAACGACCAAGTTCATAAAGGACAAGGCATCAAGCCTTGATGAATGAGGAAATGTTTAATAATTATTGATTTCCCTGAACATGAGACATTGGCAAATTTAAATTAGATTCACCCGCTCTTTTTACATTGTTGTTGTCTATTTAATGTATTGCAAATGATGATGATGAAAAGAAATCTTTACTTTGTTCATTAGAAATTGAATTTTAATTTCACAAATTTGTCTATTCGTGTTGGCTGCAAATATAATGTGGTAAAAACCATACTGAATTCACCACGTGTTTTACTTTTTTGAAAGTTAGCCGATATGTCTCGAAGTTGACATGTTTTACATCATCCAAAACCTCTACAATACATCGAATCTAGACAAGGCTCAGTCAGTCTTGTGTGAAGACGCGGTGTGTTTGAAGAGAGTAATCGTGGTTTGAAGATCTCCGTTATAAAGATCTGTCGAACAAGTGGCTGGTAATTGTAAGTGTTTAAGCAAAAGAATCCAAAGAGGAATAACAAACAAAGCAATTATTGTTGTTTACATCAAGTTGTGAATAGCGGCACGTAGAATTGTGCGAACAATAAAGAATTTAATTCAAACTAAACACAAATTTATTTGTATTTTATTTGCAATATAAACGTTTTTAAAAGGTAAAAACGTAATAACATGATATTTGATCAATATTGGCCTTTAACAGCACAATTTGTGACCCCAATGCCAATGAATAATCTGCTAAACTCTCAAATAAGAAAGGTATTCTACAATACATTCTAACTTAAATTTGGCTATCGTCGATTGATCACAGGTTTTCTGTGATAATTTTGAAACTTCAGATTGTTTGGTAGGTAGGAAGAACCAGCATATACACACTCGTAGGTCACATATGGCCCATTGTAATTCCACAGTCTTCCTTTTTCTCATATCCTGAAAATAGGTGGACCTATAGCCATTTTGGCTCCCAATGTCCATTCTCGACATATCGATAAAATTATTCGCGTAGCCTTCTAGGGACATAACTCTAGTCATTTACCCAATAAAAGAAGAACTGTTTACTTCTTTATCTTATCTATGTAGCTCCTGTAGAATTCATTGCTCACGGGGCCAAGACCAATAGGTCTCGCATCATTATCCCGAACGGCATATTCAGTGATGATACTGACAACTACACTAAGTGTGTCATTTAGGACTTTGGGCGGACTTGGCCAAATTTGTTTGGCCATTTATTCACCCACGTGGGCTTAACAGAATCTATTACTCTCTTATCAATTCTGAGCTTGCATGTTAAAATCGTTAGCTAATCTGAAATTTTTATCGTTGTACCATATATTGTCAAATTATTCGCTTTGTAGCCTCCCAGGATCCTGGATTACATAGGATGTGAAAATCGTACTGCTCTGTAGTCTTATTGGAAATCTAGCTGCAGTCGTTGAACCCCCTAGACTTTATTAGAACACAGATCAACTCAATTTGTATGTTGTGTGTGTTAATTTTATATATGAATGGCGGGACCTACAGTTTAAAATCGACTCTGAACGGCAGATTTTTGAGAAACTTTTCATGGCAATTTTATTTACACTCGATAGTTTTTGCCAGAGGAAGTCGCCGAAAGAAATATTTTTTCGCATTTCGTTTCGACTAAGTTCTAAATAACCAAGGTTGGCCACTTTTAATTTTACACTGAAAATACAACACAAACTTATCCACCACATTACTTAAACTTCGCCCATATCCACCTGTTTTGGTTAAATTTTCAGTTCAAAGACTTTAAAGTATTCACATCCAAATCCTGCTTTTACTTCAAATACGGAAAAAAAATCTATTTCATCTAAACTAATACATGCTCGCATATAATAGAAACCAAAGCCAAAAGTAATTGTAAACGTACTGGAAAGAAAGCAGAAACAACGTAGCCAAACTACGTACGGCATTATTTTGCAAAACGTAAATGGAAAAATGGAAAAACTTTAACAATATGGACTGCTAAACTATTGAAGGCAAAAAAAACAGGGGGACATGACAAAATCTAAAACTTTATTTATTTATTATTCCATTACCCAGTATCTATTCATCATTCATTCAATCATTCCATTTCGATTTTGTACATTTTTTTACATTCAACTTCTTTTTTTTTCTTTTTTTCTTTGGCTTTTTTGAAGGTGCACAATAATGCAGGTTTTAGGTTGGTGGGTTACTAAACCAGTATCCCCAAAAAAATAGGAGAGAGAGAGAGAAAAAGAAAAAGAGTTTTACCTAGTATTTCCAGGAAAACACACACCCATACACTGACTGTAAGAGACGTAAATGTATAAACATTTTTCAAACTCTCAAAAAGATGAAAATTGTTGGAAAAACATTGACTTTGTAACCACCGATATACCGATAAACCGATATGTGCTGAGTCAGTACAGTAGAGAGCATAAAAATATTATAAGAGCTAGAATGCCGAGCAGTCAAGTATGCAAACAATTTTTGCTATAGCGGCTGTATACATATATAATTAGTCATTACAACCGTTCAGTTAGGATGGCGACCTAGCTTCTCGTGTGTGTTAATTTTATACATGAGCGGTAGGACCTATAGTTTAAAGTCGATTCCGATCGACAGATTTTTTGAGAAACTTTTTCATGGCAATTTTATTTCATTCACAGAGTTTTTGCCAGAAATCTGCTGAGAGGAAGTCGCCTAAGAAATATTTTTTCAAATATTTCCTTTTGTTCCAGATGCTTAACCTTCAGTTTGAAGCCTGGCCTCACGTCTAATAAGCCAACACACTACCTACTAGACTACGACGACTTCACGGCTGCATAGTTTCATCAAAAGATGAGACTGAAGAAGATGTCAACAACAGTTTATGCAAGCCTAGATCTACATTTGGTCTGCATCTGACGTGTGGAAGAAACCGAATCTATTGGAAAAGACAGAGTGACAGAGAAACTTGGCCATTAAACACGGAAATTGCAAATATTCGTTAATAAGCGCCTTTGGGTTATTAATAGTATATCCTCCCTAGGTTAGGTTAGGTTAGAGGAAGTGTAGTATTTACTCTCAGAGTTTTTGCCAGAAATCTGCCGAGAGAAAGTCGCCGAAGAAATACTTTTTGTATTTTGTCTTGATGTCTGGTCTGGGACTCGAAGCCTGGCTTTATGTCTAATAAGCCAACACCCTACCTACTAGACTACGGCGACTTCAAGCACCCTCCCTAGCTACTATCCGAAACGAAGAGTTTTGGAAAGCTCCAAGTCATGTGCGCCTCTCCAAATAGAAGTGGAACTGAGTCGGTCCACACATCTCAAACAGCAGTGTAATACATCAGCTTTCCACTGAAATACAAGGAACTTAAGTGGTACTGGACTGACCAGAAACCAATCAAGCCTAAATGACCAGTAATTAAAACGTTTTCTGTGGATAAACCTTGTCGATATGCCCTGCTTTAAGAGAAACAATGAAAGGAAAAAAACATGTGGCCAAATCATTGTGTTGCTATAATTCCAAACGCCACTGTAAATGTAAACTTTTTCAATTGTATTACTTATTGTATGTAAACATTTCACAAACTTACTCTCATTCACACACATATACACACACACTCATAAACAGTTTCCTCCCAAAAAAAGGACAGAAAAGTTCTTGGCTGTAACTGATTTCAGTTTGGTTTCGCAAAAAAACAAAATGTTTGTATATGAGTTTGAGCATGTGTGCGAGCGTGAGTGTGTGTTACAGTTTTCGGCTGTAATGCAGGAAACTTTATGTTGAGTGTGTGTCTGCCTGTGTGCTTTTGTAAGTTTATAAGAACATTTACGTTTGAATAACTGACTGAGTGACTGACAAACTGACAGTCTACATTAAACAAACCAATGATTGGTTGTGCTTTACTGCATTTGATGTGCTGCTGCCGTTGCATTTTCAAATTTTTCTTTTTCCTCTTTAAATTTGAAACACACACACATACACGTAAGAGTATAGTTAAGTATGTGTTTAAGGATTCTCATTGTTTGTTTGTCTATGTATTGGTTTAATTTTGCAACTTATTCACAAACACAGACACACACAGACACTCACTCTCCTTTACACGTTTGCATTCAAACACAATACATTTGCACTGACTGTAATAGTTTATAACCGCATTGCAGTTAAGGATTGTTTTCTTTGCTTGTTTTCTCCTCCTTTTTTTTGTTCTTTTTTCGTTACACTGTGCCATTTATAATTTTGTTTGTTTGAGTTTTTGTTCTTCTGCGTTTTTTTTACTTCTTTTCCTCAAAATTCAATGACGTGTGGTGCAATTTGAATCTGGTTGAGTTATAATTTTCGAAGAATTACCCAAAAAACTTTTTCTATTATTTTTCTCTCCGTCTCTTGGTTTCTCTCTTTCGTAATCATTGTTATAGAAAGTAAACTTAAGAGGAACAACAAAAATAACAGCAACTATAAGTAGAATAAATAAGAAATTGGGTAATAGTTATTTGCACTCATACATACACGTGCATACATACTTACATACATGCATGCATGCACTCATTCATTCGTACATTCGTTCATTCATTCATTGTGATGAATTCCAACTTTTTTATTGAAGGATATGGAAATTTTATACTCTTTGTATTGTTAGAAATATAAAGGAAATGCATACACATTTTATGTTATTGTCTAGATGGGATTACGAGGGCTGTCACAGAAATTTTACGTTAAAGAAAAATGCTTTAATTGCTTTATTTGAAGCAAAAAAGTTTGATAAGATAGTTGGTGTTTACCCTGATATCATCATCATGTTATGCAAGAAAGTAATTCGTATACAATTTCACTCTTTACATACGAGGCCCATAATTTTTATTGTACCATACATACATAAAAATGTAATCAGGAATTTCATAGAAGAGCTATCATATCCCCGATTTGTGTTGCAGTCTTCTTAAAGTCCAGAAAAAAAAGGCAGAAACTACTGCTTATTGCTGCAAAGAAGCAAAAGTCTTAAAATGGAGTATCAATCATACTGGCTTGAGCATATTATGACACTGTATGTCGCGCTACCGCCAGCTAAGCCAGAGATACCTCTATGATCTTCTCAAAAGTTAAAACTATAGTTGAACTGAATCTTACTTTTGACTGCATTATACCTCAATCCACTTTTGATGCTGGTTTTACGGCGGATACGATTGATTGATTGAAAATTGATTGATCAAGTACTCACTGACGGATGTAGAGCTGTTGCATTGCCTCTTAGACTATCCTACAGCTGCTAATAGTTATTGGTTACGCATACATTCATAATTGGTCATTAGAATCTCTCATTCAGGATTACAACGTAGTTTCTCACACCATTTATGTTGTGTGTGTTAATTCTTCTACATGAGTGGCGGGACCTGAGAAACATTTCATAGCAATTTTATTTACTCTCAGAGTTTTTGCCAGAAATGTGCTGAGAGAGAGTCGCTGAAGAAATACGTTTTTTCATATTTCGTTTTGTTCTAGATGTCTGATCTGGGGCTTGACTACTAGACTACGACGACTTCTATAATGGCTACTGCTTTACATATCGAGTACCAAAGTATATTTAGACATTATTTATTATTATGTTATTTCTATTTAACTTGGTTATTACTCTTACTCCCTTTTCTACCGCGTGATACGCATCCAGTAGTAGTAGTAGTAGGTAGTGTGCAGGCTTATTAGACATGAGGCCACGGTTCAAACCCCAGGTCAGACATCGAAACAAAATATGAAAGAAATATTTCTTCGGCGACTTCCTCTCAACAGATTTCCCGTAAAAACTATGAGAATGAATAAAATTGCCATGAAAAAGTTTCTCCAAAATCTGTCGTTCGAAGTCGACTTTAAACTGTAGGTCCCGCCACTCATGTATAAAATTAACACACACAACATGAATGGTGTGAGAAGCTAGGCAGTAATCGTGACTGAAGGGTTGTAATGGCCAATTATGTATGTTACGTTATGTATGATACGCATGCAAGTATTGCCTTCTGTGATACATTGACGCAGCAAGTATGTGTTCTAGTGATTCTTCCTTCTTTAAATTTACAGTGGCTGCAAAGAAGGCAGGTTACTATCCTCAGGCTGCTTGTGGGTAGTCAGATGCATGACTGAAGTCTCTTTTATTTATAATTATCCAAAAGACTGCGTCATTTTATAACATAGTTGCTCATTACAACCACTCACTTTAGTCAGGATTGCGACATATCTGCTCACACCACTTTTGTTGTGTGTGTCGACTCCGAATGACAAATTTTTTTTGAGAGACTAGTCATGGCAATTTTTTTATTTACCGAGTTTTTACGAGTTTTTACCAGAAATCTGCTGAGAGGAAGTTGATGAAGGATTATTTTTCATATTTCGTTTAGTTGGTGATGACCTAGGGTTTGAAAAGTGGCCTCACATCTAATAAGGCAACACACTATCTACTAGACTAGAGACTTCTGCCTGAAACCTCATTTAACTTAAAAATAAGGGAGGGTCTTAGCCATATCCATCCTTCCATTAGACCTTCAGAACTTCTCTTCCCAACCTACAGAAAGAAAGTCGGCGGTCTTTAACCATAATTTAGTATTTTCACGGTCTGTTAATCCTTTCCATGAGTGTGAAATTAGTCCTCTGTATCTATTAACTTATGAGCTCCAGTCTATAGCTTGTCTTCGGCTATCATCAGCCTGATTACTTTGTTTATAATACACACTAGAGCTACAAAAGTTTACTTTACGTCATTGGCATATTGTTGCTATAATCTCTTTAGTTGTCCCTTAATTATGCTCCAATCCTCGTTTATAAATTTAAAAAGTTCTTCTAGTTTTTAAACAAATGTTGTTTCAATTGTTAAAACTGACGTTTACAATACGATTGGAAAATGTAAACTTTTAATAAGATCACAATGAGTTGCATAGTTTTACTTCTTCCCTTTACTTTTTCTTTTCTTTTCTTTTCTTTCTTTTCTTTTGTTTTTTCCAATTTTTTGCATTTTTTGTAATAAAATTTAATCATAAAATAAAATAATTTGTACGAAATGCAATATTTCTGAAAGAAAAACTCATAAAATATTTATTTTTGTTGTTTTTTGTTTTAAACAACTTTGATAGCCCTAGTAAACTACTAACAGCAAAATGAAATTTTATAAAGTTATAAAAGTGCAATACAATATACGAATATTATGAATATTATGCACCATTACATACGTACACATCGTTTGGAAGAATAAATTCTTGGGTAATTAGTGTGTAAAGCTGTAGCTTATCCCCATATCAAGAGTAAAACTAAGAAAGTCATCGAATGTTTAGTTATGAACTCAATTACTGATTTTATGTCTTTCTAAGCTAAGGTCGATCTAAGCTCTGCGGTCTTCATTCAAAAGCATTGCATTCTGTGACGTAAAATGTAATACTGGTCTCAGAAATGAAAAGCTTAGAATGACCTTAAGAAGTCCTATTTTTAGTTTTCTTGTTTGAAAAACAACGGCTTTTTATTTCTAAGCCGCCTTTAGATGCCTTTTATACTTTATTGGAGACCCTTATATTGGCTCTTTCGTTAAGCATTTCCATTCTTTAAATTTTAATAAAACATGGAAATTGTTCATTATTTTGAAAGACATATTGATGCCATTATGTGTGGAATATAACGTCGTTCAAATATCTGCAACAACTTTTATGGGTGGAGAGCATCCGTTGTGTCCAATTTTCCATGACTCTGGCACATAAATCAAGCCGAATTTAACCGATGACATGGGTTATGTTGACTTTGAGACCACACCGGAGGTGGGTGTTGCTTATTTATACACACCTATGACTTAACCGTAGATCGAGCCTTAAAAAAACTTCATAATTCTAGCTTATGTATCACTTTTGATACATACTTGTAGCACATGGAATTGTCACGATTATTGATAGATTTTTTAACAAATGTTTATATTTTAATTCATTTTAATAAAACTATTTATTTACTATTATTAAATTTTATTATCACTTTTATGAAATTTTGCGCCAAAATTTTTTACATGATGTACATTGGCATGGTTTTCTACATAAAAAGCGAGCACTTCATGTCAGCTTGATTTTATTTCTTTCTAAATGGTAATAATTTGACATCTAGCACCCTGCTTTGTGGCGATTTATAAGTTTCCAATTGCTTAGATAGGACAGCTTATTGTCACTCGCTTCATTAACACTCTCAGTTGAGGGCTGGCTGAAACCTGATGGTACAAACCATTCTTGTGATTCGTTAGAAATATTTGTTGTCAACGTCATGTGAGGTAAAAAAGTTTCCTGTTGCAATAGAACATCGATTTAACAATAACAATAACAATTTTCTCTCTTTGATTCCTCTCTGGTTTCCCGGATACGAGTTTCCCCAAATACTGCTGTAAGTAGTTGATACGCACGTAGCATGTACTTGAATCTAAAACTGCCAATTCGACTTCGGTGGACCACGAAATTTATAACGATCATCAAATTCAATTAGTTACTAATCTACAGTGACAAAATTATATATGAGTTGAAAAGGGAATAAAACAAAAAAAAAGGAAAGAAAACAAAAATCAATACCAAGCAGTACTCCGTAAATCTCTTTATAAAGCTTGATTTATATAAATATCCTTAAATTAATTTCCCTAACAATCACTGTAAGTATTCTATTATTAACTATCAAATTTCAATTAAAATCGCTGGAGGTAATTTTCATTTTCCACAATAAAACTAAAAAGTTTTTGAATTCTGTTGCTAAAAAACTTGAATTTGAGATGAAAATATACCAAAAAGGAACATAAAAACATAGGTATCATTATTTAAATATATTTTCTTCAATTTTCTTACCTTTTAGGCGAACAAAAAATGAAATTTTTAAAAATCTTAAAAAAGGATATATGGGCTGCACTGAAAGTATGATAGCTAATCCCAAACTATTTATACAGTATGATTTCTTACATAAAACTACAAGTTGTGTGATAAAAACTTTATGAAAAAGGTTAAAATTTAAAAAAAAAAAAATTAAGATGTATATTTTTTTTTTTTTAGAAAAAAAATTCTTTTCATTCGAATTTCAAAAAAGGCAATAAGCCTGATTATTAAAGGCTGGAAGACTTTCAGCTCACTTTTCGAAAAAGCGAAATAGGTGTAAATATATCGTTATCAAAGCGAATGCCTCTGTTATCTCATACGTACGTAGTTGATAGAAATATTATCATCTGTAATAAAACATGGGACGAAACACATTTTTCTAATGTTTGTTTGTCACGTGAGATAAATATGAGAAGAGCAGTAAGGAAGACTCTACAAGATTTCAGGACACAGCTACTGGCAATGGTAATAATTGAAAATGATAATAATTGAAAATTGGTAATATTTTTTCGTCCCAAACTACTAAAGCCATACGGTTTCCTGTTCCAAGTAGTACCATCTTTGGCAATTAATATCAAATTGTCATGTTTGTTGCTGCCAATACTTTCGTGAGCCCGTAAGACAAGCTTCTATTTTCTTCTTTTTCATAGTCTTTAGCAGCAGGAATATTACATATACAATTAATATATAATCGGTCATTACCACCTGAGGTTATAAATTGGAAATGTCTGACCTGAGTTTTGAACTTTGGTCTGACGTCTAATAAGGTAACACGCTACATACTAGGCTACGACTACTTCAATCAATATCAAGAACATACCAAGTATAGAAAATTCAACCTTTTCACTTTCATCTTCTCAAAAACCATAAATAAATGAAATCTAAAAAAATTACATACACGACACCAAAAAATCTCTAGGATAGTCGTATGTATCAAAAATGATACATAAGCCAGAATTATGAAGTTTTTGAATTTTGTAACCCCTGTTTGAAATTTTCTTTTTTCTTTTGGTTTAAAATAATGGCGATAACAATACTAACGAATTATAAAAATATCAGGCATCTAACTTTTTCTGAATTAAAGTTCATATCGTCACAAAAATTGAAATGTATCATTTTTGATACAAAGCTCGATCTACGGTTAAAAAAAAAGCCCACAAGAAGAAAACTAAAATTGCGAGTTAGCTTAATTGCGACTTTAATCTTCACGGTGGTTCTTCCACCTGACCTAGCACAACGTTACCTGTAAAAAATACAGTGTTGCATGCACGCAAGTACGTGAAGTAGATACGACTTGCTAGTCCGATCCTTTAACGAACTAATCACATATTTATAACGTAGTCTCTAAGAACTCAATCCTGAATTGCTTTTGTTTGAAGTTAAAGATTTCAACAACTGCTTTGCACCACTTTTATTAGACTACGCTGCTGTTCACCAGTTCAGATCACCACCGTGTGAGATGAAGATGTCCTCAAATCACTCTTTCAAAATGTTCAATTTGGCATGAGTTGTGTAGCATATTGAAATAACATGTCGTTGACATTCAAAAGAAGTCAGTAATCATCACGTTGACAGTGATGGCCTGACCAATGCCGTTCTAAAAGAAAAATGAACCTAAAGACGCTGCCAGGCTAAAACGCCCAACAAACGGTGACTTTTTTGCGATGCATTAGACGGTCTTGGATTTCATGTGGATTAGTATCCTTCCCATCCAAATCCAAAAAGTCTCTTTGTTCACGTACCTAGGTTAGGTTAGGTTAGGTTAGAGGACGTGTACTTGTCAATTAAGACAAGTACAGTACCCGGAGGTCGAATTGACCCATTGTACAACGTCATAGTTTCTCACACCATCATTACCATGAAATCATTTATTTTTTGATAATTTTTATTTCCTTAAATAAAATGCCCATTTTGCCAAATTGAGTCGTAAATCAAAGGACTTCTTTTGATTAATTCAATAGTTTTTGTTGTATTTTAACCAAAATGGTCAATCTAAACAATCATTTACTTGTTATTGTTGCTGCCACTGTTGATGGTAATCTCATCGGGATAAACGATTCTTCTCTTGTTATTCGACCAGAAACAATTTATCCACGTCAATTCCCTCCCTCTACACATACGACAATACAGACATCAAATAAAGTCTTTAAGATGGATTTTGTTTTGGTTGATGAAATATTTTTTTGGGGGGAAGGGGGGTGTTTTTTGGATCGAAAATTCTTTAAAATGTTGTGCAGTTTTTTACAAGATTTTTCCATTTTTTTTTTTTGTTATTTTTGTTGGTATCTCGTTGTTGACAAGTTGATTAATGAGCCAACCAGCCAGCCAGTGTGTGTTTTTAACGTTTTGTCAACATGAGAGCACGACTTCAGCAGTAGGAAAAAATCTAATGGAAGGACTCTCCTCTTCCTTGGTTATCTTAAAATATGTGTGTTTGAGTGTGTAAATTATATATTTAGAGAAAGACAGAGACCGAGAGAGAAAGAGAAAATGCTTGTTATCGTTGTACTCATGACATGTTTACATGAACTCCAAAATACAATACATATGTATTTTAAGTAAATTTATACGCTTCGGTATGTATGCATGTACATATGTACGTACAAACGTTCATATGTCAGCAGCTTTAGAGCGAAGGAGTATCGGGTAATTTTGTATTTTCTCTTTCCATGTGCTGATTGCAAAATGTCAACATAAACATGCCATGTTTCGTTATGGTTTCCTTAAACGCCATCATTTTTCACAAAATCATGACCAAAAAAAAAGGAATTGATGTTCCAAAGGAAACAAAAACAAAAGAAAATCAATTCATTGTGCTCAAATGATTTTCTTTCCTTAAAAAATTGTTTTTTTTTCAAATGGAAATGGTGAGAAAATATTTGCGAAGGTGTAAGACAGTTCCACGGTTACCTTTGCGTAGATTCCTGCACATGTTTATACTGAAGGTAACAGCGTATCAAACGCAACAGATACAACAGATAATTCGAATGAATTCATACATGAGTTTTCTTTGTGGAGAGTTAAACAACTGAAATCCGACAGAGTTCCCTCATTTGCAAAAGGAACGATTTGAAAATGAACTCACTTGTTAAGAGAAGAAACAAATCTGGACCAGTAAATATATTCCCACATACATAATCGGCCATTACAACCCTTTATTGTATAATTATAATAATGAAATATTTTTTATATGTTTAATGTTGTTCGAAATCTCTGAGCTGGAGTTTGAACCACAGATACTCGTCTAACGTGTCAACACACTACCTACGAGACTACGGCGACTTCAGGAATCAAAAGTGTCAAAAATTAGTTTCCCAGTAAAAAAAAAGGGCGCATTGATTGAAGTGCCGAGGCAGGCGAACAGCTCTTAACTAATGTTTCCAAAGGTTTGGAGTGAGGGTGCCTTAGCGACTGTTCAAATAGTTGTAGAGTTCTTTAGCCCAATAGTTTCTATCTGAATATTATAGGTTCTATAACTCTTCTCCTTCACTTTTAAGGCCTCCTGTGTATTCCCCACTAAATCTACAAGAACTGACTCAGTACCATTCTTTATGGTTGTGAACAACTTTCTCAAGTGTTTACAACAAGAAAGCCGTGAGACTAATCGGTCTTAAGAATTTTGTGAATTTGTCTACTGTGCCCTATTTGTCGGACATAGCCCCTATATTCCTATAATGTGTCCTCCAATCCTATTGTCTTATTAAACTTTTAGACAATGGTCGGTGTCAATATAAATATTTCTTCTGGAATTCATTAACGCTACACAAAGTCTTCATATTGTTCTTTAAGTCTACAGTGCTCTGTATATGTAACCTTAGCTTGATCCTGGATAGTCTGATGTATGGAGCAAACCGTCACACATAACATAACTGGCCATTGCATCCCTTAATCAGGATTATGATCTAGCTTTTCACACCTCTCATGTTGTGTGTGTTAATTTTATACATGAGTAGCGGGACCTACAGTTTAAAGTCGACCCTAAACGACAGATTTTTGAGAAACTTTTCATGGCAATTTTATTTCAACACTCAGAGTTTTTGCTAGAAATCTGCTGAGAGGAAGTCGCCGAAGAAATACTTTTTGTATTTTATTTTGATGTCTGGCCTGGGGCTCGAACCCTGGCTTTACGTCTAATAAGCCAACACTACCTACTGGACTACGGCGTTTACGAGCTAACCTTCTTCAATTGTAAAATTATTCAATAAAAATTTAGATTCCTTCAAAATTGTATTGAAAAGGGTCTGCGCCTCTTTCTCTCCTCTCTCTCTCTCTCTGTATTTTTCTTTTAGCTAAGTATACCCTTTCAAACATTTCTTACTACTTCACACAAGGATTTTGAACATATCAGCAGCATGATGCTCTTCTCTTTGCCTGAATTCTTCTTTTAATTTAAGTTTATTTAAACAATTTTATATTCAATTTTTCTAATAAAAAACAGAACAATTATCCCACAATTCATGAAACCATTTGAAATGCCAAAGGAAATATTCGTGACCAGACATGCCATTCATGCGAGTACATATGCATGTACATGGAATTGATGGTTAAAGTCTGCACTTTTAACTTCTTTAACCGGCTATTATGCACGTATCATGTGTCTAGTTTTTCAATCATTTCCCTTTGGAAACTTTGTCAAGTCAGGTCAATATCATTGACTTTAATATCATGAAAATTGCTACGGATACAATCCAAATACGAGTACAAGTTCACTTCATGCATGCATGAGAGTGTATATGTATGTATGAGTGTGTTTATATGTTTGAATGTTTTAATAAACCAACCAACTTCAATAAGCTAATGTTTCTTATGAATATTTCCATTGCTCGACTGCAGCAGCAGCCACTGAGTGTTCCTGCTCTCTCTTATTTGCTACTCAGGAGAAATGAAGAAATGATGCCAGTGGTTGGCTGGTGTGGATGGATGGTTGATGATTATGATTATGATGTATACACTGCTGCTATAAGAAACTGTAGTTGCCCTCGAAAATATATTGAAAAAATAGGGAAAGAAATGTTAGTAAAAGGAATAGAAACTTAACTATTCAAGTGTATAATGCACAATTTATGCAAATTTGCCACACAAAAAAAAATTGAAAAAAAGGAAAAAAACGTAGCAGTAAAGGAATGAAAAATTTACAGAATTTTTTTGTTTCTTCATCTTCCAACTTTGGCACAATGTATCCTCTGCCACTGGTACTCTTTTCCTGATTTTTTTCAGTTTGTTTTTGTATGCCACCAGATTCTCATACAATTTCTACTTGACAGTTTAATGTGGCATCATGAAAGAGTATCGTGCACTACTGGTTGGTATTTGAAATTCTTTTGCTTTTAAGACGAAATCAATTTTGCCAACATTTTGAAAATATTTTGTTGTTATTGTTGTTGTTGTTGTTTTTGAATTTTATGACACCATTTACACTCGCATTAATATTGAATGCGAATTGTTTTATTGCAGAGAACAATTTGTAAACGTCTGAAACACTGAAACACGTCCGGTTACATTGGATTCTGTAGGAGAATTTTGAAAATTTAAGAGGAAGTGGATAGTTGTATGGAATTTTTAAAAAAATATTTCACATAAAGCAATTTAGTTTGAAGGAAAAATACTTTAATACATACATACATACATAATTGGCCATTACAACCCTTCAGTTAGGATTACGGCCTAGCTTCTCACACAACCCACGTTGTTTGTTTTAATTTTTATACATGAATGGCAAGGACCTACAGACTGCGAACGATAGATTCTTGAGAAACTTTTCATGACAATTTTATTTCAACACTCAGAGTTTTTGCCAGAAATCTACTGAGAGGAAGTTGCCGAAGAAATATTTTTTCATATTTTGTTTTGATGTCTGACCTGGGTTTTGAACCGGGGCCTTACGCCAGCACACTATCTACTAGACTACGGCAGCTTCAGTTCTAATAAATAAAAGCCTTAAATTTTATGGACATAAACAGTATTAAATGTGTAAAGATTGCTATGGCAGATAGGGTCCCAACATAAGCATAAGGATTACGGCCTAGCTTCTCACACAACCCACGTTGTTTGTTTTAATTTTTATACATGAATGGCAAGGACCTACAGACTGCGAACGATAGATTCTTGAGAAACTTTTCATGACAATTTTATTTCAACACTCAGAGTTTTTGCCAGAAATCTACTGAGAGGAAGTTGCCGAAGAAATATTTTTTCATATTTTGTTTTGATGTCTGACCTGGGTTTTGAACCGGGGCCTTACGCCAGCACACTATCTACTAGACTACGGCAGCTTCAGTTCTAATAAATAAAAGCCTTAAATTTTATGGACATAAACAGTATTAAATGTGTAAAGATTGCTATGGCAGATAGGGTCCCAACATAAGCCGTTTGAAAGAGCAAATAAGCGCCCAAAAGAATAGCCAACTAGGGTATTACACCTGATCCTATCTATCCAAACAATTAAGGCTCATAAACTGATCTAACTGATCTTTCAACAAGAACTTGCAAACGTTGACAGTTAACAGCTGCCATTTGGTATTTCAAATTAGTTGTCATTTATTCACCCTGTTCTGTAAAACCAGCATGGATGACTATAGCATTGAACAACACGTGCAAATAATGAAATTGTTTTATCAAAATAGGTGTTCTGCTCGGGCAATGTACCAAGCGTTTCAATCATTTTATGATCGCCATAATCTTTCTACCGAGAGGGCTATTTGCAACGTGGAGTATAAAACTATGGTTAAGTAAATGATTGTCTAACATCTAGAAATCACAAAAACTGCCGAAAAGATTGCCGCTGTCCGCAGGAGAATCCGAGGTAAAGGATTTCGCATCGCATACCTGAACTCGGTCTTTCACAAACTCGAACTTGGTGAATTTTGCACTGTGACTTAACCCTGCAATCGTAAAAAATTCAACTGATCAAGAAACTATAGGACGTCGACGTATGTTCGCTGAATGGGCTCTGGAGGAGTCGGCAAATGACCATAATTTTCATTGAAAAATCGGCTTCATGGATTAGACCCATTTATGGCCTGACATCAAAACAAAATACAAAAAGTATTTCTTCGGCGACTTCCTCTCAGCAGATTTCTGGCAAAAACTCTGAGAGTAAATAAAAATTGGACTGAAAAAGTTTCTCAAACAATCTGTCGTTCGGAGTCGACTTTAAACTGTAGGTCCCGTCACTCATGTATAAAATTAACACACACAACAAAGGTGGTGTGAGAAACTGGGTCGTAATCCTGACTGAAGGGTTGTAATGACCAATTATGTATATATGTATGTATGTATGGTTGAATGGTTACATGAACAAACAAAATTTTTGAATGTAATACGATATCAGATCACTTGAAATCAAGGAGCATCTAATGCAACTCAAAAAAGTTACTGTTTGGTAAGGATTTTGGGCTGGTGATGTCGTCGGTTCATATTTCTTTGAGAATGACATTGGCTAGCCCATCACTGTTAACGGTGAGCACTATAGTTTGACGATTGCCAACTTTTTTAGTCTGAATTGTTTAATTTGGATACCAATTATAAGTGATTTCAAAAGGAACGCGCTATGTGGTACACAACTTATGCCAACGATTTGAGAACGTGATCATCGTGGAGATCCTAGGATTTTACTCCATTAAAGTTGTTCTCGTGGAGTTTTCTTATGAATGCTTTTCTATGTTACAATTTCAATACTTTTCAAACCTTTCATAGGCATGAAGTTGCCTGCCAGTGTAAATCGCTTAAGTAGGAAATTTAACTCAATGCTGAGCTGAGGCTATGTGGTACAACAACTAAGATGACGATGATGGTAATAATGATCATGTTGATGGTGATGCTTTTGATGTTGTTTATTATTTGACTATTAGAGAATATTATTTCTTTATGATGAATATTTTCTTCTTTTTTATTTTGATAAACTAAGCTAGACTTCTATTCCTATACACTCAACATTTATGGCAATAAACAAAATTGTTTGGCTGCTGGCCAAAATAGCTGAAGCAGAAGCAGAATCAGGAAAAGAAAAACTCCAAACTTGCTAGGAAAGCACAGAGAAATGGAGCCAAACAAACAAACAAACCAAGCCAAGCCAGCAACTTTTGTAAGCAAACAAACTTCTTGTACTGCCGGCAATAGACTGGAGTTTGAAGGGAAATCATATTCTCGGGTATATTTTCGTTGACAAGCTCTCTGCTCTGCCTCATGGTTATCATTATTATTATGATTATTATTACTTTTTATTTGTTATTGTTGTTGTTATTATTGTTATCATATCTCCTCTTTTGTTGTTGTATTGCATTGAAAATGCTAAGAAAGTCGACTAAATAAAGATTTTATCTTTGGCTTGTATTTTCTTCGTTTTTTTTTCATTTTTTTTCTGTTTGTCTGTTTGTTAATAATACTTTTGTTATTATTGTTGTTGTTTATAACCTGCGGTTAATCCTTTAATAAACATAATGACATACCCAGCCATCTTATTGCCGGATGAAATAGCCATTCAGCTTTGTAGATTCCAAAAGATGATGAACGGTTTCATCATCATAAAAATTCAAAATTTTGTTATAAAAGCCGAGTGAAATTATAATTTAAAGTTTCAAAATTTAAATATCTTTAGGATTTAAAGTTTAATAGGCAAATACTTTAAGATGTTCGTCTTTAAAATTTATTGTAATTCTGTTAGAGAATGTTAGTTTTATATTGAGCCTCTCTGTAGTGTAGTAGGTAGTGTGTTATGCTATTAAAAGAGAGCCCTTGGTCCCCCGGCTCAGGCATTTTAAAGATATTTCGTCAACTTACTATCAGCAGTCTTCTGAAAGTAAATACAATTGCCATGAAAAGTTTCTAAAATCTAATCCTCGAAGTCTAAGTGAAACTGTAGGTTCTGCTGCCCGTAAATGAAATCAACACACAGCATTGATGGCTTGAAATGTTAGGTTGTAATCCTGATTAAAGGTTTGTAATGGCCAATTAATTCATGAGAGAGAGAGAGAGAGGCGGAGACCCTTTTCAATACAATTTTGAAGGGTTTGAAGGAATCTACATTTTGATTGAATAATTACAATTGAAGAAAGTCAACTCGTAGTCGCCGTAGTCTAGTAGATAGTGTGTTGGCTTATTAGACGTAAAGCCCGGGTTCATATCCCAGGCCAAACATCAAAACAAAATACAAAAAGTATTTCATCAGCGGCTTTCTCTCAGCAGATTTCTGGCAAAAACTCTGACAGTAAATAAAAAATTGACATGAAAAGTTCGGAGTCGACTTTTAACTTTAAAAATTAACACACACAATATAAGTAGTGTGAGAAACTACGTCGTAATCCTGACTGAAGGATTGTAATGGCCAAATAAGTTAAGTAAGCAGTCATGAACCAGCTTCTAATACAGCAGAAAATAAACTTTTCTTAAGCTAAAGTTCTTCACCATTACAAACACTCTTATTCCTATACAGTTTTAGTAAAAGCATGGCATATGGCAGCCCTATGATTCTAGAACTCGTTATCCTATGTAGCCAATGTAGTTAATCAATAAAACAATAACGGAACTAGTGGATGTATTGTAAAGAAACAAAAAAATAATTGAAATATTTTCTACTCTTAACAAATCTATTGTCTTCTTTATTGCAACATAAAATCTTTAATTTGTAATGAAGGAACAAGAAAAAATCGATGATTTGTTAATCGTTTCATTACCCCTTAGAAGCTTATCGAGTATCCATCCATATTAAATAGGTGTGAGGTGTGCTATTTTCCATCTCTTTTTTTTATTATTCAATTATTTAAAAACACTCTACAAGTACATCAATATTCCTTTCAACTGGGGAAAAGCACTTCTAAGCCTCAACCATTTAATTGAATAAAAAAAGAAAGAAAAAATTGCAGAAACAAAAAACAAAAAAAAACGCGGAAAAAATAAGAACAGTTTCGCAATGTGTTACTGCAAACAAACCTTTTTCCTTTTCCAGATACTCTTCGACTGATTAAATGGTAAAGAGGTGGTGGTAAGGGGAAAAAACAAGAAAAATGGCACAACACCAGAAAACAGAACAGCACAGAACAGCAGAGTATAGAATAGAAAAGCAATTGAATGAGTGAAGGAAAAGAAAAGTAAGCGAAACGGAATTGAATGAAACTGAACGGCTCAACATCAATAACAATTATCAGCCTTGTAAGCAATAAAATAAAACTCAACACACATAAACAACAGATGTTGCTGTTCGCATATGTAGTAGTAGTGTGAGTAAAACAATACAAGCACAGACATGCAGACTCAATAGAATTGTATCAGGAGAGTGTGAATGTGTGTATGTGTGTGTGTCTTGTATTGGTACATGTTACTCGTACAACATGTACCCCAAAATGTTGCATCATAAAACATATGGTGGACAGACGGACAGACAAACGGACGGACGGACGGATGTGTTAAAAGCGTAAAATCGATTAACACGTCATACTTGTTTTTGTACTTGTACAGCAAACATTGACAAAGAAAAAAATGAAAAAACCCGTCATTCACAGGCAGTTGTTTAAAGCAATGGAATTGTCGCCATTATGGACATTGCCAAGCTTAGGGTTTTCTTTGTTTTCATATACTCGTACATATGGTAGGGATAAGTGGTTCAAACCACAGCTTAGGCGCCTTGGACAAAATTAAACGTAGGAAAAATACTTTCCCTCAACAATCTCCTGGCAAAGACTCTGAAGGTAAATAAATTTGCCATGAAAAGTTTGTCAAATCTGTCGTTTATTATCAACGATAAACCGTAGGTTTTGCCACCCATGGTTGAAATAAACAAACAGCATTGGTGGCGTGAGAAACTAGGTTGTAATGGGTGATTTTTTAGGAGCTATAGGAAAATTTTTCAAAAAAACACATAAAATTCAGAAAAATGTATGAAATCTTTATTTGAATCGATAGTACGGTCCATATAATTTAATGTTTGAAGATTATTTCATGAAAATGTTGACCGCGACTGCGCCTCAAATGGTCCATCCGCTTAGTCCAATGTTGGCATACTCTTTCCAACATTTCGGCCGGTATCTCAAGAATAAATGCTTAAACGTTGTCTTCCAATGCGTCAATTGAAGCGGACTTGTATCTATAGACATGAGCTTCAACATAGCCCCACAAAAAATAGTCTAAAGGCGTTAAATCGCACGACCTAGACGACCAATTGACCGGTCCCGAACGTGAAATAAAATGTTCACCGAACTCGCCTCTCAATAAGTCCATTGTTACGCGTGCTGTGTGGCATGTGGCACCGTCTTGTTGAAACCACATGTCATGCAAGTCAAGCTGTTGCATTTTTAGCAAAAAAAAACTTGAATATCATCTCACGGTAGCGCTCACCATTCACAGTTACGTTACGATTCGCAGCATCTTTGAAGAAGTACGGCCCAGTGATGCCACCAGCAAATAAACCGCACCAAACTGTGATTTTTTTCTGGATGCTTTGGTAGCTTTTGCAATGCTTCTGGCTGATCTTCACTCCAAAATCGACAATTCTGCTTATTTACGTATCCATTGAGCCAAAAATGAGCTTCGTCGCTGAACACAATTTTTCGATAAAGAAGTGGATCTTCGGCCAACTTTCCAAGAGCACATTCACCAAAAATTCTGCGTTGCTGTAAGTCGTTCGGCTTCAATTCTGGCACCAGCTGTATTTTGAAAGGTTAATTCTGACTAGGCATACGTGATTCAAGCCTTGATAAAGTAAAATGTAAGAAAAATACTTTCCCTCAACAATCTCCTGCCAAATACTCTGAAAGTAAATAAACTTGCCATGAAAAGTTCATCAAATTTGTCGTTCATAAACGCTTTTAAACTGTAGATTGTGGCACCCATAGATAAAATAAAAACACAGCATTGGTGTGTTAGGAACTAGGTTGTAATCCTGACTAAAGTGTTGTAATAGCCAGTTAAGTAAGCAAGAAAGTATCTTCCTTCATATAAATCACCCAGGCAACCTACTGAGTCCTTAACCGTTGGAGAGGACAACAAACAGCCTTATAGGAAGGTCAACAAACTTCACCTTTTGACAAAGGCTAGGACCAATATATTTTCGTAAAATACATTGTTCGAATACAAAACAAATCACGCTGGGATCTGCAGCTATATTGGGCTATCTGCTTTGGTTAAAAATATTTTTCTCCGGAAATCGTTGGGACAAAGAAAAACTAAGTGCGGTCACAAACCTTTTTAAATGATTGTGGACTGTCTTGCTTACATTATTTACTTTTATAGCGCATCATTATAATGAATGCTTTGCCGAAAATATTGCTTGTGTTACAGAGAGTGTGGCAAATTAACCGAATTGGACGATTCCTCTGCGTTCTCAGCTATTTTCTCTATTTTGCGACTCATTATGGCATTGCATTACACTTGGATTTGTAAACAATTTAACACGACTGTTCATTCACAACTCTAGGGAAACGCTGATTGCAACTGAACTAATTCTTCCAAATTTTCTTCAGCGATTCTCTCGGACATTTCTATCCAGCCTACCGATCACAACGCCGTATATATGTTGATTGAGTGCTAGAGCAACAGGCTTTCATTGTTGATTCTTCGAAAAAAATTGTCTTCAGCGGTGATTTACAAGCAAAATTCCTGCAAACCAACATCGAAAGAGCAGGAAGTTATTATGGAATAGACTATTTGGTAGTTCAGAATTTTTTCAAAATAGCCTTGAAAGCTTTGAAACTTCAATTCACAACACAGCCTATTTAGGCCGTATTGCAAGGAAGGTTTCCAGGATGAGTAATTTTACACTTTGATGACGTTAATCAGCCGCAAAGATTATGCTATTTGACGCCCTTAGATCTTGTTTGGTGGTGCTATGTCGCAGACTGTCTCTATGGGGTAAGTCCACTAACAATTGGAGCACATTGAAAATCAATATAAGTTAAGTTATCGGCCAGATTATGAACGAAATGTGAAAAAAGTGTTTGAAAACTATCTCCATAAAATCGACTGGGTGCAACCAATTCAGAGGGGATCATTCAAGTGACATTTTATTTCGTACATAAGAAGCTAAGGTCCATGCATTGTGATAAAGAAAAAAGTTTCATTAAAATCATATCTTTAAAGGTATTTTATTTCACTTTTATTTTAAGATCAAATAATGGGTCACCCTATGTTCAGTAAGCGCCCTACATACTGTCTTAAGGATAAAATCAAAAGTAGTTGAATGCGTTCTTTTAAATCTCTGTTCAATATAAATACAGCCAACATGTTGCAGGCCACATATGTACGCATTTATGGAACGAAAAGAGAAAATTTATGTTCTTTTAAATACGGCCTCATGAAAATTTTCTGTTCTTTTTTTTGTTTTTTGTTTTATTTGTGTTGATGTCATCATTATAAAATGAACATTCAAGATAAGAACGCACTTAAAACGAGCTGCTGCTGGTTTTTACAGTCTCGCATTGTCTTTTGCCAAACCATTAATAGCCTGAAGGTATTAAACGTCTTAAACTTTTATATGACGATGATGATGATGATGACGGCAACAAACGCCTGGCCCCAAAAGATAGATTTCATCATTAAGTCTTATCGCTTATCAACGCCTATGAAAAGCCGTATTGAGGGGTAGCAAATGATTTAATTTCATTATGAAATCATTTGTCAAATACAGTGTTGCAGGCATGAAATGGTCTTTTAAATTTAAGTTTTTCCCAGTTTTTGGTCATTTTTGCTAAGCGTAATAAAATTTCTGAATCGTAAATTCCGTGCCATTCTCGTTTCCTCCATTTTTTTGTATTCTTTTATTTTTTTTTTTTAATAAAAATGAAACATTTTATTATGAATGCAAATGGCTTAAATTGCAAGAATTTATTTCAATGTTTTTAGAATTTCATGTCTCGTTTCTTGATGTTTACCCAGACTTGTGTAAGACAAATATTTCATCGTTTTTATCATTGTCACATTCAAATCCAACCAAGCAACCAACCAACCAACTAACGAATGCATCTCCTAGCTAGTCAGTGATAGTCAGCCCGGCAGTAATCTAAACTAACGAAACAATGGAATCAGAAAAGAGGAGAAAAATAACCCTGAGTAAATGGTTTCAAGTGTTGGCAAAAATGTTTCATTTTTCTGTGTGACGAACACCGCAGAAAATGAACCGCAGAGAAAATGTTAAAATAAATAGAAAGAATTCCTCTTAAATATGTAAATAAAACCATGAAACAATTAAAGAAACATGCAATTTTGCAATTCCGAAAATACTTGGGACTTTTTGGTCAAAAATTTAATATCCTGGGTGCCCTGGTAGTAAAATAAATTTAATGCATAAGTTGTACGATATTCAGAGTTCTAGGGACAGGCATAGCTGAGATCACATAAGTCTATTATTGATTATCTCTTTTACCCGAAAGTTTTAACTGAGCAATCGATGCCAGTCATCTCTGCTTAACATATTTCAACATTAGAAATGCCAATATTATGCGAAATGCTTTAAAAAATCAAGAATTAACCAAAGAAACAATTCTTCATGAATAAAGTGTCAGACCACCAAGCTATCTGTAAAAAGTCTGTCAATGTTGGAGTTCATTAAGTTTTGTTTTATTTTCACATCTCACTTCCCTTTGCCTAAGGCAAAGCAGCGCGGCATTGATATAAGTACACACAGGCAGTTATAGGTTCTACCGGGTGCCCTTATAATAACGATACAACGGTTGATATGTTCTCAACCATCCCCATAGTTTTATGAAAGTGTAGATTCTACTCAACTCTTCTCTGGCTTGACAAGATCTGTCAATAAAGTCCGAGAACAGAAGAATTCTTCCCTCAGATGCCTCAGAGCCGAACAATAAATAAAAAAACGTTCTGTAGTCTCCTCTTCTTTCTCTGCTCTTGAAAATGTTGCTGAAGTCTATATGTGGTATTTCTAGCCTCACAGCGTGTTTGCTCAGGAGCCAGTGTCCCGTTATAAGTTATAACTCATGTAGGTTCCTAAAGTGAACTTTGACTATATTTAACACTAACATTTCAGGCTTCCCTACCATATACAGAAACCTACATTCCTCTAGAGATACTCAACTTTCTTAGATGTGGTGTACAGAATCACTGGGCAACTAACAGCCTCTTTACTATCATTAAATGGTGGGAATTCTCTACTTGATACGGCGGATACAAAAATCCGTCTGGTACAACAATAAAATAAATCGAATATCGGTCATTCATGAAGTCTAGGGGCGACTAATGAATGCAACCCTTTAGTAATTAGAATTACATGAAGTCGCTGTGGTCTACAAGGTAGTGTTGATGGCTTATAAGATGAGAGCCTATGGTTCAATTCATAGCTCAGACATCTCGAATTAAAACAACACATGAAAAAATAATTATTTGGGCGACTTTCTCCGGCAGAAACTCTAAGAGAATTTGCCATGAAAAGTTTCTCAAATCTATCGTCGGAGTAGATTTTAAACAGTAGGTCCATTCAGTCATGTATAAAACACAACACACGACATGGGTGGTGTGAGAAGCTAGGTTAAAATCCTGACTAAAGGATTCTACTGTCCAATTAAGTGACACCGTTAAACATTCTCGACTATGAATTCTCGGGAAAATTCAAAACGTTCATTCCGGAAGGAGAGGAAGAGATATATCTCGTGAGTGATTCCATACAAAACTTCACATAGTTTTAAATTGGATGCAGCTGCATAACATATGAATTAGCCAATATGGTACAACCCCATTGAGAACCTGGAATCTCAGTAATGTAGTAATAGATCACTTAAACACTGTGTGTACGGCTTTGGATACGAAATGGATTAAACACAACAAATCTAGCCAAGACTAGGTAAAGTGGCCATGAAAATTCTGATTTAACTACAAGGATGCACGCTTAAATTTTGTCAAACTTTACTTAATAAATTGTTAATAAGTCTTCCTCCAAAGAAACTTACGTTAAGTTAAATGATTTTTAATTTTCCTATCATTGTTTCAATTCTTCTTTTTTCATTATTAAAGCAAAAAAACAAACACCCAAAACATTGACGTACATTTTCTTTTGCATTAAATTCCATTCTGATTTTCCTACACTTATGTCATTGTTCTTTTTTTTTTTTTGCTCATTTTGTTGTGTTTAAGTAGGTCACTAGCAAAAGGATACAAATAAAGGAATCTAAAAAACAAAACAAAATGAAAAAAACAAAGAGGAATACAATAGCAGCAGAAGGCAACAACGCACATTAAATCAAATGACAAAGCCCTTTTCCTTAAGTCTTCTTCTTTTAGCCACGTTTTGGTATCAAACAATAATATCCTGTGTGCTAAACCCCATATGAACAGGCGGCATTACAATGACAACAGCTGGAGAAATAAAAGTGCATGAATAGCATGTTTTTTGTTTCTGTTCTTTTTTTCTGAGGAACACATTCTAAAAGGTCAGTTGGAAATTCATTTTGAATTCAAACTACAGCTTAATCCATGTCAAATAAGTTTGTTAGCAAGTTTGTAATTAAACAGGTCGTCAGAAGAGAGGTTAGTTGATATAAAAGGGTTCTAGATTAGATATCTGAGGGCCTCTCATTACGTTCACTTTCGCTGAGCTAGGCGACCTAAGCTGAGAATGACTCAATTTGAAGACCCCCTAAATATCCCTGACGACAACAGAATTTTTCGAAAACCATACCGAATTTAAAAGTAAATAAGCCTTCCCTTGACAAATTAAAAACAAAACGGGAAAATAAACCTGTCGAGACAGTCCTTAACCGACCTCATAAACTAAATACAGGGTGAGTTCTGTGATACAAAGAAAAAAAACCCAGCTTCTGGTAGTGGCAGCAACCAAACGATAGTACCGAAGAAGAAAGACGTTTGCAAATGTAACTCCGGGAGGGAATCTCATCCGAAATGATAACAGGATCATTGACTCTATCAGGAACGCCGTTAACAACAAAAAGAATATTACAGCATAAAAAACTAAATAGAACTCGAGGATGGACCAATACCAACATCCAGCTCTTCAGTACTACACCAGAAGCTTAGATATAAAGGAGATCTTAATTACTTACTTAAGTCGCCGTAGTCTAGTAGATAGTGTGTTGGCTTATTACGCATAAAGCCAGGGTTCGAGCCCCAGGCCAGACATCAAAACAAAATACAAAAAGTATTTCTTCGACGACTTCCTCTCAGCAGATTTCTGGTAAAAACTCTGAGAGTAAATAAAAATTTCCATCAAATGGATTTCGGCCTACCGCAACAGTTGCTCACACCAATCGATGACAGAGCTTCCTCGATTTGGTCCATCCAACGCATACCAGGTCGTCCTCAAATACCCGTCTCGCCGGAGCATCCTCCTCCATTCGAACAATATGGCCGAGCCAGAGCAGCCGCTGGATATTAATACGCTGCACAATGTCTATGTCGTTGAGGAGCTCATACAGCTCACTGTTGGATCGGATGCGGAAATCATCGCCAACACGCACTGATCCGAAGATCTTACGTAGGAATTTTCTCTTGAATACTCTCAACGCTGCTGCGTCAATGCTTAATACGGTCCACGCCTCTGCGCCACAAAGAAGCACGAGTAGGATGAGCCTCTTGTAGAGTATTAGGTCTCTGCTACTCAATTGCCTTTTGAGGCCAGAGTAACACCTGTTAGCAAAAGTGATCCTGCGCTTGACAAAGGACATCGCCATAGAAAAATCAATATAAGAAAGGTATACGACGGGTGTTTTCTTCTAGTCTAACTGAAGCACTAACATCCTTGCGCAGTTTCATTCAGCGGACCAAAAACACAGGAGCAAAGAAGAAAACGAAATCCCATTTCTTACACAGAGAGATAGCAAGGGCATCATGCTGCCTCAAAGAACTCAAATTAATGGCAACTCTTGCGAATCTGTAAAGAATCATGCAAGATAAGCGGAAAGAACTGTGAGGTGGAGGTACGTGGATGTTTAAAAAGCAGTCAATGCAGCATTGCAGTCGAAGGAATAGGATGAAGTCAATTTGACGCCTTAAATTTAGGAGATGAGGAAGGCATAAATCCATGCATTAAGATTTGAGGGCATCAGGATGCAGCAACGATTAAAATATCAAAGATGGCCACATTAAAACTATCTGAGTGTGAAAGAAAAGAGCAGGCACTGGTTCAGAAGATTATGTATCCAGGGCACATATAGTCATCTATTTCATTTCATTCCCATGCTACTCTAAATATTCCCTGGTGTTACAACCAAAACCTTTCAATCCTTTCGTTGACTCTTGACATCCTTTGATTCCTATTTGGCATTTTGGCATCTCCTTTTGCAACATTTAAAAGCTGTTGTCTGCCTCATAAAATTGGTTTTCACCATATTCTTCTTCTCTCTCTCTCTCTCTCTCTCTCTTGTTTTTCATTTTCCAAATCGTTATTCTGTTTTTTTTTTGTTTCATTTTTGTTGTTATGTGTGCTATATTTGTTGCAACATTGTAAAAACCTACTTACCTAAATAGTAAATTTTCAGCATATTCTTATAAATAATTTCTCTTTTCATTGTTTCCTCCATCCATTCTATTTCATGCTATTATCCTTTCCTTTATTTATATTCCACTGCTTCGTTTATAATGTTCAACCATTTAAGTTTTAATACCAACATTTCACCCAAGTCTACAATGTAAGTGTCTCGTTCGTTACATTGCTATTCAAAAACAAGGCAGGCAGATAGCAAACAGTCGATGGCAATCTACTTAAGTATGGTTTTTAAAAAATGATACAAATGATGTAAAGGCAACTGGTAAAAATATAAGGTGTAGTATAAAGATATCTGTGGTTTTTACAGCAGCTTTGGAGATACATATAATGCTGGATCAGCAAAAGACAAGAATTTTTACAACTAAGACTCTATTAATGTTGTTTAGAGTCCTTCCCAGAAGGTTGAATGGATTAAATTTCGATCAATACTTAAAAGTGCTGTCATGTCTTTTATCTTCCTTATTTAAACCGTCAAAAACTGTAACATTGTGTCTCCATTTTCGCCCTGTTTAGGTATTTATGTTGTGAAGTGAGTTAAATGTTGCATACGAGTATACTCTTCTATTAGACGTGGAACACTGCATGGTTTTACTTCATATGCCACATAAATTTCAATTTATGTTACTTTAAAACTACAAATACATATACACGAACACACATATATATACATCTGTATGTGACACTTATATACTTACATACATACATACTGTTATACACAGCGCAGTGTAAGTCTGTTTTGTGATTGTCGTTCTCATTTTTCTGTTTAGGAATGACTAAAAGGAATACGACGTTATAAAAACTATTGGCGCATGATTTATGCATGCAAGTTAAAGGGAAACTATTGCTGCTTAACAATTGTGTGACATTCTAATACAAACAAACACTCACACACAAAATTATAACCACACTTATACATACTTATACAAAATACAAAATATGGGTGAAGCAACAAAAAAAAATATGAGAGAAGACGTCTGCCATGAAAACAATTTTCATTCAAACACAAGCACCAACTGGGTATGACAGTGAAGAGCATTACAATTGGTAGACAGTACGAGATTGAGGAGAATGAAAAATATTCTTTTGTATACCCTACTATGGCACTAGCAGAATAGTAAGCATTTTGCTCATCATTTTACTTACGGAGTGATATGGTATGAATTCGTTGTAGTCAAGTGGACAGTGTATTGGCTTATTAGACCAAAGTCTGGGGTTCAAACCCCAGCTTAGATATATCGAACAAAACAAAATATGAAGAAGTATTTCTTCAGGGACTTCCTCTCATCAGTCTTCTGGAAAAACTGTGAGAAAAACTTCTCAAATCTGTCTTTTAGATTTGATGTTCAAATGGGGGTCCCATCATGCATGAATAAAATTATTGCACACATGGTTGTGATCCTGACTAAAGGAATGCAATGATCAATTAAGTTAAATGAGTGGAGTATTATTGTTAGTGTCCAGCCAGAAAATTCTCCGAATATACCTCCAATATCAGTTGACAAATATTGGAATTGTATTAAGGCTACAACAAGCTGCATTGCATAATGCGCATCAATACAAGAAAAAATTTAAAATATTCAGCTTAGTACGCCGCTAAAGTAGGCAGTGCTGTACAAAGTGTATTAAGCCGCAGTTCTTCTCTAGCATTGTTAATGTGGTTCTCAACTTTCAATCTATAGCTACTGTCCGTTATAATAATGCTTGACAGAAAGCGTCAATCTTTTGTTGTTCTGAAGTTATTGTTATTTCCCATTTAATGCTCCCCTATTGCGGCCTTTAGCCTCCATTTCACTTAATTTCAACTTCATGTCACTGAAGTTATGTAATGTCGTGCATATTTTGTACATCTTCGAAACAGAAATTTAAACGTCAAGCTATACCCCTTTTGCTTGATGTAACTTTCGCTAAAATTCGGTCAATAATCAGGCTGAAGAGTAAAGGTTTTAAGGGACAGTCTTGAAAGACCGCGATATTCATACTTATGAGACCGCTTAGCACATCCTTAAGACGAATGTAGGAAGTATAGAATTAGTGATATGAGTAGCTCAGCTATTCCCCTGTGCATTTTCTATGACAGAATGCTTTCAGACGTAGAGCAACTTCAACAAATATCGGGTGGAACGGAGACCACCACACTTTATTCCGTGATTATCACATTGACGACCTTGTCAGTCACCAGTGACTGACACTGGAATACTTCAATGAAGCCATGTCAGTCACCAGTGACTGACACTAAGTACCTAGTCTAACCTGCCGTTCACTGCTGTCAGTCATTTTATAAAAAAAACTTGTTGGCGGAGAATGTGTTACGTTAGTGAGAGTATCTGCCAATCATTTGTTAAGTACCTTATTACTGTGTGAAGTCTTTTTTAATTGTGAATTAATTTGTTCAAAAAGGATTATAATTCCTTGAACCTACTAATAGAATCCGAACTCCCATCCTTTATAAACAAATTTATTGCAAAAATAAAACATTTGCACTTCAACTTTAAATTAAAAAAGTAATCAATCAAACCATCAATCAAGTTATCAATCAATTCATCAATCAATTATGCAAATGCAACTGATTCTAGCGCATGCTGCATGCTTCTGTCTGCACCCGCTATAGTTTGCAAATAAATTTATAATAAATTTCAATTTGTTTGTATTGTATGTATGTATTCGTATCTATATATACATACATATTAATTTATTATATACATACATACATACATACACACATGCATATCAAGATAAATGACTTCATACATTATGTGATGCACTTTGAAAATCTATTTCCGTTGTTAAAAGGAAAGAAAAGTTTTTCAAAAAAAAACTGCTTCTGCAGAAAAACGAATGGGATACGGAAACATATAAAAGTTTTATCTTTTTTCTGTAATTTTTCCCTTTTATTTTTTTGCTCTTTTTGTGTCTTTCTTTCTCTGTGTATGTACTCGTATAATAAACTAGTTCACTGTGTTAAAGTCAATTTTATGTATATATGTGTGTGTGATGAAAATAAAAGTAAAAGAAAATTTTATTTCATCATCAAAGTATCGTACTCGCACAGACATGATGAAAAGAAGAGAATACTTCATGGGAAAATCATCACATCAGCACAAGGTTGAATGGAGTGCGGTTTTGTTTGATGGGTTTTTAATGCAAACTTTAGTTAGCAACTAAAAAAACAAATCTGAAGCATTTTTGATTAATTAATAACAATCGATATAAAAAACCAAGTGAATATTATTAATAAGCATAGGTTTCCGGGGTACTATTTACTGGGTTTATGAATTATTTTCCATCGGTAGTAGTTCAATTGCAACTGACATCTGCTCGTAAAAAATCTACGCATACAAATGGGATACAGAGGTATAACTGCTCTATCCGATGTTACACAAAACCTTAGGTATTGATTGGTGGAAGTCAAATTAAATTTTTTAATTTTTTGGTTGTCGATGTGGAGAACATTTTTTGTTGGAGGTAAAAAGTTTCTTAAATTTTTCAAGAAATTCGTATCCCTTTTTCCCCGCAAAACTTTAATAATGTGGAAATGTGTCCGTAAACGCTTTAGTGTAGGTAGCGTGTTAGCTTATTAGAACGTGAGGCCACAAACCAAATGTCACAAACCAAAAGTCAGACATCTCCAACAAAATCAAATACAAAAAATATTTCTTCGGGGGCAACTTCCTCTCAGCAGATTTCTTGCAAAAACTCTGAGTGTAGAAATAAAATTTCCATGAGCAAGTTTCTCAAAAATCTGTCGTTCGGAGGTGACTTTAAACTGTAGGTGTCGCCACTCATGCATAGAATTAACACACGCAACATACATAAGTGATGTGAGCTACGTCGTAATCCTGATTGAATGTGTGTATGTATGTGTCTTGAAAAATATACGCTGTCTATTTGTATTACATTTTCGGATCCGATGAAAGTTGAAAGAGGTGTACCTCAAGGATCAATCCTTAGGACACTTTCACACTGCAAGATCCATATTTATGCAGGCGACGTACAACTGCTTCTGAATTGTCTGTAACTGTCTGCAGACGCATGTGTTGATAAACTCAAGTATGCTGTGATAAGAAGGCAGTGGCAAACAGAGCCTGACAATCCTATGGCCAACGACAACCAGTGTGGAACTGCCAATACATTATTTATTAGAATCAGCTGCGTGAGGCCTATTGCCTAGTCCGCATGCAAATCGTAGAATACAGCTCATTGTGACCTCAGGAAAATTAAGATCTTTGTCAATCGATTCCTGGGAAAAATCCAACAAATATTTTGTACTAACACATAAGTAAACATGCATAATTGGTCATTACAACCCTTCAGTCAGGAACTGGCTTCTCATACCACTTGTAGTGAAGAATTTCTATAACACAACGTCAGCTCCTTCACTTTTAAACCATACTCAACTCACTTTACTTAATTGGTCGTTACAACCCTTTAGTTATGATTACAACCTAACTTCTTACACCACCCACGTTGTGTGTTTTAATTTAATACATCTGAGTGGCGGGACCTGCAGTTTAAAGTCGACTCCGAACGACAGATTTTTTAAGAAACTTTTCATGGCAATTTTATTTTACTCTCAGAGTTCTTGCCAGAAATTTGCTGAGAGTAAGTTGCCGCAGAAATGTTTTTTCATATTTCGTTTTGCTGGAGATGTCTGAGCTGGGATTTAAACAGTGGCCTCACCTCTAATAAGCCAACTTACTAGGCTACAATGACTTTAAACAAACACAATCAATAATATTCAACTGTAAGAATCGTAAACAGAATTGAAATGGTTCATGTCATGTTCTGCACACAGCTCTGTCTGGAATCTGCATGGCAGCCATCTGTGGGGACGTCTAAATTAGACTCATCGCCGTTAAAGATTTAAAAAAGAGACAAAGAGTGGCTGAAGCAACCTGCAGTGTACAGAAGAAAATGGAAATCAATTGTCGAGGCTCTAATTTTCTCAGAGGAGCAAAAAACAGTAAAAATATCCCCCCATCATTCCTGATATGCATGGATTTTCTGTCATCCTTAAGCCTTTATTTTTACAGGACTCGACCCAATTATATTAATAATCGTCATGACCAGAAAACGTAATTTATTGATGTGATATCCCAGATAATAATATCCTACCAATTATGTCCTTAATTACCATTTAAGTATTGAAATGCATGACCAACATAGATACTATCAAGGGAGGGAGCAAATAAAGGTCTCTGAACTGGTTGCGACTTGAGCGAAAACCAAATTGATTTACGATTGATTCGAGAGTATTCAAGAGTGAGGGACACAGCAGCGTTAAATACAAATCTCTTACAGACGTTGTCTTAATATGTACTAATAAAGGCTTTAAGTACTAGCGTTTGATACTTTACAATCATATTAAGCGAATTAAATTTCAAATAAAATCCTTCGAACCACGACAACTATTAAAGACAGCTAAATCGCAGACAAAACATAAGACTTTTTCACAGAATTTATTACTTTTGAAGGAGAGTGAGAGGACTTATGGAAATCTTACAAGAATCGTAAAAATCCATAGCAAATTGAAATATTTAATAAAAGATTTGCTATTTCGCTTTCAACTCGCATTCAGAAACATTAATTCATTCTCTGAATCGAATTCATACAAGATATATTTGCACACACATTCATGTTATTTACACGCATGTGGATGGGTGTATATGTGTGTGCAACATGAAAACCTTCAACTACAATGTGTCGTTTACAATTAATTAAAGCACTTACCCATACATACATACATATGTACCCAAAGTCTAGCAAAGCGTATACGTACACACAGTATTTCTTAATATTTTATGGTATTGATGTCACCAAGAAAATAGAACACAATTACAATGGCAATTTTACCCACACACACACATATTTCGATGAAGAATTACTCACACTAATGTGTTACCTATTGTTGTAATAAAATTCTCGCAAGGAAACCAGACATTATTGCAAACGAAAAAAGTCGAATCAAAACGATATTTTCTTACAATTTCAGAACAAAAATATGACATTAACACAGTATTACACGAGGAGATGTATTACAGACAAAGTAATAAACATTACACCCTTGAAGGTGCACCCTTTAGTGTACTACAAAAATAAATTCGTTTATTGTTGCAAGCATTTTATGGTGCTGAAAATTTCAAAACCTTTTTTGCGAAGCGAACAATACCACAGCAAATCGTGCAACAATAAAATAAAGTAACCAGCAGCAGCGTCAACTGTTTTGCAGTCTCTTCCACATTTTATAAGGACCACCAATCGATGTAATCGTTTCTATTGGTTTGAGTTGGAAGACCCACCACAGCCCTTCATAATTCATTTTTGTCACATTCCCCAAAAAAATTTTTTATAACTCACACATACACTTACACTTACACAACCACTGTTGTAACCGTACAAATGCATACATGTGTACGTGCTACATGCCCCAATGTGCTGTAAGTTTTACCACAATAATACAACTTGGCGTCATACGTTCCCTTGTTTCCTGCGTTCTTTTTTTTTTGGTTAACGACTGAAAAGGTAAAAAATTACATTTTCTTGACTGAGTTTCTTCTTCTTCTTCTTCTTTTTCTATCGGTTTTCCTTACGGTTTTCTTTTTTTGTTAACAATTTCACCATCAATAGCGAAAATGTTCAAAATTTTTATGATTGTGTTCAAATTCATTCTGTTTTTTTCTTTTTAATTTCTTTTTTTATTCCTTCGCCTGTATTACAAATGATTCGTTGCTTTTGTTATATGACCTATGCGAAGTGTACAGTGGGACAGGTAATTCAAAACATACATACATAATTGGTGGCTCTAATGACCAGTCAGGATTACGACCTAGTTTCTCACACCACTTATGTTGTGTGTGTTAATTTCTTATATGAGTGGCGGGACCAACAGTTGTCCGAACGACAGATTTTTGAGAAACTTTTTCATGGCAATTTTATTTACTCTTAGAGTTTTTGCCAGAAATCTGTTGAGAGGAAGTTGCCGAAGAAATACTTTTTGTATTTTATTTTGATGTCTGGCCTGTAGCTCGAACCCTGGCTTTACGTCTAATAAGCCAACAGACTACCTACTAGACTACGGCGACAATCTGGGATTTAGCTGTCTTTAATTGTTGTCATGGTTTCAAGGGTTTTATTTGAAATTCAATTCGCCTAATATGATTTTAAAGTAACAAACACTAGTACGTAAAGCCTTTGTTAGTATTAAGACAACGTCTGTAAGTGATTTTCATAATTGCAGCTGTTTTCCTTACCCTGGATTGCTTAAGAATCTAGCACAAATCAATTTGTTGTACTCACAAGTCGCAGCCAGATCAGAAACCTTTATTTGGTCACTCCCTTGTTAGTATCTATGTTGGTCAGGGATTTCAATACTTAAATGATAACTAAGTAGACATTGGTAGGATAATATTACCTGGGATGTCAGCCCAATAGATTACGTTTCCCGGACAAGACGATGATTACTATAAATGGGCCGATTTCTGTATAAAAAAGGCTTAAGGATGACAGAAAATCCATGCATTGCAAGAATGATGGGGGATATTTTTACTGTTTTTTGCTCCTCTTAGAAAAATAGAGCTGCGACAATTGATTTCCATTTTCTTCCGTCCACTGCAGGTGGCTTTAGCCACTCTATGTCTCCTTTTTTTAAATCTTTGACCGAGATGAGTCTTATTTAGACGGCCTCACGGATGGCTGCCCTAAAGATTCCAGCGAATTGCAGTTACATTTGTGTGCAGAATATGGCGGCAGCATCTCCAATTCTGTTTACGATTCTCACCGTTAAGTATTATTTTATTGACGGTGGTTGTTTGAAGCTGTCGTAGAGTAGTACATAGGTAGTGTGTTGGCTTATTAGGCTTATTACACATCAGCTATCTCAAACGAAACGAAATATGAAAAAATATTTCTTCAGCGGCGACTTCCCCTCAGCAGATTTCTGGCAAAAACTCTGAAGGCATATAAGAAATTGCCATGAAAAAATTTCGCAAAATTATGTCGTTCGGGGTCTCCCTCAGCATATTTCTGCCAAAATCTCTGAGAGTATATAAGAAATTGCCATGAATATTATGTCGTTCGGAGTTCAGAGTTCGAAACATGAAAAAAAATATTTCTTTGGCAACTATCTCTCATCAGATTTCTGGCAAAAATTCTGAGAAGAAATAAAATTTCCATGAAAAGTTTCTCAAAAAAACCTGAAGTTCGGAATCGGTATAAAATTGACACACACAACCTAAATGGTGAGAGAAGCTAGATTGTAATCATAACTAAAGGGTTGTAATAACCAATTATGTATGTACTCGTATGTATTTTCTATTTAAGCCCACTGTACTTACTGCATGAAATATGTTTCGCATTGTGCTGCTTCAAACCAACCGAACACAAGGTGGCTGGCTGGCTAGAGTATATTGCACACGAATATTATTTTTCTTTACAACATTTATTTCTGGTATTGGCATCTCTATAAAATATTATTCTGAAATTTTTCTTTATTTTCATTCTTTCATTTCTCTTTTTTTCAGCATTTTCACCATTTGTTTCATACTTTTCAAACAACCGCCGACGGCGACCTTTTTTTCTTCTTTTTAATACCCGGAGTTTTTACTTTTGTATTCTTATTATAGACTTACAAAAAGGGCAGGATGTTGAACATCTACAGGAGGAGTAGTCTGCGACAGTCAAAAAACAAAGTTTTTTTGTGCTTATTCGCTCGCTTACAGAAAAGCCACACACACAAGCACAGAGTAAGAGAACCATGTCTGGAAGCGTTTGTATGCGACACTGTATTTGTGGGTGTAAGAAATCAAATTTCTAAACGAAGACTAAAAAAAACTTTAAAAAACGTTTTATAGCTACATACGCTCTTTTGTAACTTTCGCACACTTTTCTTGGTTTTTTTTTCTGTTTAAACTTTTCGCCTGCGGTTGTATTTCTTATACGGAGGAAGGCAATGTTTTTTTTTGCTTGTTATTGTTGTTTTTCAAATTGTTTTAAAGATTGAGTGTTGGAAAGTTGCATAAAAATCGGTTTGTATTGGGTTGATTCAAATAAATTTAATTTTGTAACACTTGCCTTAGCTTTTGCCTGAAGGTATCTGACTAATGTGATCGTTGAATAACGTTTTAAATGCATATCTCGGGTATTAAGGTTAACGCAATTACGAATTAAAACTCAGCGTTTTATATGGCTTTTATGTCGGAAGGGAGAAAAGATTTTTTGTGGTTCGAGGCTGAAAATTCATAGAGGAAATTAAGGGACGGCACAGCCAGGCGTTGCCCAAAGAAGTTGAAACAGGACCCCACCTTCAGCACTAATGTAGAGCTTAATTTTGTTTGAACTCTTGATGAAACTCTCTGCGATGGGCATATAGTGTCGAAGAGTCAATTCAAATTGACTTGTTGCAACATTATTCAAAGACGTGTTGAAGTTTGGAAGTCAGTATGACATGTCAATAAGATTAAGGATAAACCAGGATAAAGGATAGTACCACAATAAGAAAATTTTCTGTATGGAAAAAATTGTACTTCCGGATGAGCTAGTATCACGGAACTTGAAGGTAAAATATCTGGGAATATCACTGGATAGTAAATTGATATGAAAAGCTCATATAGAGAGCATTTTAAAAAAGGTTAGATAAGCCTTTCTTACTCACAAACCTTTAGTCAGGATTCCGTATCTACAGTGGTGGCCTTATAATTAGAAACGACTTAGCAATATGTATGTTTGTTAATTTGTTTTACAGTTTTCACTGTGTACCTGGGATCAAAGGCTTTGTTTGGAGAACGTCTTACATACGTTTGTCAATCAGATTGGGACAAATTAAACATAGACTCCTCACTCCAGAGAACTCTGTCTTAGAAACATCGTTTCTAATTATAAGGCCACCACTGTATCTTCTCGCACCATCCATGTTGTGTGCGTTAATTTTATTCAACAACAGATTTGAGCAGCTTTTCTTGGCAATTTTATTTACTCAGAGTTTTTGCCAGAAGACCGCAAAGAGTAAGTCAATAACCCAATAGACTATGGCGAATTCAAAAGATAAAGGAAAGTCTCATGATCTCGTTAGAGAAACGCAAGGATTTACACTATGGCCAGGCTAGTAGTGACCTATAGAGCTAGTGTTTGGGAAGCCAGAATAAATTTGAAAACAACTCAGATGGAGTTGGATAACACACAGTGACTAGGAGACTAGAGGGACTGTTGGTATAAGCGAGCCTATGAGAAGTTTTCCTATAGCAGTGTTGAATTCTTCAGTTGATAATGAAAACCATGGCTTTGGTGACAGAGGTTTTAATAAAGGAAGTCTAACATGAACATCGTACCCTGATATTTCCTTAACTGTCTCCTGCACAGATCCAATAAAAGGTTTGATTTTGGGAAATGTTACACAACGAAACTTAGTAACAAAAGTGATGGGAGCAACCTGGAGGCGATATATTTTTTTAAAAAGTGGAACATTCTGTGCAATATGGATATGTGGAGGAGGAATATTAAAAGAGGAGCGAGACTCTTTTAATTCTATCTGACGAAGGTAAATCAAACTCAATTATGCGAATACTTTTTAAAAGTTCGAATAAACTTCAAAAGCTTTTTAATATTAATACGTACTAGCTTATGCCTAGGCTGCAATGCTTTAATTATTCTTTATATTTTCGCAACGTCCTCTCATGTAACATGACGTCCTGTTAGACAGTAAACAGTAAGCTCTACTTCTACTACTAGTAATGGCCTGCTTTGGATAAAAAGTGATTTCAGCTATAGCGTAGTCCATATTGAGGTCGGGATCAACTAAAACCATATTTTTCGATTGACTACAGCTTCAGTACTTCCAAGTCGTTGTGGCGCTTGGTCTCGTTAACGCATTTACATACATGCATGCATAATTGCTAGTTACAACCCTTCAGTCAGGATTACGACCTAGCTTCTCACACCACTCATGTTGTGTGTGTTAATTTTTTATATGAGTGGCGGGACCTACAGTTTAAAGTCGACTCTGAACGACAGATTTTTAAGAAACTTTTTATGACAATTTTATTTGCTCTAAGATTTTTTCCCAGAAGTCTGCTGAGAGGAAGTCGCCGAGAAATAGACTACGGCGACTTCATGTTCATAAAAACTTTAAATCTGTGGTATTGCAGCGCTTACAGGATATATATGGACTGTAAGAGGCATTCGAGATGAGATTCATTTTAAGTGAAACGAATGCTCCACTAAGTAGGTCTATGCTTGACCAATGAACATATTTATTGGTGATGTATACATCACCTCAACTGTGTAGTTGCGTCCACTATTCCTACACCTGGATGAGAACCGTATAGATCTTCAACACTACTGCTACGAGATGATGACAAGATGGTCTAATTTTTGTTTCTTTATCCCATTTACAGTCCAACATCTTCTATCAAAACTTCACATGTAACTTCGTCACACTACTTACCAACTTTTCCGAAATAATTTGTGATTGAAAGCTTTAGGAACGATCGATTGTTCAACAATGTATTCAGTCTGATGCGCATGGACTTAATATTTCTTGCATAAATTCATAAAAACCATAAGACAAATTGCCATTTTCAATTTAAAAACGTTCTTTTTTTATTACATTTGAATGAAAAAATTTAAAAACGACTTTTCGCAGCATTTAATAACTTTCATGGCGAAATAATAATAAAGTGACTTTGTTGTCAGCCAGTTTCGGTGGTTTGATGGTGGCAGACAATGTGACATGGTGGCGATGATGAAATCTTATCAAGTGTACAACAATACATATTTAATGGCCATCAGCACTTCCGGTTGCCATGTTACGCATTTGACAAGTTCATAAAAATTCTATCAAAACCACGCATACAGACGATAATGGAGATGAAAATGAAGATGAAGATGAAGATGTGGTTGTAAATTTTCCGTTTATGAAAGAAAATAAAAAAAAATGGAAAAACTCAACACTTTGTCAAGGGACACCAGAAAAGAAAATTAAGAAGAGTGGATTTAAAATGAGTATTTGATTTGGTGTTTTTTCAAGGGCAATATTATAAGAATTTTATTCATAACATTTGAGCAGAGTAACACAGTATAAGGGAATGATCATACATAACATACATAATTGGTCATTACAACCCTTCAGTCAGGATTACGACCTAGTGTCTCACACCACTCGTGTTGTGTGTGTTAATTTTAGACATGAGTGGCGGAACCTACAGTTTAATGTCGACTTTGAGCGACAGATACTTAGCGAAACTTTTCATGGCATGATGACAGGAAGTCGCCTAAGAAATATTTTTTTTCGCGTTTCGAACTCTGAACTCCGAACGACATAATATTTCATGGCAATTTCTTATATACTCTCAGAGTTTTTGCCAGAAATCTGCTGAGAGGATGTCGCCGCTGAAGAAATATTTTTTTTCGTATTTCGTTTTGTTGGAGATGTCTGATCTGGGGCTTGACCCGTGGCCTCATATCTAATAAAATAACATACTACTTTTGATAAATGATTTCGAATTCACTTTTCATTTGATTATTATTATTTTAGCGCATGTCCTGTTGCTCAATATAAAGGGTCCGCCAAATAACTTTTTTTTTTGAAAATGCTTTAAAAAAACTACTGAATATTTTCTAAAATTTCTTATTTTATATGAAAGTACAATCCTTCCGGTTAATAATGGAAAATAATTTCATTCAAATGGCTGCCTCGGCTGGCCATGCGGTAGCCTACACCAGAAGATGCCGATTTTGGCAAAAAAAAATCATCTTTTCAGATGAAGCTCATTCTGATCTTGGCGGGTATGTAAACAAGCAAAATTGTCGCATTTGGGGCACAGAAAACCCGCACGCATACATTAAAAAGCCAACGCACCCAAAACGAGTCACTGTTTGGTGCGGATTTTGGTCCAGAGGCATAATTGGGCCATTTTTCTTCGAAAATGAGCAAGGAGAGGCCGTTACAGTCAATGGCGATCGTTATCGGGCCATGCTGAATGAATTTTTGTTCACAAAAATTGAAGAGGAGGATATTGGCAACATTTGGTTTCAACAGGACGGCGCTACGTCCCACACAGCCGAAACAACAGTCGATGTTTTGCGCCCTGTTTTTGAAGATCGCATTACCAGCCGCAGAGCTGATGTCGTTTGGCCACCTCGGAGCTGCGATTTGACACCGTTGGACTATTATTTGTGGGGTGCCGTCAAAGATAAGTGTTACGCCGAACAAGCCAGAGACAACTGACGCTTTAAAGGATAATATTCGTGAAGCCATTGGTGAAATACAGCTGCACACAATCTATAATGTGCTTAAAAATTGGACCGATCGTGCCGGCTACTGCATGGCCAGCCGAGGCAGCCATTTGAATGAAATTATTTTCCATTATTAACCGGAAGGATTGTACTTTCAAATAAAAAAAGAAATTTGAGAAAATATTCTGTAGTTTTTCTTTTAAAGCATTTTCAAAAAAAAGAAGTTATTTGGCGGACCCTTTACTTTTAAGGAATAGCTGATGCCGGTAATCTAAAGAAAATTTATTTCGTTTCTAAGACAACCGCCATTGAAGACAAAAAAATATATTTTCTCGGAATGCAGGCTTCATCTACATTTCTTTAGTCTTTTTTGTTAATGAGAACAAAACAATTTTAGATTTGAACAATTATTGTTTAGTTTGAAGTGAAATTGAAGCTGCTATAAATAGAGAAACTAAGAAATTCAAGTTCAAAGCATTAGTTACATGTACATACAGTGAAAGAAAAAAGTCTACATACACCGGTATTTATCAAACTAAAAAAGATGTTGTAGCGTTAATTAAGACACTAACAATTAAGAATGTTTGACAAGCAAAATGAATATGAAAAAACAGAAAATAGCAATTATTGGGAAGAAAAATAAAGGAATATATACAAAGGCGTATGTAGACTTTTGTCCTTGACTGTACATACGTACGTAGCTTAGATATAAAACTACATTACCAGGAAACATTCTCCATTCTCGCTTGTTTATCTTCTGTCTTTACAAACTAAATTGTTTACTTTAAAGTTTATTGCTCCTGTAAAATGCTTCTCCACCCCCACTAAATTGCTTCTTCCAAATCAGATTTTGAATTTCTCTTGTCTACAGAAAAAAACCAGAGAAAGTGATTCATTACAATTCTATTTCTATAAGTACCATCCGATGCATTCCATCATCAGACAGAATTATTTCGCTAAAAATAGTCACAGTTTTGTGTTATTATAACACAGTTCCGTTTTTAGTTTGAACGGAATTAATACTCAGCCACGATACACTTCCTTAATAAAATCCATGCTAAAGAGTAGCGTTCTCTTTACAGAGAGGAGATAAAAAAAAGAATTGAAATTAAACACTCAATGAGAATATCTTACAAGAAATCCATGGAACTATACTGAAGAAACTATTTTACGCGTATTGGAACAAGAACAGAATTTAAGCGACATGCAGCTGGCGTTAAGAAGCAAATGTATTTAAAACCACAATGAATGAATCTGTAGGACACATTGTGCTGCGGGTTAGAGAATACCGAATGATAATAAGGTCGCCGTAGTCTAGTAGCTAGCGTGTTGGCATATTAGGCGTGAGGCCACAGTTCAAACTCCCAGGTTAGACATCTCGAATAATATTAGATAAAAGAATTTTTCGACGACTTTCTCTTTCTGGGAAAAACTCTGAACGTAAATAAAAAATTGCCATGAAAAGTTTCTCAAATATCTGTCATTCGGAGTCGACTTTAAAGTCTAAGTCTGGCACTCGTGTATAAAATTAACACACTTAACATAAGTGATGTGAGAAGCTATGTCGTAAACCTGGTAAAAACTCTGAAAGTAAATAAGAATTGCCTTGGAAAAGTTTCTCAAAAATCTATCGTTCAAAGTCGACAATAAACTTTAGGTACACAATATTTTTTCAATATGGCAACCTCAATTATAAACAAAATGAGCAAATACAACAAAATAAAAGAAGCCCGCCGTTGCCGCTGCGTTTAAAAAGAATTTGTTTAATTGAGCAGTGTTATCGACATTGGTCCGGCATTGCCATATTTTTGAAATAGTTAACTTTATTTTAATATTAGGTTGTAATAACGAAAAGAAGTTAAAGCTGACTTTAAAGTTCACTTTAGCTAAAGTTACCTTTAACTGACTTTAAAGTTCACTTTAGCTAAAGTTGCCTTTAACTGACTTTAAAGTTCACTTTAGGTAAAGTTATCTTTAACTGACTTTAAAGTTCACTTTCGTTAAAGTTACCTTTAACTGACTTTAAAGTTCACTTTAGTTAAAGTTATCTTTAACTAAACCCAACTTTAACGGCAAGTTGTAATAGTGGCCCTAAGTATGTATGTATGCATGCATGATAATAAATCCACAACCAATAAAATTGACATCTCACTGTCATACTTAAAAATAGTTTTTAAATATTTTTTCCGGTATTTAATGCTCTCTCTCTCGCTAAATGCAGTTTTTACAGACGAAGGGTCAATAAACCGGAATTGAATTTTTCTTTTGTTTTGAAAACAAATCAACACACAACTTTTATTTCACACTTCTAAGCATTTTCTTCAAACATTAAACTCTCATAAGATTTTATAGTTTCTCCTGGCTTAGTTACGCATAAGAACGATGCTCATGCCAACGTCTGTTTATTGTGGTAAATGGCACGCGCCTCTATAAATAGTTTACCAAGGGGATGCACCAATAAAATACCGTCTGTTCTCTGCTTCTTGTACATGGAATTGAAGATATTTTTAGAAATCAGTGTCATCATTACAAAAGTAAAATGAAATGAAAAGAAAGAAAAAAAATTAAATTTTTATTGTAAACTTCTATTAAAAATAAAATTGATTTAAAGTCATAGAGAATAGGGGGCATATAAAACACATGGAACTTGCTTTTAAAATTTCAATTAACGAAACAGCATTTCAGTTGCAACGAACTCTTAATGGAGATAAGACGTGAGGAAATCTTATTGCCCACATATGAACAATCGTGGTGAGTATGAAAATTAAATTTTTTAAACATTTTCCAATCCGAAATTATTCACAAATTTTCATTGATTTTAGCGGGTTACCACGTAAGCCTTTGTGTTCGGATTTTTTCAATGATGCCTTAAAGGATCCCATTTTAATATTCATAACGATTGCTGTGGTCATTGGTTCCTTTTGTCTATTGAGCGGCTTATTTCTGTTGTGTCTTGTCTCGAAAACCATGCAGGATGACATGTCCGAATCCATATTGTTGATTGGTAAGTATTAAAGTATGTCTTCATGGCACTATTTTTTTGATCGACTGTAAGCAAACACCACGCGCCTGCCGAGCAAGGCTTCTCTTTCTCCAAATAGTCGATTAATACGCCACTAAGCCTTCAACCATTGATCATGTGGATTTTCTTAACCGTTTCTGGCAGGAATACGTTTAGTTGGCCGACCATTTCAGTATCCATTTGGCATTTGGAAAGGCTGTAGTTATAGTTGCTAGTGAAAGAACACGCGCTTACAAATTTCAAAGTTTTCTTCTATTGAAAACGTCAAATTGTATGTCAAAAAAAAATTCAGTTACAAACAGTTTCGCTTTTCATTTGCTTATCCTGAATATTATCCACTAGTTCCAACTGGCAAGTGTGCGTTTCCGCAGCATGGAGAGGTGGTTAATTTAACATAGTAGGCCTATCAGGCTACCACTTCACTTCAGACCTAAAAAGTCTGCCATAGAAGTTTGCAAAGTTGTTCTCATAATCAAAAAGAACTTGCTAAGTCCTTGGAAGCCACTTGAGTTTGAATGAGTTTTTCAAAAACAAGAGTATTAGGTACCACACGATTTAAAAGCCAGGGAACTTGAAGGGCATTTTACTTACCCCGTCTACAGCAGGAATATTATAAAAAGACTTGACAAATTGTAACAAGCCAAAAAGACAGAAATCGTTAGGGAATCGTTGACAGAAAGTCCTGCGTAATCCGAATATCAAACAATACAAGTTTAGAAACCGGATTCTGTCCATTTATTATAATCTGCTGCCGTAAAACCAAGTTGTTCATGCCTTCAAAAAAAATTAAACGAATTGTAGAGATAATCTCAACAGATTTTTTATGAGTTGAGTAGGCCAGAGGATCTGTAAAATCATTTGTTCAATTTTGACAACAAGAAATAGCCACTCGAAGCTTAATTCAGAAAATATACCAATAAATTGGCATAATACTCGCCTGTGACCTTTTCACCTCTTTGAAAATTTTCAACGTGACTTCCACTTTATCACGCCTTTATGCGTGAAAGCTTGGTCTTCCTTGGCTATGATTCTCTCTGGAAACCGCACTGTTGTTATTGCTGTTCCCACGTATTTATAACACGTTTTGCATTTGTGATCCAGAGAATATACTAATAAATTGGCATAACATTCGTCTGTGACCTTTTAACCTCTTTGAAAATTTTCAACGTGACTTATACTTTATCACGCGATCATGCGTGAACACTTAGTCTTCCTTGGCTATGATTCTCTCTGGAAAGCGCACTAATTTTATTGCTGTTCCCACGTAGTTATCACACGTTTTGCGTTTGTGATCGATTGCGAGAATAATCCCATGTTGCAGATTGCTTTCTCAGAGGCTTCGTCTAAAATAGATAACACAGAACGATGTCCTCACACAGTGGCATTCATATTTTGACTCACTTCTAATGGACCAGATTGTGAATTTTTTCCATAGTTTCGTTGGTATAGAGTCCTTAAAAGGACGCATTAAGATGTCATGCTTGAAGCACTAAAATTGATGGTGCAGTGTTCTTAAGGTATTTATCAAGCTTAGCCTTGGTATGATTGATGGTTTTTTGCTTGTCCTCAATAGATAATGCAGTTTTTAAATTTTTGAACAGAGTGAACTGTTGACAGAAACAGTCTTTTGCACTTTTGAGTTAAAAAACAAAAAATTCAAAGGCTTTTTAAAACACCCTCATTTTCATACGAGTGATCTTGTGCTGTTTGATTTTTCAAGATACATTTTGTCAGTATCAAAAAATGGTTCGTGACATGTGACAATGCAAAAACTAATGAACAAGGTTTGCAAGCAGCCCGTGAATAACTAACAAATGAATTCATGTTCACAAAATATTGAATTTTATAATCAAATATAGGAGATATGCATTTCGCAGCACTTCAAGCCGTTGATATCGTGTGATTTGACACCATTAGCCAGTTTTTGTGAGGACATGTGACGTCTTTCATGCACAGGGATAAGCTAGTCACAATTCTATGCCTAAAAGGCTACATCGAGAGATGTCAAACAAATTGCTGAAAAATATAAAAAAAATTGTAGCCCAGGGGGACACCACCTAAACATAAATGACAAGCATTCATACAAAAAATTTTTTTCAATTTTTAAAACCCCAAAAAAGAAAACTCATGCTTTTTAAATTCATCTTCATTTTCAACTTATTGTCAATTAAATTGTTAATGAATTTAATTCTCTTTAAAATATGATTGTTATCACCTTTCCTTTGTTATTTTATTTAATTGTTGAAATATTTTAATTTTTTTTTATTTTTGTTCTTAAAAAAATAATTTCTTGAAGGCATTGGCTTTTTCATCTCTTCAGTGGCTTGTGTTTCTTGGAAATTAACAACCCGAAGGCAAATTTCACACTTTATTGAAGCTATTAAAGAGGAGACCGTATGAACAGAGGATATTAGATAAGAAATTTAAACAAAATTCTTAGAAATTGAAAAACTGCAACAAAGAATTTCTGAAATAAATTCATGGAAAATTTAATGCAATTTTTAAATTAAAGAATTAAACATATCCAATTTAGTTATTTATTATTAAAGAATGAATTTTAATAACATTTAAGAGATACTAATTTAATTATTTGCACCTAAATAGATAAATCATAAAATAAGTAAAGCCTAGTTTAAGGGGTTTTTTACCCAGTTTAAATAGAAATATGTTTTCTATTCAATTATTTTCTTGCTTTTTTTTTTTTTCTTTAAATTGTATTATTTTCTTTTCTTTTATTAAATTTGTTTTAATTTAAATTTGTTGTATTTGTTTTGGTTTTCTAATTGAAATGCAAAATTGAAACTGCTTAAGCGCCTTAAAGTCTGCTTCATTCATTTCTGTAATTTATTTCTATTTTCAAGTTCTTTTCGGGTCAGGTCAGTAACTGTGTTTGTAAATTATAGGCATGCTGTACATATTTTGCTGCTTTTAATCTATAATTTATTTAATAAATAATATTTTGTTTTTTGTTTATTTTTTTATTTATTTTATACATCAAAGAAATATTTACTTAGTATTGTACGTACATGAAATTTTTGTATAGTCATTGTATGGCTACATGCCATTGAGTTTTGTAAATTGAATTGATTTATTGTATTGAAATATTTATTTAACAAAAAAATTAGAAATAAAATCATATCAGTTTTACAATAAATAAAAATAATTTTTTTTTAAAGAAGACACAGCAAAACTAAACTACTTTAAAAAATACCAAAAAAAAATCCAAAACTACAGGCGTTCAAAATAGACTGTTAAGTTACAGTCTGTATTTCGTTTACAGTATTTAACATTGCCAGAGGGATGCACTATCCAGCCCTACAGGTGATTCTAAATCTCCACAATATTGGCTTCAATTGGCTTCCGTGTGGTGTTACTAATACTCTACAAGACGCTCATCCTACCTGTGCTTCTTTATGGCGCAGAGGCATGAACACTGTTAAGCACTAATGTAGCAGCTTGGAGAGTATTCGAGAGAAAAATCCTACTTAAGATCTTCGGTTCAGTGCGAGTTGTCGATGATTTCTGCATTCGATCTAACAGTAAGCTGTATGAGGTCCTCAAGGACATGGACGTTAAGCACCATATTAACATCCTGCTTGACCATATCGTTCGTATGGAGGAGGATGCTCCAGCGAGGCAGCTATTTGATGCGAGGATTTGCAGAAGTCGGCGAAGAGGAAAACCTTGTTTGAGTCGAAAGGACCAAATTGGTGAAGCGCTATCATCGATTGGTGTGACCAACAGGCGTAAGAGCGCATGAATCAGAGGCGTCTGGAAGGATGTGTTAGGTTAGGTTAGGTTAGAGGACGTGTACTTGTCAATTAAAACAAGTGCAGTACCCGGAGTTCGAATTGACCTATCGTACAACGTCGTAGTTTCTCACACCACTTATGTTGTGTGTGTTAATTTTATACATGAGTGGTGGGACCTACAGTTTAAAGTCGACTCCGAACGACAGATTTTTGAGGAACTTTTCACGGCAATTTTATTTACTCTCAGAGTTTTTGCCAAGTTTACGACCTAGCTTCTCACATCACGTATGTTGTTTGTGTTAATTTTATACATGATGTTACAAACAACATTTTAGACTTAATATAACCTCCAAATCGGTGTAGAATCTTATTATTTTAACGTATGCATTAAAATGTTTTCCTATAAAAACTAATTTCGTAATGGAATGCAAATGAACAACAAATAAATTTTGACTTTTCCATAGACGACCTGAAATCGAAGTGAATACAACGTGTAAATAAAACTTTCAATGCCAGCATGTAGGTGTAGTCTTACGAATAAAGATAGGCAAGACAGACTAGTATGTTATCTATGACATTAACCCTTTGAAAGGCAAGGCAGGACAAAATTTTATTTTTTTATTCTTAAAAAAATCGCAATATGAAGACAATGCTTTCAGCTGTCAAATCTTCGTGATAAATTTTATTGTACCAGAAATACGATTTCGTTTCAAATTTATCGTCATGTTATTTGCTTTTAAACTTTTTAATGGGTTTGGTTTGGTTTGAAGCTAAGATATCAACTTATTTTTGGATGTGCTTGATAAATACTGTGAGAGCTCAATACGTTGTGGCCTAACAAGTTGGAAGACATCGCATGCTCTAGCGTATTCAGCTTAGAGTTCTCCCCACCTTCAACAATTTAAAAATACACTTTACGCTGTTGAGCGATCAAATATTGAAATTCCAAGAGATTGTGGAAGCCATGGTCCATACATAATTAGACATTACAACCCTTCAGTTAGGTTTACGACCTAGCTTCATATAGCACTTACATATGTTGTGAGTGTTAATTTTATATATGACTGTCGAGACCTACAGTTTAGAGTCAGACAGATTTTTGAGAAACTTTTCATGGCAATTTTTTATTTACTCTCAGATTTGTTGCCAGAAATCTGCTGAGAGATAGGAGCCGAAGATGTTTATTTTCATATTTCGTTTAGTTGGGTATGTCTGACCTGAGGTATGAGCCGTAGCCTCACCTCTATTAAGCCAACACACCAGCTACTGCCTTCTCCATACCTTCAACAATTAAAAAATTCACTACATGCTGTAAACCGATCACAGATTGAAATTGCATGAGATTGTGGCAGCGTGGTCATTTTATGTGGCCCGGTGGTTGTTTTTAATAACCACTTGAGTACAAGAAATCTTTTCTCTGGATTTGCTCATAATCGATAAGAAACACAAGCGTTTAACAACTTCGCAGTAATGCTTGGCGATGATCAATGCAACATTCATTAATTTTAAGGCCACTTTGGCTTTAAGCTGTGAAATATTTATACTTCCGAGTTTGACTCCGAGTAACAATTTCTTGATTTCAAACCTAAAGGAAGGACACGTCGAATATATTTTTGGTGCCAACGATGACACCGTCAAACACACAAATCTGGGTTGAAGGCTTTAAATACTTTCTTTTAAGGAAAAGGTTTTATGCAGAGTTTATAGAACTCAAAGACGAAATTGTAGAGATTGCCCACAAAGAGGGATTCTTTCCCCAATAATATACAACTTGATTACGGACGAACTCTTGATGGCATTGTCCGAGGCAGACATTTACAGCAAAGTCTTTATGACAAGAGGCAGACTGGAAGAGATTCTCTGTGATATCAAAAGGGTATTGAGTCGAAGCTGCATAACAGTGGCACTGAAGAGAAACTCAAGCAAAACCACAGCAGTACCATTTATGACAAGAAGGAAACTTTTAGGCTCCAAGAACACTTGTTCAGAACGATAAGGGAAACGAAGCATCAAAATGCATACATGGATACTGTGCGATATTAACGCATTTCAGAAGGAAACACTTCAAGCGCTAGTCATGGCGTACGGCATTTTGAACTTCATCTGACTAAAAGAATTGACGAAGACTCTACGCAATAAAAAAAAGACTGTTTGTCCTAAAATCAGTTTTTCAATCAAAAATGTTTGCACTTATTGAACCGTTGCCGTATGAGTAAGGACCATGACAAAAATTCGTAACGATTTGTCATATGTTTGAATAAATTTCACAAATTCATATTCCATATGTAGGGTACAAATAATTTGTGTGTATTTCATGTTTATTTTTTTCGTTTGTTGTTGTTGTTCTGTTTAACAAATAAAAGGTGAAATTCATACTCTGCCTGTCGATTGTTTGTTTATGTGGAGGACGTGACAGGATTACCAAAAACTGTTTTCCGTTCTCACTTCTGTATTCGTTTTTTTTTTCTTTCTTTCTTTCTTGCTTATTTCCAATTTGCTGCTCTCAACACAACTGCCAACAATTTGGAGAAAAATTTGCGTACAAATCACTACACAATATAATGACCACGGAAAATAAACAACCAAAAATAGAAGAAGAACGCAAAGAGAAGAGAAAAATTCCTGAAAGGAAATCTCGGGGCAAAAACAAAAATGTGCTGTAAGTAAAACCCACTTGCCAAAACGGATAAAGAAAAAAGGGAAAAGGGGGAAACAACAACATCAACGGAAATACAGCAACAGAAAGTGATTAATTTCACATTTTTCTTTCGACTGTTCTTAGGTATTAATTTATATGTGCGACTGTATAGCGTAGGACTGGTTGGTAGATACGTTTAGGCATTGAATTTGTAACAGAAGAAAAGAAAAATGTTACAATCATAAGATGGACTGCTACAAGAGAGCATTCTTCGTTGCAGCGATATTGGCCTAGAGTGTAAACATTACAACAACTGCCTAGAAAATTCAACAAAAGTTTTGCTTTGGCTTCTGGAACATAAAAGAATTAGTTTTTGAACTGGGGATTGCAATAAACAAACAAAAAGTAGCAAGACATTAAGGTGAAGAGCCTAAAAATAGAGCTGGATGGCGGTACTAGATGCGAACTCTAAAGGAGACTCACAGAAGACTTTTGTACCAGCCGTTTACTGACGAGCAATGTAGCCTTTATGACGATATTTCCAAGCAAAGTCAATAAAAAAGGATAAAAAAAATAAGACCAAGAAGCGAATAGAGCTTATATAAGTCAAGCCCAAGAAAAAAATAGTGGTACCACAAGAGAGGCAATAGAAAAATACATGATCATCATCTAAAGGGTCCGCCAAATAACTTTTTTTTTTGAAAATGCTTTAAAAAAAACTACTGAATATTTTCTGAAATTCCTTTTTTTATTTGAAAGTACAATCCTTCCGGTTAATAATGGAAAATAATTTCATTCAAATGGCTGCCTCGGTTGGCCATGCAGTAGCCTACACGATCGGTCCAATTTTTAAGCACATTATCGATTGTGTGCAGCTGTATTTCACCAATGGCTTCACGAATATTATCCTTTAAAGCGTCAATTGTCTCTGGCTTGTCGGCGTAACACTTATCTTTGATAATAGTCCAACGGTGCCAAATCGCAGCTCCGAGGTGCCCAAACGACATCAGCTCTGCGGCTGATAATGCGATCTTCAAAAACAGAGCGCAAAACATCGAGTGTAGCTTCGGCTGTGTGGCACGTAGCGCCGTCCTGTTGAAACCAAATGTTGCCAATATCCTCCTCTTCAATTTTTGTGAACAAAAATTCGTTCAACATGGCCCGATAACGATCGCCATTGACTGTAACGGCCACTCCCTGCTCATTTTCGAAGAAAAATGGCACCAAACAGTGACTCGTTTTGGGTGCGTCGGCTTTTTAATGTATACGTGCGGGTTTTCTGTGCCCCGACAATTTTGCTTGTTTACATACCCGCCAAGATCAAAATGAGCTTTATCTGAAAAGATGATTTTTTGCCAAAATCGGCATCTTCTGGTGTAGGCTACTGCATGGCTAGCCGAGGCTAGCTAGCGATTTAAAATCGACGTTGCCTCCCAAGAATACACTAATACTGTGCATGATCTTATAAAGCGCAAAGGAATGGGGACTAACATATCCAGATGTAGCTGTTCTTTGCCCATAACATTTCTGAACGGGAGACAATCATCAATTTTCTGTGCACATGTTTTCGCCTGGTGGCCAGACAAATAATATTCCTTCGTATACCTTCCCTCTATAGAAGCCTGATGCTGCCAATATTTTCCACCTTAACAGCAGATTGGAATGGCTGCAAACCATCTTCACTGCTCTTTATTTAAGTAATTTATAACCTGTGATCTTGATTCCATTTCAAAACCATCAACTAGGTCAGATCAGATAACATACCCTCCTTGTGATACCACAATTAATAACCAACCAGGAAATCAAACAGTTCTTAAAGGAAACCAAACCGCCTCTGTAACTCTGATTATACGACAGAAAATAAAAATTATGAACCCCTGGCCTCTACATGACAAGACCTCGCAATGAGACTTTTGAAATACCTTCCTTGCAAGTTTAAAGAGTCTGTGATGTCCGGAATTCTTGTCAAATACGCTGTAAAGATTTGGTTGCGTTTAGACTCGCTAAGCTGAAATTATTCCCCTGGAATAAATAGTGGTTCTTAGAGGAAATCGATTACTTTAAGGTCACATTCAAGTCGTTTCATATCCTCACCATCACGTTCTTGTAAATCGTTTGAAATTCTGTGTTTTTTTTTTGCTCAGATTTCGTTACATCAAGTGATGGTACATCTGTACATAAAAAAAAATTCTTAAAATTACAAAACAGACCTTTTACCCTTACCTCTCTTCCTCCTCCTTCGCTTTTCGCTAAAATGAAAAAAGTGAACAAATTTCACGGCATGAAATCTAAAAAAAAACGTAAAGAAAACAACGTTGCCATGTAAAAATCAATTAGAATTTCGGTCGTGCTTTTGTTTTTGTAATTGTTTTTTAATTACTCTTAATACTGTGTGCACAGAAGTGGACACAGTCTCTATTTAGAAAAAAAAGGATTTTTTCTCGTCCTTTTTTGTTTCTGATATGGTAATTAAATAAAAGCATTTGCAGGGCAAGAACATGTAAAAAAAACTTGTAAATTAAAATAGAATTTAAAAAATAATGATGGCGGCATTTTATAAAATTAATTGGTAAATTGAAATACAAGGTAAGTACATTTAAATGTCGTCAAAAAGATGGTGATTCTTATACAAAGGTGAAGAGGGCTTGTAAAAAATCTGTATAGGACGGGAAAATAATTGTCCTTTTTTATTTCAATTTTAATTAGTTAAAAAAAAAAAAAAAAAATTAAATATTAAAAACCTCTAACATTTGGATGTAACTTTCCCTTAAAATATTGTTTTCGTACTCCATGTTTGTGAAAGTTAGCTGCGAAAGTCGTCGCTAAAAAATACAAGTCGTCGACCAAAAAATATGCAAGTTATCGAAAAAAAATGCACGTCATCGACCAAAGTATGCACGCCATTGACCAAAAAATGCAGGTCATCGACCAAAAACATGCCAGTCATCGTCCAACAATATGCAAGTCATGAACCAAAAACATACAAGTCATCAGCCCAAAAAATGCAAGTCATCAATAATAAATACAAGTCATCGGCCAAAAACATGCAAGTCATCGACCAACAACGTGCAAGTCATTCTCCAAAAACATTCAACTCATCAATACAAAAAAGGGCAAGTCATCAGCAAAAAATGCAAGTCATTAGCCAAAAACATGCAAGTCATTGACCAACAATAATGCAAGTAATTGACCAAAAAGTGGAAGTCATCTGGCAAAAAATGCAAGTCATTCAGCAAAAAATGCAAGCCAAAAAAAATGCAAGTCATCGACCAAATATATGCAAGTCATCGACCCAAAAAATGCAAGTCATCAACTAAAAACATGCAAGTCATGGACCAAAGACATGCAAGTCATCAACCAAAAAAGTGCAAGTCATCGACCCAAAAAATGCAATTCATCAACTAAAAAAAATTCCAAGTCACCTACCAAAGAAATGCAACTTGCGAAAAATCCGACATTTTGTTTGGTCTATTTATATAAATCCATATGAACTCAATGGGAATTATTAAAATTTTTAAGTTTTTTTTGCTTATATAAAAAAGGTAACTTATTTCGCCTACATCTACGGTTCCAAATAACGCCCGCCTGTAGGGAAACATATTTTGGAATCCTTGTTGCAATGGCTAACCAGTCCACTAGGTCTATTTTCCCTACAGGTCCATTTTTTCCCGATTTGGACCTATTTTTGCTGATTTGATAAAATGTTAGCTTTATCGTCTATATCTCCGGCACCAAGGAAGGCCCAATCATAGGGAAACCTGTTTTGGAATCCTTGATACCATGGCTGTCCAGTCCATTAGGTTCATTTTCCATACAGGTCCATTTTCGATCCTTTTTGTAACCTATTTTTGCCCATTTGATAAAAAGTTAGCTTCGTCGTCTATATCTCCGGTCCAGCTCGACCCAAAGGAAAACTGTTCTGGAATCATTGTTGCCATGGCTATTCAGTCCACTAGTTTGATTTCCCCCACGAGTCCATTTTTTCCCGATTTTGACTTATTTTTGCTAATTTGACAAAACGTTAGTTTCGTCGTACATATCTTCGTCCCAAAGCAAAGCTCGTCCCTAAAGAAAACTGTTCTGGAATCATTAATGCAATGATTAACCAGTCCACTAGGTCCATTTCCCCCACAAGAGCATTTTTTATGCGATTTTGACCTACTTTTGCTAATATGGCAAAAAAAAGTTAGCTTCGTCGCCTACATCTCCGGTCCCAAGTAACTCCCGATCATAGGCAAATCTGTTTTGAAATCATTGATGCCGTGGGCATCCAGTCAACTAGTTTCATTTCCCCTCATGAGCATAGACTAAAGAAAAAATAGCTTTAAGATCGGTTAACCTTTGGGACCGGAGATATGCCCGGCGAAGCCAACATTTTTATAAAAGCATAAAAGTGGCCTTCATAAATCGAATAAAAATTCGGTAAAATTTTAAAAGCTGCGGTTTTTGGACCTGATGGGTGGAATAGCTATTAGACCAAGGATTCTAAAATAGGAATTCGTCTGTTAAAATTAATTCTTACTGAGTCTCAGAAGAATAATGCGAATTAATTGGACAATCATAGCAATAAGTCAACATTCCTATACGAGGGATGCAACCTGAAAACAATGTACAGTTAAGTCGAAAGCAGGAAATGGTAGTCGAACGGCCATAAGTGACCATCATAGAGGCAGACCAAGCAAACGACAGGCACAAAATGATATCAATTCAAACAGTAGCACCTTTAGGTCAACCTATGCAATCAAAGCCTAAAATCACTGTTTATTTCTTATTATCTTCCAACTATTCTTTGCCTTCCTTTTCATATGGTTTTTATTATCTTTTCTTCCCCTGGTAAACTATTATCCTGATATAATTATTATTAAAATTTTTTTCGAGGAGGTATTTTAATAAATAATTGAAATTTATGGCCAGTAATAACAACAAAAAAACACAAAATCAATTTTATTATTGCATTGATCTATTTGGTTGCACAATTCATATGCTCAATTCGTTGTGTTTTTAATTTTTTGCTTTCCCCCCGTATTTATTTTTCCAATTATTTTGATTCAATCAATTAAAATGATTAAAAAAACGTGCAACATGTTCATATTTTATGAATAAATTTTTGTGTGTGTTTTTTTATTATCAGGCAGTAAGCAGACATGTAGGATTAGTTGTATTTAATCCTTTTAATGTAATATTGCATATTTTATTAAATGCGAGGATAGTCTGAGAAGTATCAAACATTGTACGTGAATTCATATTGCTTTAGATCTGTGGGGATGAGAGGGGAAACAAATAAAATAAAATATTTTGCGAGAAGTTTGGGTAAAGAAAATATAAATGTATTAGTTTTAAAATAATCAAATTATTATTTATTTTGTACACAAACGTACCTTTCGGGTTGGGGGTTGATCGGGTATTGATCTCTTTTCGTTTATAATTATTACAACAATTCACAATTAATTAATATTAAACCAGGGATGGTTTATACACTTAAACTAAACTTATATCTAAACTTAAACGTAGGATGGCCAGCGTGAACATCCCGCCCCCCTTGCAACATTGCAACAAGAGGACCAAGAAGTCACCTGGCCAGATATCAAATTGACATTTCAGGATATATATATAGGTTAATATTACAATATAATTTACGCATAAAAGTAAAGTAATTCTGGTATAACATCAGAAATATAGTTTTTAGCTGGTACTGAACATGAGAGCCTGGTTGTGGGTTGCGCTCTTCTATTGCATTGGGTGTGAGTGGGTTCCTTCTTGTTGTCAGCTTGTCCCTAGGTGTTTATCTCTTAGGCGTTCGAAAATTAGCCTACGGGTTATTAGATTCTCTGTAAATAAAGCGACAAACACACAACAGATACGAGAGAACGAATTAATTTTGCTCTTAGTTAGGGAGCAGCACGAGCTTCTCAATTGCCGATATTAGAACGCCATTGGCAGTTCGAATTTCGGCCACTCGCACTTTGAATAAGGGTCAAATAAAACCATTCGATTTGACTAAATTTTCGGTCGTTATGGGGTTAATTGTCATAAATAATGACAACATGATCGACAACAACAAATTTTCTGGGGTGAGTCTTCTGACGAGTAAAAACTGTCGTCATAGGGTATCAACTTCATGTAGAGATTCCACGTGATTCCAATTGTCAGTGCCTACCTGGTCCACGATAAACGATACTCGATTTGCCTCAAAAGTTGGCCAATGGCACGGGGGTTTTTGAAGCCAGGACAGAACGATAGTCGAAATTGTCCCACAAAGGCTTCCGACCTGGTAAGATTCAGCTTCTTACGAAGTGAAAATACCATTTTTTGCCAATAGAGTTGCATCGCAGAGCTCTAAACGGGGTAAAGTTTACACTTCTACAGGCACAACTTTACTTGGCAGCGAGTAAGTGGGTGACAAATTCACCAAACGGGGTTAGGACTCTACTATACAGGATGGCAACATATGCTTTCTCTGAAGCATCACAAATTGCATGAAATATGTACTTCATGCTGAGGGTTAAAATTAACCCAACGGGGGATGTTAATCCTGTCGATGTACGAGTAATCATCGACAAACTCAAGCCACCTGTTAAACTTCATGGGTTTCAAACATTCGTCACAATCTGTTCTGCCTTTACAAATTTGTCGCATAAAATAATCTTAGCAACTACGATTTTAGGTGCCACTCACCCAACGGGGTCAAATAGCTTTGGCTATTTGAAACAAGACAGAACCTTTTGACTATAGAGAAACAGGGCGTTGGAGCTGGCTTGAAGCAAAATGTTTCAATGCTCGCATTCCAACGTAAACCCAGAGTTTTAGCGGTGCTGGCGTCTGACAATTTCAAAAATCTGGAATCTAGTGGATGTTCGGGAGGCAAACAAAACAAAACATCAATTATCTGACTTAAAAATGGTATGATAGGGTAAATGGTAACTGGAGGAGAATAAAATAGAGTCAGAGTGGTCTAGGGAAAGGTATTCCTCAATTGCTTCCTCGTATTAGGTTTCAATCTCGGGGCTCTGTAGTTACCAAATCTCACATTTTGAGCAAATGCATCTTTACGAGTTGGACCAGGACTCAAGTCCGTAGGGGATTCGGATTTATAGGATAACAAATTTGACTGACGTGTTTTGCCAGTTACAATCCAACCGAAAACGGTTCGTTGAGCGATTAAAGGGTTTTTGGGGTCTTTACGAACTCCAGAAAGCAATATTCGGGAGTATACATCTCCACCCAATAGCAAATCCATGTGGGTGTATTTAAAATCTGATACCGGGAGATCAGGTGTACGATCATCATACGAGCATGTGGGTAATTGACCAGTAAGTTCTTCAACAACATACGCCTCCGTGGTCAATTTAAACTTTGGATTAATGGGAGACCGTAATGAAACAATACAAACTTTTCCAGAGTTTGCAACCACTGCGCCATTAAGGCCCACAACAGTGGCAGCAGGTGCCGAATAAGTCGGAAGATCTAGCTTCCGTTGCAACTTTTGAGAGATGAAAGTAGCTTGAGACGCTGGGTCTATCAGAGCTCTCGCAGAGAAAATGGCACGATCTAATTGTATATTCACATGGGCAGTTCCTAACAGAACTGTTGAAGACGGGGTGGACTGTAGTCGGGTAGCGAAGTTCTGAAAAGTACGGGTAGTAGTGGATGTCGATGGACAATTATCCTCATCATTTCGCTTTTGTGCAGAAGGCCGAGGGATTTCTGGGGAACTATGTGGGGTAGAAGAGTTAGCGGGGTTAGTTCCAGTCCTCGGTTCCTCCCGGGGGGAAGATTCGATACGATGAAGTAGCGAATGATGTTTTTGTTTGCAAATGTAGCAAACGTTGGAGCTATGGCATCTGTTTGACTCATGGGAAACGGCCAAACAATTCGAGCAACACTTATGATCTTTAACAGATAATAAGCGTTCACCAACAGACATTCTTAGAAAATCAGAACACAAACGAATAGGGTGATTCTGATTACAAATCGGACACTTTCCTTGGGTTAGATTCGGGGCAACAGTCTCATGAATTCTGTATTTTCGGGGGCTACCAGAGCTGCTTTGGTTAGTAGCCTGGGTAAAATTGTGACTGCCGATAATGTCAGATACTGATTCCAAAGTTCGATATCTGGCCGTCAGGAACGCATCCATCTTGCTCCACTTAGGTAGGTCTGAGCAAGGCCCTTGAGACTGCTCCCAAAGACCTAGGGTGTGTTGGGGAAGTTTAGTGGAGCAAATGTAAACAAAGATGATATCCCAATTTTTAGTTTCTATTTCCAACAACGACAAATTTGAAATGCAATCATTAATTGTCCGTTGTAAACTTTTAATCGACGGGCCAGATTCTTTGGATATGGAAGGGAGGTTGAAAAGAGTTTTCAATTGAGAATTTACTAATACTCTTTTATTCTCATAACGATCGACGAGATTCTGCCAAGCCATGTCGAAACCATCATTCGTCATGGGGCACGTTCGAATAATATCCCTCGCTTCACCTTCCGTTTTTTGTAGAAGATAATACATCTTCTGTATATTAGTAATATGGGGGTTAGTACCGTAAATGGCCGAAAACATATCTCGAAATGTGGGCCATGATGCATAATCGCCAGAAAAGGTTGGGGTATCGCATGGGGGAAGGTTAATGGGGATAGTGCTAGTAATCGCTTTCGTGGCCTTACTCTTAAGTCTATCAATTAATCCATCAATGAATGAAGCGGATTGAAAATACAAGGTATATCCCGACATATATTTGGCCTTCGCGTCTTTTGTCGAGACTTTGGTTTCTTCGGCATTTTCCAACAAGTCTTCGTAACTGTCACGAAAGACTTCCCACAAACGAGTCAGCTCCTGCCGATGAACACCTAGAGAGTGAACCGAATGTTCCTCTCGCGGAATAGCTTGAATAAAGCTTTCCAAATCGCTTAAGCGGTTATAATTTCTATTTAAATTTCTCAACGCGGCCATTTTGTTAAAATTCGATTTTCGTTTTAATTTGGCGGGAGAAAAATTCCAATAGGATTCGAAAATTTAACTTAATTAATTTAAAAAAGTTTCAGAAAAGTCCAACGAGTAGAGTTTATCGAAAAAAATATAATTTGAAAGACAACTAAATAAAACTTTACTTCTAATTCAAATTAAAAATTAAAGAAATATTCGCGATAGAATTTCTGAGGGGTACCAAACAATTGTAAAAGAGGTTAGCGAAGATCTCTCAAAACAATATTCAGAAAAGGCAGTGATCAATTAAAAAATTTAAATATATTTTGATTTGAATATTAATTTCAAAAAAATCAAAAAATATTCGTTCGCAAAAGATGTTAGTAAAAAAATCAATTTTAAATATAAATTTGAAAAATCAATAAATATATTAAAATAGTATTGGCATCTGTGCAAAAATATACAACAGAAATTATCGAAACAACAAAGACGAATATTCAGCAAAAAAAAAGAGTATGCCGCGGCCACCTAGTCAGTGACAAACTCGAACTGTTTATTAAAATATATGAAACTCACAACAACAACACTGCTATACTAATACTGTGTTGTTTGTGTATATCTGTTTTGTTTATTTCGTCTTTGTTTTCTTCTTATATTTTTGCACTTCACTTATTTTTCGAAACACAAATAGCACCAAATTAAAGTGTATTAGCACAGAAAAAAAATCAAATATATTAAATACCTTTTTAAACTCAAGTGGATAGTAATAGGTGAAAAATAATTATTTAATTATAATTCCAAAGGGTGTAGTTGTCCAGCAATATAAAGAAGTATGGCGATCTTCGACAATCTGCAAAGAGAGTCTCGCAAATATTCTATTTTATTAAGGGGATGATCCGGCTCGATTGGACCAAAATGTGGGGATGAGAGGGGAAACAAATAAAATAAAATATTTTGCGAGAAGTTTGGGTAAAGAAAATATAAATGTATTAGTTTTAAAATAATCAAATTATTATTTATTTTGTACACAAACGTACCTTTCGGGTTGGGGGTTGATCGGGTATTGATCTCTTTTCGTTTATAATTATTACAACAATTCACAATTAATTAATATTAAACCAGGGATGGTTTATACACTTAAACTAAACTTATATCTAAACTTAAACGTAGGATGGCCAGCGTGAACAAGATCTAATCTCAAATAAAATTCTTCCATCATTCTTGGATCTACTTTGCATCAAATCACTTAGGTTTCCACAGACTGAAGTTGTAATAGCCTTCCGAAACAACATGCTTCATACAGCTGCACTTTCTCTACTTCCTGTATACTGCCTCCAGATATCAAAATGTGCTGAATATCTGCCAACTTCACTCGTAAACCGTAAACTTTGAAAGATTTTCAATTCGGGTAATATGGCAATGAGATTGTACTTCACCAGTATATGGACCCACAGAGACTATGGTATGTCCATGGTATGGATCGTCGATACGTGTAACATGGCAATGAAATTGTACGTCACCAGTATATGGACCCACAGAGGATATGGTATGTCCATGGTATGGATCGTCGATACGTGTAATACGGCACTGAGATTGTACGTCACCAGTATATGACCCACATAGCCTATGATATGTCCATGGTATGGATCGTCGATACGTGAAATATGGCACTGAGACTGTACGTCACCAGTATATGGAACCACAAAGGCTATGGTATATCCAAGTTTTCGGTCGAGTTGCTTTGGTTATCCCTGTTGACTGTGAGACATCTGAACACTGTTTCGATTCTGGTTTTATGACCAAGTCGCCGTAGTTTAGTAGGCAGTGTAATAGCTTACTAGACATGAGGCCGAGGCTCAATCCCTCGCAGAGATATTTCGAACGGAAAGAAATGTAAAAATAAAAATATTTCTTCGGCGACTTCCCCTCAGCAGTGTTCCGGCAAAAAATAGAAGAGTAAACTAAAATTGCCATAGAAGGTTTCTCAAATCTGTCGTTCGGAGTCAACATTAAACTGCAGTTCCCACCACTAATCACTAAAATTAACAAAAACATTACATGAGTGGTGTGAGAAGCTAGGTTGTTGTCCTGACTAAACAGTTATAATGAACCTTTGAGATTTTTAACTGAAAACAATTGTACGTTGATGCACCCTGTAGAAACCTATGTTAAATACGGCATAAAGAGTCTCCATTAGTGTACAGTTCTGTTAAATTTAACGTTGCTATCCTTAAGATATGGTTAGTCACCGTTAGGCGACACTTTACCTTAAGGTTGGTAAAATTGCTAAAATGTAAAGAAGGCAGTTTTACTACAGACAAAAACCTTTTAATTTTAAGGTGACCACATGAAGTTTTAAGGGGAAAAAAGAGTAATTGGAACCAGATATGTATTTAAAAGCAGAGCAAAGTATAAAGTTTACTTCTGCTTTTTTAGATTCGGATTCACAAGTACTGCGAATTGCTGACAGACAAGCCTTAATAAAAAAAATTAAATTCGGGAGCTAATTCGAGGTTTTTCCAATGGCCGTTTAAGTCTGTTTTTGTCTACTAATCTCTCCTTCGCCTGTACAGCAATTTCTTATCAAACAAATCATCCGCGAAACCTTGCACTCAGACAAGGCACTGTAATCAGAGTACTTTATACAGTGTAGACCACATTCAAGTCTAAGTAGGTAGTGTACTGACTTAGTAAACGCAAGCCTGTAATGAGACCTTAGCTCAGACATCTCGACCAAACAAAATAAGAAAAATTATTTCTTCAGCGACTTCCTCTCAGCAGCCTTGTGGCAAAAAGTCTGAGAGTAAATGAAATTACTATGAAACGCCATTTCAAGTTGACTTTAAATCCTAGGTCCTTCACTCATGACTACATAGTCAACATGAGTGGTGTGAGAAGCTGGGTTTTAATCTTGGCTAAAGGGTGTAATGACTAATTAAGTAAGTAAGTAATAGGCAGTCTGACAGAGGATTGGATTGTGGTAGTTGGTTGAAGTGTACCGGTTCTAGCAAGTTAGTTAGGTGAACAATTTTCAGAAATTTCCATGTAACGTGGAACGTAATATAGTTTTTGAGAAAATTCTAGTAGACTGAGGCAAAACACATCACATACACGATCACGTACATACATACATACATAATTGGTCATTACAACCCTTCAGACAGGATTACGACCTAGCTTCTCACACCACTTATGTTGTGTGCGTTAATTTTACACATTTGAGTGGCGGGACCTGCAGTTTAAAGTCGACTGCGAACGACAGATTTTCGAGAAACTTTTTCATGGCAATTTTATTTCATTCTTAGAGTTTTTGCCAGAAATCTAGTGAGAGCAAGTCGCCGAAGAAATATTTCTTCATATTTCGTTTTGATGTCTGATCTGGGGTTTGAACCGCGGCCTTACGTCTAATAAGCCAACACACTACCTACTAGACTATGGTGATTTCAACGAGAATCAATAGTGGTAATTGCGGCATATGCCTGGCTGTCAGAAAGCATAGAAATGCTACTAGTTCCACTAGCTTTTAAATTCATTTTATTTTTAGTATTTCGATACAAAATTTAAGAAAACATTTTAAATAAAGCCAAGATTTGGAGTCTAACTCGCTTAACACAGATGTAGTTTTTGTTGATTTTGAAAAATTTCCAAATAAATCATCCCTTAAAGGACCTCTGCAAAGAGATGGAAAAGAAAAATTTTAAAAAATTCTACTTTTTGCATTTCGAATAAAAAAACTTACTCTTCTTGCTGTCATTCCAACCGATTTTAACATTATTTTGTTTATTCAACCTTCTAACCCAATCAATAATCGGCTCATAGTATTGCAGCAAGGCATCAGCACTGATATCTGGTTTATCCAAGACTTTGGCAATAACATCATGCCATGACTTCGAAGAACCCAAAGCCATCATTGATCTGAGAAAAGAAATACAAAAAAACATTTCATATAATACAGTGTATGGGTATGGGTATGGGTATGGGTAGGGGTATGGGTATGGGTAGGGGTATGGGTATGGGTATCATGTTAAATAATATTTTTCTTCTTTTGTTTGTTTCTTTTGTTTGTTTTTGTTTTTACTCACTTTAAATCATTGCCGACATCGTGATTATTATAGAAATCGCAATTGTGCAACTGACCGGTTTGACCCGCTTTTTGGCAGAAAGCTCTGTAGAATTGATAACCCAATATTTCAGACACAAATTTCCTAGAAAATAAAAAAATCACATTCTTGTTGTTGTTATTATTGTTGTTGTTGTGCTAGTGATGCAATAATTTAAAAATAATTTATTATTCACAGTGAAAATATTCGCAGATGGAAACAGATTCAGGTCAAGAACTAAAACTAAAAGTAGACGTCAATTGAAACATTCTTTCGTGTTTACTAACGTCAAAAAAGTACAAGTAATCGTAATGACGAAATTTTTAATCATAAGCCACGTTTTTGTTTACCAAGCTTAACTTTAGAATTCAAAATGTTTGCCTCTAAGGTTTTGTATATGAGCAATCGAAATCTCGAGCCTATTGTTGTATGTCAAAAGACGTAATAGTTGTCGCGGTACTTTAAAAGTTTCCAGAAGTTGACAACAATCTTGGCATTCAACATCTCAACTAATATTGGAAGCAACTTAGAGGATGATTAGCCGAATGTAGCAGGCCGAAAAAACTCTCTTATGCCAATATCTCGGGTTGAACTGGATGTATTGGTGAGGGAATTGGCTTCTTGAACAAGAGTTCACTTTACTTGAAGTCTTCCTTGAGTCTTCCTCAAAAGATTTCTTGGATAATTTATTTGATGAAGGACAACTAAAAAAGTGCTACAACTAACAAGGCATTGTATTGACTTCTGTAGCCCGCATAATATTTATTAAGCTCCCTCCTAAGTGAATTATAGACCCCCTTAATCAGCAACTAAGGACAAAGCAAAGCAGAGATTCGACCCAACAGATCTAGTGGTGACCATACCAGCCAGCAATACAGCACTACACTTTGACGTTAAGCCGCACATTTATTAATTTTTAGAAGCGATAGACCGTAAAGTCCTATGAACATTATTGAAAAGTAATGGAGGAGCACCGAACGTAATAAGGAGCACGAAGCGCAGTAAGTTCACGGCATCAGTATAAGCGACCACTTTAATACGCTTACCGGAGTCCCAAAACTACATTTTAACTCAAGGACCTTAACTAGGCCAATGAATTCGTTCTTCTCCCGTCTAGGAAAGAACACATGCCAGTAAAATTAACGTCTTAACAGCTGCCAAAATCTCTTTAAGCATAAATATTGTGAAACTTACTTAATTGCTCATTACCAGGCTTTAGTCAGGATTACAACCTAGCTTCTCACATAACCCATGTTGTGTGTGTTAATTTTATTCATCAGTGGCAGATGGCCTACAGTTTAAAGTCGACTTTGAACGACAGCTTTTTGAGAAACTTTTCATGGCAAATTAGCCGCCGTTTTTGAACCTTTGCCGACAAATGCTTTCGGAAAATTTCGAGTTCGATAATTCGTTGAACTCTTAAGTTTCATATCAAGACGAAATTCATTTGCAAGCATGACACTGAAAGGTAACATGTTTTAGCCACACTTTGAGAAATCTCTGCGACGAGACTATAGTGGAACCCACGATACGGGCGACCGAAAACCATATGAAGGCAGACGTTCTAGAGTGAAACCAATACAACACTCACACTCAATGCAATTCGATCATGAGAGTGTTCCCTCAATATTATCACAAGTAACCAGCCCCATACGCAGAAATAGTTGAAATTTGTGGTGATTCAGTGGATAGGAATTTGGGTCCCATATATAATGCTTCTATAGGCATTCACTCATATTATCGTTTGTTCCAAAAGGCCTTTCCTAAATTGCAAAACAAAAAATCTTCTGTTCATACTCACTTAGTTGGATAATTCTGTTCCAAATCCAAGTAGAACTTGTAGGGGAAATCAATAGCACCCTCTTCACGATCCGATGGTGGTTCAACGCCAGCATACAGTTGCATCAGTTTCCAATAATGCTTATTGGCGCCTTCCATATCAACAGTTTTATTCAGTAAATCGTGAACCACTTTACTGTGAACAAAGAACTGCGGAACATTCAAAACCGTATGGATGCCCATGCGGAATAAGCGGTTCATGAGCGTTTTATCCGGAAATTTAAAATCTTTAGCCAAACCAATGGTCTGCAAATGTTTCGGTGTGCAGGCTGACAATATTACAGCCTCACCCACGGGATATTCCAAGTCGTAAGAATTAAAGAAATACGAGGGCAAGTTTTTCTTCTCATAGGCATAGTGTATGCGACTCATGTAGCCGTGCATTTGCATGAATTTCTTAAAGTCAACCTTGGGACAGTAGCGCATATAAACCTTGGGCGTTAAATCAAAAATATCAGCACGACAATCGCCGAGGTTGGTGGATTCATCGTGTTCTTTGAGTTGTTCTTGCACGAATTTCTCATCGAGATCGGAGAAGCCTAAGGATTTGTAGAATTGCTGGGCTTCATCGATAATCTTTTTGGCATCAAAGTTTTTGACAAAACCATCATACGGAGGCAACTCTTTGAAGGGGAAATAGGATTCAATAACACTGCCTTCTTTCCAGGCCTGAGATAAAACCTGTTCGAATAGTTGATCTGGTATGGGACCATTGGGATCAATAACATCGCTGCCGTATTTTTTATGCAACTCATGGCGTACAAAGGCATGCAATTGCTGATAGGCGGGCCTCAATTCATCCATAACTCTTTGCATTTCCTTAAGGAAATCCTTATGCTCGTATTGATTGTAATACAATTCAAGAACGGGTTGTTCTAAAAGGAAAATACGAAAATACGGATTCAGAAAATCTCCTTAAAACGGTTTAAGCCGGTTACTTACCCGATAATTCAGCGGCCTTTTGTATGCCCTCTATAATGGTATAGAAATTAACCGAGGCCCAGATGGTATTTCTTTCGCGCCAGGTTTCCCAATAATATTTCAATTCATTGGCATCATTGCTGGTCTCATAGATCTTTTGTATATCCGGATAGTAGGCTATGGGACTATCATCCTGATCGGGCATATTGACGCCACCCAAATAGGGTTCAATATCTTTGTCGGTGGAGAGACTTTTAAGTGAATTAAGATTCAGTAAAAACGAAGAGAAATACTCCTCCCCCAATACAAACAAATAACCCACTTTGCGTAGATTCTTTAGGGCCCGCATAAGCTGGGGATCTTTGATTTTCTGCAAATCAAACTCGGCAGCATTGTGTGAAATCTCTACTAATTCTTGGGAAATGGTCTTGACATTCGTTAGCTTTTTAAAAATGGCCTCGAAATCTTCATCATCCAGAGAAGCATAGGTTTCTGAGGCTATTTTATTGTACAGATTATAGTAACGATCACTGGCATTGCGCACAAAAGCACGCGCCTCTGTCTCATTATTTGGTGCAGCCCATGAAATCTATTTAAAGAGACAAAAAAAAATTATTTTCATTAAGAAGAGTTCAAATGCGTGTTGACCTTGTCGAATATTGTGTGTTTCACTATTTCAAGCTTAATTACCTTGCAAATTAAGGCGATAAGCAGTGCTTGTAAAAGCTTCATTGTTTTTTTTTCTTCTGAAAATTTCAATCTGAATCCGAATATTTCCCCCACAAAAACAATTTTATTTTTAAAATGTTGTTTCAGCGTCGAATACCAACAGAAGACTGATCATCAATGATGATCGAAAGTGATCAGTGAGGCTGTCCGTCGTATGTATGGGGCTGATAACAGCTTATCTCTCTGATTTGTTAAAACGCATGCGAAATTTGTTTTCTTTTTTTTTTGGTTTTTTTTAATTATTTCTAGTAAATAATAGTGTTTTAAAACCAAAAATAAATTAAAATTTTTATTATTATTTCAAGTGAAATTAGCAACAGTGGAACCGTGGATTGTAAAAAAAATTCTTGGAAGAAATATTTACACTCTGAAGGCGAATTTTTTAAACAAAAATTTTGTTTCTGATCAGAGAAACGTTTGCAGCTGTAAATATGACAGCTTGAAATCGCCTAAGCTGTATTACATAGGGTCTTTTATTAAGCGCTTCCCATCTTTAAACTTAAATTAAATAAAGTGTTCGTAAAATATTATCGAAATTTTTTATTCATTCGAAAGACCTATTGATGTCATAATGTGTAGAATATAACATCGAGAAAATGTCCGCCATTGATTCTCTGGGTGGAACGCATTCAAAATGTCTAATTTACTAATGGGTCCGCCAAATAACTTTTTTTTTGAAAATGCTTTAAAAAAAACTACTGAATATTTTCTGAAATTTTTTTTTATTTGAAAGTACAATCCTTCCGGTTAATAATGGAAAATAATTTCATTCAAATGGCTGCCTCGGCTGGCCATGCAGTAGCCTACACGATCGGTCCAATTTTTAAGCACTTTATCGATTGTGTGCAGCTGTATTTCACCAATGGCTTCACGAATATTGTCCTTTAAAGCGTCAATTGTCTCTGGCTTGTCGGCGTAACACTTATCTTTAACGGCACCCCACAAATAATAGTTCAACGGTGTCAAATCGCAGCTCCGAGGTGGCTAAACGACATCAGCTCTGCGGCTGATAATACGAGTGTAGCTTCGGCTGTGTGGCACGTAGCGCAGTCCTGTTGAAACCAAATTGTTGCCAATATCCTCCTCTTCAATTTTTGTGAACAAAAATTCGTTCAACATGGCCCGATAACGATCGCCATTGACTGTAACGGCCACTCCTTGCTCGCTTTCGAAGAAAAATGGCCCAATTATGCCTCTGGATCAAAATCCACACCAAACAGTGACTCGTTTTGGGTGCGTCGGCTTTTCAATGTATGCGTGCGAGTTTTCTGTGCCCCAAATGCGACAATTTTGCTTGTTTACATACCCGCCAAGATCAAAATGAGCTTCATCTGAAAAGATGATTTTTTTTTGCCAAAATCGGCATCTTCTGGTGTAGGCTACGGCATGGCCAGCCGAGACAGTCATTTCAATGAAATTATTTTCCATTATTAACCGGAAGGATTGTACTTTCAAATAAAAAAGAAATTCGAGAAAATATTCAGTAGTTTTTTTAAAGCTTTTCAAAAAAAAGTTATTTGGCGGACCCTTTATGATTCGGTGCATAAATTTGTGCTGAATTTGACCGTTGACATGGGTTATGTTTGCTTTGAGAAACGCTATGATTTCTGATTTATTCGCACACATTTGCGACTTAAGAAAGATCCACAAGAACAAGGCTAATGTGGTCAAATTGCACGATCCCGGTTCCCACAGTTCATATCTCTTGCGCATTTGAAAACCATACCCTGAAGTCGCTCGTGCAGAATATCCAATCCAAAGCATAAGCTATGACTCTTAAACCAAATGTCTTTGGTGTCCGGGTCATCTAATTCTGCGTAAAAAAATTACTAGTCATTGAAGTCGTCGTAGTCTAGTAGGTAGTCTAGTTGGCTTATTAGATGTGGGGCCACGGTTCAAACCCCAGGTTAGACATCAAAACAAAATATAAAAAAATAGTTCTTCGGCGACCTTTTCTCTGCAGAGTTCTAGCAAAATCCCTGAGAGTAAATAAAACTGCAATGTAAAGTTTTCCAAAACTCTGTCGCTCAGAATCGACTTTAAACTGTAGGTCCTGGCACTTATGTATAAAAATTAACACACACATCATAAGTGGTGTGAGAAACTAGGTCGTAATCCTGACTGAAGAGTTGTAATGACCATGGATGTGTATATATGTATGTAATAATTGGCCTACATTGCTCGCAATGAACAGTAATAGCCTGGCTAACGTCGTTCTCAAAGAAATATGGACCGCCTATGCTGCCAGCCCAAAATCCATATCAAGCAGTTACTTTTTCGGAATCTTTTGTGGATTGGTATCGTTCCAAATTCGATAATTTTGTTCGTTCACGTACATATTCAACCAGAAATAGGAATATAGCGTCAATTGCCAACCGCTTCAGAGCCTCTTCAACGAACACATGTCGTTTTCTAAGATCGTCTACCTTCTATTCCTGTGCCAGTTAAATTTTGTATGGATGCAGGCCCGAGTCACGACGCAAACTTCACCAATTTGTGGTCTGCGAGCAAAGTAAAATCCACTACCTTTGATACTCTCAACAGCAGCGATGTTTTTGGCAGATCGTACAGTTCGCCTACGTACGAGTGTGGGTCGACAGTTCTCTGCTAATTGCGACTAGTCCTTTCGGTGGAATGATTATGCCAGAAGAGAACAACCATTTTGATTAAATAATTTTATTATTTGCACGTATTTTTGAATGCCATTCGCGTATATAATAATTTGGCAAAGCAGACTAAGCAAATGACAAGTAATTCAACAGATGTAGCCTTATGGCCAAGATGGCGGTGATCAGCTGTCAAAGTTTGAATGTCTCTGTTGGAAGAATGTAAAGAAAACCTACAGATGTCGTTAGTTTTACGTTCAAGCTTTTCAATTCAAGCCGCCGTGGTCTTGTAGGTAGTGTGTTGGCTTATTAGACGAAAAGCCAGGGTTCGAGCCCCAGGCCACACATCAAAATAAAATACAAAAAGTATTTCTTCGGCGACTTCCTCTCAGTAGATTTCTGGCAAAAACTCTGAGAGTAAATAAAACTGCCATGAAAAGTTTCTCAAAAAATCTGTCATTCGGAGTCGACTTTAAACTGTAGGGACCGCAACTCATGTATAAAATTAACACACACAACATAAGTGGTGTGTGAAACTATGTCGTAATCCTGACTGAAGGGTTGGAATGACCAATTATGTATGTTTTCAATTCAAAACAAGTTGGCGATGATCAACTGTCAAAGTTCGGATGTCTCTGTTGGAAGAACCGTTACAAAACCTACCGCTGTCTTTAGTTTTATGTTCAAGCTTTTGAATTCAAAACAAGTTGTCGGTGATCAACTGCCAAAGTTCGGATGTCCCTGTTAGGAGAACTGATACAAAACCTACAGCTATCGTTAGTTTTACGTTTAACTCTCAAAACCATCAACAAGGCAAAGAGATATGTGAACTTAAAAGAATATTGCTGCTGTAGCGTATAGGCTTCAAGAGAACGCTAAACTCGTTGACCTTTGTCTTTCGACTATCGTTCTATTCTTTGGTAATCCCTTTGTGAAATTCAAGGCCTTAATATTGCTTTTTATGGGGCTTTTTTAAGTCATTGCTTTATGCCGACAAATTAGCATCTCTTTAAGCATTTGAAGACAATATTTAGGTCACCTTTAAAGCCATACTGCACAGTAGAAGAAAAAAGAGTAGTAAAGACTGTAGACAGTAAAAGTAGTAAAGAACTGATCGAATGGAACATGTAACTGATAGCCTCGGCGAATATATGCCGGAACTCATATTTAAAAAATAAATGCCTTGAAATGAAACAGTACTTCTGTTGTCTTGTATTATCACATCAAGTTCTCAACCTCTTAACACAATTCCCTATGGAATCTTGCAAGAGAAATTGAAATGTTCATTGAACATCTTGTACTTTCCCACAAATGTGGATAACGACACAGAAATACTTTAAGAACATATTGTAAGTTCCATATACGCAAAGTTGCACTGCGGATGATAACACGTTCTTATCGATGTTAGAAGCTATCACTAGCAACGAAGAAATCATTCATTGTTTGTTTCCAAGTGCTACATATGATATTCCTGACCAAAACCAAAAAAAATTAATAAAAAAATTAATTAAAGATAGGAACGCATTTCCAAATCGCCAAACCACAACGCAAACAGAGATATGAATTGTGCGTAAAGTGCGTAAGTGTTTTTTATCGTAAATGCTATGCACGCACTATCACTTTTACACTCAAATTTATAGCAAAACTATGCGTATAAATAGCAGAACATTTTTTTGGAAAATCATCAGTTCCATTCGAGGAACACTCCCTATACCATCAAGTGTATTTTGAAACATTCGCTGTAAAAGCAATTCCTAACGGCTTGTGAACCAGTAATCGTTTAATAACATCTTCGTTGAAACACTTTAATCGGAAAACTTAAAAATGGCCAACAAACAGAATCTTTTGCTATTGTTTGAGCGTCCCAACGAACCTGTGTTCATGGAAAAGGGCAAAACCAGCACTGTTTTCGATGTACCCGAAAAGTTTTTAACTGATCGCTATCGTCCTATCGGTAATGAAGTGCAATCGCGTTTTGGCGAGAAAGCAGAGAAACGTATTCCAGTTAAAGACATTACATTGCCCGATTTACGTATACCCATGTCCTTGGGTCGCGATGAACAATTCTCCTTGTTTGTGCCACGTCATAGACGTATTGCTGGCCGCTTGATTGACATTTTCATGGGTTTGCGTACCATAGATGACTTGCAGAGTGTTGCTGTTTATGCTCGTGATCGTGTTAATCCCTTCCTGTTCAATTATGCCTTGTCAGTTGCCCTACTGCATCGTCCTGATACAAAAGGCTTGGATTTGCCATCGTTTGCACAAAATTTCCCGGAGAAATTTGTTGACTCTCAAGTATTTCGTCAAGTTCGCGAAGAAGCTACAGTTGTTGCTGAAGGCTCCCGTATGCCCATCATAGTACCCAAAGACTATACAGCCAGTGATTTGGATCCTGAACATCGTTTATGGTATTTCCGTGAAGATTTAGGCATTAACTTGCATCACTGGCATTGGCATTTGGTATATCCTTTCGAAGCTGGAGATCGTGCCATCGTTGCCAAGGATCGTCGTGGTGAACTCTTCTATTACATGCATCAGCAAGTTGTTGCCCGTTATAACATGGAGCGTTTCAGTAATAGTTTGGCTCGTGTAGCCCGTTTCAATGATTTCCGTCAACCCATCGCTGAGGGTTATTTCCCAAAAATGGATTCATTGGTTTCAAGTCGTGCTTGGCCGCCACGTTTCGCCAACACCAAAATTACGGACTTGAAACGTGAATTGGATCAAATAAATGTGGATGTTGCAGATTTGGAAAGATGGCGTGATCGCATATTGGAATCCATTCATCAAGGTTTTGTTGTAGATGAAAGCGGCAATCGTGTTCCTTTGGATGAGCAACGCGGTATTGATATCCTGGGTAATATGATGGAATCTTCTGTCCTCTCTCCCAACCGCTCGCTGTATGGTGATATGCACAATATGGGCCATGTATTCATATCGTATTGCCATGATCCCGATCATCGTCATTTAGAATCGTTTGGCGTTATGGGTGATTCTGCCACAGCCATGCGTGATCCTATCTTCTACAGATGGCATGCCTATGTTGATGATATCTTCCAAGAACATAAGGTGCGCTTACCACCCTATTCATTGCCTCAACTACAATATGATGGCATTTCCATTGCTGGCGTACAAGTGGCCTCTGATGGTGGACGTCCAAATACTTTATCAACATTCTTCCAACAGTCTGACATAGATTTGTCAAGAGGCATGGATTTCGTGCCCAGAGGCAATGTCTTTGCACGTTTTACTCACTTGCAACATACACCCTTTAACTACACCATCAATGTGAACAACAGTGGTGGTGCTCAACGCTTTGGTACAGTGCGTATATTCTTGGGTCCCAAGACCGACGAACGCGGACAGGGCATGTTATTGGCTGATCAGCGTTTAATGATGGTCGAACTAGATAAGTTTGTCGTCTCATGTAAGTTTAACTTGTTTTATGGATTTTGTTTCATTTGTTAATGCTTTTGAGTTTGTTCTTATAGTGAATCCTGGTACAAATACCATACGCCGCCGTTCCACCGAATCTAGTGTTACCATACCCTTCGAACGCAGTTTCCGCAATTTGGATGTCAACCGTCCAGCAGCTGGTTCAGCCGAAGAATTGGAATTCAATTTCTGTGGTTGTGGCTGGCCTCAGCATATGTTGATACCCAAGGGTCTGCCCGAAGGGTTGCGCTGTGAATTGTTCGTTATGGTTTCCAATTATGAAGATGATCGTGTAAGTATTTTGCGGTAATTCGCTTCGTTGCGAGAACTAATTTCAATTTTTTTTTTCTTTTAAAGATTGATCAACAATTGGTGGGTGTTTGCAGTGATGCTGCCTCTTTCTGTGGTGTTCGTGATCGTCTCTATCCTGATCGTCGTCCCATGGGTTATCCTTTCGATCGTTTACCACGTGCTGGTGCTGATCGCTTGGTTAACTTCCTCACACCCAACATGAGTCTTGTGGATGTCGTTATACAACACGATGCTAACAGAGTTGTTCAACGTGTGAATTAAATTGCTGGTGCGATTAACGATTGGAATGATATGGATTGAATGGCTACAAAGCTTTATGAAATTAAAGTTTTTTTTAAATTTTCTTTTATTTTTAATTATTTCTATAAATAAAACACTTTGCATTGAAATTTATTTCATTTTTTATTTCATCTTCTGGCTGGTATGATTGGTGGTGGTTATTTCCCTTTGGTTGAGGGCATAAATAGTAAAGAAACTAATTAAGAAATTTGATATTAACAGCAGTAGTCGTGGGTAGACTGAAGAAATTTTGTAAGATGTCTTCCTAAGTTGCTTGGCTACAGAGTCTGTGAGAATATAGGTTGTAATCCTCACTACAGGGTTGTAATAACCAATTAAGTTAGGTCTACTAGGAAGTAAGAAGCTCGTGAAATTCTATATTCAATGCAGCATTCAAGTTCTCTCATTTCTTAAAGAGATAACTTCACCTGATCTCTTCACCGCTAATATCACTTATAATCGAATCATGCTTGGGCCAGTGCAACCAAGTCTATTTTGAGCCATCGCGACAGTATACAGAAAAGCACGAATATCCTCATTTATAGCGATAGGATATCCAACTTTATTGATTGATTGAAATACCATTATAATATAACTTGTGTTTCACAGTTCATTCGCTATTGCAATGGATTGTTCTCTAGCGAAATAAAGAAACTAGTTGCCAAAAATCACAAATTGTATACGTCATGCTCATCTTTCCAGTAAAGCACTCCCGTTCATGGTCGTTTAACCGAAAGAACAATACTTTACACACACAATTTGGTCTTTAGCCGTAGTATCCGAGTGCAGAACATGCCTCTAGCTAAAGTTTTTTCAGTCATTTACAACACAAATATATTTAAATCAAATGTGCGTAAACGCTTCTTCTCCTTTCCCCTCTCTTAACCTATTTTCTTAATTGGAAAACAATGCATGTTATCAGTAGAAGCCATTAGGAATCCATAGAAAATTGTTTAATTTATTGAAATAATAAAACGAAATACGAAAAAACACACTTGAATTTCATCAATCACTTGAATATCATCAATCACTTGAATTTCATCAATCACTTGAATATCATCAATCACTTGAATTTCATCAATCACTTGAATGTCATCAATCACTTGAATTTCATCAATCACTGTATTCGCCGTCGACCATTGCCCTCAATTCAAGGAACAATTCAAATCGCCAGGAACTTAATTTAAATGTTGTATTGCGACATCCAAAACACTCATGTTGGGTGTAAGGAGATCAACTAGACGTTCAGCACCTTCACGTGGTAAACGACTGAAGGGATAGCTAATGGCTTCCGACTTTTCTTTAGTGAATCCTGGTTCAAATACCATACACCGTCGTTACACCGAATCTAGTGTGACCATACCATTCGAACGTACTTTCCGCAATTTGGATGCCAACCGTCCAGCAGCTGGTTCAAGCGAAGAAGTGGAATTTAATTTATGTAGTTGTGGCTGGCCTAAGGATCTACCAGAAGGCATGCGTTGCGAACTGTTTGTTATGATTTCCAATTATGAAGACGATCAGTGCAAGTATGTAGCCGGTGAATTGGTTTTTCAGTCAGAAGACCAACTTTTAATTCGTTTGTTTTGTGTCAAAAATTGATCAGCAATTGGTGGGCGCTTGCAATAATGCTGCCTCTTATTGTGGTGTTCGTGATCATCTCTATGCAGACTGCAGCGCCATGAGCTATCCCTTCGATCGTTTACCACGTGAAGGTCCTGACCGTCTAGTTGATTTTCTCACACCCAATATGAGTGTTGTGGATGTCATTATAAAACATAATCCTAGAAGGGTCGAGTCGTCGAGTCGTTTAAATTACTGGCGATTGGAGTTGTTTCTTGGATTGAAGTCAATGGATTTAGCGGATACAAGATTGAAGAAATGAAAGGTTTTTGTTTCTTTATTTTGATTTTAATTAATAAAACAATTTGAGTTAAAATTTATTGTTTTATTTCTTCTTTTGCTGGGTGCATTCATAGCAATAAGTCTGTCTTTTAAATGTTTTTGTTGGACGCCATTTTTCTTTTTTTCAAAATATGTTTTTGAGCCCTCGAGCTGATGTCTACTAAGCCAGCGTACTACCCATTAGACTACAATGCGTTTCATTGTATTTGAGGGTACTGACTGAAGGTTTGCAAAGCTCGAAACCATTTTTTTGCATCCAAAGACACTATTCCATGAGTACTTAATTAACTTTCTACGATTTATTCACCATTCCAAGAATAAAAAGAAATTGAAATTATTGCAGATAAAAATTTATTCAAGTTATCATCAAGAGCATGTCAAATCCATTAATTAAAACACTTAAAAACTTAAAACTAAAAATTGTCATATCCAAGCATATTCAATAATTCATAGCCAATATCCATCATCATTATTATCATCATAAAGAGTCCATTAAGTTCAATTAATTGGGACGTTGAACAATTCTGTTGGGATCATGTTGAATGGCCACATCAACGAGACTCATATTGGGTAATAAGAAATTGACCAGACGATCAGCACCGGCACGTGGTAAACGATCGAAAGGATAACCCATGGGGCGACGATCAGGATAGAGACGATCACGAACGCCACAGAAAGAGGCTGCATCACTGCAAGCACCCACCAATTGTTGATCAACCTTTAAAATAAAATAAAAAATTAAATTAGTCCAGTCATCGCAACAAATTATGCCAAAATACTTACACGATCATCTTCATAGTTGGAGATCATGATAAACAATTCGCAACGCATGCCCTCGGGCAGACCCTTGGGTATCAACATGTGTTGTGGCCAGCCACAACCACAGAAATTGAATTCCAATTCTTCGGGCGTACCAGCTGCAGGACGGTTGGCATCCAAATTACGGAAAGTACGTTCGAAAGGTATGGTCACACTAGAATCGGTAGAACGACGGCGTATGGTATTTTGACCAGGATTCACTATAAAAATAAAAAGAAAACATAAATTATACCCCCTCTCTACAATAAATTCTAAGGTAAAAACTTACATGAAACAACAAATTTGTCCAATTCAATCATCAATAAACGTTGATCACTTAACAGCATGGGTTGTCCTCTCTCATCTGTCTTGGGTCCTAAGAATATACGCACTGTGCCGAAACGTGCGGCACCACTGCTGTTATTCACATTGATCGTATAAGTGTAGGGTGTATGTTGCAAATGAGTGAAACGTGCAAAAACATTGCCTCTGGGCACAAAGTCCATGCCTCTAGACATATCCACATCAGATTGTTGCCAGAAGGTAGACAAAACATTAGGACGACCACCATCGGAAGCCACTTGAATACCACCAATGGTAATACCATCATATTGCAATTGAGGCAAAGTGTAGGCTGGCAAACGAGTTTTATGTTCTTGGAAGATATCATCAACATAGGCATGCCATCTATAGAAGACAGGATCACGCATGGCTGTAGCAGAATCACCCATAACACCAAATGATTCCAAATGGCGATGATCAGGATCGTGGGCATATGAGATGAATACATGGCCCATATTATGCAAATCACCGTACAAGGAACGATTGACTGATGTAATGGAGGACTCCATAATATTACCCAAAATATCAATGCCACGCTGCTCATCCAAAGGCACACGATTGCCACTCTCATCTACAACAAAACCTTGATGTATGGCTTCAAAAATACGATCACGCCACCTCTCCATATCGGCAATATCCAGATTAATTTGATCCAATTCACGATTAAGATCGGAAAGTTTGGTGTTGGCGAAACGTGGTGGCCAAGCACGACTGGCAACCAAGGAATCCATTTTCGGGAAATAACCCTCAGCAATGGGTTGACGGAAATCATTGAAACGGCTTACGCGTGACAAATTGTTACTGAAACGTTCCAAATTATAACGGGCAACAACTTGTTGATGCATGTAATAGAAGAGTTCACCACGACGATCCTTGGCTACTATGGCACGATCACCAGCTTCGAAAGGATAAATCAAATGCCAATGCCAGTGATGCAAGTTAATGCCCAAATCTTCACGGAAATACCACAAACGATGTTCAGGTTCTAAATCACTTGCAGTATAATCTCTAGGCACTGTTATGGGCATGCGAGAGCCTTCAGTAACGACAGTAGCTTCTTCTCTTACCTTGCGGAACACTTGCGAATCAACAAACTTTTCAGGGAAATTTTGAGCAAATGAAGGCAAATCCAAATCCTTAGTATCGGGACGATGCAACAAGGCAACCGACAATGCATAGTTAAACAGGAAAGGATTGAGGCGATCACGAGCATAAACGGCAATACTTTGCAAGTCATCAACTGAACGTACGCCCGTGAAGATATCAATCAAGCGGCCAGCAATACGTCTATGGCGTGGCACAAACAAGGAGAATTGTTCATCGCGACCCAAAGACATGGGTATACGTAAATCGGGCAATGCAATGTCCTTCACTGGAATACGTTTCTCTGCCTTTTCGCTAAAACGTGATTGCACTTCATTACCGATAGGACGATAGCGATCGGTTAAAAACTTGTCGGGCATATCGAACACCGTGATTGTTTTGCCCTTTTCCATGAACACAGGTTCATTGGGGCGCTCGAACAAAAGCAACAAATCGTGTTTATCGGCCATTTTTAGTTCTCAGAATAACGATGATGTTATTAAACGATTGCTGGAACACAAACTGTTGCGAATTTTAATTCACGACTTAAACACTTGTAGTCCACCAGGGGAACTGATGTCGGTATTGCAAATTTTTTGACTTTTTATAGTAAAAAAATTCTGTCCGATTATGTGCGAATTTTTTTTTCTTGGTTCTGTGGTTTCCAAATTAATTCGCATTGCAAATTTAATTTCGTTGTTTTAGATAAAAAAAAATAATTTTTGGTAATTGGACTGATAAGAACTGTTAATCAAAATATGGTTCAGTTTTTAATGATAAAAAAAAAAAAGAATTTAATTTCGAATTTTTTTTTGGTATTCAACCTCGAAGGTTGTCACGTACGTCTAAGGACAAACTGGCGAAATGCATGGATTGTTAGAGTTGCAGCACAGCACCTAACAGAGTCCCATGAGTGTCAGCTATTGAGATCATCAGCTGTCGAGCTGTAGAATAGCAGAACATGAACATTTTACTTACTACAGAACGTTTTAAAACCATACGAAGGAGTTCCTCAAACATAACTGACGGGTTCTAATTAACAAATCTCGCCAATAGGGATCAAAGCTTAATTTTTAAAGACTGACCCCCTTAAATTCAGCTGAAAATTTGGCTGAAGGCTTAATAATTTAGTGATCGATTGGATATAAAGTAATGATAGCTCCATTAGGCTATCCAAAAAGACAGAGTCTAATAAGAGAAGTCTGAGTCGTGATAGTAGAAAACAATGGCAAACAAAGTGAATCTACAACATCAGCAGACGTCTCTCTATAGGCCTACTCATCTAAATATATTGTTTAACACCAAACTGCCCTAAGAGATGATCAGAGGAGTTGCGGCATATACCAACCAGTTAATGCTTAAAAGTTCTATACAAGGGAGATTTAATTGTCGCTTCACTTGACATAGCTGAAAGAGGTGTTGTAAGTTCTATATCCCTACCTCGGCCTGAAACACTTTACAGTAGTCAGGGAGGCTAAAAATTTCTTAACATCAGGCCGTACGTAGAAAACTCCACAGCCTATTTCGTTTTCTAGTTTAGATTTGTCTTTATAGACCTCCTTGGAATCCACGGAGCTGAGAATGTTAGAGGGCTATTCCTCTCCGCTTAGATTTCTCTGAAATTTTCTATCAAGGCTAGGTTAGAGGAACACTCCTCCCTGCTTAGATTTCTAAAAAATCTTTTATTATGGCTATGTTAAGTAGAGATTTTTAGTCAGAACATTAAGTTGAGATAGAGGACTCTCTAGAGGGAATAATATACCAGCCTGGAAGGGCTTTATAAATAACCATGTATGCTGTCTGGCCAGGAACTAGGTGGAAGCAAATTAAACATAAAAATAGCCTATGTGAGTGAAGAAGGCAACTCCATAAAGAAGAACAATGTCATCATTTTTCTTTCCTTCGAATGCATGATAAAATACATACAAGTTTTGTACAGGATGACTGAATATTGACATATTTCTTCGGCGACTTCCTCTCAGCAGATTTCTGGCAAAAACTCTGAGTTTTGAAATAAATTTGCCATGAAAAAGTTTCTCAAAAATCTGTCGTTCGGAGTCGACTTTAAACTGTAGGTCCCACCACTCATGTATAAAATTAACACACACAACATAAGTGGTGTGAGAAACTAGGACGTTGTACAATGGCTCAATGGGTCGACCTTCAGGTACTGTACTTGTCTTGATTGACAAGCACACGTCCTCTAACCTAACCTACTTAACTTAATTTTGTGTGTGTTAATTTTATGCATGAGTAGCGGGACCTATAGTTTAAAGTCAACTCTGAATATATTTGGGAAACTTTTCATGGCAATTTTATTTACTCTCAGAGTTTTTGCTATAAATCTGCTGAGAGGATGTGGCCGAAGAAATATTTTTTGTTTTTTGTTTTGATGTCTGGCTTGGGTTCATGTTTATGTAATGGCAATGACTTCAATATTCAGTCTTTTGCAAACAAATTCTGTATCTATTTAATCATGCATTCGAAAGAAAAAGAAATGATAACATTGTCGTTCCTTATTTAGTAGCTTTGGTCTCTCACATAGTCTTTCTTCATATTTAATTTGTCTCCACCTAGTTCCTGGCCAGACAGCATGCTTAATTATTTATAAAGCCTTTCCAGGCTTGTGTATTATTCCCTCTGGAGAGTCCTCTATCTCAACCTAATGTTCTGACTAAAAATCTCTACTTAACCTAGCCATAATAAAAGTTTATTTAGAAATCTAAGTAGGGAGGAGTGTTCCTCTAACCTAGCCTTGATAGAAAATTTCATAGAAATCTAAGAAATCTAAGCAGGAAGGAATGGTCCTCTAACATTCTCAGCTCCGTGGATTCCAAGGAGGTCTTCAAAGACAAATCTAAAATTGAAAACGAAAAAGGCTGTAAAATTTTCTCTGAAGAGCTGAATGTTGGGATATTTCTCGGCCTCGCTGACTACTGTAAAGTGCTTCAGGCCGAGGTAGGGATATACAACTTATAACACTTCTTTCTGCTATGCCAAGTCAAGCGACAATTAAATCTCCCTTGTATAGAACTTTTAAGCATAAACTGATTGGTATATGCCGCAACTTCTCTGGTCACCTCTTAGGGCAGTTTAGTGTCAAACAATATACTTGGATGAGTAGGCCTAAAGAGAGACGTCTGTTGATGTTGTAAATCCACTTTGCTTGCCATTGTTTTCCACTATCACGACGCAGACTTCATTTATCAGTACTATTCGATAGCCTAACGGAGCTATCATTACTGTTTATCCCATCGGACAGTAATTTTTTTTTTTTGCCTAACATTTTATATTTCTTTTGAGATAATGATAAAAAAGTAGAGAATTAATGTTCACACACAAATAGGATTTCTGACTGGACATTGCGCTAATGACAATTTCTCTGACAAGCTTGGTCTGCCCCCACTAGGATGTGGAAGAAACGGATTCGCTACAACAACTTTTATGTAAGTTCCTTGCACTTCAAAACAGACGTCATCGGTTTTTTAATGAGAGAACGTTTGAAGATATTTAAGGGCACGTAAGGGATCGTAAGGGAACTGGCCGATTTTGTCCGGAACTCAGAGTGGTTCAAACCCAAAACGAACGCATTACGACAAGGGGGCCTACCTCACACTGGGTAACACAATCGGCCATATGGGTCACCGAGTGAAACTCGCCTGTGAACGGCAAGCTACAGTGAACGGCAAGCTAAAGTGCACACACATAATGCTTATCTTATGTTCCAACATTCCGAGAATAATGACTAAGTTCTTTGGGGACTAAAAAATGAGGTGTGAATGAAAATATTCATAGTTCAGGAAGGTCTTTCCTTTTATATGGTATTTATTACTATGTCTTGGCCCCAAACATTAACAATTTTTTATGCATCTGTGTCTGTACTAAAGCTGTTTAAAACCAATGGAGTGCAAGATTCAGTTTCACACTTCATAAGCATATGGCAGACCCAAATGTTTCTACAAGTAAATCCATCATAAACATTCATTATGGTATACCAGGCCATCTACAGGAAGTTGAGCTCGTAAAATCTTTAAACTGCGTCTGTTCTACACATTTATGCCACAAGAGTTAAACAAAATCATTTCATAAAATTTTTCTGGCCATTGAATCATATTTGAATTTATTTACAAATAAAAAAAATATTTTAATTTAATTTTACAATAATTGCATGCAATTGTTTAATGAAGTTCTGCTTAAAATGCTATTCTATTTTCAGTTTACATTCCGATTCCAAATCCAATTTAAAATCCTTTTGCAATATCCTCCATTTTAATTCGGACGCGATACAACCATGTTGGGATCATGACGAATGACAACATCCACGAGACTCATATTGGGCAATAAGAAATTGACCAGACGATCAGCACCAGCACGTGGTAAACGATCGAAAGGATAACCCATAGGGCGACGATCAGGATAGAGACGATCACGAACACCACAGAAAGAGGCAGCATCACTGCAAACACCCACCAATTGTTGATCAACCTTTAAAATAAAATAAAAAATTAAATTAGTCCAGTCATCGCAACAAATTATGCCAAAATACTTACACGATCATCTTCATAGTTGGAGATCATGACAAACAATTCGCAACGCATGCCTTCGGGCAGACCCTTGGGTATCAACATGTGTTGTGGCCAGCCACAACCACAGAAATTGAATTCCAATTCTTCGGCTGAACCAGCTGCTGGACGATTGGCATCCAAATTACGGAAAGTACGTTCGAAAGGTATGGTCACACTAGATTCAGTAGAACGACGGCGTATGGTATTTTGACCAGGATTCACTACAAAAATAAAAAGAAAACATAAATTATTTTCCCTCTTCAATACATTCCAAAGCAAAATCTTACATGAAACAACAAATTTGTCCAATTCAATCATCAATAAACGTTGATCACTTAACAGCATGGGTTGTCCTCGCTCATCTGTCTTGGGTCCTAAGAATATACGCACTGTACCGAAACGTGCGGCACCACCGCTGTTATTCACATTGATCGTATAAGTGTAGGGCGTGTGTTGCAAGTGAGTGAAACGTGCAAAAACATTGCCTCTGGGCACAAAGTCCATGCCTCTAGACATATCCACATCAGATTGTTGCCAGAAGGTAGACAAAACATTAGGGCTTCCTCCATCGGCGGCCAACTGAACACCAGCAATAGTTATGCCATTATATTGCAATTGAGGCAAAGTGTAGGCTGGCAAACGAGTTTTATGTTCTTGGAAGATATCATCAACATAGGCATGCCATCTATAGAAGACAGGATCACGCATGGCTGTAGCAGAATCACCCATAACACCAAACGATTCCAAATGGCGATGATCAGGATCGTGGGCATAAGAAATAAATACATGGCCCATGTTATGCATATCACCGTACAAGGAACGGTTGACTGACATAATGGAAGACTCCATAATGTTTCCCAAAATATCAATACCACGCTGTTCATCCAAAGGCACACGATTGCCACTCTCATCTACAGCAAAACCTTGATGTATGGCTTCAAAAATACGATCACGCCACCTCTCCATGTCGGCAATGTCCAGGTTAATTTGATCCAATTCACGATTAAGATCAGAAAGTTTGGTGTTATCAAAACGTGGTGGCCAAGCACGACTGGCAACCAAGGAATCCATTTTCGGGAAATAACCCTCAGCAATGGGTTGACGCAAGTCATTCAATCTGGCCACACGGGCTAAATTGTTGCTGAAACGTTCTAAATTATAGCGGGCAACAACTTGCTGATGCATGTAATAGAAGAGTTCACCACGACGATCCTTGGCAACGATGGCACGATCTCCAGCTTCAAACGGATACACCAAATGCCAATGCCAATGATGCAAGTTAATGCCTAAATCTTCACGGAAATACCATAAACGATGTTCAGGATCCAAATCACTTGCAGTATAATCTCTGGGTACAGTTATGGGTATACGAGATCTTTCGGGCACTACCGTGGCTTCTTCTCTTACCTTGCGGAAGACATGAGAATCAACAAACTTTTCAGGGAAGTTTTGAGCAAATGAAGGTAAATCCAAGCCCTTGGTATCAGGACGATGTAGCAATGCAACCGATAAAGCATAATTAAACAGGAAAGGATTTAAACGATCACGAGCATAAACAGCAACACTTTGGAGATCATCAATGGTGCGCACACCCGTGAAGATATCAATCAAGCGGCCAGCAATACGTCTATGGCGTGGCACAAACAAGGAGAATTGTTCATCGCGACCCAAGGACATGGGTATACGTAAATCGGGCAATGTAATGTCTTTAACGGGAATACGTTTCTCTGCCTTTTCGCCAAAACGCGATTGCACTTCATTACCGATAGGACGATAACGATCGGTCAAAAACTTATCGGGCACATCGAACACAGTGCTGGTTTTGCCCTTTTCCATGAACACAGGTTCATTGGGGCGCTCGAACAAAAGCAACAGATTTTTTTTATCGGCCATTACAAATGCGAAAATAGAACTTTAAACGCGAAAGTAAATTTTTAAAACGAACGAATTTAAATTTTCACGGTTTTTGTGCCGTCTGCTTGGATGTATCCCACTTGTGGAACTGATGTTTAAATGCAAAATATTTGACAATTTATATACGCCTGAAGGTAAAGAATTTATTTTCGGCTGACTTCATAGTTTAGGCGATGAAATTAATTTTTTTGGAGGTTCTGTTGTATTTTGCGGTTACAAAAAAAATTAAAAATTTTTGCTTGTTTTACTGATAAGCTTGGCAAATTGTTTTGTTGAGGCGTATTGTCTTGATATTTTCTTGTGATCGATAACTTTATTCGGAAATTAAAAATTTATTTCAATTAATTTTTTCCGATAGGATTTACTAGAAAGCCATGATGGTATCAAAAGTATCATAAAATAGAACCTTAAATCATGTACTTTATTGCAATCATTTAATTTTTTAAATCATGCCCTTATAGAGCCTATTGCTTAAAGTTTTTAAATATTCAGCTGAAAAAATCCTCTGACTCCTATTCTTTTGTACAGTCTTTATAGGGCATCCATACCCAGCCACAGCTAGCTAATATGTAATGTTGCTCTGGTCTAAACCAGTCAAAATGGTTGATAAAACCTTTCACCCATAATAGATCGCTCAGTTCCATGATCAAGTCTACAATATATACATAATTATTCATTACAATCCTTAAGTTAGGATTAGGACAACCTAGTTTCCCACACCTTATGTTGTGTGTGTTAATTTTATACATAAAAGCCGGGACCTACAGTTTAAAGTCGACTCCGAACGACAGATTTTTGTGAAACTTTTTCATGGCATTTTTATTTACTCTCACGAGTTTTTGCCAGAAATCTGCTGAGAGGAAGTCGCCGCTGAAGAAATATTTTTTCATATTTCATTTAGTTGGAGGTGTTTGTCCTGTGGTTTGAACCAAGGCCTCACGTCTAATAAGCCTACAAACTACCTACTACCTACAAGGCTACAGGAAGAAAACTAAATTGTTCCTTAACCGGCCAATGCTGACTGAAATTGTCACCTCCCCTTTTCAACCACATGTGAGTACCTGGTACTGAATAGGGTCTGAATGTGTCAGTGGTGCTTGGCAAATATGTGTGAGGGCGAATGTTTATTATTCTTCAGTCAGGTTTACAACCCAACCTTAATTTTGTGGTGGTTTCTACAGTTTGATGACAAACTTCGGAGTGCTTTCATCGCAAGTATTTACCCTTTGAAGGTTTTCCAGAGGATGTTGCCGAAGGAAATAATTTTATGCATTTTTTTTCGTTTTCGAGATATTAGAGCTGAGGTTTGAACTCACGAGCCCAACTCTAGTAAGCCAACACACTACCAACTAAACTACGGCAACATTTTTGGAATTCTTTATTGAGCTTTATACGAGGACACCGAGGGGCTTTATACGAAAGCTTAAAAGTATTCTTCTGAAGACTATAAGAAATAGTCTTTCCGAAACAGGGGAACAGCCACCTGTTGGAAATAATTTTTTTTTGATTTTTTAATACAACCAACACTATGGGAAGGGCTCATACTCATGCACTGCATTGTGTTAGAACAAGGAAAATAAGTTCTGGGAGGGAGTAAGGAAGGGCCCAGTGTTTATGTTAAATGCCAGCAGAAACTTTTGCAGGAAGAGTATTCCATATACGGATCGTGCATTTGAAGAACAGACCACTCATCGAAATGCTTTACTTGGGAGAGGTGTACAATGTTAAAATATGCGAATTTCGGAAACAAATTCCCTTAATTCCCTCGAGTAGATTCCGTTAAAGTGAGGATAAAACAGTGACTCGCACAAGCCATATTTCGACAGTGATGTAATGACTCAATAGAGTTGATACTCTACCCTCATTAACGCGATCTTCTGTACGCAATCGAGAACCCTTAAAATAGTCTTCAAGGCACTGGTTCATGCAAGGGATTTGTATTCAATTGTGGATTCTATAGAAGATTTTCTAGGTTTCTTTTTGAATGCTAGTCACACCGTACAGCTTATGCATTGTTGGCTCTAAAGTACTTTCTCTCGACCTTGGGTTTTTCGGTGCGATAGATCGAAGTCGCCGTGGTCTAGTAGGCAGTGTGTTGGCTTATTAGACGAAAAGCCAGGTTTCGAGCCCCAGGCCAGACATCAAAATAAAATACAAAAAGTATTTCTTCGGTGACTTCCTCTTAGCAGATTTCTGTAAAAACTCTGTGGAGTAAATAAAATTGCCATGGAAAGTTTCACAAAAATTTGTCGTTCGGAGTCGACTTCAAACTGTAGGTCCCGCCTCTCACGTATAAAAATTAACACAAAACATAAGTGGGTTGTAATGAACAATTACGTACGTAGATCTTTTACGTTGCAGTGCTCTGCTCAGTAAAGCCTCTTCAGTCTTTAATAATAGGTACGTAAATAAGTTGAAGGAGAGGAAAGCAACCAAGTGTCTCATGCCATCATGTAAGCTTGTTGTGCGCTCACTACTAGGAATATCACCTTACTTTCCATTAGAAGTCTGTATCTGTATAACTTCTTCCAGTCTTTCACTCTACTGAGAAGAGTTATATCTGCTATAGTGTCATCGCTAAAATATTGGAAACTCGAAAACTTGGCAACGAAACAAAAAGTGTTGCCATAGTTGCGATGCCTTCACCGCATTCCTTGCATTCATTATTTTCTATCATGTCAATGTCTTCGGCTGCATTTTACAATCAATATCTTGGTTAGAGTGTGAGCTATTTAAATCCACTTCAGTTTCAATACATTCCCCTCATTCGATGCAACATTTGATCGCCTCATGACCTATAAACTTCAAAAAATTTTCGTGCACCAATTGAATTATATTTCGGCTGGTATAACCCCGAGATACTTCAAAACTATTGCCCATAGAACCTTATGCTTGCTTTATCTTGTATCGGTAGAAGCGTTTAGGTTTGATTAGTGTTGCCAACATATTGGTAAAATCAAAACGAATAATATTTTGAATGCCAGTTTTTTTTTTAATTTTATTTTGATCAAATTACTAGGTTTGTATCAAAACTCAGTATGTCAAATCCGTATTAAATTTTAAACTAAAAAAAAAAAAAATTTCCATCAGTTATACTCGTAGTCCTAGAAAGTATTTGCCAAGTATTTGTAATCATTTACGAGAACACGATCAAGTGTCCACACTTCAATTAATTTGGACGTTGAACAATTCTGTTGGAATCATGGCGTATGGCTACTGGTAAAACAGCCATATTGGATGTAAGGAATTTTGCTAAAACATCTGAATCCTGACGTGGCAATCGATCAAATGGAAAGCCCATCGCACGTTTGTCTGGATATTTGCGATCACGTACACCACAATAAGAAGCAGCATCACTGCATGAACCCACCAATTCTTGATCAACCTAGTACAAGTAAGGGAACACATGTTGGCTTTAACTTTATCCGATATTTCACATACAAGCCTATACATACCCGATCCTGTTCGTAATTGGAAACCATAACGAAGAGCTCACATTGCAAGCCTTCTGGCAAGCCTTTGGCTATCAGCATATGTTGAGGCCAACCACAACCGCAGAAATTGAATTCCAGCTCTTGAGCTGAACCAGCAGCGGGACGATTTTCTTCCAAATTGCGGAAGGTTCTCTCAAACGGTATGGTAACACTGGATTCTGTGGAGCGTCGTTTTATGGTATTTTTGCCCGGATTTACTGCCGCATACAAGAAATTTCCTTTAAAACTCTTGATTCCATTAAAAAACAAAAAAATAAAGTCGGTACTTACATGAGGCCACAAATTTGTCTAATTCAACCATTAGAAGACGTTGTACAGCGAGAAACATGGGCTGGCCAGTTTCATCAAACTTAGGTGCAATAAATATACGCACCATGCCAAAACGTTTGGCTCCACTGGCATTGTTAACATTGATCGTGTAAGTGAAAGGCGTATGTTGCAAGTGTGTAAAGCGGGCAAAAACATTACCTCTTGGCACGAAATCCATGCCTCTGGATAAGTCCAAATCGGATTGTTGCCAAAAGGTCGACAAAATATTTGGCTGGCCGCCATCGGAAGCCACTTGAACGCCATCAATCGTAATTCCATCATATTGTAGTTGCTGCAAGGTATAGGGTGTTAAACGACGTTTGTGTTCCTGGAATATATCATCGATATAGGCATGCCATCTATAAAATACAGGATCACGCATGGCAGTTGTAGAGTCGCCTATAACGCCAAAGGTTTCCAAAAACCGATGATCTGGATCATGAACATATGAAAGGAAGACATGGCCCTGATTATGAAAGTCACCATACAAGGAGCGATTTGGCGACAGAATGGATGCTTCCATCATATTGCCCAGAGTATCAATGCCAGTGTTTTCGTCTAAAGGTACACGTTGTCCTCTTTCCTATAAAGTTTGTTTATCTCATGAGTAGGGTGTAATGATTGAATGAATATTTCCTTGTGTACTTACATCCACAGCATAGCCCATGTGTATGGCTTCTATGATACGATCACGCCATCTTTCTAAATCTCCCACATCCAGATTTATTTGGTCATTTTGGCGTTTAAGATCCTTGAGTGAAGCGTTTTGAAAACGTGGTGGCCAGGCACGACTAGCTACCAAAGAATCCATTTTAGGGAAATAACCCTCCGGTATGGGATCTCTAAAGTTATTCAATTTGCTAACCCGAGGCAAATTATTGCTGAAGCGCTCCATATTATAACGGGCCATGATCTGTTCGTGCATGTAGTAGAACAACTCACCGCGTCGATCCTTCCGTACAATGGAAGGATCATTGGCTTCGAATGGATACACCAAATGCCAATGCCAGTGATGCAAGTTAATGCCAATATCCTCACGGAAATACCATAAACGATGCTCAGGATCCAAATCGCTGGCAGTATAATCCCGGGGTATAAGTATTGGCATGCGAGAGCCATCTGGCACAACAGTTACCTCTTCTCTCAACTTGCGAAAGACTTGTGAGTCCACAAACTTATCGGGGAAATTTTGTGCGTAAGAAGGTAAATCCAAATCTTTGGTATCACCACGATGCAGCAAAGCCACCGATAAGGCATAATTAAACAAATAGGGATTGACACGATCACGTGCATAAGCGGCTACACTCATCAATTCGTCTGTGTTGCGCATACCAACGAATATATCAATTAAACGTCCTGCTATGGTACGGTGTTTGGGTATGAATAGGGAGAATTGTTCTTCACGTCCCAAGGACATGGGTATCCGTAGATCAGGCGCACGTATATCACGAACTGGTACTCTCGATTCGACATCAAGATTTGCCCGAGACCTTACATCATTCGAAATGGGCTGATAGCGTTCGGTAAGAAATTTATCCGGTACATCGAGCACAGTGGATTTTTTACCCTTTTGCATAAAGACCGGTTCCGTAGGACGATCGAACAAAAGTAAAAGATCCTGTTTATTGCCAGACATTTTAAAGCGTACGTTACAAAATTAGTTTGAAAAATGGAAACTTTAAGTAAACGAAGAATTCAAACTGACTTCTTGTAATGTAACTCCGGTGGTATTTATACTGCAAAAATGCACATGAGGAAAATTCGATAAAATGCATTGAAGTAATTGCAAAATTCTTAATGCATATCGCATATTTGTGGTTTGGTCGGTCCGCTTCTGATTGTGGAAGTAATTTCATTAATTTATCGAAATAATTACAATGTAACGTTCTCACGTGTAAACATTTATCGCAAATTGAAACCAACGAAAGCGATAAAGTGTCGAAATCAACAGAAATTGCAAAAGGCGTGTGAAATAAATTTATGTCGCGATTATTATTGGCAACTGCATTTCAGTGGCGTTGCCAATTATCACAATATGGTCCTACAAATGGCTATTTACAACAAATATTTCAAAATTTCATTTGTAAACAAATTTTTTTCTTGGAAACGGCCAACGGACAACGCAATATTCAGCTGCCATCCATTGTTAATCCTTTACATACATACATACATACATAACTGGTCATTACAACCCTGTAGTTAGGATTACGAACTAGCTTCTCTCATCACTGATATTGTGTGCCATTAATTTTATACATGAGTGGCGGGACCTACCGTAGAAGTCGATTCCGAACGACAGATTTTTTGAGAAATCTTCCATGGCAATTTTATTTACTCTCAAAGTTTTTGCCAGAAATCTGCGGAGAGAAGGTCACCGAAGAAATATTTTTTTTTATATTTTCGTTTTGTTGTCTAACCTGGGGTTTCAACCAAGGCCTCACGTCTAATAAGTCAACACACTACCTAATAGACTAAGGCAGCTACAATATTATCCATCATTCTTCAATATTCCAGTTGATTACGTGGGCAATAGTAGGTAATGTACTAATTTAAAAGCGAGTTTTGGGTTAGAAATACTATTCTTCAAAGTTGCCCGAGCAGCAGAACTTTGAAAGACAGTTTAAATGTCATTCCAGAAGAAGTGTAATAAATCCCAGTAATTTTCAGAATTGTAGAGATTAATAAGTCTGGATTCTAAAGGGTCCGCCAAATAATTTTTTTGTTCTTGAAAATGCTTTAATAAAAAAAACTACTGAATATTTTCTCAAATTTCTTTTTTTATTTGAAAGCACAATCCTTCCGGTTAATAATGGAAAATAATTTCATTCAAATGGCTGCCTCGGCTGGCCATGCAGTAGGCTACACGATCGGTCCAATTTTTAAGCACATTATCGATTGTGTGCAGCTGTATTTCACCAATGGCTTCGCGAATATTGTCCTTTAAAGCGTCAATTGTCTCGGGCTTGTCGGCGTAACACTTATCTTTGACGGCATTCACAAATAATAGTCCAACGGTATCAAATCGCAGCTCCGAGGTGGCCAAACGACATCAGCTCTGTGGCTGATAATGCGATATTCAAAAACAGGGCGCAAAACATCGAGTGTAGCTTCGGCTGTGTGGCACGTAACGCCGTCCTGTTGAAATCAAATGTTGCCAATATCCTCCTCTTCAATTTTTGTGAGCAAAAATTCGTTCAACATGGTCCGATAACGATCGCCATTGTAACGGCCACTCCTTGTTCATTTTCGAAGAAAAATGGCCCAATTGTGCTTCTGGACCAAAATCCGCACCAAACAGTGACGCGTTTTGGGTGCGTCGGCTTTTCAATGTATGCGTGCGGGTTTTCTGTGCCCCAAATGCGACAATTTTGCTTGTTTACATACCCGCCAAGATCAAAATGAGCCTCATCTGAAAAGATGATTTTTTGCCAAAATCGGCATCTTCACACTCTGCAACATTACCATGATTTTCAAAGTAATGTCGCAATATTTCCTAGCGTTGTTCAAGCATATACACAACCATATTCGTTCAGCGGAAGAATAAAACTAATTATCTGTCAAATCAGACATGAGCTAAGTGTTACCATTCACGAAATAAGCACTAGTTGAAAAAAAAACGTTAGATGACGGTCCCGATATTTAATTTCGTAAAGAAAAGAACATCCAATTTCGATTTGTCTACCACCTGTTTATATCGCACCACAACTGCCATTCCATGACAGATTTCAGGTCTCCAAACAGCATTCATATGAGACCATCATTCAAGGCCCCGAAGCACTGCAATTAAATGAGACGTATGTGTGCAAAGCCTATTACAATAAACCGCCAACCTAAGGCTTTGAAATAATTCCAGAATTATTCTAAATTTTGTATTTCACAATGTCGCCAAGATGGTAAAGGCTCTGTTTGTTGAGTAGATCTATTAGTTCTGAGTTCTCAGCGTCACTTTTGTAAATCCAGAACACGTTAGTCTCAGAGAATCCAATTTTTTCAGGCGGTAAGCCCTAAATTACGTTAATACATACACAATTGGTCATTACAACCCTTCAGTCAGGATTACGAACTAGCTCACACCACTTATGTTGTGTGTCTTAATTTTATATGTGACTGACGGGACCTACAGTTTAAAGTCGACTCCGAACGATAGATTTTTGAAAAACTTTTCATGAGCTTTTGCTAGAAATCCGCTGAGAGGAAGTCGCCGAAGAAATATTTTTCATATTCAGTCTGGTGGAGATGTCTAATCTGGTGTCTGAACCGAGGACTCACGACTAATATGACAGCATACTGCCTACTAGACAACGGCGACTACCTAAATTAGCTGTTCTTATTGGAAGGTGTTTATACGAGGTTTTCCCGTTAGGTTTTAGAAACTAAGTATGTGTTCATGAAGTCGACCGGAACACTTATTATACCTGTAAGTGACGAATTAATGCTGCTGACCTGCCTATGATATTCGTTGCAAACCCCTGGTATTAAAGGCTCACACAAAGGGCATTCTGACTGAGTAAAACCATGATCTCATATAAATATTTGTCTGGGTTACATTCGATCCTTTGTCCTTTAATAGCGATAATTTCTCAGTACTGATATTTATTTCTGAGGCTTAAACTACTCAAACAAACCTAACATTTTTGCAAGATTACTTATATCAATCTTTGGTAAAAGTTTTCTTTTTACTACACCTAATTTATAAAGGAGTGTCTTACAAACTGGAATGAAAAGATGTGTTATTAATACACAGGTCAAGCGCATAAGACAGTAAAACTCTATTTTGCATTTTAGAGTCCCTTCTTGATATAACGGGTCTTTCATTAAGCGTTTTCTATCTTTAAATTTAAAGAAAACAAAGTGCGTGTGAGATATTATGGAATTTTTTTTATTGGTTTGAAAGACTTGTCAATAACATTATGTATGGAAAGCAAATGTTCGCTACGGTTTGTCTGAGTGGTACGTGTTAAAAATGTCAAATTTACCATGAATCTGGCGCGTAAATCAGTCTGAATGTGAACATGGCATGGTTGTCTTTAAGGACGTCTGAGTAACTATTTGTGTCATACGCATACTCCTATAATTTAAGAAAACTTCACAAAAAAGTTTAACGGGGTCAAATTGCACGATTTAGGCTCCTACGTGAGGTGATCATGCTTGTTCAAGCCAATTCAGGCCAAAAGAAGTTGCTAAACATCGTCTTACAGTGCTCGCTGTTGACAGTAAAGGAATGCCCAATGACGTTGTCAAAGGAATATGAAGCGATGACGCCGTTAGCCCTAAATTAACAGCAAACAGTTACTCTTTCGAAACGTATTGGATTGTCTTGGAACGCATGTATATTGAAATCGTCTCAAATTTGATATTTTATTTGTTCAAGCAATATAAACTAATTTGACAGATGCAGTTGCAACAAGATGGCCGTTATCAACTGTAGGTTAGGTTAGGTTTAAGGACGTGTACTTGTCAATTAAGACAAGTACAGTACCCGGAGGTCGAATTGACCCATTGTACAACGTCCTAGTTTCTCACACCTCTTATGTTGTGTGTGTTAATTTTATACATGAGTGGTGGGACCTACAGTTTAAAGTCGACTCCGAACGACAGATTTTTGAGAAACTTTCATGGCAATTTTATTTACTCTGAGTTTTTGCCAGAAATCTGCGAGAGGAAGTCGCCGAAAAATACTGTAAGGGAGGATTTATTTTGGTTCAGATAACCCTGCTATTCTTAAAGTTTAGTCCCTTAGCAGATGGAAAATTGTATTGACAATACAGCTTAAGGCCCATTTGATATGCTGACGTTGCAGTTTGACCAATGTTGCCAACAAATTAAAAAGAAAAATATTTTAAATGCCAGTTTTTTTTATTTTATTTTGATTAAATTTCTAGGTTTGTATCCAAAGTCAGTATGTCAAATCCATATTAAATCTTAAACTAAAAAATATGTGCCATTAAGTACACGCGTAGTCCTTGAAACATGCCAAAATTTGGTTATCATTTAAGAGAATATCAAGTGTCCAGTCTTTAATTAATTTGGACTTTTAACGACTTTATTGGGATCATGACGTATGCTGACTTCTATGACTTTCATGTTCGGCGTTAGGAAATTTGCCAAATTGGCATCTTTATCCTTAGGAGGCGGACGAGTCAAACGATCAAATGGAAAGCCCATTGCCCGCTTATCGGGATAAGGTTGATTCAGTAGACCACAATAAGAAGGAGCTTTTTTACAGCGCTGCTCTACTTCGTGAACAACCTATAAAGGATTACAAATAGGCTTTAATTTAATCCGGTATTTTAAATACGTTATCATACATACCCGATCATCACTGTAATCGGAAATCATGACAAACAGCTCACAAGACAAACCTTCTGGCAAACCTTTGGCTATCAGTAGATTTTGAGGCCAACCACACTTGCAAAAGTCCTGATCGGGAGTCGAACCGTTGCCCTTCGTTTTGTGTAGGGTATCTTCAAAGGGTATGGTAACACTGGATTCTGTTGAACGACGTTTTATAATATTTTTGCCAGGATTTACTACAAAGTACAAGAAATATTTGTTAAAAAAAACTTTTGATTGAATAAACGGAGAGTTTTATACTTACATTCGTGCACAAACTTGTCTAATTCAACCATTAAGTGACGCTGCTCATTGAACAGCATGGTCTGGCCACGTTCATCATATTTAGGCGAAATAAATATACGCACCGTGCCATAACGTTTGGCATCACTGGCATTGTTAGCGTGAATGACATACGTGAAGGGTGTATGCTGCAAGCGATTGAATTGAATGAAAATTTCACCCCTGGGTGCAAAATCTATGCCTGTGGATAATTCCACATCCATTTGTTGCCAAAACGTCGACAATATATTTGTTTGGACATCCTCGACGGTCACTTCTACTCCTTCAATTGATACGCCATTGTATTGTAGTTGCGTCAGAGTATAGGGTGGTAAACGACGTTTATGCCTCTGGAATATGTCATCGATGTAGGCATGCCACCTAAAGAACACAGGATCACGCATGGCAGTAGCAAATTCACCTATAACCCCATAAGATTCCAAATACCGATCATCAGGATCATGCACATAAGAAAGTATAACGTGGCCCATATTATGCAGATCGCCATAGAATGCCCGATTAGGTGTTAAAATTGATGCTTCCACCATATTTCCCAAAGTATCAATGCCAGTTGTCTCATCTAAAGCTTTATGTTCACCTTTTTCCTTTAAAAAATTCACAGTTTAGTGTACTACAAAGGTTAATTAATGAATATTTCCTTGTGTACTTACGTCCACCGCATAGCCCATTTCGATGGCATCAATTATATGATCAGACCATCTTTCCAAATCTCCCACATCTAAGAAAAGTTTGTCCCTTTGGCGTTTAAGATCCTTAATTTCGGCGTGTTCATAACGGGAGGGCCAGGCAAGGCCGGCTACTGATGAATTCATTTTGGGACAATAACCTTCCTTTATGGGAGAACGAAAATTGTCCAATTTGACAACACATGCCAGATTATTGCTTAAGCGCTCCATGTTATAACGGGCCAAAAGCTGTTCGTGCATATAGTAAAACAATTCACCACGACGATCCTTGGCTACCATGGCAGGATCCACGGCAGCGGATGGATACACTATATGCCAATGCCAGTGATGTGAATTGGCGCCCAAGTCTTCACGGAAATACCATAAGCGATGTTCCGGATCTAAACCGCTACCCGTTTTAGGCAAAGGTTTATATATTACGGGTGTGCGTAGGCCAGCTGGCACTATGCCTGCCTCTTCTCTTACCTTGTGCATAACTTTCGAATCAACAAACTTATCGGGAAACTTTTGAACATAAGAAGGTAAATCCAAATTCTTGGTATCAGGACGATGCAGCAATGCCACCGATAAAGCATAATTAAACAAACAGGGATTGATACGATCACGTGCATAAGCGGCCACACTTAATAAATCATTGGTGGAACTCAAACCCATGAAAATATCAATTAAACTGCTTGCTATGTCACGGTGTTTGGGTATGAACAGGGAGAATTGTTCATCACGTTCCAAGGACATGGGTATACTTAGGTCGGGCATACTTTGTATATCATTGACCGGCACTCGCTCAACGACTTCATTACTTTGGGCATCCCGTAACTCATTGGCAATGGTACGATAACGTTCGGTAAGAAATTTCTCCGGCACATCGAACACGGTAGCGGTTGTACCCTTTGGCATAAATATGGGTTCCAAAGGACGATCGAACAGAAGCAAAAGATTTTTTTTATTGTCTGACATTTTTTTCTTTTTTTTTTTTTTGTTGGAAAATGGAATTCCAAGCAAAATTTAAACACAAACTGTCTTCTTGCAAGTGTAACACCGGCGGTATTTATACTGCAAAAATGTGCAAATTGACAAAATACATTCAAATGTTGGTTTTAAATATTGCAATTTCATATCGCATAATTGTGGCTCAGTTCGGTGCATTAATTTATCGAAATAATTACACTGTAATGTTCTCATGTGTAAACATTTATTGCAAATTAAAACCAAGAATGGCGATAAACTATCGCTTTCATTTGTAAACATCATTATCATTCAAAACTTCAATGGACTACAACTGAAGAAGATCCCAATACAGAACAAAGACTGTGCTCTAAACTCTCAGCGTCACTGTCGTCAAATGTGTAGAGGATGTCCGCCACGGTTTGTCTGGGTGGCCATGACTCTGGCGCATAAATCAGGCTGAATGTGACCATGGCATGGTTGTCTTTAACGACCTCTGATTAGCTATTTGTGTCATACGCATACTCCTACAATTTAATAAAACTCCACAAAAAAATGAACGGGGTCAACGGGTACATCGCAGCTACGTGAGGTGATCATGCTTTTAAATCGCTCTTGCAGAATATTCAATGTAACATGAGCTGTGTCGCTCGTAGCGTTGTGCTGTTGAAGCTAATTCAGGCCAAAAGAAATTGATAAACCTCATCTTACAGTGCTCGCTTTTGACAGTATTGAGCTGCCCAACGACGTTGTCAAAGGTATATGAACCGATTACGACGTAAGCCCAAAATTCACACCAAATACTGACTTTTTTGAAATGAATTGGACGCTCTTAGATCTGTCGTCAAATGTGTAGAGGTAAGTGTAAGTGCTCAAGTTTATTCTAACAATTGAAAGCACCTTATCCGAGTTTTTCTCGTTGGTAACGCGAAATCGCTTGCCTCTGCTTGTCTCACAATTATGCCAATATGTAACGAATTTCCTGTCTTCTCAGTTCATTAGTTATGGTAGCGTCTTGAAATTCCACAGAAAAGCCATTGTAACAGTGTTGAAGTTCCCCAACGTGTTGAGTGTCTCTAACATATTCACATACCGATCTCGAAATGATATCATTCCCCTAAAGAGAATGGCATAAGTTTTTGTAAGGTAAACAGACACTGTAATCGCTTCTTTAGATCTCGTACATCGATTCTCTAGCCCTGTACATCAATTTTTCAAATAAGATTCGATGATATATCAACCCAAAGGCCTAGCTCGCAGATAATAGAGTTGACATGCCCTTAATTTGAAGCATCGGTTCGAGTAACACGTCTATAAAAAACCCTCGAACTATACCTGGTACCTCAATTTTTCAGGGTTTAAACATTGCTTTCTTTTCTAACATGATCGAGAGCTGTAGGTAAGTAGGTGTATAATTAGAGGTCTCTGCCAGCCCTGAAGGCCGTTATAAACTCATCTTTAGATGCAGGCTTTTAGTTCAGTGCTTTTAGTCCAGTTTCAAACCATCTACGAAAACTCATATGGAGTCCAAAGGCAGACATTTATGTGCGGTAGACGTTGCACTGTCGGAACGTATGTCTACCTAAAGGTGGTTATAAACACACTTAGGTCATCTTTAGATGCAGGCTTTTTCTCCAGTGCTTTTAGTCCAGTTTCAAACCATCTACGAAAATTTACCTGGGGCCCAAGGGCTGACACTTGTGTCTGGTAGTCGTTGCAATGTTCCGACAGCCTTATCTAGTCAGCTATACCTACTGCAACGAATCCTTTACGAGGTGTGTCATGGTGACAATTTTGCATATCTCTTAATCCTGGATAGATGTTTTTAAAATTCCACGAGATATCACATAGTATTTTATCATGTTATCAATATCCTATCAAATCCTATCAATATCCTAGATACGAGCAATTGTTGAGTCGATTGTTCAGTCGGCCAAACACGTTACTGAGCCTTACAGCAAAAGCCTAGCGGGAACCAAAGACGTTCACTTGTATTAGCTACTGAGTCCATACAGCAAAAGCCCAGCGGGAACCAGAGATCAGCAATGAATTGCTTTATCGCTACTCATAAGTACTCATGAAATTTTGAGTATGAGTACATCATTGATTTATAAATACAAGTTGCAATGAGTATGAGTACAATGTTGACATCAAACTCATAACATTCGAAATATGTTTGATTCATACACCTCATGCTCATTCAGATTCATAAATTTAGAAAAATACTTATAATAATAATACAAAAAAAGAAGAAAGAAAAAGACAGCAAGCAAAGCAAACACACAACCTTCTTGTGAGTATGTAGTGTTCGTACGCGAATCATAATTATTTTGTGATTCGTGGATACGATGAGTCATGTAGAGTCGAAATCAATAACATCATAGGTATTGTTAATTATGAGTACCATGAGTATTTCAAATTTTGAATATGAGTAGTATGAGTATGACATTAAAACAAGTATGAATGCTGATAAGTATCAGAAATTATAAGTATGATTCGAATATACTCATCGTTTTGAATACTCATTGCTGACCTCTGGCGGGAACCAAAGACGTTCACTTGTATTAGCTACTGAGCCCGTTACAGTAAAAGCCTAGTGGGAACCAAAGAATACCTGAACAAAACGCAATACTTTCAGAGCTTTGTCAATGAGATCTTCTATGGCAAGAGGCAATAACAACAGCAGCAAACCATGTAAGTTAAGCAAGCTTTTTAGAAGCCATAGGCTCTATAAAGAGAAGGTGGTGGAAAAAGAGAAGAAATATTATTTTTAAATAATTTTTTATTTATTTATTTATTTATTTATTTATTAATTTGTTTTTTGTTTTTTTTGTTGTTGTAGTTTTATATATTAAATTATAATTGCAATAACATGTCTCTACTTATAACATACATGTATGGATAGTTTATGTATTATATCATGTTTAAAGTATATGTTCAATATTGTTTATGTAGTATAAGTAAATATATATATATTAACGAATATTTATTAAATATTTAATATTGTTTTTAAAATTATTTTAATAGGTTGTTTAATTTTTTTCAAATTTTTTTGGACTCATGGCATTACTTGTACTGAGTAATTTTTATAAATTTTTTTTCACATTTTTACAGTCCCTTTTTTGTTTTCTTTGCTGTATAAATAATTTTAAATAATTTAAAGATTATTAAGTAATATAATATCATAGTTAATATACCATATAATTAATAAGTTATTCTATAAATAGTTTTCAGTTTTTGTTTTCTTTGTTTTCGTTTATTTTGAAATCATTTTTGATATTTTGTTTAAACAATTTTCCCTAAATAGTATTCATAGTGTAAGTTTCTTTTTATTTTTTTTTTAATTTATTTAGTTTTGTTTTATAAAAAATAAAAATCTCTATAAAAAATAAATTATACAATATAAAGGCATACATACATGCATATAAAATTAGAAATTATGCCTGTTTGTAGTCATACACTTACTTTACAAAAATTAATTTTTAATGTAATTTAAAAAAATTAATTAAAAAGTTTCTCTCTCTTTCTCTGTTTTAATTTGGTTTTGGTTTTGTATTTTTAGCAAAAATATTACAAAAATAAAATTATTTTAAAAAAATAGTTTTGGTTTTATGCCAACAATTGTGTAGAATTTGTTGCTTAGTATTGTGGTGTATAAAAAATATCAAAATTGATTATCATTTGAAAGGAATTTTTTGTTTTTTAAGCACATTTAATAATAATAAATTAAATTATTTTCTACAATAAATAATAAATATTATTCTTCTGATATGTTTAGTTTTTAGGTTTTTTGTTTCAGTTGTTTTCAGTTGTCTTTGGTTTTAAGCTCAGGTTAGAAAGTGTTCTTTGGTTTTTGTTTTATTTTTTAAATAAATTTTCAAAAACTTATATTCAATTATGAGTTTAACAAAGTAAATATATATGTATTCTGTATGACCAATATGTTAATAATTAAATATCATAAAAGTTTTGATAGAAGCATTCTACAATTTTAAATACGATTTTCTCAAACAAAAATGCTTCAAAATTTTTTTCAATTGGAACTTGATTTTAATTTACTTGCGAACTCCATTGTTATAACGGTTGATGGTTTATTCTACCACTTTTCCAATAAATCTGGCCATATGCTGTAAATAGTGGCTCGAGTATTAACTTGTCCTAACCTACCATAGCCATATGCCACGAATCGTGGCTCGTATATTAAATCAGAGTATTTGAAGATTTGCTAGACTGTCGGCATAAGCCAATGCCTAACCTACCATAGCACAAAAAAAAAATTAATCCCAAGAAGTTAAATCGCACGAACGATAGGATAAGTGAACAGGACCACAAAGCCGCATCAAACTGATTTCGCAATAAATCGACTGTTAACAGCTGTAAGGCAAGTTTTACTTATTGTTGGAACCAAGTATTATTGATAACCAGTTAGCATGGTTCGATAGTGCTTTCCGTTCACTGTAATGTCAACTCCTTGCTCATTTCGAGAGAATAAAGATTCTGCCACTGCCAATATTAATGATTGTGAACTTCATTAACTGATTGACGTTGCCAGTTTATGAGAAATGCTCTTCAATACTGGCTAATTAGCGAAAATGGAAAGCAAAATATAGTCATTTGGCTTCAATTCTTGCACGAACTATATTTAATGCGTACGTAATTCTTATATAAAATCTACCACATAATCGAAGGACAATGGCGAACTAGTTGAGGATGACATGGAATCGTTATTTCGACGTCTTCATCTAGATTTCGTGCTATAGCAATAATATTCAATTAGGTAAGCACATTTCTATGTCTTGTTGATGGTTTTGAATCGAGAAGTATAAAATTAGTCTGAAAATGATCAGTAATTGCAGGAAATTATTGCCCACTAGACTATGAACTTCTCGAACAGATAAGCACAGTTTAATATTTTTACGTTTATAATGTAGCGCATGTAAACTGCTCCACTAACGTAACCGGTTCTTATTGAGTACATATCTAAGGACATTATGGGGCGTTATACTCTGAATTAGATGAGGTGACATTCACCAACACCCAAGACATTTTGCAACACCCAAAACAGCGCATACAGTAAAAAAAAACTTCCCAAGCGAAGTGCCTGGTTCCTACTGGAACGGAATCTCTATACGGAATCATACACTGAGGTAACCACAGACTGCAAGCCACAAAAGAGAAGACTTTTTCACAAATTGTTTGAATAAGAATGGAAGAAGCAAGATATCTCATAGACTTCCCACCGTACAGCTGTCTCCTCAATAAAATATGTAGTCTAAGAATATGACCAGAAAGCTGATTAGTGCGATCGAACTAAAATTATACTGGAAATTAAAAAAGCTTTAAACTGTGTATCCTTATGCTATCATTGCTATGAAATATTTGATCTGAATAGTCATAAATAAACAACTACTTCTTGAATACGGTACAGAATTCGGTAACGATAATGTGGAGATGTATCATACGCCACAAAATACTTATTTTTAGTGATGTCAGAGAGAATTTCTTTTACCACATAAGCCCGTAAGTATAATAAATGTAAAGATGGAAAAACAATCAAAGAACGATTTGGTCAGGATTGTGCGGTACACTGAAATGAAATGAAGCTGACCGGAGATTATCAAATATTCTAGTTCAAAACGGTTATGAAAATGTTTATTTGGAAAAAAAAACTTGAGAGGATATCCCCTTTTTTAGTCTGTTATCGCATCAGCTAATCCCATCAGATGCCGCCTAGCCTAAGCAAATTTTGTTCAAATCGCATTTAAATTATAGAAATCTTTATCTTATTCATTAGAATTTAATGCTTAATAATTAATAAAAATCATTTAAAAAATACGTAATGACATACAAATTGTTAAATATATACGTAATATTTTTATAATAAATATAGTTTAACAGTTAAAAAATAAAAATGTTTAAAAAATATTTTTCTTAAAAATAGTTTTCTTTTAATATTAAAAAAGGTGGTGCAGTTTATCTAAATTTAGTTTATTTATGATTTATTACAGACTAAACATGTTTTTTTTTTTTGTTTTTATTTTTAATATTTGGTGCCCGCTAAAGTTGAATTATTTTTTTAATGAGTTTGACTACATCGGAAACATTTTATAAAAGTATTTTGATTTGATTTTTTTCTTTTTTAATTCTACAAAAATAAAATGGGAAACGTAATAGTTGATGTTTGAAAATAAATAGTATTGCACTTAGATTCCTTAAAGGAAGTTCAATAATAAATACAAGCAAGAGAAGTCTTGGCGAAACTTGAAAAAAATTGCTTAAAATTTGTAAAATATTGTAGCATATATGTATGATTGTATATGATATACTACATTGTATATATAAATAAACATAATATAGTATTTATTTTTAAACATCAACTAATACTTCTTGTATTTTATTGCAAATGGATTTTCTTGTTAGAAATCTCTTTCTTATATTCTAGGAACTTTTTACTACTCTTGCCTTTTTTATTTATTTTTATTTTTAATGTTTAATAATTTGATTATTTGCTTATTTACTGTTCAATACTTTGGTACATTTTTTATTTCTTTAAAATTAAAACTTTTTTAAATAATAATAATAAAATAATTTCTTTAAAATTTTGTTTATTTATTTCTAAGCCTTGGATAAATAAAAGTGAATGAAAAAAATTGTGACCACCTAGTCATCCCCTATTCATTATATGTTACTTCTATTATGTCTAAATTTTATACTAATAGGCCCTTAACGCCTGAACGAAGTTAAATTCTTACAAGATTTTAATCAAAATCTTGTAAATTTTAATAAGATTTAACACAGTGAGGGCCATTATTACAACTTGCAGTTAAAGTTGGGTTTAGTTAAAGGTAACTTTAGCTAAAGTGAACTTTAAAGTCATCTTTAACATCTTTTCGTTATTACAGCCTAATGATAAAATAAACTTTTCCAAAAATATGGCAGTGCCGATAACAATGTCGATAACACTGGTCAATTTAAAAAGTGGCAACGACGGGCTTCTGTTTTTTTGTTGTATTTGCTCACTTTGTTTATATTTGAAGTTGCCATATTTAAAATAATAATGGTAAGTTCAAGCATAAATTTAACTTTAAGGGCAATTATTACAACTTGCCGTTAACTAAAGGGAGGATTTTAACGGGCAGATAAATTGTTTTTCATTATTATGAGTAAATATTGGTTCGGGCAAACATTGATTTGAATTTCTATTTACTCTTGACTTTGTCTTTAACTTGCTTTTGGCATTTCAACACAATGCACTACATGGGTAGGGAGCATACCCTGAGTTATAAAATTTATTTTAAAAACAATTTTTTTTTGCTACCATGGATGAGATATGAAGTAGTCAAAGCAGCACAGAATCGTTTTTTCGCTACTCATAAGTACTCATGCAATTTTTAGTACGAGTGAGTCAACAGTATTGAAATTCAACTACTCTAATTCATTCGTACTCACTACAACATTGATTTATAAGTACAGATTGCAATGAGTATGAGTACAACGTTGACATCAAACTCATAACATTCAAATTATGTTTGATTCATACGCCTACTCATTCAGATTCATAAATTTAGAAAAATACTTATAATACTCATAAATGATTCGAGTAATTCGAGTCATTCATCAAAATTTACAGTCTTAGTTGTTGTTGCATTCAGAAAAAAAGAAGAAAGAAAAAGAAAGCAAGCGAAACAAACACACAGCCTTCTTGTGAATATGTAGTGTTCGTACGCGAATCATACTTATTTTGTGATTCTTGTAAATGTTGAGTAAAGGAGAGTCGACATCAACATCATGCGTATTGTTAAGTATGAGTACGATGAGTACTTCAAACTTTGAATATGAGTAATATGAGTTTGATATTAAAATAAGTATGAATGCGTATAAGTATCAGAAATTATGAGTATGATTCGAATCTATTCAACTTTTTGAATACTCATTGCTGATCTCTGATATGGAGTAGTCAGAGCAGTCGTTAGAATTATGACCAATGAATATATATATAAAGACAAAGCACCAGTTCCAATATTGCAGTGGAAAAGTAGAATTGTAATTTGATTTATTTCCTCATGCTCTTTATTTGCCGAATTTAGATTTTGTTGAGATATCGAAAGAAACAAACAAAGAACAAATAGAGTTTGTGGTTGATGGCTGTTTTAAAAGGCTAAGAAACGTATCAAGAAAATGTTTCAAAATTTATTGCCATTTATTATTGCATGTTCTGCTTCTGAAACATTTAAATGTTAAATCATCATAAGGATTTATGGTCCGCCACCATTTAAATTAAAAGGTTTTTTAATCACATACTTTTTATATAAAGCTAAACTAGATTATTATCAAATGATATAAATTTGTTTCAATAGATTTTGTTTTAATTTTTCCTAAGGAATACGAATTTGTTTAATTTATTATAATATTATTTGAAGTAAGGTTTAATGAAAGTATTTGAATAAAAAACAATGTTCGGCTTTGATTTTTTTATTAAAAACATGAATAAAAGCAAAAGCTTTCGAAAATATTTTTTATTTCCTTTTATTTTTTTATTTTTTAGCACACTTTTCAGTTGGTATTTATTTATATACTAAAGTAGTTTATATTTGTTATTAATTTAAAATATTTAGTATTTATTTGTATAATATTAACAAATTTTAGTTTTTGTTTCTGTGGTTTTTTTATCTTCATTTTCTGTTTGGTTTTGTTATTAAATTGTGTGTTAATTTGGTCATTTTTTTAAATGAATTTCATTTTGTTTTTGTTTTTAATATCATAATGAATTTGATTAGTTTAATTATTGTAAATAATTTTTTTGATTTATTTTTATAATTTTTGTTTTTGTTTTTTGTTTCTAAATACAATGAGACAAAAAAAAACAAAACAATTTCGCTAATAATTCCTTTTTTTTATAATTTTAAAGGGAATACAAATTTACACAAAGAATTCGTCTGTTTTTTTAAATTTCGTTGCCTACTAATGATTACAAATAAAATTCTAATTCCCTAGTTCTGTAAGAAAAACAATTTCAGGCGAACATCTATTTCAATGGAAAAAGACTTAATTACTCGAATATTTTTAAATTATTTTCACACAAATAGGCATTCATCCGAAATTGTTGGTCTTACAGAAATAGGAAATAAAGGAACTCGAAAGATTTTTTAAAAAAATTCAAGCAAAAAAAAACTTTACTTTACAGTCTTGAAAGTTAGTCTGTATTTCTTTTATGCATTACAGTTCAAAATTTTTTAAATCAATTAGAATAACTTAAAAACCTTAAAAAACTTGGCTTTAAACTCCAATGGCGTATGTATTTTTATACAATATATCGCAGTGAATACTATACAGCCTACCCTATCCACTGGGTCTGCTGACAACAGACCCTGAACGCCTTCAAGTCAATAGGGGTCAGACTCATTGATCAAACCACCGAACTATACGATGGTCGAGGTGACGTTTTCGTGTGAGTACAGACATACATACATACATAATTGGTCATTACAACCTTTCAGTCAGGATTATGGACCTTTTTTCTCACTCGACTTATGTTGTGTGTGTTAATTTAATACATGAGTGGCGGGACTTACAATTTAAAGTCGACTCCGAACGACAGATTTTTTGAGAAACTCTTCAACCCAATTTTATTTTACTCCCACAGTTTTTGCCAGAAAACTGCTGAGAGGAAGTCGCCAAAGAAATATTTTTACTTATTTCGTTTTGTTGTCTGGCCTGGGGCTTGAACCCTGGCTTTACGTCTAATGAGCCAACACACTACCTACTAGACTACGGCGACTTCGTCTGAGTAGGAGATTCTTATTTCGGATGGAATGTAAGATTGGTCGAAACTGGATAGGGAAACTAGGGTTGGGGTTTTTTGTAAGAACCTTGAACTGGGGTTGGATGATAGTTGAAGGAAACCTACTATTTTGAAAGCTCCTTTTCTAAGATCATTTTGGGGGTGCCATCATACGTGCAGCGTATTGTGTTGATATAACCGAAAGATAGTGGAAGGAGAAAGGAGAAGGGGGTGGTACACGACAAGTTGAATGACGGTTTTATTCCTAAGTGTAATGCTGGCATCTTTCGTTATCTTCATTGAAAGTGAGTTTGTCCTGAGGGCGTTTGGGTAGATTTGGCATATATTTCATGTGGTTCATGATGTAATGTTTTCATGTATTACGTGTGGTTCATTGGACAATCTTTTGGCAACTTTTGTGCAGCCCTTGCACTGACTAACTTATTCCCTAGTTTGGTGGCGCTCGGTCAGTACAGGGACTACGTTGACCCGTGGCGTCCCAAAACGACGCTAAGCGTGCTCAAGTGAGCTTTGGTAACCAAAGCTACCACTTCGACCTACCACCTACCACCAGGTAATAATTATGCAAACTGCTAACTTGGAAGGGATAGATCGGGAAGTTGCGTGTCCAGAGGCCTTTGGGCTTCTATCTGATAAAACTGGCTTGCTGCTGTAGTTCTCTAGAGGGTCATAAGCTCACTCATCTTACTGTTTTTTTTTTTTGTTTTTTTTTTCAGTTTAATTAATCAAAATTGCCACGCTGAGCTGGTGATTGATCTATTGTAGCAGGTTCCAGAATGATAGGGTTGCCAACTATCATTCCATTTTAAAAATATATTGGATGCTTACATTCCCTAACGTGTTCCGAAATATAAAAAAATTAAAAAGAATTGTATATAGAAAGGATGAGGTGCTTGAATTTTTTCAAAAAGATTTTCAAGGCCCCATGGAACTTGTATATCGATTAAAATGTTTAAATATTAAATGTTAATTGTGTCTACTTAAAGTCTAATACCTTTTAATTAATGCAATGGCCTTTGTTTTTGTTTTTTCTTTTAAAGAGGAATTTCTTTTCATAATTTTTTTTTGTTCGTTTTGGTTGATTTGATTTGATTTGATATTTGATTTTAATAAAATATATTTCTACCATTATATTATCTATATATCGTATATATTTAGATGTATATATAGTGTATATGAATATTTCTATAACTATTAATCTTAAGTTTTAATGCTCATATTCGGTTTATTGCAAATTTAACAAGTTGCTAAACAATATACACAATCTTTGGTTTTCTTTTACAATTTTTCAATTTTTCATTTTTTTGTTTTTTTTTATTTACCTGGCAATCAACAAATGGTAACAATCACAATTTGATTTGGGTAGGAGCAGGAGGGGGTTTCAAATAGAGATACATACACATAGAATGAGTAAAACTATTGGGCTACAGAGAGTGTCAGAGAATTTAGGTTGCTTGTGTAGTATTATCGCCGATATCGGTTGTCTTGCAATAATCCAAAACAATATCGGCTCGACAATCCTCATTGATGCTGGGCAATAGAACAGCAGCACCCAAAATAGTAACTAAAGCACCAAAAACAACTAAACCTAATGCAGGTAACTTTTCACGACCCAATAATGGATTTGGATCCAATTGTATGTAAGCCAAACCGGGCAGTATATAAGCCAATGGTATGGCAGCTAAAAGACCCTAAAAAAATTGCATACGAAAATTCCAAACAAATACAAAAGAATACAAGTATCGTGTTACTTACATTCAATTCCAATACCGAACCCAAACACTCGGTCATGGGTGAGATAATAAATGCACTGAAAACAATGGCCAGCGTAATGTTACGCGAGTATTCATCCATTTCATCGCCTTTTTCTTTTTTTGGATCCTTCTCATCCGTTAGCTCGCTGATGGGCTCCTTAAGCACAAAACGATGCACCATATGGCGTACAATCTAAATGAAAAGAGAAATAATTTTTCTGATAATTTTCTATTCCAATGGCTTTAAACCAGCAGACTTACCTCCCGTGAGACAAAACATTCAATGGGAAATGTTAAGAGTATCGATATGGAAAAGAGGACACGTGAAAAATTCATCAGATCATCATTCCAGCAATAGTTTTCAAGTAAATCACCTTTAAAGGAAATAAAACAATGAAATGTTTAAACAATACGTTAGTAATTAAACTGTTAATCTAGAGAAGCTTAAATAAACACTAAATGCCTTGCACTGCTTAAGCTAAGTTCCTCTACCGATGTTAAGCTAACTTTTACTCGGCAAAGGAAAAAGTTCTAGGTCCCCAGCATAAGTTGAGGCACCACATGTATAGTATATCCAGCTTTCTAGGCAAAAATCGACAATTAGGCTACAAATTGCGTTCTCTGCTGCCTTATTCTCTAGATTTAACAACCAGTGAATAGTTCTACCGGACAGTGGGGAAAACCTAGACTAACAGGCTAGCAAAGCCTTGTGATGCGTTCTTTTCCCTCTAAATTGAGATACATAGAACACGCTGTACGAAAGGATACGCAAGATTGATGTGGCAGGCACATTTCCAGGCAGACAGATCTGCCAGCTCTATGTTTGCCTCGAATTCAACGAAACTAGAGTCTTGATCCTAAGAAACCAGATCGTATTTAAAGTATCCTTATTAAAGGTTACTAAGCCACTGGTGCTTATAGCAAAAGACTGGGTCATTTGGTTGCATGACTGCAATATGGGCTGAAATAATTTTAAGCAGACGTATGCTGCATACAAACATAACATGAACAACATCCTTCAGTAAGGATTACGACCCAGCTTCTTACACCACTTATGCTGTATGTGTTAATTTTATACATGAGTAGCGGGAGCTACAGTGTAACCCATTAGTGCCCAGTAATAACTTAAGTTGCCAGCAGAGGTTGCCTTAATTTTTATGCTCTGAGCGGAAATTGAGTTAAAAAACAAAACGGTAACCGTTAGAAAAAGAAAGTAATTCAGGCATTAATGGGTTAAAGTGCTTCTAACGACAGGTTTTTGAGAAACTATTCATGGCAATTTTATTTACTCTCAGGGGTTTTGTCCGAAGAAATATTTTTTCAAATTTCGTTTTGTGGATATGTTTGACCTGAGGTTTGAAACGAGACCTTATAACTAATAAGCCAACACACTACCTGCTAAGCTATGGCGTACGACTACAGTTACTCAGTTGTCTTCTGTTAACAACAGTGGTGTTGTGCTAATTTTTTTACCAGAACGCGTATATATAATTATATAGACAGGGCCGATCCTGGGTAGGCGACCGCTCCGTGCGGTCTCATGTCCCAAATTTAACGCGGGGGTGATTTTCCATGATAATCCTGGCGGCGGCGTTTTTTTTTAGATCTCATGTCCCAAATTTTACGACGGGGGGAGGCAGATTTCCCCTCGGGTTCGGTTCAAACCCTTGTTTATAAAAATACATATAAAAATTCGTCAAAAATTAGAAAAAAAAATCAGCAATTCTTTTTAAAATTTTTTTTTTTTTTTCAAAACGTCAGCCAATTCTCGTTACCAGAAATCATCTTTCCGGAACGCGTTCCTGTCCAAAAAGGAAGTACCGGAACGACGTTCCGGAGCGTTCCGGCTCGACAACACCACTGGTTGACAAGATGCACTTTATAACGCTACACAGACTCATTAGAACCCCTAAATGGTATTAAGAGTAGCTAGGTTTTACTGTCTAATGAGTGCAGTCGCATTGTGTTTTGTTTTTCGGCTGAATCTGAAGCTCTTTATGCTCTTTCAGATGATATTCCGGGAAAATTTTCTTCCTAAATGTTGCAGTTTTCAAGCAATATCGTTTGATACTTAATACAGCAGAGCTGTGCAACATTATGTATATTTCCAAATTTTGTTTTCTTCGCTACATTAGGTGGGTAATACAGTGCGAATTTATATCAAAGTGTAGAAGGGAACTATTTATACTCTTCGTGGGAGACATATTCAATATTTAATTCATATTCAATACTTTTTTGTAAGACATAGACCAGCCCTCGTATATAATAATCTAAGAAATATTATTTTTAATGTATAAACATGTTTTTTCCTTCAAAAAAAACCCCCCGTCTAAACATAATCCCTCTTTATATTCTAACATTCTCAAACCCTTAAGTACTGTTCTGTTCTGTTCCGTTCCATTCTATTGGTTTTAATCACAACAAGTTCACCAACTTTAATCTTTCGTGTTGAAAATTATTCCACGAATTAAATTTTTTTTTAAACGCTTAATAAATACACCACCACCTCACAAATGCGGTTTTCGAAGTATTAGAGCGGAGAACTATGATAAGATTTTTTTGTGGGGTCGGAGGCGGAATCATTAAAGACAACCGCAAGGAAAAAAAAATAAAAATAAAAGTGGTAAGCAGTGAGAGATAAAAATGTTCGAAAATCCAACGATAAAATAGTTTTAAAATTTACACATTAAAAGCAAAACAAAACAAAAGTGGAATTTAATGATAAAAACAAATCCATTATTTCGTTAGCGAATAGAGTAGAGCGTTTTTTTCTTTCTTTATGATACAAACGGAAATAAGGAAACTTTAATTAAAAACAAACGATACAAACAAAATGGAGAAGATTTAATAAAATTTCAAATTTCAGAAGTAGAAATGAGTTTAAAAAAATAAGGATTCAAATGAAGGTAAAGCAGTGTACACTACTGCGAGCTGCAAAAGGAAAATTAAAAATCTAGCCAATATAAGTAGAGTCAGCAGGGATAAGCGATCGACCATAAAATCTTTGATTCTCAACCATTCACTAAAATTAAAAAAAGTTTGCGAATATAAGCATTAACTCAATATACTCTCGCCGTTCTCAGAAGACATAGGTCTCTAGGTACTTTTGGCACTTTTGGACTAGACCGTATCCGTCTGTGCTGGGTTCCGGGTCATAGCGGAATACTGGGCAATGAGACGACGGATGCCCTCGCTAGGTTAGGTTCGCTTTCTGAGGGCGATTTGATAGTTGGTCCTGACCCCCCAGTCTGTCACCTCTACGGCCTCATCAATGGATGGGTCAGTTAGGAAGAGCAGAGGCGTTGGGGGAACGGAACGGGTAGTTTTGTTTCCAGATGTCTATGGCCTGCTGTGGACGATAGGAGAACAGGAGAATAGGTCGGCTGCTGGGCTTGGATAAGGCCAGCTTAAGGTGCGGCCTCATCAATGGATGGGTCAGGGAGGAAGAGCAGAGGCGTTGGGGGAACGGATCGGGTTGTTTTTTTTTCTAGATGTCTATTGCCTGCTGTGGACAATAGGAGAACAGGAGAATAGGTTGGCTGCTGGGCTTGGATAAGGCCAGCTTAGGGTTGGTTGTCGGTTTTATCACGGGGCACTGCGAGATTAGGTCGCTGACGGGGATGTTGCGATGAGTAGGAGTTGGAGACTATCTAACACCTCCTCTGTAACTGCCCAGCCCTCATTAGGTTGAGGTTGAGGACCCTTGGCAGGGCCTCCTTTGGAGTTTGAATTCTGTGTCGAGAGCCGACATCAAGGCTCTCTACAGATTTATTAGTGGCTTAGGCTAGTTGAGAGGCGCTAGGGCTTCATCAGTGTAGTCGCGCTCTCCCCCTTTTTGTTGTGTCCCATCTGTGTAATTCCTCCACTTCCCATTCTCCCCTTTCATACATCGTCTCCTTTTTATCCCTCTATTACCCTTCCCTCTTTAAGGACGTTGTACAATGGGTCAATTCGACCTCCGAGTACTGTACTTGTCTTAATTGACAAGTACACGTCCTCTAACCTAACTTAACCTAGGTACTCGCATGAAGTCCTCTGAATATCGCGCCTGTCTTTCGACTCCCAAAAAAAAAAAAAAAAACCAGGGTGGCAGGCACACTTTCATAATTGAATGTTCAGACGTTCGATTCCATGGAAGAGCCCCTAATAATGACAGGGGATGTAGAGGGATATGTAGGGTCGCTTAAATAATCTTGAATATGATATTTGCTACTGGTGTAGCAAACTAACGAAGCCTAACGATGCCGCGGAATCCGCAGGTTTGAAAACTGTGACCGAACGCATCAATGCAACTTTTCGTTTGCAATTGATGCAAGCAATGTCAACAAATTTTGCTATTTTTGGAGCATTAAATCTATCCGTTGAGAATATTAATAAAAGTTTGTAGAACATCAAACATGAGGTATCTCTGCGTGGCTTAAGTGTGCCCTTCCAACTTATTTCGATGGATAGCCACCTTTACCTATCTACATACTATCTCTGTGATCGAACATAAAATCTTTTATTCCTAGTCCCTCAACACAATTGTTTTAAAACCATCAATATATCCTCCCTCTGCTGGCAGTAGTTTAGTACATAATCAAGCTCTTATGCTTCCAATAATAACGTTATTAACCTTTTAAAAGCTGATTTGAGTTTCCGTTTTACTACCAAAATTCCTTCACAGTAAGACTGCCAAAATAAACGATCATAAAATAAACACCCAATCTTAAATGGCATTCTGGTTTTCCTTAATTTAATTTGAAAATAAAATCTTCAACATATTCAGCATCTAAATGCCACCGCCAGGGATTTGCTATTTTATTACTAACAATAGTTGCTTACTTTACTACTCTGTGAACTATCTCCCTTAAGGACTTAAAACCCTTTTGCAAATCGTTTTATGGTAACCAAGCAAAAGCCATAAATTATTACGGCCAATAGTATAAGAAAGAAAAATATTTATTGACATGCTTTCAAAAGGCCTTAAAAGAAAATCTCAGGCATTTACAGAAAAGCATTTCAAAATAAATGGGGGGGGTCTATGAATGTTTGAGTGCGTACTGATTGCCTTTAAGCAACTGAGTGATAAAAGCTGAGTGATAAAACAAAAACTATTTCGTTACACTACATAATACTGTTTGGTTGTGCCATTGTAAAAAAATAAGAAAAATTGTTGTAATATTTTATCACACACAGATTTTTATCATTTCCTATGCCATGCGTCACATTCATTTACTCATTCCCTTATACATACCTTGTGATAACGCCCGAAATGTTGAATAGCCCGCAATGCCAAACAGGGCTGCCACTGTCCAGGCAAAACCAATTGATATATGGGTTACCTTCTCCCAACGTTCCATGGTTGCGTTACGCATTGATTGATAAACAAGAAATGTATTGTGGTGGCACATGAATGCTAAAACGGAAAGGGAAGAGAAAACAAAAGAAACATAGAAAAATTGTAAATAGAAAAATCACGCAATAAATCACAAAATAATGGGTGATCGGCCGACCATTAGCAAACAAAGGAAATTAAAATGTTTTGTGTTTGGCAATTGGATAAGAATTGAAATAAATTAAGTTATTAAAGTTAAAGATAAACATCGTAATTGTCTGTCTGCTAAAGCCGGTAAATTATGGCTGCCTTCCAAAATTTTAGTTGCTTTGTGTTTGAACAAAGTATCGTGTTTCATAATGCCGCTGTACAAAATATATACAATGTATTCTATTTCAAAACGTCGTCAATAAGTATTTTTAACACAGTCAAAAAGCAATCGGGCATCGGATTTATAGTTGATGCATTGTTTGGTTAGTTTGCATATCTACATAGTTTATATACAGTAGTAGAACTGCATACAAACTTTGTATTGATACATTTTGGAAGGCAGCCTATTACTATTGTTGTTGTTATTGGGTATAAGCATTAATTCCCATGGGTTCTTAAATAAAAAATAACGGCCACCATACTACAGTAAAGTAAGCAGGACGTGGAGTTTTAAAACATTGCTTTGAATCTGGGAAAAGGATTGCGGTTTAGAGAAGAAGCAATATTCTTTACGGTCAAGTATAAATTAGGTCGTAATCCTGGCAAAAGGGTTGCAATGACCAATTATGTATGTATAGGAAGAGTCTTTTGACACGCAAGAAGCTCCTAATGAAAGATTTCTGCTTGTATTATTATTACCGCAGTCAGTAGACTGCCAAAGGTCAGATACCACAACCTAAAAGTGATATCCCGATAACCACAGCAGTTCAACGTTTGTTCCTCTAATAGAATATGGTAGTATGACCCCATATTCGAATTTCAACTTCTTTGCTCTCTCAATAAAGTCCTGTAAATTTCCAATACGAATATAACTGCACTGGTCTCATCCAGAAGATGGTACCTAATGAGATAAAGTCTCAAGTAGTAGTGTATCGATAGAACACCAACTTTTGAATTTCCTAAAGTCCTAATGGATCAATAAAACCCACTGGAAATTTATACCCCGCCAGCTTAGCAGCAATTACATTGAAAATTATTCCTCACGGACGCCGGATCACTGTATTAGGTCCAAAGGTCACACCGCCTAAACATAGGTTAATTTATGATCCACTTGTAAACCAATTCACCCTCCTGAGATCGATATAAATCACACTTGAGGCCCATTCCCCGGTATCAGGTACATAGTCTCGAAAACTAATTTATTATTTGAACATACATACGACCATGCGATAAGGAATGCTTTTCAGAACACTTAGGTAATCAAAGTTCTCAAGTTCTTGTCCTACTGCTAATTTACAAAGAACTCGAAAGCACTCACACAAAGTTCAACATCAGAAAGATGTGTAGAATATTAGCCATATATAGTCTAAGTGGCTGCAATCAGATAATTGAATCCAGTTACTACTAGTCAAGCCAGTCTCTGAGGACTGTACAAAGACTCAAACTCAATAGTTCCCATATTTTTTTAATTTTGTATACATCTCTTAAAACTCAGCTCAGAAGACATCTCTAGGTCTCTAGGTATTCGCATGAAATCCTCTGGGTATCGCGTCTGTCATACTACTCACATACAAAAAAAATGTCAGAGGGACAGTCATATTTTAGCTGTTCAAATCCTTTGAAGAGCCCCTAATAACGACAGTGTAATGTTGTGTGGTATGTAGAGTCGCTTAAATAATCTTGATTACGATATTTGCTACTGGCCCTAGCTGTGCGGATCTTGCGGCAAACTTACGAAGTTTAACGGTGGTGCGAAACCTGCAGGTTTGAGGACAAAAAGCATAAGCATCAATGCATTAAATCTGCGAACGAGAGGTCTGGTGAGAATATCAACAATCGCCTATAGAAGGTATCAAACATTTGGTCGTCTAAAGCCTACTTGCAAATCGCCCTCTTTATATCTGCGTTCATCGCAATGGATCCCATGTGGCCTAAGTATGACCTGCCAACTTTGGAGATGGACAGCCATTATGACTGTGGTATGCACTATCTCTGCGTATGAAAATTGTAATCTTCAACGTCTACTATTTTCTGTGGTTGTAAGACTTGGAACTGTCGTATTTGTGATGTACAAGAAATCTTGAAGTGATATCTCCGCAAGGTCCTATTTGTGTTTTGCCCAAGGATCAAGCGTAATAATATGTTCTGGGAAAGAACAGGTCAACAAATCCTATCTATTGAAATAAGGATACGAAATTGACGTTGGATCACTCATACTCTTAGAACACTAACTACCGATATCACTAGAATTGTATAGACTCGATAAAAATACTTCTAATGCTTCTTTGTTAATCACCTGCGGAACATAAATCATATTATAGGTATTGTCTTAGGCCTCTCTTTTTTAAAACGATTGAAAAATATTTGGAAAAACAAGGCCATATGACTTCTTTCATTAAAAGAGACCTTAGATGGAGGACTTGAAGTTAAATCTTTTTGTTTCTGATGACAATAATAAAAAAAACAATCTAAAATTTGTTTATCACAATCAAAATAAATTCCAATTAAATACCTGATTGGATAACCTTCAGGTTTTCTTATGGTACTTACGAGAATAAAGAAACTGAAACAAAAAAGCTTTTCAAATTCAGATTTTCAAAAGGAATTCAATTTTTCCTTTGTATAATTTTAATTAAAGCAAACAGTTACTTTAATTATAATGATTTAATAGTAATTGTGAAAAAAAAAGAAAAATGAAAAAACGAAGCCCTCCTAAAAGTATGCTAATTACTTTTGTTAATATTGGCTCCTTAGCATAGGCAAAGTTTTTATGGTAGCCATACCATTAATGCAGGCTATGCCATTAAAACTAAATGTAAATGTCTTTCAAATGTTGTGCTACTATACAAATCTAATATAAAACAATATCTACGAGGGTAGAAACAAAATTATAGGCATTTTTTAAGTTAAAAAAGGCAATTGTTGATAAAATTTTAAGTTTGCCCTCGCTTAATGGCAACTTTGGCTATTTTTATTGGCCCAATAAATAAGTCTTAACCACAATTGAAAAGTTTTCCTTTCGGTTTTATTATTTGTTATTGACTTGCTGCTGGTTTATTACAAAAAAATTTACAGACAAAAAGCAGAAACAAAACAAATAGAATGGAAGGAAAGGAAAGGGAGAACAAAAACGAAAAAATATTTGTAAATAATCTTGTTACCATACTTACCAAAGACCATAATGCCTGTGGCTGGTATGACATCAGAATTTGCAAATTTCCAAGATTCCGACGTATCCACACTGTATAGGTAGGTAGTGCAGGGAAAATTAATGCAGAAGAGAAGAAAAAAGAAAGAAAATATAAACGAAAAAAATACGGTTGATATTGTAATAAAATGGAAATGAAAACGAGAGAAAGAAAGAAAAATGAAGACTTTGAAGATGATAAAATTCAAATGAGTTGCAGTTTTGCAACAAAATCTTAATCCAACTAAAATTCTTGCATAAGTATCTAAACGATATCACATTTTGTCTTTTACTTTGCGTTGGCTTTTTTTGCCACTCTGGTTACAAATTATTCTTAGCATCAGTTGACAATGGCAAAGAATTTAAAGGACTCTGCAGTCACATTGTGGGCCCGTAAAGGACTACGAGTCGTACGCAATTAACACATTTTTACAATTTTACAAATCTCTTCAATAACCAAAAAAAAAAAAAAAATGAAGAAGAAAAAGAAAAATGAAGACGAAAACGAACGAAAAAAAAACTACCTTGAAAATTTAACACCCCCACTGGGGCCATATACGTTTATGCAGCCATAAATATTTTTCGTCCCTTTTTACCTACATTTTTCTTTCTTTTTCTATTAAAAAAAGGAAAAAAAAGTGAAGAATTTAGAAGCAAAAAAAAAGGAAAATTCTCTGATGACTTCTTTATTTTTTTTCGTCGACTTTAAGAAGCTTAAAGTGAAAGTCAAACAGTGTGAATCAACAGATTTTTTGTTTCTTTCTTTTTTTCTTGTGTGCAGGAGGTCTTTAACATGAATTTATTTGAGAAAGTTTTTAGATTGAAATCTCAAGTTACAGTTAATGAAACAAATATTGTGTTAAGCAATGTTAATAGCGTATGGCACACCTTTAAAACACTAAGAGGAGGGGAGGGGAAACCATAATCATACTTAAGTAAGTGATTCAAGCAGAATTTCTATTAAATTTTACACCAAAAGGAAAATTCATTTTGTATTAAAGTTGTAGGTGTCGTAGTCTAGTAGGTAGTGTGTTGGCATGTTAGACGTGAGACGGTTCAAACCCCGTCCAAATATCTTACGCAAAACGAAATATTGATAAATATGTCTTCGGTAATCGCTTCTAAGCAGATATCTGGAAAAAACTCTGAAAGTTAAATAAAATTGCGTGAAAAGTTTCTTAAAAATCTGTTGTTCGGAGTCGATATTAAACTGTAGGTCCCGCCACTCGTGTATAAAATTAACACACACAACATAAGTGCTTCGAAAACCTAGGACGTCATCCTAACTGAAGGTTTGTAATAACCATTATGTATGTATATAGGTTAGGTTAGGTTAGAGGACGTGTACTTGTCAATTAAGACAAGTACAGTACCCGGAGGTTGAATTGGCCCATTGTACAACGTCCTAGTTTCTCAAACCACTTGTGTGTGTTAATTGTATACATGAGTGGCGGGACCTACAGTTTAAAGTCGATTCCGAACGACAGATTTTTGAGAAACTTTTTCATGGAAATTTTATTTCAACACTCAGAGTTTTTGCCAGAAATCTGCTGAGAGAAAGTCGTCGAAGAAATACTTTTTGTATTTTGTTTTGATGTCTGGCCTGGGGTTCGAACCCTGGCTTTGCGTCTAATAAGCCAACACACTACCTACTAGACTACGGCGACTTCATGTATGTACATATGTATGTATTAAACTCTATTTTAGTTCTCTTTTAGTCTTCCATAAATCTCCACATTGCTTAGATCATCAGCTTTGACCACTTCAGGGTTTTCATTCCCAAATATCGGGCAAGACATCTAAAGTGTTATATATTTAGTGAAAGCTTTGCAATTCACGACTATGAATCAAAAAAAAAACGTCCTACAAAAATGGTAGTACAAACGGGGCCCCTCTTCAAGCATTACAGAGTAAATAATCATCCCACCGTGAAGAGCCTAGAATCGCTGCAAATAACGAAAGGCCTATGCATCGTTAATATGTACGCACTGACGATAGTATTGCTTCTGTTGGAGAAAGTGTAGCGGATACTTCCTTTCACGGCCTTCTCAGCAATTTGGAGTATTTTACAGCTCATTATGGCGTAAATTGCATTTGGATGTACATCTTCATCCAATTAAAATACCAACTTCTGCAACAATTAAAGCCAGATAGACATTCAGAACGAAGTAGGTAAGATGATTGGATTCTAAGTCAACTCATTTCTCTCTCGGTAGTTACATCAACAACCAAAATTGTTGCCAACAATCAAGTGATTGTGGAAAAGTCATTGCATCGGAAAAAAGTGACAGTTTGGTGCGCATCATGGTCTCGGGCCGTAATTTTTCCGAAATGTCTCTGGAGGAGACATACATACATACAAACACATACATATAATACATACAAGCATGCATACATACATACATACATACATACGTACGTACATACATACATACAGTGGTGGCCTTATAATTAGAAACGACTTAGCAACATATATGTTTGTTAATTTGTTTTACAGTTTTCACTGCGTACCTGGGATCAAAGGTTTTGTTTGGAGGACGTCTTACATACGTTTTTCCATCAGATTGGGACAAATTAAACTTAAATTCGTCACTCCAGATAACTCTGTTGAAGAAACATCGTTTCTAATTATAAGGCCACCACTGTACATACATGCATACATATGTAAATACATAATTGGTCATTACAACCCCTCAGTCAGGATTACGACCTAGCTTCTCACAACACCTATATTTTGTGTGTTAATTTTATCCATGAAAGGCGGCACCTACAGTTTAAAGTCAGCTCCGAAGGACAGATTTTTTTGAAAAACTTTTCATGGCAATTTTATTTACTCTCACGAATTTTAGCTAGAAATCTTCTGAGAGGAAGTCGCCGAAGAAATATTTTTTCATATTTAGTTTTGTTCAAGATGTCTTATCTGGAGTTTGAACCGTGGCCTGACGTCTAATAAGCCAACACACTACCTACTAAACTTCTAATACCCAAGTAATCGTTCTACATAAGAACCATCAAGCCATGTGATATACACATGGTTTCTGGCCTGGGGGTTTGTCCTACGGCCTCACGTCTAATTAGCCAACACAATACCTATTATGCTACTGCTACTTTGAGCAAACATCTTCAATTTACTGAAGTTAATTTCTTTGTCTATTTCCCTACAGACACTACACCAACTTTCGAATTTAGTTTATAGATTCGTAAATGAAGTGATGACATCAATATGATCCCTATTCTCATGGGAAGATGGCGTTAGAATATTCCTGAGAAGTCATTATCAAAAAAGCATTAAAAGGAAGTCTTCTACTGGACCTTGAAGGTCGAAAAAGGATGTGAGTTATAGCTGGATCTCGCAGTGGTTTAACTTCGTTCCCAAATTTATTTCATTATTAAAGGTACACCCCACTCTAAGCGATCCGCCACTGCATAAGTATGAAGCATTTTGTAACTGAGGATGTATCTGAAGTAAAACAGCACGTAAGTTATCAGCAGATAGTCGAGGTACCAAGCAAGAGTCACATTAAAGTTTGGAATCGTTAAACAAAAGATGTCTACTTGAAAAACCTTATTGTTTGGGTCACCATGGCGTTTGGCATTTTATGAGAACGGCGCTAAAACACATCCTATGCCAGACGCTGAACAGTTTCTATTGACAGAACATATTGATAACATCACTTCCAAGTTCTTTTGATTTCATTTACTTCGTTTCAGTTTAATTTTTAAAGTTAAGCAGGTCAAAGCATGTTAAAGTTGCTAACTGACGTTTCCTAGAAACAACGCCCTCATTGTAGAGCTTGTGTTACCAAAGAATCGGGTATCATGCTGGCATTTTCAAGCGTATTTCAATCAAACACAACAAATTTAAGACTAAAACTTAAAACTCACTTTACTTTTATTAATGTTACGAAGAATAGAAATCTTTCTACTTCAAAAGAGTTCAACTAGTTGTAAAAATTGAAACTCTTTAATGTTCCCGCCACACAAAGCGCTCATGAATTATATTCTCTGAGGCTTTTATTGAAACAGTGAAGAAGAAGAAAAAAACATTTTTCCCTCAACTTTTGTTTGCGTTTTACTTGCATGCTTGTTAGTCTTTTTCTTTTTCCTTTTTTGTGTGTACTTGTACCTCCTTGTATAAACTAAACACGGGCGCCTACCGACACTTCAGATCTCTAAAGCAGTCGAGTTGTGTTGTATTGTGTTATTTCTAGTGAAATTACAACCTCAGGTGGAAAACTGAAACAAAATATTTTTCTGTTGCTGTTTCTCATTCATTTTTTCTTTCTCCCTCTCTCTTTTGTATTATTTTTGTACTGCAACAGTACAACAACAGTTGATAGGAGAATAAGAAACAAGTTGCAATTACGTTGCAAATAAAAAGGCATTCAACCAGCTAAAGGTCTTCCAAAACAAATTCAACACCTATGTACACTTTTGGTGCTCTCTAAGAAATGCTTATTGTATGTGTACGTATGTGTTGTACAGAAGCGTGTACACACACACTTTGTTTTCTTTTAGAGTCCTTTACAATTGTTGCACGAATGAAAATTTAACAAAAAAAAAAAATCAAAAAACAAAAGAGGAAGAAATGAGAAAGATGAACAATTTGCCATCAAAAAATAAATTTCAGTTTTATTCAACGTAGTTTCTGGCCTGACGAGAGGAAGTATTTCCTTTTTATTGTGAATGATGATGAAATTTTAGGCATCGCTTGAGAAGCGAACATTTAAGGATTTTAAAAGAAATTTACAGTTACGTAGGTTCACTTCCCAAGTTCATTCGTGGACTCTATTACCCAATAAAAATACGATGAAAAAGTATTTTCTCTACTAATTGGAGTTGTAGTGTTTAGCTTCTCGCACCACTCATGTTGTGTGTGTTAATTTTATCTATAAGTGGCGGGAGCTACAGTTTAAAGTCGACTCCGAACGACAGATTTTTGAAAAACTTTTCATGGTAATTTTATTTACTCTCAGAGTTTTTGCCAGAAATCTGCTGAGAGGAAGCCGCCGAAGAAATATTTTTTCATATTTCGTTTTGTTTGAGATGTCTGGGCTGGGGCTCGAACCCTGGATTTACGTCTAATAAGCCAACACACTACCTACTAGACTACGGCGACTTCTTATGTGAATAGTTCATGCGCTTAAACGTCTGATTGCATTTTTGCCAAGAGCCAAAAGCGCTTTAATTGTTTTTCACGCCCGAGCAGGCTAGAGCAACATGTACACACTAACAGTGGGGGCATTTTTAGACTACCGGGGCTCTCTCTTCCGGTTTTCTCTCTTCCAAACAATTCTAAACCGAAATGTGCAATCTATTGGAGGACTAACCCATACTCCTGAGACAATTAACCAATTTTACCAAAGACATATCCTTGAATCAGTGCAGATAATGGAAGAGATATGCGGCAAGTCTAAGCCGTACTATAACTTTCTCTTCTACAGTGTACCCATGCATTCAACATACAGTGACCTGTAATTAAGCCCATTATATATACATTATACTCTCTTCTGAAGATCACGAGAGTTTTTATCGTTTTTTATTGACAGAAAATATCAAAGAATTCTGGAGTATTAAGTTCATTTGTCGTACTCAGTTCCCAAGCTCTAACAAGTTCAACAGCGCACACAAGGGAGGACCCCATTGCACCGACATCGTTAGCAATATCATGCCCGATTGTCTTGTGATACATTACAGTTCGCATGTTGAGCTGGGAACTAAATATAGTTGAGAAAATCGTTTAATTTTTCTACTTTGCAGTTAAGGACACTAATCGACCCAATGTAGACTCAACGTAGATATCGATAGCACAAGTTTCGATGCCTAATATACCCATAGGCTTTATTAGTGTCACAAACATATACCGGCAAAAGAGTGCACTTATCGGGCAATCCAAGAAAAACCGAAAAGTCAAGCTCATCAGAATAAATACCCGAACCTATAATCCTTTAGTCAGGATTACGACCTAGCTACTCACAATGCTAATGTTGTATGTGTTAATTTTATACATGGACCTGGTGGGACCTACAGTTTAAAGTCGATTCCGAACGACAGATTTTGTTTGAGAAACTCTTAATGGCAATTTTATTTCAACACTAGGAGTTTTTGCCAGAAATCTCCTGAGAGGAAGTCGCCGAAAAAATACTTTTTGTATTTCCATTTTGATGTCTGACCTGCGATTTGTACCGAGGCCTCATGTCTAATAAGCCAACACGCTACCTAGTAGACTACATACCCGACCCTATGCTCGTTTTTATTTTCGAATTATCTTTATCTGGATCTCCTATTTTATCTGGATGGCAGTCAAACTCTGTTCCCTCCACATCGGAGTCTCTATCGCATAATAAATACAACCGAACTCTCCAAACAAACTGAAAAAATAAGAATAAAATCCCAGTATAATGCAGTCATTTACAAAGAGGCTAAACTTCATTGGCATCATGAGGACGCTTGCAGTGTTGCTAGACCCTACTAGACTGTTCTGAATAAGAAAAGGACTAATTTTCTTCAGTCTTTGAGTCGCTCAGTGCACTGCCGCGATTCTTTAAAGGTGCTGCATTATTGATGAGATCATCTTTCAACCAACATTTGTCATGAATAGTATGAAGTTCTTGGTCTCTCATTTGCTGCCATCTTTGAATGAACTCTCCAAAGATTGCCGCAATAACAGAATTTCTGTCAGGTCGGGCTGGTTTCCCATACGAACTTCATTTGATATCCGTGTTGGATATTGGCATAATCTCTGGGAAAGTGGGAACTTTCCTTTTAAAGATGATCAGCCGCCTAAACAAATCTACTCCCAGAAAAACAAATACAAAATTGTGAAGATATTTCTATAGTGCATTTGAATGATTTTACGGCCCAACAAAGGCCAAATTTTGCACTATTTTTAACCCTTTGTGTGTCGTGATCTATGTCGTCATTCAAGCGATGGAAGTTGTGAACAAGATAAGAAGGATATTCGTTTCCACAAAAAGACAAGGAAAGTTATATATACTGTTAAAATCAGGCTTCATTACCTATCTAATTCGCTGGATTTTAATCTCTCAGATTATTTTCTATTTCCCGACTTGAAAAAATGTCTCGCGGTAAAATATTTTAAAACAATTAAAACTTAGAGTCTACAGTTCATGGCTATTTGAAGAAACCCAATTATTGTAAACTGAGTACAGAGCCTCCTATCACTGGAAAAAACAGATTATTTTGAAGATTTATAGAGCCTTCTTTGTTAATAACTTTCCAAGTATGTATATAAGGATTACTTCCCCCTTAAAACAGTTAACAAGATTGTGTGTTAATTGTGGTAATTTTGTACTTTCTTTACCTCAACAAATTGAAAATAATTTCAAGCTTTTGTTTAAGAAAAAACCAACAAAAACTAAAGCGTGAAAGGGAAATAAATCATAATAAAAATGCTTCAAACACGCATACAAATACAAATAAAACGAGGAAAAACAAACGGAAATAGTTGGTTTTAAACATTTAAGCAATTATTTTTAATTTTTTTTCTTTCTCTTCTTCATTTTCCTTTTCCTTTTTTTTTTTTGTTTTGCAAAACATTCCAAGCATTTTCGTTTTCATTTAATTTGTTTGAAAGCGAATAGAATTTCTAGAGTTTCCGTTTAGCATGGTAACTGCAACCAAATGAATTATAAATGAAGAGTCAAATGGCTAAGCAATGGATTGATTTGTTTGGGGGCCAAAACCAATGGATTTCAATACAAAAAATAAAATAAAATGAAAACGAAAAAACAGCAAAAATACTTACATTTTATAATCGCCTGATATCAGTTTAATAATCACCGCAAACAGAATGAAAACGACACACGCCAAACTAATGAAACTGGCGCGAGCCAAACGGGAAACATTCTTGTAGAGACACAAAGGCACAACAATGCCAACGGTTACGAAAAATACCACACCCAAGCGTACGGCACCCATCGATGAGCCCCACGATGGTATGAGACGCACCAATACCTTGGACAGAGTATCGCCTACAACCACATTATAGGAAATCATAGCTGCAATTACATGAAATTAGAAAATTAGAATAAATTTTCAAACGAACATTGAAAATATAGAATAAAATACAACAACAACAACAACAACAAAATGAAATTTATTTGAATAAAATTGAATGAAATGAATGCATGAATGCATGAATGACTGACTGAATGCTTTCAAAAATGGCAACGTTTAGAATGAATGAACGAATAAATGCTGTTCGTTATTGTCTTTGGTGGGGAATGTTATGTTCTTTTTCTGTTGTTGTTGTTGTTGTTGGCCAATTTGTATAATTTGTCTGTTGCTGGTAGTGTCTGTATTACATTCAGTTGTAAGTGTGTGTATGTGTATCATGTTCGTATCAAATGTTTTTAATTTCTGTGAAAACACATGCAACACCATTTTAAAAGCGTTTTCCCCGTTTTTCTGGGTTTTTAGCATTTCGTTCATACCTAAAAATGGATACATAAACTGCAGCCAGGACAACAGATAGTAACCGTATTTGCCATAGGCAGCCTCCATAATACCTGGATAACTGAAACGTCCGCATATATGACCACACTTGACCTAAAAATAAACGAAAAATGAAAAACGTAAAACAAAAAGCAGAGAGAATGAATGAACAAAAGCTGGGCAAAAATGCAATTTTAATTTTCATGGTGTTGTTCGTGGTTCAATAGCATTTAAAAATAAATTTTTTTTAAACGAAAAAAAAAAAATTAGAAAAACGCTATCTAACCTCAGTGTATACTAATACTATACGAAGCATATAGAAAATAGAACCACAATTTTATTTTTAAATTGGATTTATTAAATAATTTAAAATCAATAATTGTTAATTTGGTAGAGGTCATATAAATGATATTAGGTCATATAAATAAAAAGTATACGTTTTTAATTTCAACTAAAACTTATTGGTGCGTTGGAAAAGTTTAATAATAAATTTGACGATAAATGATTACCTTCTTCTCCTATTTACTTACTTAATTCATCATTGCCGCCCTTTAGTCAGGATTACAACCTAGTTCCTCATACCATCTATATTGTACGTTGATTTTATTTATGAGTGGCGGTATCTACAGTTTATTGTGGACTTCGAATGACAGATTTAAAATAACTTTTCATGGCAATTCCATTTACTATCCGAGGTTATGCCAGAAATCTGCTGAGTGGCAGTCGCCGTTTACGTTCGACATACCGTTTTTAGAAGTCGCCGTAGTCTCGTAGGTAGTGTGTTGCCTTATTAGACGTAAAGCCAGGGTTTGAGCGGAGGCCAGACATCAAGACAAAATATAAAAAAGTATTTCTTCGGCGACTTCCTCTCAGCAGATTTCTGGCAAAAACTCTGAGAGTAAATAAAATTGACATGAAAAAGTTTCTTAAAAAGCTGTCGTTCGGAGTCGACTTTAAACTGTAGGTCCCACCACTCACGTATAAAATTAACACACACAACATAAGTGGTGTGAGAAACTAGGACGTTGTACAATGGGTCAATTCGACCTACGAGTACTGTGCTTGTCTTAATTGACAAGTACAACATAACCATACCTAAGCCAGGTTTTGAACCACGGACTGTCGTCTAATAACTCAACACACTACCTAGTATATTACGACGACGTTTTCGTATACAAACATGTGCCACTTTAACCAATACGTTTACCATTTTTGAGGTAGCACACCAAATCCATCCAAGGCTAGATAAAGGGCTCAAGGAAAGTCTGCTCAAATATCAAAGGAGCATGCCCAGCATAGTTGTCGGAGTTTTTACTGAACAATGCATTCTGGGTATTCATGCGAGATGCATTGATTTTAGCCAAATGGCCAATGGCTCTTGCAGATGCTATATACGAAAAAGAGTAGAAAAATATTATTCACCTCTTGGATGAAGATGTCCAGCCTACATCTATCCATTGGGCCTTTTAATTCTGATTAGTTTCTGCTAACTTCCATGAACATTTTGCTTATAGTGGAGATAACAATCAATTTCCAAAAGACTAAAAACTTTACTAATATGATCAAGTCTGTGCGTCATTGCAATATAATCGCAGCCGAAAATATCACTTCTTTTAGAGAAAGTATGGCGGATAAATCGAATTTGCCGATTCCTCGGTATTCTCAGCAATTGCGCCTACCTTGCAGTTCCTTATGACGTATTTTAGATTTTAATTTGCACTTTCCTCCATGTAATGTCCTACTCACGCAATAATGAAGACCGGCTGAAGACCGGCTGACCGATGAAGCTTCTATTCCTTCTCGATTGTTACGACTGCAAGCAAAATTGTCGCAGTAGGGCCCGAAAAACCAAGAAATGACTGGGAAAAACTGCATCTGGAAAGTGTGAGTGGTCTGTAGTGAGTGGTCTGTAGTGAGTGGTTTGTAGTGAGTGGTTTGTAGTGAGTGGTCTGTATTGAGTGGTCTGTAGTGAGTGGTCTGTAGTGAGTGGTCTGTAGTGAGTGGTTTGTAGTGAGTGGTCTGTATTGAGTGGTCTGTATTGAGTGGTCTGTAGTGAGTGGTCTGTAGTGAGTCATCATTATTGGCCGTATTTTTGAGAAAATGACTCTGAAAGAACTGTGACTGTCATTTCAGAATACTACGGCCGTATGATCGAAAACTACTGCTGTAACTGCCAATTCAGAGGCAAGCACTTAAACGGCATTGAGTTGCGTTCATAATGGCAAGGTTCAGGCAATATTATGAAACACAAATCTCAAGTTTTAAGTTCATAGATTTGCTGGCGACTGGTTAATCGCTGGACTGAATGTATTCTCCCTCCATATAATATTCGATAACACGAGTGTGGTGTGATACGATTGATACGGGCAGAGACTGAAGATTAAATTTCCTACACAATTCGATATTTCACCTATGTATAGTATTTCGCGTAAATAACAGCCATTGTCTAAGAGGAACCAAAATGAGAAGACCGTGTTCTCTACGTAAAAAATGTTTGTCTAACATCGTTTATCACTGTCTAGCATAACAAGAAATAAATTAGTCCGCTTCCAATGAATTATTCCATTAAAAACGTCTTAGTCTTCCTCGTCCTACAGGAATACCACAGTGCTTGGATTTGAGAAGCTAGGGCTACTAGCCTCTTCCTATTCTCTATTTTGCATTTACTATCTGCCTTGCATTCTTCCAATGAATTAAATCACAAACAACGTAAAATTTAATATGAAACTGACAGGCAATGTCTTACAAGAATATCAAAGAAATAGTTTTTCCCAAATCCTACTTAAGGAACTTGTTCTCATAATATCCTTCCACATTTTAAATTGCATTTTAATAGCAAAAACTATTTAAAATTGCATTTTTTCCCCCTTCTTGTTTTGTTTTGTTTTGAAATTTAGTTTTTCCTGTTGTTGCTGTGCACTTTCTGTAAAAAGAAAAAAAGAATAAAAAACGACAACAAGTTCGTGCTTTTCATATCAATGGCATGGCATCACCAGTGATAGAAAACTCCAATCTTTGTAAGTTTTCCACATCGTCTACAATGGCTATTACAGCAGCTACTGCAACAACTACTACTACTACGACTACTACTACTGCTAGCACTTAGCTCAGCCACTCAAGAATGAAACGACATGAGAGAAGTAAAGCAAGGCAAAGCAAAGCATACAAAACAACATCACTTGCAAAGGAAGAATATCCTTTTCCTCCTACAGTATCATCACTGTCAGTAACATCATCATGATCGTCATCATGATGGTCATCATCAACAGCATCATTGCCATTGCCAGTAACAATATTTTTGTAATTTCCTTTACAAAAAAAAAAAGAAATTAAAAGAAAAAAAGAAATGAAAACGGAAAAACCGACAAAAAAAAGTAGACGAGAGAAATAAATAAAAACTTTAATTTTCCTAAAACGTCAAAACCAAACACAATATTTTCCGTTTGTTTTGAGAAAAACAACATGAGAAAATTAAAAAAAAGAGGAACAACAATTGCAATAACACAACAAAACAGCAAAAGTTAAAGGAAAAATATTAAAAAGAAGGAAAAAAAACTGAATTTCACAAGTATTTCCTTATTTTTTATTAATAAATTTTCTTTTAAATATGTGTGTGGAATGTCATGCGATCTTCTCCAAAATGGTGGTAATGTGATCCAGCACATGACCCCATTTTATATTTTACGTTAATACTGTTAATTTTAATTTAAATTGAACTTTCTGAATAATGGCCTTCAACGATCTTTTCTCTTTAGCTTCCAATATTATACTCTCTCCCTTCGATACCAGAAATATTTACCATTTAGATTGAGACTAAAAAAGATTAGATTAAGTTAGACTATGTGGCGGACTCTCCTTCAAGGACAAGGTCTCACTTAGGTCCATTGTGATTTATCAAATAATATTCAACCCGAGAATCTAACATTCGCTTTAGATAACCAACCCAACGCCACAATAATTCTTGCTCCTGCAGTAATCCTTGCTTTGGAGAGTTCAGTCTAGGATGATAGAAAATTCTAAGAAAAAGCAGGGAACTGAAATTTTTTTTTTGAGTCTGAAGCGGCTATTACACTAGCTAACTTCGCTTGCAAACATGGCCTGATGGCAAACCATTCATCTCCCGTAATAGGGCAAAACACGTCTTCGCAAACTGGACCTAATGAATATCAAAAAGTGTTGATATGTGGCTGAGCGAAACGCTCTCTCTCATCAGGAGACGACAACTCATCGCAGGAGACGACCCCTATTCACTCAGTGCATTGTGTTGGAATTATAATAAGACTGCCATAAATTGCATCACCATACGTAAGTAACAATTCGAAGCCATTCATTTGAACATAACTTTCCTCTCGGTTATAGGTCGGAGACTATCTAAACTCCTTTTGGAATGCCAGACAAACAATCAGAGAATCAAGAAACCCAGAGATTCTGGTGGGCATTGAACACACGGCCTCTGTACTTGAAGTTTAGAACACTACCACCTAGGCTATCGAGACATCATAGCTCCCACCGCTCATGGATAAAATTAACACACACACACAATATTGGTAGTGTAAGCAGTTAGGTTGTAATCCTGACTAAAAGTGTTGGAATGATTAATTAAATTAGAATAAAATAAGTATTGCCCTGGGCGTCTGTTTAATAAGCTTGTTTCGCAGGCTTATGGTTCAATACGACCGCCCTACTATATATTAAACATCGCTTGGCGAAACGGCGGACATGATTCTTTAGAAACTGTTTGACGTACGAAACTACACAGAAAGAAATGCGACACTGCAATGAACTAACTACTAAAGATGTTATCAATGCCGTTCAAAATGCCCGCGCAATGTATATAAAGCAAATGTCCTATTAGCCGTCTCAAATTAGGTGCTGGTCGTCAATAAACCACTTAAATATTGGAATTTTGTTTAATCAAAAGGTGGTCCTTTCAAAAGCTTAAATTACATACTACATACATGCATACATTGGTCATTACAACCCTTCAGTCTGGTGTAAGACCTAGCTTTTCACATTACTTGTACTATGTGTGTTAATTATATACATGAGTGGTGGGACCTACAGTTTATAGTCGACTTCGAACGACAGATATTTGAGAAACTTTTCATGGGAATTTTATTCTACTTTCAGACTTTATGCCAGAAATCTGCTGAGAGGAAGTCGCCGCAGAAATATTTTTTCATATTTCGGTTTTGTTGGAGATGTCTGACCCCGGGGTTTGAATCGAGGACTCACGTCTAATAAGCCAATACAGTACCTACTAGACCAAGGCGGCCTTTAATAAACCACAAAGATATTGGAATTTCGAGGGATGTTAATAGGAATAAGGGCATAGGACCAACTATGTGGTCAAATCAGAAATAACACTTTCGTGTCTGCTTCGGTATTCAATAGCAATAAAGTGACACATGCCTAAGACAAGTAATTAGGTTAGGTTGGAGTGGAAGCTCTGATATCAAAAAGCCCACTTGAGCACACATAGCGGCCCGTTGTGCTATGCCACGGGTGAAAGTAACTTAACAACAAGTAATAAGTAATTTAATTTTCTCTATAAAAATACCTCTGAATTTCATTTCTTTTCTTTTATTTTCAAAATTAATTTTTTATTTTTAACGCATTTAATTTATTAAGTGACAATGTAAGTGTACAGCAGTCTCATTAAAGCCTTTAAAATCCCCATACCTACATGTATGTATACTCTATATTGAGTATGCAATTGCCATTTTTAGGACATGACAAGCGTTTTTACGTGTAGTATGTCATCATAAATGATCCAACAATAACAAGTTTAGCTAAATTGACCCAAATTACTGGCATTTCATTTTAATACTCAATCTCGGATTTGCTTCGGATTCAAGGAAACCACACACACTCTGTCTCTGTTTGAGAAAAGTCTGCTGGAATGTTTACATTACCCAAACCATATAAAATTTAAACGACCCCCTACCGAACCATGGCTCCATGAAAAAATGCGCTGTGAACACAAAAAAACGAAAGAAATGGGAAAATATGCTAAACAGACGGAAACCAACGTCATCGTCATCGTTGTAGTCATCATCATGGGCATTATCATTGCAATTTAAATATAGGTTTTCAAAAACATTTTTCCTTGTTTTTTTTTTCTATTTTCTGTTCTGCTTTTAGCCAAGGATTTTCCAATCCTTTCTTTACTGACACAACAATTTGGGGAAGGTTGGCAGAGGAAGAGGTAGAGAGGTGCTACACTTTCACTATGTATTACTTACCATTAATATGAGGGAATAGTCCGTTATGTAGGCAACAAGTATAAGCAATAGAAGACCAAGGCCAAAGCCAGCACGATGAAACGCATATGGAATGCCAATAACGCCGCTACCCACAATCGAATTGATGTAGTTAAACGAAGCCTGTGGCAATGATGACAGCGTTTCGCTTAATGTCGCATCCAGAGGCATTTGTTGTGGATGACCAGTGCCACCACCACCACCGCCCCCGCTTGTGCCATCCCTTAGACCGTCATGATGATTATATTGCTGACTGGATGGCTGTTGCTGTTGTTCAAGTTGTTGTTGACTGCTATAGTATTGATGCTGTTGCAGCGACTGTTGTTGGTCATTCTGAAAAGATGATGTAAGAAGAAGAAAATCATAGTTAGTGGTGCTTATTGCTTACAGTAGACAGGGGTAAATATTGTAACAACATTTGCTTTAGCTTTGGCGCTGTTAAATAATAATGAAAATAATGAATGTCTCGTATATATTGAGTAATAGTATCGCATTGCATCCTTACGTCACGTATCGTTTAGCATTGCATCACAGCGCATCTCTAGTGTCCATGCTCTAAAGAGTGTAGTCTATCTGTCTCTCTATCCAACTATCTCTTGTACTTATGGTCACAACAACAACTACCACCAAGAGTTAAGTGTAATTTATGGCTTATTTGAGTACACTTAACAGCACTTGTACGATGGCATTCATGCAAAAACGATTCCAACATTATCACCCTATCATACTATGGCGCTGCTATTAAAGGTTTACGAAAACACACGCACATACACACACACACACACAAGCTGCACATTAAATGCGCTTTTAAAGACTTACGACGAACATTTAATAACTCTTGTGATTTAATAGCAGATTGATACAGAAGATGAGAACAAATGCGAATGGATTTCTAAGCAATAAATTCACGATGATTTTTTTCAAATACTACGTAAGAGAAGTCAATAAAAAAAAATTTTGATTTCCTAACCTATAAGCATAGCTTTATAGGGTTAACATGGAACAGAATTTTAAATGCAACTGAATTGCATTCTTATTTGATGGGCCTGACATACTCAAGAGCTTGACTTTGTTGTACCTTTAAATAACATCAGCTGTTTGAATAAGACTTAGACTCGAGAATTCGTGGTTGTTTGTCTACACTGATGAAGCACTATGTTAGCTAGTGTTGTTAATACCACTACAATTAGTAGTGGATTCCCGCAGCAGACATTAATTATTTCAGCCTGAATAGTACATGCCATAGCTATAAATATTAAATATTCCGAAGATTTTTGCATCACCACAGCTTCTATATTTCCACAATCTGGAGTCGTTTTTCTGGCAATCACTCTCTCAAGCGTCTTAAGTAGAAATAAGATTAGACCTTGGACCTATAAAGTTTTTTTCAAGCTCTTCCTATCGACAGAAAATATCAGAGAATTCTGGACTATTTAGTTCACTTCCCAAGTTCTAACAAGTTCAACAGTGCACACAAGGGATGATCCCGCAGTACCAACATCGTTAACAATATCATGCCCGAATGTCTTGTGATACATTTCAGTTCGCCCATGTTGAACGAACTGTAGTTGAGAAAATGCTTTAATTTTTCGACTTAACTCCAATGTAGTGCACTAATCGACTCAATGTAGACTCAACGTAGATATCGATAACATAAGTTTCGAGACTCAGATACCTAATATACCACAAGGATTTATTCATAAACATATACCGGCAAAACAGTGCACTCATTGGGTAATCTAAGAAAAACCGAAAGGTCAAGTTCATCAGTACCCGACCCTATAATTCTTTAGTCAGGATTACGACCTACTTTCTCACACCACTTATGTTGTGTGTGTTAATTTCAAACATGAGTGAGGGGGGACCTACAGTTTAAAGTCAATGCCGAACGCCAGATTTTTTTGAGAAACTTTTCATGGCAATTTTTATTTACACTCAGAGTTTTTGCCAGAAATCTGCTGAGAGGAAGTCGCCGAAGAAATATTTTTTATATTTTGTTTTGATGTCTGGCCTGGGGCTCGATCCCAGGCTTTACGCCTAATAAGCCAACACACTACCTACTAGACTACGGCGACTCTTCCTATCTTGTAATTTAAATACAACAAAGCGTCAGTGAGATATCGTCATTTGAAGGCCCTATTGATGCCATTATTTGTAGAAGATAACATCGCTCAAATGTCCGCCATTGCTTCTCTAGGCGAAGCGCATCCGAAATGTTCAATTTTCCAAAATTCCGTCACATTACTCCGACTAAATTTGACCATTGGCATGGATTATGTTGGCTTTGAGGACAGCTGTGATTTGTGGCTTATTCGCATACACCTGCAACTTAAGAAAACACTCTCACCGTAAAAAGTCCAACGGGATGAAATTGCATAAACTCGGTGGCCAATTTATATCAATTTTACATATGATGACCAAATCCTTAAATTGCTGGCACAGAATATCCAAAGTGGCATGAGTTGTGTGGCACGTAACGCCTTTCTCTTGAAACCACATGTCGTTTAAACCAAACGAAGTTGATAATCATCGACCTATGGTGCTCGCTGTTAACAGTGATGGCCTGGCAAACTATGTTCTCAAAAAATATGTTCAGATGATGCCGCCAGCCCAAAATCCATATGAAACAGTAACTTTTTCGGGATGTATTGGTCAGTCTTGGATACCATGTGGTCCAAAATTCGATAATTTAGTGTGTTGGGTACGTACCAATCCTTTAAAAATGGGCCTTATCGCTGAATATGATTTTTTGATAAAATTTAGGGTCAGTTGCCAACTGTTCCAAAACTTATTTAGAGAACACATGTTATTGTCAGTGGTTGTATACCTTCAGTTCCTAAGCCAGTTGAATTTTGTACGGATACCAAAGTCACGAAGCAATATTTGCAAAGTTGAGGTCTGTGAAAAAACGAGTTTTGGTAAGCGAAGCGAAATCGATTGCTTCGAATTCTCCTACATATTCTCACAAACAGCCTCGATATTTTTAGCAAATCTTGAGATTCTTCAATATACAGATGTTGTTCAATCGCTTACTGAATTAGGGGATTCGAATCTCTCCATCACATTGAGAACAGTGCCTTCGCTAGTAGGTTTATGGAGATTGTAAAATGAGCGAAGTGTGCAGTTCCTTACTCGAAGAGTTTGATAAAACAATTTTATTATTTGCAGATGCCGTTGAATGCTATATTTGGCAAAAAAGACCGAATAAATGACGACTAATTTGACAGATGCAGGTGCAACAAGATGGCCGTTATCAACTAGGAATGTTCGAAGCACCCTGTTGGAATGGCAATGTAAGTAGGATTATGACGATCAAGCTTGCGTTACTTTGCCCAAATAGAATTTTTGATAAAACAACCATTTTGATAAAACAATTTTATTATTTACATGTACTCTTGAATGCCGCAACGGTTCATACTGATTTGTCAAAAAAAGACTGAATAAATGACAACTAATTTGACAAACATGGCTTCAACAAGATGGCCGTTATCAAGTGTCAAGGTTTTGTTTTGATCCCTGTTGGAAAATCCGATACACCTAAGGCATAGAACATTCTATTGTTAAAATGTTAAGGATTTTGTGTTGATCTCAAGAATTTATTTCTTCATTTAAATATCAGAATTTTTGATGGAAAGAAAGAAATTTCTTTTAAGAATAGAAAATATTTCCGTTCAAATACAATTTCATAAATAATTGAATTAATTTTGAAAATATTTTTTTTTAGGTAACTTTTAAGAACTTTTTCCCCCCGTCAGTGAAAACTTTCAAGCAAAACAAAATTTGAGCCTAGAAGAAGAAGAAAATGGAAAAGAAAGAAAGAAAAAGAAATTCCTTTCGTAATAAAGTATCTCCTGGTCGGTAATAAATATTTTAATTTTTTCTACCTTCAATAAATTTTCCTTCTGCTGCTGCTGCTGCTGCTGTTGCTTTTTAGAAACTCAGCCTTTGGGTATGAAACTGTTAAGCATGAGTTTAAGTATCTTTCCGGCCGTCCGTCTGTTACGAATTTAACCTATTTACGTGCTCATACAACAACAGTATGGTACCGTATTCATTGTACAGTATAAATAATTGAATTTTCCTCGTTTTTCTCTCCTTTCTTATACGTTTTGTTCACGTTTTTTTTTCTTTCTTTAATTAATTAAGCACTTGTACTACTCCAGGAGAGAAAAGTTTCTTGTCAAGTCTTAATGTTTTTTTTTTAGAAACTTTTCCTCTTTTTTTATTATTTTTTCCCCTCTTTTTTTGCTGAGAATATGCGTTGTTGTTGTGGGTAAAAATTGGTATTTTAACACTTTTTTAACTACAAGAACTCGTAACTTTTTATTTCTTTTTTTCTGTTTTTTGAATTTGAAAAAACAAAAACATGAACTCAACCAGGAAGCCAGTGGTAAAAACAGAAAAATTATTTATTTTCAAATAAAAATGGAAAGTTTTTATTAAAATGAAAAACAACAAGAAAGAATAGGAATAAAATTTTTTTAATGAATTTATGGGTTAAAAACCCAAAACGTGGGATACGTGTTCGTTCGAAAAATATAAAATTTGTGAATACACTTAGTAAACTTGACTTATTAAATGGCATTTTAGTGTATTAAAAATGAAACTAAATTCTGCGAAATAATTGAATTGAATAGTAGACAGCAAGCATTCCATGTCTACCTGTCATAATTTCAATTCATTTATCTGGTTATGATAGTAAAAACAAAATTATTTTTATTGTCTAAAGAATGGGAAAAATATTTCAAAATGCAAGCGAATTTCCAACAGGGTGATTCGGACTTTTCTAGTTGATAACGGCCATTTTGTTGCAGCTGCATCTGTCAAATTAGTCGTCATTTATTCAGTCTATTTTGCCAAATACAGCATTCAACAGCATATGCAAATAATAAAATTGTTTTATCAAAATGGGTAAACTCTTCGAGTAACGAACTGCACACTTCGCTCATTTTACAATTGCCACAACCCTACTACCGAGAGCACTATTCTCAATGTGATGGAGAAATTCGAATCCCCTATTTCAGTAAGCAATCGAACAACAACTGTAAATTGAAGAATCTCAAGATTTGCTAAAAATATCGTGGCTGTTTGTGTAAATATGTAGGAGAATTCGAAGCAATCGATTTCGCATCTCTTACCAGAACTCTTTTTTTTCGTGATTTGGGTATATATCCGTATAAAATTCAACTGACTTAGGAACTGAAGGTATACAACCACAGACAATAACATGTGTTGTCTAAGTAAGCTTTGGAGCAGCTGGCAAATGACCCAAAGTTTTTTCAAAAAATCATATTCAGCGATAAGGCCCATTTTTAAAGGAATGGTACGTACCCAACACACTAAATTATAGAATTTGGGACGATGCCAGCCGACATGGGATCCAATACTGACCAATACAGCCCGAAAAAGTTACTGTTTCATATGGATTTTGGGCTGGCGGCATCATCTGAACATATTTTTTTGAGAACATAGTTTGCCAAGCCATCACTGTTAACAGCGAGCATTATAGGTTGATGATTATCAACTTCGTTTGGTGTTAACGACATATGGTTTCAATAGAACGGCGCTAAGTGCCACATAAATCATGCCACATTCAATATACTGTACAAGCGATTTGAGAACATGATCATAGAACGTGGATGTGATGTGCATTGGTCATCGAGTTTATGCGGTTTCACCCCGTTGCACTCTTTTCTGTGAGAGTGTTTTTAAAGTAAGTTGTAGGTGTCTGGGAATAAACCACAAACCATAGGGGTATTTAAAACCAACATAATCCATGTCACCGGTCAAATACAGCCTGATTTACAAGCCAGAGTAATGGCAATTCGTATGCAATCCACCCAGAACAGCCTTGGCAAAATGTTTTTTTAAGACGCAGGTGTATGCAAATAAACCCCAAACACAAGCGGTACTCAAAACCAACATAATCCATGGCACCGATCAAATCCAGCCTAATTTGTGAGGCATATTCATAGAAAATTTTACATTTGTGAAGCTCTCCACCCAGAGAAATGGTGGGGACATGAGAACGATGTTAATTTCACAAATATTGGCATCAATAGGTCTTTCAAATGAATAAAGAATTTCATTTGTTTTTCAATTTTCAATTGTTTTATTTAAATTTAAAGAAAGGAAGTGCTTAATGAAAGACCCTTTATAACATGAAAATGCATGTTTAATTAAAATCTATAAATGCGAGATTCACAACATCAAATATAATGAGTGCTGTGGGTTTCTTAAGATGGATTTAGGATATGTTGCAAGCAAGTGGCATTCATTATTTGTAAAACCCAAGGGGCCAGATTTGTATGGACTCTCCATAAATGGATTAAATTTTCCAGTTTTCTTTTGCGAATGATTGTTTGTCCCTCAGGAGAGGGAGGAGTCTAGTCGTGGTGATATAGTAAACCATATCGAGCATTTTTGCATTTCCCATGTCACGAATCTTTTTTTTTTTTTTTTGAAAGTTAAAAATGTGATGTCTTCTTGAGATCATTCATGCGTCCATTTATGGTGAAATAGCAAACCGTGTCCAACATTTTTGGCATTGTGCCATGTCACGAATTTTTTTGTAGTGAAAAATGTGGTCTTTTTGAGATCATTCGTGCGTCCATTTATGGTGAAATGGCAAACCGTGTCCAACATTTTTGACATTGTCCCATGTCATGAATTTTTTTTGTAGTGAAAAATGTGAAGACGTTAAAATAGTAAACAGATCAACTATTTCAAATGCTTTAAACATTAAATTAAAATTTTCTCTAAAACCATATTACACATTTAAGCCACGGTGACGAAGCTGTATGGAACTAAATCTGCTATTCCAAGCAAAAAAAAAAGAACTTTAGTTTGTTTAACATGTTTATGTCTGTAATTCATTCTACTCTCCTGTATTTAATTTATTGGGGTTTTTGTTTTTGTTGTTGCTTTTTTGATGACATATTCAACATATTAAATTTCGTTTGTTTGTATTCATTTAATGCCAAAGGTCACCACCTCCCTTATAAATAAAAATCACTCATGCTTTCAATGTGTTGAACATTTGAAAGAAGAATGATTGGCTGAATGCATGAAACATGCATTCCATGTTGCTGGCTGGCCGCACACAAAAGTGTAACGGCCCCAAACCGAGAGCGAAAACGAAAGCTTATAAGGTTTTCAAAAGAATCAACGACTGTGTCGTCCAGTATTAAAATCGAAAGAAAAAAATGTGTTTTTTTAAATGAAATATTTTTCAGCACACATGTTTTCATACGTTATTATATAATCCTTAATATAGTTTTCCTATTAAAAAAAATCCCATTAAATGGATTGAAAGCTAATGTTGGCAGATGAACGTGAAAACGGGAGAGCAACAAAATGGGAAAAAGTGTTGCACAAACACAACGCAGTGTGGAGAGCATATTAAAAAGGAAGTCAATTTCATTTTACACTCATGCACACATAAATATTATTTTATAATATTTTTTCATGTTATTTTATTAAAACATATAAAAATAAATTGTATATAAGGGAAGGTTAGCTAACGAACAACTATGCAGCAACTTGTCTTGTTTGGAAATTGTTTACAAAACTTTAAAACTTTTCAACGTTCAACAGAAAAATGTTTATGCGTTGCACGTTTTTAATTAATTGTATGCAGGTAAAAAATTGGCTTTTTTTATACACTCTTTCACACACAGAAGGTATCCTTACATTCCCTTACTTTTAGCATTACAATCTCTAATGGTTGGCTTTTATTGCAAGTAAAACGGATGATAAATTTTTATTATTAAAAAAGAAAACAAAAATAAACATGAATCTGTAATAAAATAAATGTTTTTATAGTCTACAAGTTAATTACTATGACATAAATAAAGTTATTTTACACTATGCAACACAGGAAATAAATTGTTGCATATTCAGTTAAGTTTTTTTTATGAGCAACACATTGAACTACCTTTTTGGACCTTTACTGGTTTAAAATAACTTCAAAATAAAGGATTTGCAACAGGTAGCATGTATTTATTGTATTGTAAACATATACATGGTTTGTGTCTTTGATAAAATATACGGCATTTTAAAGGTTAAGCATGCTCCATTTACTATCACAAAGGATTTTCTTGCTTAGTCAGTGTGGAATTTTTGTTTTACAGCAACAATTTTAAATAAGCACAGTTAAAAACCCATCGATAGCTTAATTCGTTTCAGTTCAAGGTACAACATATGCAGTTCCTAAGTCTAAGTTTTAACCCATAATATAAATTCTACCAAAGTTCTGCCCAATAATTTTTAAGCTTATGCGCTGAGGCATTCCATCTTAAAGATAATTTTCATATTCACATACATACATACCAGAGACCAGCAATGAATCGCTTTTTCGCTACTCATAAGTACTCATGAAATTTTGAGTATGAGTGAGTCAACAATATTGAAATCCAACTACTCTGATTCATTCGTACTCACTACAACATTGATTTATAAGTACAGGTTGCAATGAGTATGAGTACAACGTTGACATCAAACTCATTCCATTCGAAATATGTTTGATTCATACGCCTCTTTCTCATTCAGATTCATAAATTTAGAAAAAATACTTAAAAATACTCATAAATGATTCGAGTGATTCGAATCATTCGTCAAAATTTAGCGTCTTAGTTGTTGTTGCATTTACAAAGGAAGAATAAAGAAACAAACAAAAAAGACAAAGACAGCAAGCAGAACAAACACACAACCTTATTGTGAGTATTGTAGTGTTCGTACGCGAATCATACTTATTTTGTGATTCGTGTATACGATGAGTCATGGAGAGTCGATATCAATAACATCATGCGTATTGTTAAGTATGAGTACCATGAGTATTTCAAACTTTGAATATGAGTAGTATGAGTATGACATTAAAATGAGTATGAATGCGTATAAGTATCAGAAATTAAAAGTATGATTCGAATCTACTCATCGTTTTGAATACTCGTTGCTGACCTCTGATACATAGGCTGCCTTCCAAAATGTATCAATACAAAGTTTGTATGCAGTTCTACTACTGTATAGTATAAGCTATGTAGATATGCAAAGTAACCAAACAATGCATCAAATATAAATCCGATGCCTGATTGCTTTTTGACTGCGTTAACAATACACATTGACGACGTTTTGAAATGGAATACATTGTATATATTTTGTACAGCGGCATTATGAAACACGATCCTTTGTTCAAACACAAGCAACTAACATTTTGGAAGGCAGCCATACATTACAACCTTTCAGTTAGGTTTACAACCTAGCTTCTCACACCACTTATGTTGCGTGTGTTAATTTCATATATGAGTGGTGGGACCTACAGTTTAAACTCGACTCCGAATGACAGATTTTTGAGAAACTCTTCATGGCAGTTTTAACTCTCCGAGTCTGAAATCTGCTAAGAGGAAGTTGCCGAAGAAATATTTTTCCATATTTCGTTTCGTAGGAGATGTCGTACCTTTGAACTGTGGCCTTACGTCTAATAGGCCAACACACTGCCTATTAGACTACTGCGACTTCATTACGCGCTTTCTATCTTTAAATTTAAACCAAATAAAGTGTCCGTGAACTATTTTTTGGAACATAAAATCGTTCAAATGTCCACCATAACTTCTATGGGTGGAGCGCATTCGAAGTCTCCAATTTGTCATAACTCTGGTGCACGAACCAAGCTGAATTTGATGGATGGCATGGGCTATATTTGGTTTAAGGACCGCTGTGGTTTGTGCATATTCGCATACTGCTGCGACTAAAGAAAAATCCTGCATGGCCAGCCAAGGCAGCCATTTGAATGAAATTATTTTCCTTTATTAACCGGAAGGATTGTACTTTCAAATAAAAATAAAATTTGAGAAAATATTCAGTAGTTTTTTTTAAAGCATTTTCAAAAAAAAAAGCTATTTGGCGGACCCTTTATATGAGTGAATATAAAGCGAAAGCATTCGGTTATAATTATTTGACAATAGAATTATAGGTCCTTAATTCAAATTACAATAATTTTCACCCACTTTTTGCAGTATAATTAAAAAAATGTTAATTACTTTTGTCCCACTGTACACGCCCTAATAATACTGCAATAAATCTCTCATTTTGTACAAATTCTCACTTAAATTTAATTGAAACAATTATAACAAGAAAAACCCACACACACACAGTTGTTAACATAACCAAGCCCAACTCATTATTGAAATTGTTATTACGAGTACATTTTAGCCAGAAATTATTTTTGTTTATGGTACAACAACAACAACAACAACAACAACACAAACATTAATTTGGCTTGTTCTTGTTTATTCTTGAGCAACAAAATGAAAGAAAAAAATTCTTTTCTTTTCTGTGTATGTCTACACAATTGCTGGAAATCTGTTAAAGCAATAAACAAGCATACACACCACACCACACCACCCCCTCTATTCATTTGACTCAATTATTCTTTCATTCAACCATTCATTCATTCATTCATTCATGGCTTCGTTCACTCTTTCGTTCATTCATTCATTCATTCATTCACTTGTTCATTATCACTGTGAATTTGAATATTTTGAATTAATGTCAACACCTTCAAATCACTGGGGATACGAAAAAAGACTGGGGGAGGTCAGGTATGGGTAAACGTTTACACAACTTTTGTCTCGTCGCCATCATTTAAAATGTCAGTCAGTGTCACAACCCATACCAACCATTCTAAAACCAACCAAACCAAGCCATGCCATGCCAAACCAAACCCAACCAAGCCAAACTCAATATTAAACAAAACATGTCTTCTGCCGTTGTGTTTGTGCTTATGTTTGTAATTGTGAATGTATTTTCATATAAAATGTGCCTGTATTTAAGCATATCCTGTGTCTATATATGTACGGCTGCATGTGTGTGTGTATTTCTATACCGCAATGTCAATGCTGTTGACATTAAAACTAAAAAAAAAAACAAAAACAAAAAGAACAAAAAGAAGAGAAAAAGCTGTGCTTTAAAAATGTCATATTAAACCAACCAGCCATAATGAGTTTTACGCTAAAATATGAAAATTTTATTAAAAAAAAAACATTTAGAAAATGAGCAGCAGAGGTTATTTAAAGCGAGCTCAGATTAAATGTTTGCAAAAGTGATTTTAGTGGAAGGAAATTAAAATTTTTGCAGGAGTTCGTCTTTAAATGTTAAGCTGAAACAGCTTAAAGTCGATATAACACTTAGCACAGCTACAACTAACACTGTCTCTAGTCCAAACTAAATTATCAAACTGTTAAGGAAGGGAAATCTCTTTGTGGAATGATTTGTTGTACTCTCCTCCAATCTCCTTATAAAATCTTACTCAATATGGTTGTTCTAATGAGACTCAAGCCGCTTTTCGATAACAATAACGATAACTCCTTGTCTATTAAGTGTTAAGCAGTTCTCAAGCCCTTGGTTTCCTTCTTAAATGAACTGGTACTTTACGGATTCGGTTAGTTTTACTCACCTTATCACAAAATCTACAAAATGGTTTTGCAACCAAAGGCAGTTATCTACTCTCAGCCTATTTTTTGAAAGCCTAATACAAGGTATGAGAGCTCAAGAATATGAGAGCACGCTAAGGCATAACAATCTTTGCAATAAAAATGTTATCGCACAGTAAATAGTAACAGTAGAACGATAACAAATATAACGTTGAAGTGGCCGTAATCTAGTGTGTTTGCTTATTAGACGTGAGGCCTCGGTTCAAACCCCAGGTCAGACAACTCCAACTAAAACGACATATGAAAAAATATTTCCGCGGCGACATCCTCTCAGCGGATTTCTGGCAAAAACTCAGAGAGTAAATAAAATTGCCATGAAAAGTTTCTCAAAAATCTATCGTTCGGAGTCGACTTTAAACTGTAGGCCCCACCATTCACGTATAAAATTAACACCCACAACATAAGTGATGTAAGAAACTAGGTTTAATTCTGAGTAAAGGGTTGTAATGATCAATTACTTATGTATTTATGTAAAGCAAGATAGAAATCCATTTCGTTCCTTCCTGCAACTACTTAGCAAAATTTTAGACCGTCTTTAACGCGTCTGATTTAAGAAGTCTGGGCCCTTGTCTGTCGTTTTCAAACTCCTCTTCCTACTCCAGAGAAATATTGTGAAAGCGACTTTCCTAGAAACAGTATTTGCCTACTTATTGCTCTGAGTTCCCATAAGATCTGGGAGATGACGCTATTTCCCCTGCCTAGCTGATTTGATTTCCCCCTCAAGTGAAACTCATAGAAGCAAAGTTCACAAACGACATACTGACCATCAGATCGTATGGCTATGGTCTGTCCTCTGTAGCACTAATCTAAGTTTTCTGCACAAAAATGCTGCTCATTTTTTGATGATGTAAACTTTTGCTTGAAAGATACTGAACGCAGAAATGGGGAAAGTATCAGTATGATCATCTTCTGCAATATACGAGCGGGCTTTAAACCATATCGCTGCCAATAATATACTTATCATTGTGGAGTAGTTGAAGTCGCCGTAGTCTAGTAGGTAGTGTGTTGGCTTATTAGACGAAAAGCCAGTGTTCGAGCCCCAGGCCAGACATCAAGACAAAATACAAAAAGTATTTCTTCGGCGACTTGCTCTCAGCAGATTTCTGGCAAAAACTCTAAGAGTAAAATAAAATTGCCATGAAAAAGTTTCTCAAAAATCTGTCGTTCGGAATCGACTTTAAACTGTAGGTCCCACCACTCATGTATAAAATTAACACACACAACATAAGTGGTGTGAGAAACTGGGACGTTGTACAATGGGTCAATTCGATTTCCGGGTACTGTACTTGTCTTAATTGACAAGTACACGTCCTCTAACCTAACCTAGTGAAGCAATTGCTTGAATGTATTACTCAGATCTTTATTCATTCCGCCAAAGAATTTTACATGCCTCGTCATCAAGCACTCAGGAGAGCATTTTCTTGCATTGTGCATTGGTATATGACACCCGTTGCGGTGTGAGGCACCCGATGAGGCATCAAAACTGCCGAGTAATTCGATCAGAGACTGATCGTGAGCCCAATGCAATCTGTAGAATCTTTAGAAATGCTGAGTCGAACATAGGCTGATCGTGCAATTAAGAATATGAGATTGGCTGACAAGATAAGTTAGTAGAGTGACACTTCCTGACCTACATTTATTCGTCCGTTATCCGTTACCCGTTATATCCGTTATCCTTTAGTCAGGATTACTACCTAGCTTGTCACACCACCCATGTTGTGTGTATTAATTTTATCCATGAGTGGCGGGACCTACAATTTATTACTCTTAGAGTTTTTCCAGAAAACAAAGTCGCCAAAAAATATTTTTTCATATTTCATTCCATTCTAGATATCTGAGCTGTGGTTTAAACCACGAACTCCCATTTAACAACACATTACCTATTATACTTCGACTTAAGTTAAGTTTATAGTTTAGGTAAACAGAAGAACATTTTAGAGGTATAGGTTTCAGATCTAAAAGTATTTCTGAAAATGTTGCAAAAGTGACTTTTGATCTCTCTGCATATATAAACACACTTATGGAGTGCAGGTGGCCATAAGAGTGTATGAAATTATTCTTCATTAATTCTTTACATATGGCAACTCCACGCTTGAGTGTTTATAGTGTCATTAAGTATGAAACACTTGTCAAGCACACAGCTGGAATCCAAGTACAGTTCAGTTTACCAAACACTTTCCCTTTGAATAATTTATTGTGAATTATTATGAACATATGTATGTGTGCGGGCATTAAGAGACATATTTACATGGTCCACCATACTGTCAGTTCTTCTTATAGAGTAGTTTTGCTTTGAAATTTTTTACAATTTCTTTTACGTATGTCTGTGTGTGTATGTGCACGTATTATTGAAGAATTTTTAATAAAGAAATTCCTTTCCTTTCACAGACATGTTCACATTAATGAAAATATTTTTAAATATAGACGACGACGACACATAAAGACGCCACGCTACTGGGAGAAGAGAAGCAGAATTTTTTGAACAACATTTTTCGGTTTTCTTTAGTTTCCTTGGCATGACAACACGTTCGAAAGATGCCTGCATAGAGGGAAACTAAAATGCTTGAAAAAGAACCACAAAAACAAAAATAAGAGAATGAAATATTGAGGAAAACAAGGTAAGAAAACGGAAAATAATAATGATAAGGCAGTGCAAAATGGATAAATGAAGTGCATTAACCAGGAGTTATCAATAAATACCAGGATAGTGATTTAGCATTAACAACAAGTGCAAGTGCAAGTGCAAGTGTAAGTGCAGAAAGAGAAATGTTTTGGAAAGTGTTTAAAGGGAGGTGGTGGTAGTGAACAGAGTAACAGAGTTTACCTTCATTAAATTGTTAAAATCATTAAATGGATAACCCTCTGTGGTTGAAACATCACTTTCCTATAGAAAAAAGAAAAGAGAGAGAAAGAAAACAGAACACAATTAAAATTTATTCTCACCATTGCATACCATTTGCGGTCATAAACCGTGGACATGATTTATTTTTCTTGAAATATTTTTTGGTTTTTTTATTTTTTTTAAATAAAATAAATGTTGTTTTTAATAAATATTAATGTGTCTTATTTTTCTTTAACAAATGTTGTCTTGTTCTTGATAAATTATTAATAATTTCTGTTTAATGTTGTGTAAAGATTGTTGTGTTGTCTGCGTTGTTTTACAAAATATTGGTTTTTTTTTCTCCGTTGCCTTCAACATAAATTCCTTAACAAATCCTTATTCTTAAGGGAATTAACTCATGTTGGCGTTTTCACAAAAAGTTTGTTTTATTCCTTCATGTGGTGACAAGCTGATAGGCAATATAAATACAAACGAAAAAATATTTCGTTTCTTTATTAACACATCTCTCAACAGGTACTTGCAGGCATTACAAGGAATTAAATCAGTTGGGAATAGTTCACCAAAGAATAATAAATAAATAAAGAATTGTTTTCTTATCTTAAAGTAATTGTTCTGTTTATAACCAGAAAAACGGCAAAAGGTGTAGTAATAAGAAATCCATACATAATGGCATATAGTACTTGATAACGAACCCTGGTGTTTCAAATTATAATTCCCTGTTACGGTTGAAGGTAAAAAACTTATGATTAAGATTTTTATATTTTAAAAATAAAGGCACATCAAATAGTCTTCAGATAATCCCTTTTAGGAACCCTACCTCTAACCCCAAATATTCATGCTCTTCAGAAGGAATCGGAATCAATAACTCACTTCTACATCCTACACAATAAAAGAAAAAAGTTCATTATAACAGAAGCCGAACTCTCTAGAGAGTTGGCAACTCTATCATCCTAGAAAATAAAATATGGTGTCAACAAAGAACATGAAAAGAAGATCAGGTAGTTGTAGCTCTTCAGAATGAATATTTACTCACCACTACACTCTATACAACAAACGAAAAAATGCATTATAACAGGGGCCTATCTTTTTAGAGAGATGGCAACCCTATCACCCGAAAATCTGCTATAGTTTTGGTTTAATCGACTGCTTAGCTGAAAAAACCTGATGAATGTGACTAAAACAAAGCAAAGTAGGAATAAGATGGAGGAAATGCTTTGCTACTAGTCCCAGAATTCACACATTTTTCGATTTCAATATTCTACAAAGTTTTAAAAGGATGGAAACCCTGTCATCCTAGAATCTGCTATAGTTTTGGTTTAATCCACTGCTTAGCTGGAAAAACTTGATTAATCTGAGTAAAACAAAGCAAAAAGTAATAAGATGGAAAGGAAATGCTTTGCTACTAGTCCCACAATTCACACATTTTTCGATTTCAATAGTCTACAAGGTGTTAAAAGGATGGCAACCCTGTCATCCTAGAATCTACTATAGTTTTGTTTTATTCCACTGCTTAGCAGGAAAAACTTGATTAATTTGATTTTTCGATTAGAATACTCTAAAAGGTGTTAAGATGATAAAAATTTTAGGCTAAACTAACATTTATGAGATGATTTTATTTTTCTATTTGGTTTATCAGACAATGCCGTAAATGCGGTATGCACTCATGCCGGACAATAGAAGAGAAGATGTTCTATGGCCTTCGCTACTTTCTCGCCATACTTTTGCAGAAATTCTTGGATTCTGGACTAATTTTCATGTGCTTACGAGCAGTTCGTCACGTACAGAGACTGGCTTAGTCACAGTTGAAGCGCTGGAAGATAACTTCATTCTAACACTTCAATCAGGGTTACCACCTAGTTTCTCACACCACTTATGTTGTGTGTGTCAGTTTTATACATGAGTGGCGGGACCTAGAATTTAAAGTCGACTCCGAACGACAGATTTTTTTTTTTGAGAAACTTTTCATGGCAATTATATTTACCCTGAGAGTTTTTGCCAGAAATCTGCTGAGAGGAAGTCGCCAAAAAAAATTTCAAATTTTGTTTCGTTGGAGATGGCTGAACCATGATTTGAACCATGGCCTCACATGTCTACTAGACTACGGTGAGATAAATTCAAAAATTTTTTCTTTTAAAATTCAAATTCATTTAGAAAATCCTTCGTTACAAACATTTTTGTGGGGAATTCTTCCAAGAGAATCATTTGTTGGATGTTATAAGGTTAGCAGTTAAGGTTATTTTTGAGTGGATCGTTGTTTAGGTAAAGGGACACTTTTCTAGTGTGTTGCTATTTCTATTCAAATGGGGGATATTAGTCCTTCTTACAACTATGATGGATTCACAAAAATCGAAATTTAAGCCTTTAAATCTATGTATTCGGGAGTCCAATCAATGCTTACCATTACCTGGCGTTTTTCACAATCTATTTCTCTATTAATGCTGGGAATAAAAAAGCTTTGGGGAATACAATTTATGGGAAAATTAAAACGAAGTGAAATGAAAAATATAAAAAATACTTCTTTTTATTGTTGCCCCTCTATCACCTACATAATGCAAGAAGTGCGCATCTTCGTTTTGATGAATCATAAAAATTTTTATTTTCTTAAAAATCATTTCCAGAAGTGTATTGCAAACGTTTTATTATTATTTTTCCACCATAAAATATATGGATTTCTATGCTAATATATGATGTTAAAATGCTTCTTCTTAACAATAATTTTTATGGCCAATTTAAATTTTAAATATTCTTTGGCTTTTATAAACGATTTTTATGTATGTCTTCAAACCAAATAGAAAAAAAACAAATTGCCTCTACAGGGATATGAAGCATGTTGTGGTATGTCACAAGATTCAAGCATTCGAGAGGAGTGGTTTTTTATCGTCAATAAAATATCGTCTATTGATTGAATCTATTATTGAAGATATTAATGGTAAAGCGAAAACATTTCTTCATGTGATTAAATTTCGTTAAAGTAATCAAAAAATTTTCTTTTATTGCTACCACATGGTGTTGCTTCTTATGTTGCTGCAAATGGTTTGCTTATATCTCTACGTCTTTGTTATTTTTTGTAGTTTTTTTTTCAGGCATACCATATGGAATTGTTTGTTTGTTGTATTGAAACAAGGATTTCATTTTATATGTATGTATATGTATGTATTCCTTCTATCCTGACGATACGATAACGATAACTTATTATGTATTTTCTTTATCTTGTTATTTTTGTTGTTCTAATGGTTAAAAATGTTTCGATTGTTTAACCCAAGGCACACAGCAGACAGAGATGAAATATCTTCTGTTTCTTTTACTTCTTTTTGTTGTTTATTTTTTTTTATCAATTTTTGATATCTTCTCTCCTTTCTGTTTTATTTGTTGGCATTTGTTCCGGTGAACATTTAATATCTGTGTGTCTGCATATCACAAACAGAAAACAAAAATGGAAATGGAAATCGAAAATGGAACAAGAAATGTCTTGAGAATACTTGGTTGGAACATAGATTTTTTTTTTAAATTTTAAAGTCAAACTCTTAAACTCATGCTACATTGTTTCTTTAAAGTCAAACACTCACTCATATTATATTGTTTTCAGGGAGTCAATTGCAAAGAGTTCAATATGGGTCTGTGAAATATTGGAAATCCGTGAGATTAGATTAGATACCAAAACTAGATGTCAATAGCTTCTTCACTTGTATTCAAGAAATAATTCCAAAACGGTGTTCATGGAAGGAAAAGAATCTATTTTTAATGGAAGCTATTATACAAGGACACAAAAGAACTCAATCATGCTTGAATCCAATACATGTTCTCAGGAAGTCTATTTTCGTAGAACTCAGCAATGACGAATGCAAATGAAGAACAAAATACATTCAGTAGTTCAAAAAATCCTTGAAGCCTTCTGACAGTAAAAAATGTTAGAGCGGACAGTCCATTGAATCAAATACATCTTCTCAGGAAGTCTATTTTCGTAGAACTCAGTAGTCATGAATGGAAAAGAAGAACAAAAAGCATTCAGTAGTTCAAAAAATCCTTGAAGCCTTCTGACAATAAAAAAATGTTAGAGCGGACAGTACATTTAGTCCATTGCAATAGCTTCCTTATTGCGATCTGTTCTTTAACTTTGAAGTCGCTGTAGTCTAGTATGGTAGTATGTTGGCTTATTAGACGTGACGCTAAGATTCAAACCACAAGTGAGACATCTCCAAGAAAATAAAATACGAAAGAAATATTTTTTTTCGGCTACTTCCTCTCAGCAGATTTCTGACACAAAAAAACTCTGAGAGTAAATATAAATTACCATGAAAAGTTTCTCAAAAATCTGTCGTTTAGAGGCGACTTTAAATTGTAGTTTCCGAGAGTCATGTAGCCAAGACCACATCAGTTTTTAATTTGTTTCAAAATAAAAAAACCATTTTCTTTCGACGCACAGTATAAATTTCAAAAGATGCAAAATGATTGATATTCTACAAAAACCTTTAAATAATCCCAACTAAATCCATAACAAACAATAGAAAACCAAATCGTTATGGGACTTTTTAATCACAGGCTGTTAGTCCCTGTGGTAAAACACATTAAGGCGTTAGGAAGCAAAAGTTAACTAAAAATTATATAAAGTCTGCCGTTAGCGTTCATACACGATGATTAAATCAAAATTCCTGCTCGCAATATAAAATTACACAAACTAAACCAACAAACAATCAAACTTGGTATACAATTTAACAAACAATGCCAGCATTTAGGAAAAACCCATAAAAAACAACGAAACAAACAAATAAAAAATGGGGGGGAGCGGATGTATAAAACAATGACTAGGCAACAATATAGAGAATTTGAATATTTAATTAAATCAAGCATAAATAAAATAAACTTTACGAATAATTTATTAACAAACAACAGAAATCCAAACTCAAACCCAAATCCAAATCAAACCTAGACGTAGCAAAAACAAAAACCGGCATATCTCATGCAACTAATTAAGGGCTTTAATCAAACATCTGAAATGAATAAATATTATAAGGATAACAGAAAGGATATCAGTGTGTGTGTGTGTGTGTATGTGGCAAAGGGTATTCGTTTTAGTAAATTATGGCATAAGGCGTAATAATACAAATTATCCCTTTTAATACCCCAAAGCCATTACGGCAAATATAGACAATAAAACGTGTTTTATCTATTCGTTGGAATCTACAAGTAATACAACTAATAATAATAGAACAAAAACAACAACAACAACAACTATAAAAACAAAAAATTAATAATAATAAAAATTATTAAATTATAAACACAGTAAGGTTTCACTATGATGAACTCCAAGGTATGAAAAAATTTTTAGTAGGGTTTAGGTGCAGTTCTTTATTACTACAATAATTTAAATGGACTATTAACCCGTAGAACTACTGCCAGTAGGAAATTTATTCGTTTTGGACTATACATACATACATAACATAATTGGTCATTACAACCCTTCAGTCACGATTACGACCTATCTTCTCACATCACTTATGTTGTGTGCGTTAATTTTATACATGAGTGGCAGGTCTTATAGTTTAAAATCGACTCCGAACGACAGATTTTTGAGAAACTTTTCATGGCTGGTTTATTTACTCTCAGAGTTTTTGCCAGAAATCTGCTGAGAGGAGGTTGCCGAAGAAATATTTTTTGTATTTTTGTTTTGATGTCTGGCCTGGAGTTTGAACTCTGGCTTTTTCATCTAATAAGCCAACACACTACCTACTAGACTACGGCGGCTCCATCGTTTTGGAATATAATTCGTTATAAACGGTGTTCGTATCTAGGCAAGGTGCACTGTATTTGCCTAGGGTGCATATATAAGAATATTAGAGCACGCTAAGGCATAACAATCTAAGCATAAAAATGTTTTAAAAATGTTATCGCACAGCAAATAGTAACAGTAGAACGATAGCAAGTATAACGTTGAAGTGGTCGTAATCTAGTAGGTAGTGTTTGTTGGCTTATTAGACGTAAGGGCGCCACAGTTCAAACCCCAGGTCAGACATCTCCAGCAAAACGAAATTTGAAAAAATATTTCTTCGGCAACATCCTCTCAGCAGATTTATGGCAAAAACTCTGAGAGTAAATAAACCAGCCATGAAAAGTTTCTCAAAAATCTGTCGTTCGAAATCGACTTTGAACTGTAAGTCCCGCCACTCATGTATAAAATTAACTCCCATAACATAAGTAGTGTGAGAAGCTAGGTCGTGATCCTAACTAAAGAATTGTAATTGCCAATTATGTATTTATAACGATAGCAACCGTATAGGAAGCTTAAGTTAGGTTTAAAACAGCTTTATTTGATTCTATTGAAGCTCCTTTTATACTACCATTCTACTTATTTTACCGTATGCTTTATCCTTTTATTGCCATATGGATTTTAATCAAAAAACCTGCTACACAAATACAGTAAACAAGTTCTGAATGTAAAAAAAAAATTCGATAATAAACATACAAACATATTCACTGAACATCTTCCTTGAATTACTCCTTATTACTCAGCCTGCAGAAATCTTTTCGTTTTGGTTACTATGTGGTACCTAAAATGGATTCGTATTCTACATGAATACTTTTCTAGGGGCTCGGTGATTTGAAAGCGATTCATTTTCCCATCATTATATTCCTTCTTTCCGCAAGAGATCACTTGCCTTTACTCCACTGATAAATGCCAATCTCACTTTTGAATCGTTTGAATAAGTTGGTGTACCCGCGTTCTTAAGTACTTACTTAATTGATCATTACATCCCTTTAGTCAGGATTACAATCTATTATCTTACGTCACTAAGAAAGCTGTGTCACCTGACGAAGGCGCCTGTCCATACACCCGTTTAACTTTGACAGTTAATAACGATACTTTTGTTGATGCTACATCCGTTAAATTGATTGATACTCAGCCTGTTTTATCAAATCACCATAGACGGCTGAAGTCAACGATGTGTGTTCGCTGAATGGGCTCTGGATGATTTGGCAAATGAACATAATTTTCATCGGAAAATTGTTCTCCGCGAGAAGGTCCATTTCTGGACGAATGGGTACTTGAACTGACAAAATTGTCGAACGATGCCAATCCATATGATGACAATCCATGTGAGATCCAAGAGCGTCCCAAATATCCCGCTTTCAGCGTTATGGGTCCATATTCCTTTGAACGAGGACATCACTGTCAATGGTGAACACAAAAAGGTCGATGATTACCAACATCTTTTGACCTCGATTGGTTGATCTGGAAACAATTCTGGACACCAACGACATATGGTTTCAACAGGACAGCGATACAAGCTACCCAGCTCATGCCATACTGTATATCCTGTACGTGCAATTTAAGAGCATGGTCATGTCATATGGAGGTGAGGTCAACTGGCCACTGAGATTGTGCGATTTATCGCCATTAAACTTTTACTCCTGAGTTTTTCTTAAGTCCCATGTGTATACGAATAAACCCTAGACCACAGCAATCCGCATTCTAACTATTCCTGCAGTTTTAAAATTTTATTCCAAAATTGATTTCCTCAATAGCTCTTCGTACGCTTACCTAAGCTCAAGCAAACCACAGTGCCTGTACAGATAAGATGATTTAATCGAATGCCATAATACCCGTGTATTTATATTTTTCAAATAAAAATCGTGAGTGAATGAATTACGTAGAGCGTGTCGGCAACAACAACAATAAAACAACAATAATGGGAAAAAAACACTGAAAAATATAAATCCTTCATACACTCACATACATATAAATAAGCATAAAATTTTCCACTTATCAGGCGTATGTGTGTGCGTGTGTATTCTCTAGCCAACACTTTTCTGAAATGGCAACGTATCCCATTCCTATAAGTAGTTTTTTTTTAATGCAGTTATAAGGGTGGTGGCTTATGGAAGCTGCTGCCATAAAATCTTAGGTGCAAAAAGAAGACAATTTTTACTCGCCAGCGGTAACCCATTCTCATTAGCCATCTTGGGTACATATCATCAAGAACCTGACCATCCATAACCAAATTATTGTGAAATTGATGGCAGAACATCAGGAACAATGCATGTGTACTAAGTAAACAGGATTTTTTAGGTTAAGTTAGGTTAGGTTAGGTTAGGTTAGCGGATAGCTTGCCGTTCATAGGCAAATTCACTCGGTGGTCATATGGCCCATTGTATTACCCAGGATTTATTAACAATTGAAGGAGTTTACCTGGTTCTTCAGGTACTAGGTCTATTATTGACAAGGTGATGTCGCCGTTGAAGGGACCTCAATTTCATCATATTCCGTCATACGATTTCCTGAAGTTATTTTTACGTCTACCCCTGCACTGGCACTGTGGCACTTTGTCCCAGTTTTTGGAGTAGTTTTCAGTTCCTGTTGTTATTTGATCGGCTTTGGCTTTTTAAATCTTAAGGAATCTACACCCGGCGCCATCCTTGTAATGCCATCGACTTCTGCCTGATGCTAAGGCCGGTACGGCTTCCTTGTCTTCACGTTGGTCAAGTTCAAATGAGTATCAAATGAAGAAGGAATGTAAAGCGGATTTATATGCTATGGATTCTGTCGCCAAAACTGCATGATATGATATCCTCTACACATGCACATACTATATGTGTGTGAGAGCATCCATTGTATATTTGTTTACATGTGTACACATAAATAATAAAACAAACACTACGAACACGAACGTGCTTACTTTAATGCCATCACAGCTACAGGCACCAACAGCAACAATAGCAAAGAGCAGAAAAAATTAAGGCATCTTCCCCCTCCTGCTTGCCACAATGATTTCGTATCATTTTTTATTTTTTTTTTTTTTATTTTCTTAACCTCACTTTTCATTCCCATTTCAATTCAGTTCAGTTCAGCTTTGCTCTTCTCTGCTCTGCTTAGCTCAGTTCAATTCCATTCCATTCATTATTCTTTACTTTCAGTTACTAGTTGTTGGTGTTGCTGTTGTTGTTATTTTAACAACTGATTGGATAAAATGGATATAAAACTGGTATTGTGGCAGTCGTAGTAGTAGTAGTTATCCTTTCTTTACCGTATATACATACATACACACGGTGGTGCCATATCTTTGTGAACGTTAACCACATGAAATATCCGTTTTTTATTAGTCATGAATCTTATAACATTTTTCGTTTTGTTTTTCTATAGTTTTTCTTTTTTTCTTTTTTATTGTTGTTATTATTGTTTTTGTTGTTATTATTGTTTATGTTTTTGTCTTTCATTCATTTTTGTTAGCCCTGAGGTCTTTAATAAATTGGTAGCCATTAGATTGATACAAATGTAGCTCTGTGAGTGTGTTTGTATCATCTCTCGGTATGAATTGAGTCGTTCTTTTTTATTTCTTTTCTTTTCCTTTCGTTTTTTATTAAATTGTTAAGCAAACAATGAATCAAAGTGGAACACAGAAAAAAAAATCGGACCCTAGTCATCATGTTGGCAGTGGGAAGGTGTGTGTTTTTTTTTTGTGTCAAACAAATTGCCAACACAATAAAAACAATTGCAAACTAAAATAAAAATCATTTTTTTATTTATTTCACACAGATTGTCTGTCGTTTACTTTAATTGACATTATCACTCTGTGATATATGTTTGGGCCATAACTGTTGCTATTGTTCAAATAGTTATTCACACTTAAAACACTGTCTAGACAACGTGGGTTGTGTGGTAATTACTTCAGCTTATGAAGTATCATAATAAATATGAGTAGAATATCTGGGTTTAATATTAGATGTGTTCCCTGGTTTCTTTGGATGCTAGTCAAAGCACTGCGCAAGCAAGTCCTCTGAATTAACCAACTGGAACTTTCAATAAGGAAGGTGGAATACAGTGACGTGATAAGAATCCGTAGCTTATAGATAGCTTACTTAATTAAATTGGCCTTTACAACCATTCAGTCAGGATTAGAACCTAGCTTCTCCCACCACCCCTGGTTGTGTGTGTCAATTTTATTAGAATTTGTTAGTGATGGGACCTACAGCTTAAAGTCGTCTCTAAACGCCTGATTTTTGAGAAACTTTTCGTAGCAATTTTATTTAGCCTCAGAGTTTTTGCAGAAGACTGCTGTAAGAAAGTCGCCGAGGAATTATTTTTTTAATTTCATTTGTACGAGATGTCTAAGCTAGGGTTTAAATCGCGGCCTTATGTCTAATAAGCCAATACACCACCTACTAGACTACAGCGACGATTACTGTGTGCCTTAATTGACGTGCCTGTGATGAGGTTATTGTCAGTACCAGAATGAGCAAGAAACCAGGCGAGGATAATAGGTGAATGCTGTCTGCAAGGTCTTTAATGCTGGCTGAATATCCATAAGACCTCGAATGTAGTTACTCTACTACATCAGTTTACATGATGGTCTGCTCAAAAATAGACGCCAAAGAAAAAACATGCCAAGCTATACACCAGGTGAAGTAAACTGTAATGTTTACACACATTAGTTATTACAACCCTTCAGTCAGGATTACAACCTAGCTTCTCACACCACTAATGTTGTGTGTGTTAATTTTAGACAAGAGTAGCGGGATCTACAGTTTATTGTCGATTTCGAACGACAGAATTGCCATGAAATTTTATCTACCCTCAGAGTTTTTGCCAGAAATCTGGTGAGAGACAGTCGCCGAAGAAATATTCTTTCATATTTCGTTTCGTTCTGATCTGGGGTTTGAATCGTGGCCTCACGTCTATTAAGGCAACACACTACTAGACTAGACTAGACTAGACTGGACTAGAGTAGACTAGACTAGACTAGACTAGACTAGACTGGACTAGAGTAGACTAGACTAGACTAGTCTATACTAGACTAGACTAGACTAGACTAGACTGGACTAGAGTAGACTAGACTAGACTAGACTAGACTAGAGTAGACTAGACTAGACTAGACTAGACTAGACTAGACTAGACTAGACTAGACTGGACTAGACTAGACTAGACTAGACTAGATTACGGCGACTAATATGTCTGCAATGTTTATCAAATAAAATTAAGAACTCAGTGATACTGCGACCGACTACAAGGTTACAAGTGTGTAGAAATTTTCTTCATGGCTAACTCGAGTATATACTCGACCCTATATCCAATGAAAGTGCTCTGGAAGACAGAAAAGGCTGTATTTGTTCCCCTCATGAAAATGTTGAAAGTGGCTTCAGAATAAATAGAAACATCTGTAGAATATCCCAAGTATTTATGGTTCAGAGGAAACTATAAATCTATAAAAATGTTGATTGCGACCTTATATCGTGGAGTTTTTAAACGTTACGCTCCATGATTGCTCGCAAAACAGAGCATATGCCAGTACTGAGAAGTTACACTTGTAAAGGTTAGTTTAGTTTTAACCGCATGACGAATGTATTGCAAAAATTATTATGTAAGTATGTTTGGATTGAATATCATTTCAGAAGTATAGGTGACTCCACAGTTGTGCCAGATTAATTAATATTTCTAAGGAAATCATAACGACTTCAATAGGCTCACAGGGAACCTTTCAATGGCGGAATATTATTTCCAGATATGGTATGATATAATATGATTGCAAGAAAAGAATTTTAGTAAATGGCAACCCTACCATACTGGAACAATACAGTACAATAGATCAATCAACTGTTTATTTGTAGAAAAATGGCAAAGAAACCCAATTAAAATGTAAAAATAATACGATCTTTAAGGGAATCATAATGTTTACAAACATCTTAAATATAATGTTTGTGGCAGGTAGGGTTTATCTTGTATCGATGATTTAAAAGCTTACTTAATGCTTTTCTTAGAATTTATTTACTTTATTAAAGGCCTATTTGCATAACACATTGGAGCTGTGTAATCTCTTTTTTCTTTGCTTAACCCCCACAATGCTTTCGACCTTCTTTTAACAAGAGCTTCGATCAATACTTCTACATATGACTTTCATTTTCTCAATATAATAAAGGATATCTATGCACCTCCATCTTATTTATATTAGCATTGTACATACATACATATATGCATACATACATAATAGCTTTTGTATAAAAAAAAATTATTAAAAAAAATTCTCGTACATCTGTTCAGAAAAATTTCCATTGTAACAATTTCCACACCGTAGGGGGGGGTATGAGTAAAAACAACAAAACCGGAAGGATGTAAAATAAGAAAGAAAAAAAGCCAACAACAAAAAAAGGATGTTGATTAGGGCTGAAATTAAACATGACCAAGTCAAGCATAAAAATTATGTAAATAATGAAAATGAAAAATTTGTTGTTGTTGAAAATGAGGAAAATTAAAAGGCAAATCTTAATGAACCGGATATTTAAAAATAAATCGATTCAATATGAATGCTAAAAACAAAATGGTTTTACATATTTTGCATGCAAAGAACATAAAGAATTTAAAATTTTATTTTAAATATTCAACAGTAAACCGTCACTGAGTCTTTACTAATAAATTTAAGGTTCTTTTAAGGGTCATATACGCAGTAAATAAAATAATATGAAGCAATTTTAAGATGCTTTCAGTCATACTTAAACATTTTTAAGGGTTTAACTAAGGCTGGTGAGGTATTGTAGTTCATTTGCAAGCGAAGGAAGCGAAGTTTGTATAGAAACAGCTTAACATTAATGAGAAGAACCATGAGAAACTTCCATGATCAATCAGATATATTCAAAATGCTCATTATTCAGGACTGATCGTTCTTAAACGACTTGGGTTAGGCACATGTTGAGTGTCAAGATCGTTGAAATTCTCGAATGGGGGCTTACATAAATACATACATACATAATGGGTCATTACAACCCTTCAGTCAGGACTACAACCTAACTTCTGGCACCTCTTATATTGTGTGTGTTAATTTTGTACATTAGTGGCGGGAACCTACAGTTTAAAGGCAACTCCGGACGGCAGATTTTTGAGAAACTTTTCATGACAATCTTTTATTCACTCTGGAGAATTTTTGCCTGAAATCTGCTGAGAGGTAGTCGCCATTGAAATATTTTTTCTTATTTCGTTTTGTTCGAGATGTATGACCTAGGGTTTGAACCGTGACCTCACCTCTAATAAGCCAACACGCTACCTACTAGACTACGATGACTTCTGAAAGTCTGATGCATGACTCAAATCTTCTTTTATTGTAATATCCCAGCAAAAGTTTTGATTGCCTCAAAAACACTTGGTTTGAGCAGAGCCTTTGCCTCTCTTTATATTCTCTTTCGTTGCGCATACCTTTCCGAACATTTACAGCCACTTAACAGAAGTATTCAGGTCCTATTAACGGTGTGGAAACTCCTTGCATCGCAAGCCAGTCTGCTTACTTATTGCTTCTACGATATTACTGAGCCTACCTACTAGACTACGGCGACTTGAATGGGCCTTGCATTTCTATAAATGACGTAAACCTCAGCCTGAAGCATAGAGTGCAGTCATCGGGCAATCTGAAAGGAACCGAGAGCTCATGTTAATCGGAGTAAATATCGGTGCTATGCTATAGTGGCGTCACCTAGCTTCTCAAACCACTTATGATGTGTGTGTTAATTTTAAACATGAGTGGCGGGACCTACAGTTTAAAGTTGGCTCCGGGCAACAGATTTTTGGGAAGCTTTTCAAAGCAATTTTATTTACTTGCACAGATTTTGACAGAAATCAGCTGAGAAGAAGCCAACAAGAAATATTTTCATCATATTTCGTTCTGTTGGTGATGTCTGACCTGGGGTTTGAACCGTGGCCTCACGTCTAATAAGCCCACACTACCTATCGTGACTTCTCCAAGTGATGATGTTAGTTTAAAGGGAGATATACGTCCTTCTGCTGAAGTGCTCTTATTTATAATATCATAACCTGGCATGTCCGAATACATAGGTTATGGCCCATATCAGTACTACACAAGATCCCTCAAACTTTGATCTTACCACATAGAAGTTGAGGATCAATATCGTTGAAATTCTCGAATACGCCTTGCAGTTCGATAAATGGTATAAACCTTAGCCTGGAGCATAAAGTGCAGTCATAGAGCAATCTGAGATGAACCGAAAGGTCTAGTTTATCGCAGTAAATATAGAATTTCATACACTTTTACATCTGCGAGCCTTTAGTGAAGATCAAGATAAGATCTACCTGAAGGACAGTTTCCATTGCTTAATCTTTTCTGAATGATTTTTTATTTCTTTACGTCCCACCGAAGTCCAAATTAGCTATGTCGTGACCAATACTTCGGTGTTACTATTAAATGTTCTTATTGGCTGCATTGACGCTGTATTTCTGGCCCTCATTATGGGTGCAACTATTATAAATCATTTGCTCGATTAAACCTTAGTTTTCAATGTTATTTCAGGCATTTGTGTTTACTCAGACAATTCTCCTACTTATGCCATTTTTGTCTATTCTTTTTTTCCTTTTCTGTTAAAAAGTTTTTTCAAGTTTTTACAAGTTATTGCAACTTTTTCCAGGAAGTGAAACAATCATAAGCATTGATACACACACACAACAACAACAACAACAAATACATTTTTATTTAATTTCCTAAATTTTTACTTATTGCTCCCATGAGAGTAAACTTCAATAAAACTTTTTGTTGCTATTTACCTAAGCAAAGCTGTACTAGACAATTGTAGATTGAAAATGACAAGTTTTTTGCTTGTCTTTCTTGTTATTAAAAAGCCAATAGAATGTACACGATAATTTAAAAATAAACTAATTACTGTGTTGTCTTATATTACATTGTGCCCGCGAGATATGGTAGACTACACCCACCCCACATACCAATGCCAATAAACAAGGACAACAAAAAAGTGGCCAACTAAGTACCCACGAAAACAAGTCATTTAAATCTTCATTTAAATGGTTTTGCTTCTACGTAAACATACTTAAAATAGCAATAATATGTATATGTGAGTGTATTTGTGTGTGTGTGTCTGTATGTGTGTTAATAAATGAATAAATAAATATAAATTTTGTTGTTGGTTTTTTCTCTTTTTTTTTTCTTTTTTTTTAACAAATTATGAATAAAAATTACATTGAAAAAGAGAACGAACATGAAATTAAAGTGCCTGCCCCCTCCCCAAAGTAAAAATATCTTGTCTTCTTTTTTTCATTTGCCGGAGGCTAAATGAATACAACAAAACGACAACAATAACAACAAAAACAAAATGCCAAGAGCAATAAAGTTAAAAGAGATGGGAGTAGGAGCAGAGGGGGAACGAAACTAAAAATACACAATTAAAGTGTTTTTAAGAATACAAAAATAAAAACAACAAACAAAGGAACCTTGATGATGGCAGCACCCCAAAACAAATGACAGAGCGGTGCAGAGGGAGAGAGGGAGAGAGGGAGAGGGAAGAGCGTGCGAATAATGAAAGAAAGTTAAGAAAACATTCCATTTCAATTGTATTCGCTTCCAATGAAATGTTTTAACTCATAAGCTCACTTTTTCCCAAAAGCAACATGCGAACACAATAACCAGAATGCGAAAACAGTTGCCATGAGGGCTAAAGGGTTCTTTAGTTAGTGGTTGCAAAAGGGAAATTAATGAAAAACATATGAAGCTATGACTGCAATAAATTTTTTATTTCGTAATGATAATGCCCTGGGAAATGCAGCCAAATACAGTCCTCGTGGTATCTTACAACAGGCAAAACGGCTGACTTCCAAAATGTATCAATACAAAGTTTGTATGCAGTTCTACTACTGTATATAAACTATGTAGATATGCAAAGTAACCAAACAATGCATCAACTATAAATCCGATGCCCGATTGCTTTTTGACTGCGTTAAAAATACACGTTGACGACGTTTTGAAATTGAATACATTGTATATATTTTGTACAGCGGCATTATGAAACACGATACTTCGTTCAAACACAAAGCAACTAACATTTTGGAAGGCAGCCAACATGTTGTAAGATGGTTTGAATCTCCACTTCCATCTACATAGCTCGATTTCAGATACAGAACGGTTTGTGCCCAGACTGCTTATAAAGCAGAAAATCCTGTAGATTAGCCTTAGGCATCAGCTGATAAACATCAGGATTGTCCAGAGGGCACAATGAGCTGCATTCCATGATTCCCATCTGCTCAAGGCAATTTCCTTGGCACTGCTGTTCAAAATATTCAGTTTAGTGCACCACAAAATGTATCCGGAGTTATATACAGGGTGCAGTTTGCCAAAGGTCGCTGTGGTCTAGTAGGTAGTGTGTTGGCCTATTAGACGTAAAGCCCGGGTTCGAACCCCAAGTCAGGCATCTCCAACTAAATGAAACATGAACAAATATTTCTTCGGCGACTTCATCTCAGCAGATTTCTGCGAAAAACTCTGAGACTAAAATTTATCTGTCGTTCGAAGTCGACTTTAAACTGTAGGTCCCGCCACTCATGTATAAAAATTAACGCACACAACATAAATGGTTTGAGAAACTAGGTCGTAATCCTGACTAAAGGGCTGTAATAACCAATCACGTACGTAGTTGGCCAAAGGTTTTTTAGGCCCTGTTGATACGGTCTTCCTGCTTTTTTGTAGATCCACCGTTCATTGAAATAATGCTGCCCACAAGCAGATTGCATTTTAACCAAAAAACATGATGGTGCCACAGACCTGAGCACATCTATGTTGCTGTCAGTCTCTTCAAATTTCTTTATAATCTCACCGACTCCTTTACCAACAGGTCGATTATGCCGCCGTAATACAGCAACTTCCTCTCAGCCGGCTTCTGACAAGAACTCTGAGAATAAAATAAAATTAAATTGTCATGAAAAGTTTCTCAAAATTTTGACGTTCGTAATGGACAATAACTGTAGGTCTCAACACTCATGGATAAAATTAGCACACACACAACATAAGTGATGTCAGAAGCTAGGTTGTAGTCCTGACTTTAACGCTTTCATCGGCTTGTAAACGCTCCCTTTTCGTAAATAAAACTTCAAATGAAAATTGTAAACTGTTGACAGCCTTGTCAGCCCGTAGTGCAACCACTAAATGAATAACCCGATACAACACCAATTTTTCGTATACACTTTTTAACACTTATTTTCCTGTACACACTCGTATACAGGCATCAACCATCCTGCTCTCTTGTACACGTACACGCACGCAAACACTTGCACAAATATTGACACTCTCTGTTTTGCATTTCCATACACAAAACACACAAAAAAAAGACAAAAACCGAGAAAAAAGAGGAGCAAGAAGAGGAAGAAATGAATTTATTTTTTTAACTGTTAAACAGTAAAAGGAGATAAGTGCCATTGAAGAGGAGCTTGTGTGAGAGAGTGAAAGTGAAAGAGAATGGAAAGGAAGCAAATGATGATTTAAAAGGAAAATATTTAACATTTTAAATAAGAATTTTTATTTCAACAAAAAATAACAACAAAACAACAATAATAAAAGAGAGAATAAAGAAAAATCCATTAAAGGACAGAAAAAAACACACGACTGCTGATAACAAGTACTTGTCATGGTTGTTTATTTGTTTATGTTTGTGCTGTCAGCAACAGAGAATAAATAAAAAGCAAAAGTAATACGCAAATACAAGACCCATATACAAACACTTTCACACTTTTAAACACACACACACACATACATATGTATATAGGCAAACATTAATGCTTTCAAGTATTTCCGGTAAAATGACCTTCCAACACAAAATGAAAATCAACAGTCAGTCAACAACAACAACAACAGCAACAGCCACCAATAAAGTTAACAAACCAAGTTTAAGTGGCATCTCAAAAATTGTTTTTTTAAAATGAGCTCCATGGTAGGCTATTCTTTGATTTATTTGGGCATAAAGCTTTAAGAGCCTACCTTTAAATGTAGAGTCAAATATAAAGTAATTGTTTCTATTGTAGGTTAAATAACTAACGAAGTAGATGCTAAAAGTAAGGTTAGGTTAGTTCGGCAAGTTAATGGAAAACGAAATTAACCTCAATTACCAGTTAAGTACCATAAAGAGCCTTATCAGGATCGTAGCTAATGAAGTAGTTAACAAAAGGAAAGCAGACATGGTAAAAGCTATCCTCAACTATTTATAAAATAAAAAAAATCATGGGAATCCCAACTTGCAACCTGAACTAAGCCAGTGAAGAAAGGAACACAAAGAAATTTATAGTAGTCGGGTATCCTGAATTGTTTATAAATTAAAAGATAGATGGAATCTTAACTTGCACCCTGAACTAAACCATTGCAAAAAAGGAAAAGAAATTTTATCGTCCGACTGCTCATTTACTGAGAAAATTAATGACTATCTTTCTCTGCTTTAAAGGTTTAATTACAAAACCTTTTTTCACATGCGAAACATTGATCTGAGGCACACTGCTATGAGTTTGAAAGCAGAGGAGCGGGTTCTGTCCCCATCACACCGAGGGCAGTGAACAAAAGATAAAATACCCCAGAAGGTGATGGAATTCCTTCTGTTCTTTGCACTCCCCATGGAAAAAGGATATAAGAAAAACACCTATTGAAGCCCGACCAAACAAATTCATCTACATACATATGTACATAACATACATACATAATTGGTCATTACAACCCTTCAGTCAGGATTACGGGCCTAGTTTCTCACACCACTTGTGTTGTATGTGTTAAATTTTATACATGAGTGGCGGGATCTACAGTTTAAAGTCGACGCCGAACGACAGATTTTTGAGCAACTTTTCATGGCAATTTTAATTCAACACTCAGAGTTTTTGCCAGAAATCTGCTGAGAGGAAGTCGCCGAAGAAATATTTTTTCTATTTTGTTTTGATGTTTGGCCTGGGGATCGAACCCTGGCTTTACGTCTAATAAGCCAACACGCTACCTACTAGACAACGGCGACTTCAAAGAAATGCATCTACTCATTCATATCTAACGATCGGATTAAGGAAACAAAGCAACTTCATATGCATTTTGCCCATGAAAACAGAATAATTTAAGAATAACGAAGGGTTTAGAAACAAATTGAAAGGTTTCCGGTGGCAACTAACACGTTCGTCTGCTGAAAAAGTGAACTCAGAGTTCCCCCAAGGAATTTTTTACGCCTACAACTAATTGTCGCCGTAGTCTTATTAGACCATGGTTCTAGACCCAGCTCTGACATCTCATACAAAGTGAGATATGAACAAAGCAATCTGTTGGCAAAATCTCTCGAGAGTCAAATAAAATTGCCATGAAAAGTTTCTCAAAAATCTGTCGATCGAATTCCAAGTTAAACAGTAGGTTCCACCACTTGTGGATAAAGTTAGTATAAACAATATGGGTGGAGTGAGAAAATAGGTTGTAGACCTTATACAGTATAGGTACAAACGATTGCCTTAATAAATAAGATCTTTTCGAAACCAAAAACTTTCGATGGGTTTGAGAATCTCCAGGAGCTTATAAAGAAATAATTCAGACAATGGCAAATGAGGGTAAACGATCGAGAGAGTAACAGAGAGGCATGTCCATCTAAAAAAAATTGGGAGGATAACAGAAAACTAATAGGAAATGTGGATCGCGTTATGTTCGCCCATATTATGGTCCCTAAATAACCAATACATACCTAAGAAAATTGTTTGCATGTGTTAAATATTATTCCGGCACAATAATTAAGCATCAAAGCCGTCTGTCATCGTATAAATTTATTCAAGGCCACAAGCTATGCTCAAACAATTTCACTTGCGCTCATTTAAAGCCTCACACATGCACACACATTTGATTCAATTAACTACGCAAAGACTAAAGCATAGAACGCCATATTGACAAAATTCCCATTAAATGTAATGGAAAACGCTTTGAAGTTATGATGCTTTAATATGGCAAGGGAGTACTTTGAAATCAGTTTTTCAGTAATCATTACAGTTAACGGTAAATGAAGAACACCAAAAACCTTTGAGAACATATTTAACATCCTCCATTTTGTATTCTTCCATGTTTTTCTATTCTTCTTTTTTTTTCTTGATTTTGTAAATTTTTATTTGTTTGTGTGTTGGTTTCATTATTTAAAATTCTTCAAGTATATTTACCTGACAATAAATTTTTAATAAACCTACAAGACAGGTTTATTAAGGCAACAAATATACACACAATAAAGTGCAGAGATTTACAATTCTACACATAAAAAATCAACATGAAGTACTACTATTAGGGTGGTTCCCAGTAAAATGGAATTGAAAAAAAATTTACATTTTGCACGACAAATGTACGGTCGTAATGTGTTTTACCGCAAGTGCTGCAAAAATGTGTGCTTGAAGATGCATAATTCATGCCACAGAATTGAAGAGATTAATGATGCTGACTGGCCAAGTTTTACAAACTTCAAGTTCAAATTGACAATTAGTTTCTAATTATTGGCTTTCGATACTTGTCAGGTGTGCGGAGTGTCAGAATGAATGAGGGATTGCTTCAAAAACGTGTAAAACTTTCATAAATTGGCTGAGATGTACAGTCTTAGTGGTTAAAACGATTGTGTACAAACCCAAGCAGCCTTGCCTGCATTATTGTGTAGAGGTATGATCGTACCGACCTTTTGAACTCGTCCAGCCTATATAATGTTCACACACAAAAACTCTTTCAACCATGTTGTCCTTACGAACCTCAAGATGCTGTTCGGTGTAAACTTCCAGGTGCTTTCTACTGAAATTCGTTTTTATTTTCATTGTCCTCACCACAGAATTTACTACATATTGAGCTTGAAATGATTGCCATTGCGAGCAGATGTCCTTTGAGTCCACAATGCTCTGTCAGAAGGCTGGCTATTATTCTCAGGCTGTTTAGTACACACATACATATATAATTGGTCATTACAATCCTTTAGTCTGGATTACGACCTAGTTTCTCACACCACTTATGTAGAGTGTGGTAATTTTATACATGAGTGGCGGGACCTATAGTATAAAGTCGACTCAGAACGACAAATTTTTGAAAAGCTTTTCATGGCAATTTTATTTCATTGTCAGAGTTTTTGCCAGAAATCTGCTGAGAGGAAGTCGACTAAGAAATATTTTTTCATATTTCGTTTTGATGTCTAAACTGGGATTTGAATCCAGGCCTCTAAATAAATAAATAAATAAATAAATAAATAAATAAATAAATAATAAGCCAACAAACTACCTACTAGACAACGGCGACTAATATGCGACCCAAATCTCTTCCCTAAATTAATCAACCGGCATAGATTAAGAGTATCTGAAACCCGTTTTATTTGCGAAAACTGTTCCCCTCTCGGAACCGCCTTTTAGAACTTAAGTGTTCGAGTGGAGGTCCGACAATTAATACTATTGTGTCCCGTCGTCTATACTTCCTATACTACTCCTCATACAATTTGAATTTAGCACACTTTTCGAACACAACTTTTGCGAGTTTTTCCATGGGTTTCACATATTTCACTTTGTGAACAAACACCCGCAATGTCATTTATCACAAATTTTACCATAACTTTGAAGTAGATTTCACTAAAACAAGGAGGAAAGCACCCCTGAACCTACAGTTTAACATTGTTGCTGAACGATGTAATCCTGACGACATGCCTTTAGTCAGGATTACAACCTAGCTTCTCTCACCACTCATCCATGCTGTGTGCGTGTTAATTTTATCCACGAGTGGCAGAACCTACAATTTAAACATCGTAAAACAACAGATTTCTGAGAATCTTTTCATAACAATTTTATTCACTTTCAGGATTTTTCGCAGAAGGCTGCTGGGAAAAGGTCATTTTGATCGAAACGTCCGAGCTAAGGTTTAAATCTTGGGAGCTCGTCTAATAAACCAGCACTGTACCTACGCTGACTTTAGAAAGTTTAAGTAGCGCTAATTTTGATAGGAACTTCTCATAGTGAGAGGTCATGAAAACATGACATATGATGACAATAAGTACTACGCGTCTCTTATGCAACATACATTCATACATACATAATTGATCATTACCACGCTTTGGGTAGGATTACAACCTAGTTTCTCACATTAATTATATTGCATGTGTTACACATAAGTAGCCGGAACCCCAGTTTAAAGTCATTCATGAGGCATTTCATTGCTACTTTAATTACTTTTCGAGGTTTTGCCAAAAACCTGCTGAGATAAAGTTACCGAAGGAATAATTTTTCATATTTCGTTGTGTTGGAGAAATGTGATGTGGAGTTTAAACGGAGGCCTCACGTCTAATAAGCCAGAACTGTACCTACTTGATTACGCCGACTTCAGGTTAGTTGGTGCTAAATGTGACATGAGGCGAGATATGTCACTACCTTACGTTCTAGAATTAAAAATACTTCCCTGTTTGATAAACTCTACTCCTATTCCCATAACACTGATGGGAAAAATTATATATGCAAACCTGTAACGACGAAGTCAAAAAGGAAACCGCCTGTATCTACTGAATTACTGGCTGTCACATAAGAAATAGCTAAGCTCAGAAATAGCTGTTGAAACCAATAATCTTAAAAGTGTAGCGAGTATTAGAATTGCCCTTAACCGACGAAAATATTCTTACATTTGTTGTCTTATTTTTAACCACGAATGTGTTGAAAGAAAAGTTTACTTCATACTTTCAGAATCAAATTCAAGTTAACTTAAGTGTGTTTGAAATTCACACTGAGCGCTACTTAACTAAGGTAACAAATCAAAATTTGTTCAAGAAAATTCCATGGCCTACACACAAATACATTGAAATTTTATAACCCTTTTTGCGTTTAACGACTGTTTAAGGGCAAATTGAAGTGAATTGAATTGAATTGCTGGCCTTAGCCAAACTAAATCGCAGTATTTTTATGCATGAGTGTCTATTTGTTTAAGGTTATAACAATAAAAAATCGTACCTACAACAACAACAACACATGCTTGACAAAAAGCAAGAAAAATCAAGTATTTGACATTGATTTTGATATGAATTTCAAATGTTGTCGTAGTTTTTTTTATGTGCATTTTAAAATAGCAATCGTATGGCTGTGACGATAAATAAAAAAAGCTACAGTAACACGGGCAGTAGGAGTAGCAGTAGCAGTAACAGTAACAGTTAAAGTAACTGTAATTTATTATCTTGGCCATCTTCAAATGACATTCGTATTACAAGTGGTCTAATGGAAGATACAAAAACGCCTCAGCTGCCACTCAAATTGGTTTCTGTTTCTGTTTTCTCTCATTTGTTTCTACGAGTCTGTCTTGTGCTGAAATGCAATTGACATTTGCTTGTTGTATTGTGAATATAAAAAATAAAATAGAAAATAAAAAATAATAATTCACAAAAACAAAACCAATACAAAAAAACAACAACAATAAAGTCTTTCAGCAAAATTTATTACAATTTTATTTACATATCCAAGTGCATATCCGAATGTTTTCTTTCTTTATTTTATAACCACATTCATACTCCTATGTATGCTGACAGAAGGACAGACAGACAGACAAACATATTTAAAATTCTTCTGTTGTATTGTCAATATCAAGAATATGAAGCATATGTATGTACGTATGAAGAATAAATAAAATTTCATATTCATCATACGTCCTGTAGTACTCTTTATAACATAATTTCCTAGTACTTGTCCATATTAAGTATACGTACGCACTTGTGAATTGCAGAAAATATTGGAATTCTTTTTTTTTTTGTGGTGAATGTGTTAAAGGGTACTCAAGTATTTTTATGTTAAACGAGTAACCGTATACAGAAAAGAAAATAAAAAATATCACTTAACTCAAGGAATGCTTAACAAAATGGGAATTCATTTCAATATTGGGTGTACAAATAAATTGAAGTTAATCGCAGCAAAAGAGCTTACTTGGTGACTAGTAAGTGAAACTGGCTTTCAAAAGTTGTTCTTATTATAATGACTTCTTAAATATTTTGTGTTCGATTTAAGATTTCCAAAATTTTATTTAAAAAAAATTATCTTTCATAACCTCACTTATACAGAATTTATACCAAAAACAAAGTTTATCACACCGTAGTTTAGATTAATTGGCTGGTTAACCTGTCTTCTTACATTGCCCATGTTGAATGTGCATCTCTCTGTTGAACATTGAATCCGAACGACAGCTTTGGTAAGCTCTTCCTTGGCAATTACTCTTAGGGCCATTATTACAACTTTCCGTTAAAGTTGGGTTTACTTAAAGGTAACTTTAGCTAAAGTGAACTTTAAAGTCACCTTTAACTTATTTTCTTTATTACAACCTGATGATAAAATAAGGTTAACTTTTTGACAAATATGGCAATGCTGCAGCAATGTCGATAACACTGCTCAATTAAACTAGTTTTTGTTTAAGCTACCGGTAGGGTGATCCTCCCTTTAGCTTAACGCTCACTTCTACCATATTGTCCACTTATAATAATGAAAAACAATTTATATGGCCCTTAAAGGCTTTGCTAGAAGATTGCTGGGAGTTGTTTGCCAAAGAAAATATTTACGTCACATATTTCTGTTACTTAAGAGGTCAGAGTTAAGGGCACGAGAGTTGCTCCGTCTACTAAACTAAGCTACTACGACCTCAAGTGATGAATTATTCGCACAAAAACAAGAAAGCATTATTATAGCCATGTAAGCTGTCTATATAAAGGAGAATACATACATACATACAAAATTGATTATTACAAGTCTTTAGTCAGGATTATGACGTAGTTTCTCACACCACTAAAGTTGTGTGTGTTAAGTTTTTATATGTCAATGGCAGGACCTATTGTTTAAAGTCGTGTCCAAATAACAGATTTTGGAGAAACTTTTTCATGGCAAGAAACCTGCTGAGAGGAAGTCACCAAAGAAATATTTTTTCATATTTCGTTCAGTTGGAGATGTCTGAGCTGGGTTTTGAACCGAGGCCTCACATCTAATAAGCCAACACATTAACTACGAGACTGCAAAACTGCCAAACCAATGTAGAAAGTTACCCCCAAAAACTCCTTAATCGTGTGGCTGGAAATCCCTTTATTTCCATGTGCCTACCGATGGTTCAATAGCCCGTATATGAATTTTGAAATAGAGCAGCAGAGAATCTTCTGAATTGTTGTCTCCTGTCCATATTATCCAGAATGTTTGCAACAATACAATAAAATCTACAGATTTCCTCTTTCACATCTGTTATAGGATAGCAAGTGTCCACTAAGGGGGGAATAGATGCCATATCTATGGAGGGGTTCTTAGCAAGTTAATCTGCCCTTTCATTTTCAAAGGGTGTGCCTTTAATCCGGTACTGAGAACTTCCATCTCTTACCTACACTAAGACTTAACAAAGAGAACTAAGGTCGAGTCGCTACTAGACTATAAACATAACCCGGATAACAATTCGTTTGTCATCAAAAATTCTAAACAATCAAAAACCTAGTCACTCAGCATTTTTCACGCTTCGGAAATTGTAAAAACTTCGGCTGGAAATATACTAGACTAGGCTAGATTTGCGTTCAATAGCATCAAAGACGGAGTAAGATCCCCTTAAATACTGTTATGGGTACTAAGAACTACAGTCCAATACGATAAGATATGGAGATCAGTGGTAAATAGTTTGTATCGCACTTTGGTTACCCCAAGACAACTATTAGTGCAACTCGTATGGTCAAGGATGTCCAAATAGTAGAAGGCAAACCGAAAGCGACTTTCAAACAGCATATAAAGCCTGTATAAATCTGTAATTGAAACAAATCTAATTTCTTTTGGATCCACTTCCTATAGATTGATAACTTACAATCTGATTCCATTCTACGCAATATAATGACACAAAATGGGCAGTGAGGTTTCATTCTCTTCCAAACAAAGAGCCTGAACTGTGCATATAAAAAAAACGGACACCATAACCACCTCGGCCTTTTTTGAAACAGATTTGTGTCGAGAAACCCACTGTTTTATTTGCTTGAATAATGCCAAACACTCCTGCATATTAAATACACAATTTCGTTTGCGGTCGGTTGTGAGCTAAGGCAGCCCTCATCTTGTGTAATAGTTTTCATACCCAAATGAGTCATCTTAGATGTGTGAAGTGTCTACGGCTTCCATAATCTCCAGCGCTTTCAATCTTCCAAGGGCTAACACCAAGCACCTTATTAAGCATCCAGACGTTCGGTAACATTTTTTACTGAATTAAATTGAAGGTTTTCAAACAAAAATTTGGCCACATTAGCGATTCGAAACCGTTTTACACTGACAGTTTGACGATATAGAAGTCTTTAGCCAACCCCAAGTACGAAACAAATTCATTTACTTACTAAAATATGCTCCGAGAGTAAATAAAAATAAAAATTAATGATGTTGTGATTTTACGTTTAATTAATTCAGCTTTTCAATCGATTACGCCCTTTATAGCCACATGAAATGTTAAACGCCACTCTTACCAAAGTGTCTGACTAAATATTCATTATTAATCATACGTCACTATGTACACCAGCATTTCACTTCCACACTCTTTCTCTCTTCTCCTTGCATATTAAATAAAAGCGTTTTGGGCATATGTTTTGTGTAGAAGCATAAAAGTACGTGACTGTATGTGTGCTAGTGTGCGAGTGCGAGTGTATAGTGTGGGTGTGTATTGCGTATTTTGGGTGTTTTTTGGCTGGTTGACTAGGCGTATGAGTGTTCAGCATTCATCATACGTACCGTTGGTATGCATTTTCGTTCTAATAATTGTATGTTAATTACACTGTAAACACACGTACATACATATACACACATTTCTCCGTATACTAACATCGAGAGAAATTTTGGAAACCACCTTTTACTCCACCTCGTTCTGTTATTCTTGCTCAACACATATATGTATATAGCGATGGAAATATATTTTATATTCTCTTTTTTAGCCTTTAATTACAGTTGTTGTTCAAGTCTTAATTACAAGTTTTAAATACAATTAACCAGCAACGTTTCAACAGTACTGTGTTGTATTCTACATGGTCAGAGACAGAGGGAGAGAGAGAGGGAGAGAGTGAGTGCGAGAGGTTATTTCTTAATTATTTTTGAAAATTTTACATTCATGTGAACAACTGTCATGCCAACAACACTGATTGAATGTGAAGTTTAAGGTAAGGTTTACCCTGGCAATTCCCATTTTAATTACACAAAATTCTGATAAAGGAATGTCAAGTTAAATTAATATTGATCTCTATAGACACCCTACACTAAAATCGGCAATATTGCTGTTTTATTTCGTTTTATTTCGTTAATGATTTGAAAGTTTTAAAATTTCAGCAAATAATACAATATTGTCGGAAGATTTCAGACTTTGGTTTACACTATTCTGAGTTTTTTTCCACAAAAAAAAAAATTTCTTGGCAGTATATTTATGTTGCTAGGATAGGAATCACTTCCAGAATTGGAATGGAATAATTAAAGTGTTTTCTATTGGCTCTATTTTGAGGTCCTATGGATTAAGAATATAAACAACAGCGAATAAATATTTTCACAGAAAAGCTGTTCCGAAAAGCCAGCCTATGTTTGCCTTATTGGCAGTATCAACAACATCAGAAACTTCCTTAAACATCGCAGTGTCCTTACGCACATTAAACTTATCGCAATACAAACGTGGACTAAAATAAAGGAAGTCTAACGATTATGATTAACGAAACCTAAGGAAACCCAATTCTGGTTTAACTTACTTCACTATTTCGTATTATTTTCGGACAAGTGCTTGACGATCTACTCCAAATTCCTATTGCAAAGCACGTTGTAACTGCAAAATCAGATGAGTTTTCTCTCAATCACTGTATTCTTGCTTTCATTGTTTTGAATAAAGACGTGCATAGTAGCGGGATATTCCCTGCAAATCTATTGATTTGCTCGGAGAGCCAGACTCATTCAGAGGTAACACTTACATGGATTCCGAGGCAAAGAGATATCGTTGGAAATTTTATTGATGATGAGCTAATCCCGACCGGTAAAGAGTTCACAGTCTTCCGCTTGTTACAGGACATAGGTATTTCGATGCCTCAGTTTAATTGGATATTCCCCTCTCGTTTTACGGGGAGGCACAATCTCATTGGCAGCAAGAGCACGTGCGATATATTTCTAGACTCTGGTGGATACATATGAACTGACTTTTCTCCTTAAATCACATTCCCATCCATCATACCATAGCGATTCTCACGGGCCACTGTCCTTTTCGTAGGCATTCTGTGGTTTTAAGGAGAAGGAAGAGACTGTCTTTCACATCATGTGCCAGTTCCCTATTTTTGTCATGAAAAGACAGCGATTTTTGATGTCCCACTTTCTGGCATCCTTGACCGAGTCGTCTAATGTATAGGGTCAATCAAAGGGGTCCGCCAACTAACCTAAGCAAGCCAAACATTGCATCTTTTTTATACAAATTTGTATAGGCAGACAATAAACGGACATAAGTACAGCCACGGTATTCCTAAGAGATTTTTTCCTCTTGTGTTTGTATCCATCCTCTGGGATAGATCCTCTGTTCTTCAGGCAGAAATCTACTCTACCAGTAGAGGTAGAAATCTACTCTACAAGTAGTGGTCGTTCCCACGACAATCGGATCTTCGCTCCGGAACGACTCGACTCAACATCAGCCAAGGATTCTCAACTCAGAGAAAGCTGTATCAACCGGAATTTTTTTCCCAAAGGAGAGGCTTCCGGAGAAAACAATAGAACTGTTACAACAACAACAACCAGTAGAGGTATAATGGCTGACCGCTCATGTAAAGCAAATTAGATTCAAGAATATGAAATAGTCTTGAAATCCTGGAGGAATATTGACATTACTATGAGGACATTACAAGAGGACAAGTAAGTATCGCTGGTTTGTTATATGTAAACCTGCTTTAACAAGATACTAGTATGACGCTCATATTACTGGGCATTGTATCCTAAAGGAAGTAGCTGCTTACCAGATATTTTCAGGTAGAGATTGACTATATGGATGTACTCTGTTCCCCATTACTAGACTCGCTATTTATTGTGAATATCTAAGAAAGATGGATCTCTTTTACTTTCTTCATTAACCGCGATTATCATAGAGCAACCAGTCAGTACATCTGACGCAAGTGCTTAGAATATCTAGGATTTCGTTTGCTTTTGAAATTCTAAAAACGAGATAAGAAATATCTGGAAGACTACTACATGGGTAGTACTTAAAAGAGATCGAAGTATTTGCTTCTGAGCGCCTTGCGAGCCACTGAAAATGTTTTCTAGCCTTCCGCCCTAGTGAAACTCAAAAATTTAATTATAAAACTGATAGAAAAAGTGAAAAGTGAAAATTCCTATAATGCATAGAGAGTAGCAAACTTATTATAAATTTAAAAAGAAAAAATTTTCATTATAAATGCGTAGCATAAAAACATTCTCTTGAATTGCAAAAGTTTTTCTCTCCAATTTGAAAATAAATTTGAAAAACTCAAAAACAAAAATAAATTTTAATTTTATTTGTTTGTTTAACGTTTGAAATTCGTTTTCGTTTGCGTGTTTTTAATTGTGATTAAACAAAATTGGAAATTAAAACTGAAACTGAAACAGTTTTTTTTAATTGTCATCATGTCAGTGTCGGTGAAACAAATCTAATATTTCTCTTACGCTGCTGCTATTACTTCATAATTAATTAGTTTTGCTTTAAAATAACAATTGCAGTTGAAGTTATTGATCAAACAAATCTGAAAACAAAAATTATAAAAAATAACGAGAGGTGTCTGGATAACACCCAGTTAAAGAAAATTGTAACTTAATTAGTCGTTAATATGAAGCCTGAAAAAAATTGTATTCCAATCAACGCATATATCCCTAGTATATACAGAAAATCCTCCCATCTAGTGGATAACAGCTTCAAAACAATCTAATTCCAAGATTCTAAACGGAGTGAGAAGGCAATCCGCCATCCTTGTTACCAATGACCTGAGACACCAACCAGTTTACTTTACGCAATGCTGCCGTTATTCTATTGGGTGTTGAACTTAACAAAGTGCTGGCTTGAGCAGCTGTATTGACATGCCATTCACAGGCTATTATCCCCCGGTACTAATTTTTTCTATGTGAAGCCTTATGACAGCTTCAATTTAGCCCTCAGGTTCAATTTAGGTGATAAACCTAGGTGTGCTAGGTATATAGGACATAGATCATTGCAGTGACTGCTAGGCGGAAGTCATGGCTATTCTCATAGCGATTAAATGACTGCACAGTAGTGGAATATTCCTTGAATATATGCTAATATACTCGAATAAGCAGGCTGCCATAAAGACCTTTTCAAACATCATGTAAACATCGAAGCCTATTTCTCCTAATGGCGAATAATTCTAAGATCTTCACTAATTGAGCCCATAGGTATAGGGAAAGACACATCAAGAAACTCTGTTACAGATGTACAGACCAGAATAGACAACTTCGTGTAACACCTCATATATGATCCGTGCATAGTATTCACTTTGGTCACGATTAGATTTGAAATAAATTCAATTTCTTGTCTAATGCTTCCTGGATAGAAAGGAAGGCCTGTTTGGCAGTTAGGTTATGCTGGTCTAATATCTTTCTAATACAAAGGCATGTCCATCGAACGGACCGATACTTAGTGTATCACAGCCTAACACTCACGCGAACGAGTGCAACAATGCTGGGAACCCCATTCTTGATCATAAAATTCCCTTTATTATGGTTGGGTCTCCCGAAACAACATCTTTGCATTGCTTTTAGGTTCTGCTACAATTAAGATGTCCAAAGCAATTAATCTTTTTTTTTTTTGACCAGACCAATTAAATCAAAACAAATTTATTACTTGTACAACAACAACAACAATAATAACAATAATAATAATAAATTTTATACTTAATTTGACAGAATTAATTGCCAGTAATTAAATTCTTTAAACGCGCACCCAGAGACATACATATGTACGTGCCTATACCATTTTAAAGTGTAAGAAATGTGAAAATTATTTGAAGGCTTTTTAAAAAATACACTGTGCAACAGGACATAATTCTTCGAATGAAATCTTGCTAAGATTCATGTTGCTGTAAGGTATGACTGCCTTCCAAAATGTATCAATACAAAGTTTGTATGCAGTTCTACTACGGTATATAAACTATGTAGATATGCAAAGTAACCAAACACTGCATCAACTATAAATCCGATGCCCGATTGCTTTTTGACTGCGTTAAAAATACACATTGATGACGTTTTGAAATAGAATACATTGTAAACATTTTGTACAGCGGCATTATGACACACGATACTTTGTTCAAACACAAAACAACTAACATTTTGGAAGGCAGCCTATATCGGATTCAAGCTGACTAAAAGCATTTCTATTGTTAGCATAGTATGCCTCGAAACTCCTGTAGCCTTCTGGTCAAGTAAAAAACTGTATCTGGTGATTTGGATTCAGTTTGTATGTCCATCACCAGTGCAGTGGAATTGTCTCGCCTTCTTTGCTAATTCTATATACACAGATAATCCTGTATTTCGATGGGATTACTACTGCATTCCTAGGTTTTTCTTCGAGTGGAGATATCCAAGTCACCGTAGTCAAGTAGGTAGTGTGTTGGATTGTTAGACGCGAGGCCACGGTTCAAACCTCAGGTGAGGCATCCAAACGAAATACGAAAAAACATTTCTTCGGCCACTTGCTCTCAACCGATTTCTGGCAAAAACTCTGAGATTAAAAGAATATTTGCCATGAAAAGTTTCTCAAAAAATCTGTCGTACGGAGTTGACTTTAAACTGAAGGTCACGCCATTCATTTATAAAAAATTAACACGCACAACATAAGTGGTGTGGGAAGCTGGGTCGTAATCCTGACTACAGGATTGTAATGACCAATTACACAGCACTACATAGGTTTTGGAAATAAGATGACACCAGGTTTTTCCGAATGCATTTTGCGCGCTGAACACGAATCTATCACGTCAGGTATTTGAGAAAAAGGGGGTTGAAACCCCTAAAAATAGCGTTTTTGGCCATTTTTGAGCTAAACACTGACGTGCTAGAACCATCGCTATTGTCAGAAATTGACAATTGATCTTTGCTCTTTAAAATGAACCCAAAGCCAAATTGTTTGCATGCACACTTAAAGTGGGAGGTGGGTTTATGTCAAGGGGTGCAAGAGAAAAAGAAACACATTACGGAGGTCCTTAAAAATTAATCAGATTTACTCGAAAATTGTCACACAGGGGTTTTTGGGGTCTCTGATTACAGATCTTCATTCAGATTTAAAAAATTCAAAATGGCGGATCCAATATGGCGGTTGAGGTTTATAAAAATTAATCAGAATTACTTGACCGCCATATTGGCTCCTTTGCCTTCGGAAACACCTGGAGTCATTTTGTTTGCACAAAAAAAGTCCAAATTTGAAGGGCTGTGTTATTTATGTATGTACGTATGAAGATATTCAAGCATAATATTTTTAACATTCATAAGGAATTTCGATGGTGCCTTTAAAATACAATAGAATTCTTAAGAAAGTTGAAGAAGCTGTGGTCGATTACAGATTATTTGGTGACTCAGTGAAGAAATTCGTGTATAATATCGTTGACAACACCTCTGAGATTTAACATAGAAAATAAAGTCGAATCGGTCATACAATCATAAGGTATTTCGAAGGTGTCTCCAGAATGTTGTAGAATTCTTAAGAAAGCCGAAGAAACCGTGGTCGATTACAGAATATTTGGTGACTCAGGATAGTCTTCCAGTGAAGATATTCGTGTATAATATCGTTGACAACACCTCTGAGACTTAACATAGAAAATAAAGGCGAATCGGTCATCCAATCAAAAGGAATTTTGAAGGTGTCTCCAGAATAGATTAGAATTCTAAAGTTGAAGAAACCGTGGTCGATTAAGGAATATTTGGTGACTCAGTATAGTCCTCTTTTCAGCATATTCGAGTATAATACACCTCCGGAACTTAACATAGAAAATAAAGGTAAATCGGTCATACAATCATAAGGAATCGATGGTGTCTATAGAATGGAGTAGAATTCTAAAGAAAGCTAAAGAAATCGTGGTCGATTACACAATATCTGCCGATTCAAAATACTCCAAGACCGACTGGGACAGTGAGACTTAAGATAGACCTGCAAACAAACTGATTACTTCAATTCTTAATTAAAAATATTTCTATGAGTGAATGGAAAAGTCGCCGTGATCTAGTAGGTAGTGTGTTGGCTTATTAGACGACAACCCAGTGTCGAGCTCCAGGCCAGACATCAAAATAAAATACAAAAAGTATTTCTTCGGCGTCTTCCTCTCAGCAGATTTCTGGCAAAAGCTCTGAGTAAATAAAATTGCCATTAAAACTTTCTCAAAAATCTGTCGTTCGGAGTCGACTTTAAACTGTAGGTCCCTCCGCTCATGTATAAAATTACCACATACAACATAAGTGGTGTGATAAACTAGGTCGTAATCCTGACTGAAGGGTTGTAATGACCAATTATGTATGTATGTGTGTATAGAATGGAGTAGAATTCTAAAAAAAGATGAAGAAACCGAGTTTGATTACAGAGCATCTGGCGATTCAAAATACTCCAAGACCGATTGGGACAGTGCGACTTAAGATAGACCTGCAAACAAACAGATGACTACTGCAATTCTTAACTCAAAATATTTCGATAAGCGAAGGGATCCCTAAGGATCTAAAAGAATGTGTAACTATAAATCTATTGAATAAGCAATCGGCTTTCCGAAGAGGCAATGAAAAACCTGAAACGCCAACGAAACATTTGCTATCCAAAGAATTGTGTATCAATCACGAAAATTTCCAGGTTCTCAGGATAAACTGAGTAACTCTGAGTATACAGGTGATATCTGACTGCTCTCCAACAAGTATTCTATTCGGCCATTAAGCTGTCTTATAGAGAAAGTGGTAAGAATTATTGAAAAATGGAAAGTCGTGCGTATAAACTCGGAAAAGGAAGGAAGTTAACGAATTCTGTTATTGGGGATGTCAAGTAAAGACATTAAAAAACGCATGAAGAAAGTCTTCAATTCTAACTTTTTTCCCTAGGAACTGATACGAAATCGGCAGCTATTAATCAAGTTTAAAGCCAGACATTATTACAACGATTAAACCTTTGAGGCCATACATGGTTATGGCAAAAAAAAGTTAAAAATATTGCCCCAGAAACCTATTTTAAAAAAACTTTCATTCTTAATCTAATATTTAAAATGAAAAATTGTTACACAGTGTAAAAGATAAAAAGAATTTTTTTATAATACTAACCTGACGTTGAAGAATGTAACTGAATTCGTTGGCTGCAAAGCGATGACTTTCACTCATTTTGAATGGAAAAGAATTTTTTTTTTTTGGATGTTTTCTTCGTTCGTTTAAACGAACAAAAAAAAATTGAAAAACAATTCAAAACAGGATGGTTTCCCAATTCACGTTGATATTGATAATGATGATAACGATGATGAGGGTCGTGATGATAATAACACAGATAAGGTGAGGTGACTGGCTGTGATAAACGCTATGGCTGAACACTCAATGCATAAAACGTTGAGATTATAAGCTACAAGCTGTCTTGTTACGGCGATGATTGTGATGATGGCTGCTCTTGATAAGGAGGAATTGGATAAAAGAAAAATTGTTACAACAATTATGAGAAATTAGAACGATTTGAGGGCGTATGTATGCGAGTAGATTAGGCTTAAGGGAATAACAAAAGTTTCTGGTGGGATGACACAGCTGGATAAGAAACAATTTTGTTTTTGTGTAGCCTACTCAGGCTTACACATGTAACTTATATTTGAAGTGTTTGATTATAATACGTGTGCTTGAAGTGTTCACTTTTTTTCCTTTTTTGATTTCGAATTAAAAACGCATTTTATTTAACAACAATAACTCGACGTGTTACTTTACAAGACTTTATCTCTTTTATTTTTTTTTTTATTTTTTTTTGTTTGTTGGCACTTAAATTTTCGTATTCTTTGATGAAAAATTTTTGTATAACGAAGCGGAAATTTTTTGTTTTAATGGAGCAAAAAGTTTAAATGAAAACAACACCACGAATGCACTCAACCGAAATGATGAAATAAAATTTTGAATTTTTTTTTTTTTTTCAAACACAATCTCCTTAGAATTTTAAAATTTTTTTTTTTTAAATTGCTTTTTTATTTTTTTTTGTATTTTTTTAAATTTTATTTCAAAAATTAAATGAAAAACTTGTGAATATTTTTCTTTAAGTTGCCATAAGAACTGTTTTAAGACTCGTTGATAAGTTCGTTTGACGTTTACTTTAGAACTGATTGCATAGACAGCAAAAAATTGTTGCGAAACTTCCGACACAAGGATATTTAAGCTTTAAATATTTTGTTTTTGTTGGGTTTTTGGATTTTTGTTTGTGTTTGTATTTGATTTTACTTTGCGCTTTTACTTTCAATACTACAATAACAATAACAACAACAACAATACAAAAACTGAAATATTTCTGTTGTTGTCGTAGTCAATGTAATCGTTATTCTTTTTCTCTGTGTGATAATTTTTGTTTTTCTTTTACACTTTTTATCTCTTCTTATATTTTTCTCTCTCTTGCATTGAAAAAAAAACAAAAATATTACTTTCCGTGTCGCGTATTTACAATACTTCAATCAACAGCACTACGCCAAAATGCCATCCATACATGCCGTTAAATATTCTCCAGATTTTTTTAGTAGAGCCCCTAAATTTATGCAATCATTTTATTGTTTTCCTTGCTTCACTTTCATATGTATTTCTCGGTTTTTGTCACTTGTTTTCTCTCTCTCTCTCACTCTCTGCTCTGCTCTCTATTATTTATTTGTCCTGTTACTTCCTTATTGTATGAGTTGTGAACAATGAATGACTGTGTATGGCTGTTTAAATCACAAATATTCTCCTACACTCATACACACACACACATACACATACACTTGCTCCCATAGTCTCCGTAAACACTAAAATTCACATTCTGTATTATCAATAGCAATTACAACTACAACTACAGCAACAACTTGATAGTTCACATAGTACTTGTGATAAATTTTAGCCGGAAATAAATGTTAACAGTGTCTGTTAATTAACATTTGAAATGTTTATAACAGAGAAAGAGCAATTGAAAGCTTTTCCACATGCCCATAAGTTTTGTTAATGTTTGAAAAGTTTTTATTGTAAAATAAAAACTTTTTCTGTTAATACAGGGTGTTACATCCACTTTAGAATTATAGTGATAATAAACGTTAATTTCAAATTGTTGAATATATTGCATAAAATGTACATCCAGAGATGGAAATCATGAAAGTTAGAATTTGTTTTCAAACGTGCCTTTTTCTTCTATTGATAGATCATGTTGCCATCGAAAGCTGAGGATACCTGGTTACACCGATACAATCGGAGACTGTATGTGTATGTGAGCTCTATACAGCTCTATCCTGAAACCTCTTTAAAAATAAGTTTTTACTGAAATTTCCCTAAGAAATCTTTATTAGTGAGAGACGTAATCCCAGCCTGGGATTTTCAGGGGAACCCCGATCGTTCATTATGCCCATTATGCTGGGAAATATTGCGACATTACTTTGAACATCATGGTAATGTTGTAGAATGTGTGCGAAAATTGCGTACGGATTTTGGAAGAAGAGAAGCACCGTCAGCTCCGTATGTTCGTTATCTTGTGAAAAAAGTGAAAGAAACTGGCATCCTCATCGATAAACCAAAGCGTGAAAAGCCAAAAACAGTACGTACACCCGAGAATATTGCTGCTGTGGCAGAAAGTGTGTATGAAGCACCATCAACATCAATTCACTGTCGTTCTCAACAATTGAACATTTCGGAGACATCATTGAGACGAATTTTGCATAAAGACCTTGGTATGACGCCATACAAAGTCCAATTGGTTCAGGTGTTTTCGCTTCGCTAAGTGGGCCTGCGGTCGACTTACAGAAGATGCCGATTTTGGCAAAAAGAAAAATCATCTTTCCAGATGAAGCTCATTTTGATCTTGGCGGGTATGTAAACAAGCAAAATTGTCGCATTTGGGGCACAGAAAACTCGTACGCATACATTGAAAAGCCGACGCACCCAAAATGAGTCACTGTTTGGTGCGGATTTTGGTCCAGAGGCATAATTGGGCCATTTTTCTTCGAAAGCGAGCAAGGAGTGGCCGTTACAGTCAATGGCGATCGTTATCGGACCATGTTAAACGAATTTTTGTTCACAAAAATTGAAGAGGAGGATATTGGCAACATTTGGTTTCAACAGGACGGCGCTGCGTGCAACACAGCCGAAGCTACACTCGTTGTTTTGCGCCCTGTTTTTGAAGATCGCATTATCAGCCGCAGAGCTGATGTCGTTTGGCCACCTCGGAGCTGCGATTTGACACCGTTGGACTATTATTTGTGGGGTGCCGTCAAAGATAAGTGTTACGTCGACAAGCCACAGACAATTGACGCTTTAAAGGACAATATTCGTAAAGCCATTGGTGAAATACAGCTGAACACAATCGATAAGGTGCTTAAAAATTGGACCGATCGTGTATGGCCAGCCGAGGCACCCATTTGAATGAAATTATTTTCCATTATTAACAGGAAGGATTGTACTTTCAAATAAATAAAGAAATTTGAGAAAATATTCAGTAGTTTTTTTTTTTTTTTTTTGTAAAGCATTTTCAAAAAAAGTTATTTGGCGGACCCTTTAGATGCGTTTAAAAATTTCTTACTGAAAGGGAGTGTCCTGATGACAAGGACAGGATCATGTGCTTGGCGGAAAATGATAACAGACGTATGAGGGCGCGTATTATCCATCCAACCGGAAAAATTTGGCGGCATTGCTAACGAGCATCTGCAATTGATCTGCTGACAACGGTAAATCAAATCTCATCTGGAGATATGTTGTGGAAAAAGGCAGTATGTGTATATGCCACAGTTTTTTCAAGATCAACTTTACTTAACAAACACTTCGGTGGACCCCGCAAGAAGGAGCCTTGGTTCCCCGATTGCTAAACAACGTTAGAAACTTCGCCTACCAAACAACTGACATAAGCTCATAAGCTTAGAACGCAAACTACCTAATGATAGAACCCACTTGCAAGGTATTTTATCGATAACCTGACTTGTAAAATATAAGAATAAAAGATTTTTTAAATTATTTTCTAATTACAGAAAGGGCCTTACTTTGCATAAGTCATACAATTATATGAGCAATTGGCTTTTATTTTTTAATCATAATCAAATCAAACAGTCAACAACATACGATTGTCAAACGAAAAATTATAAAATTTCAAGAGGAAAAAATTAAAAAATTGCTGCAGAAATCTAAACAATAATTCGTTAAATATGGCTTTACAGCATAGTAAAAATTTCATCCGTCAGTATGGCGGTAAACTTTTGAAATTCCCACCGCAATCAATTATTAAACGCAACACCCATTTTGACTTTACCAATACCGTGTGTGGCAATCGTGAACATGTGGGTTACGGATTAAACGGTTGCCCCATTTACGTTGATCTCATACATCATCCAATACCAGCAATACGCTTTAGAGAATCCACTCCCGAAATATGTGCCTTAAGGAAGAAGGAAGAGGACGATTGGAAGAATTTAAAAAAAGATGAAATCAAGAAATTGTATCGCTACAGTTTCTGTCAAACATTTTCCGAATTCAAAGCGCCAACGGGAGAGTGGAAACTACATTTAGGTGTGGGTTTTTGGGCATGTACTATTGCTTTACTCTTTCAATTTGCCGTAGCTGGTGTTTATCAAGAGTTACCGGATACATTCAATGAAGATCGACGTCAACTTCAATTGAAGAGAATGATTTGTTTGGAAGTAGAACCCATTACGGGTCTGTCTTCTAAGTGGGACTATGAAATCGGTGATTGGAAGAAGTAATTTTAACTGAAATTCTCTTAAAAAACAATTTTCTTCTTTCTTTTGTTGTTGTATGTAATCTTTAATTAGTGAAATAAATACATTCAGTGTATAATGAAAGCTGGTGATGAAATTTAATCGGCATATGTAGTTTAAGGCTTTGAACAGTGGACACACATGATGCTTTAAAATCTAGAAGTATGAGGGATGGCGATGTGGAAGACATATGCTTCCAAGATTTTTTTGTATTCCTTTTCAAAAAGTTTCATAATTAAGTAGATCAGTGTTCTACTTTAGCAATTTCTAGCATAGTAGGGTTGTCATCAACTGTTCTCTTGAAATAACACGATTTGTAAACATGTACTGGGTTGTTGTATTTGCTAACTAAGCCCTGCTCTTACTCAAGCGCTGGCGCTGCATAACTTCCGCGTCCACATGGAAGTCTTCAACAGAAGGCCAAAGAAATGTCCTTATTGTACGGCAATAGATATCTGAATCTCGGTACTTTCGTACTACAGAGTACAATTTGTTCGAATACGTATATTTTAATTTTCGTATCGGGTTACAGAGTAACCCCCATGATCTTGCGGATCAATTGCCATCGCTAAAGCGGGCAGACAGTCTTTCTGGAAACTTCTAGTGGAGTAAAACCAAAATCGGTCATATTGTGTGGCTCATGACATCGCGCTGTTGTGGCCTTCATAATCTTCAATAGCAGGTCAAAAACATATGCTTATTGTACGTCAATAGAGTTCTACGTTTCCGATAACGTTTCTCTCAGAAATATTTGCATAAAAATACGGCCCAATGCCTCCTCCCTCCGATTGAGAAATGAGCTTCAGCGCTGAAGCAAATTTCGAGCTTAAAATCACGGTTACAAACCTATTGCCTTAGCAATCAATCAATCAAGCACACCGACGACATTATGAATGATTAACTCACATTAATTCTTGCTTGATTTGGTGTTAATAGAAAAAGAGGTGCAAGTCCAAATGCCCCCTAATGAGCTGTCAAATGCGACCAGTTACTGAGTAAACCGCCGCACTCTCCCTAACTCTCGTGAGTGCGTTAAGTTGCGCTGATGCACAGGCCTCTTGGAATCACTAACATATACAGTCTGTTAAATTTACTTTATAATCTTGCCAGCCGCATCTTGAAGTCGCCGTGGTCTAGTAGGTAGTGTGTTGGCTTATTAGACGAAAAGCCACGGTTCGAGCCCCAGGCCAGACATCAAAATAAAATACAAAAAGTATTTCTTCGGCGACTTCCTCTCAGCAGATTTCTGGCTAAAACTCTGAGAGTAAATAAAATTGCCATGAAAAGTTTCTCAAAAATCTGTCGTTCGGAGTCGACTTTAAACTGTAGGTCCCGCCACTCATGTATAAAATTAACACACACAACATAAGTGGTGTGAGAAACTAGGTCGTAATCCTGACTGAAGGGTTGTAATGACCAATTATGTATGTAATCTTGCCAACTGCTTGCGTAGTAGATCGATTAAGGCGATCATAATCCGTTCTTAAGGTTTGTTAATTGGCTTCGTTTGCATTACCAGTTTGTACGTTGTTAAGCGATCTTTATTCGTGAATGGCAAACCCTTCACTAAATACATAACACTTCAGATAAAAGATATTTGACAACTGACAGCCTTGCCAGATCTACGAATTTTAAATACCTAAAAACATAACTCTGTAGTATAAGGAAACAAAATTACTTCATTCGATTATTTTATAAGTCTGTCTGTCTGTCTGTCACACGCACATGTTTTTAAAACAAATTTGAATTTTATTTTGAAAATTTTTTTCCCCATTGCCTTGCTTCAAAATGTGCGAATATCCCTGTCTGGGGCCGGTAATTAAAGAAAAATTTCGGTATTTAACACTGATTTTATTGGACTGCTGGCAACGTGAATATGATAAACGACCCTATCGTTGCTTTAAATTTGAACGTTTAATGTTTGAGGAACGTTTTGATCGAAAATATCATTTCATAAGGGATTTTCCCGTTATTGTGCAATTCTTACAGAAACGTTATTTAAATTCAATGAAATTAGTGGGCTTGGACGTGACCACCTATATGTTGCAGACACTGTATGATTTTGTGGAAAGTTTAAAGAGATTCAAATTTATTGAATTGAAATTAATGAATTTGCCCACAACATTCTATGAGGTTATGACGAATAATGTGGATCATATGAAGCTAACAGAGCTGTCGTTGGAAGGTAATTGAGGACAGAGAGTAGAGATGCTTTAGTTTGTTTATTGAAATGGGGATTTCCGATTTTTATTTAAAGGTACTCCCTTAACGGATAATGACATCGTTTTTTTGCGTTTGTATGTGATAAAATCTTTAAAGTTAGAAAGTTTGAATGTAAACTCTTGCAGCATTACACAATATAATTTTGCTGATATTGCTGATGGTGTTTACAAATCTTTAAAGGTTCATACTTTCAAGGCCTCCTATCTGTTGGGCTTACATTTGCATTTGGACAGTCAAAAAGTGGCCCATACAGTGGCCTCTTTGTTGTGGCAAAATAAACTACAAACATTGGAGCTGGAAAATTGTGGTTTTCAGGCAGAAGATATGGAACTGTTGGCTGAGTATTTGTATAATAAAGATTGTAAATTAGTTTCTTTGAATCTGGCCTATAATAAGATTGGTGCAAATGGTGCCCTTGAGCTCCTAAAGGCCATTGCTTGTAGCAGTACTTTGAAGCATTTGAATTTGAATGGCTGTGGCTTGGGCTCACATGGTGGCGAAATAGTGGCACATTATTTAAGTTCCTGTTGGAATCTGGAGTCTTTAATGTTGCAATACAATAATATTAAAGCCGAGATCGTTACCATGATATTGCTATGCATGAAGAAGTCTTGTAAACTTTTCAAATTGCATTTGTATGGCAATTCATATAATCCACGTACGGGCAAGATTCTAAGAAGGCTTTTGGAATCGAGAGTTTTGCCCCAAGATTACATTGACATTACATTTACATATGATGACACAATACCGGGTTACAGGGTTATACCCTGGAGGCCTTAATGTACAGAAATAAGATCTCATCAAGTTTTTTTCTTTTTTTGGGGAGTAAATTTGATTGTAAATAAAAAAATTTGTCAATACAAACTAATTTAAGAGCTTATATTTAAATAAACATGTTTAAATAAATGTAATACTTACCTGATAACGTTATGGCTTACAACTCTTTAGGCTTGCAAACGGGCACTGTGATTAGCGCCTTAATAGCTCAAACCGTTTCCATTTAATATCCACCATCAAACATATCTCTGTTATGCCTTAAAAACAAACGGCTCCTAAAAGAAAAAGAGAGAAAAAAACAAGAAAAACAAAAACATAAGTGACTATTTATTGTATTAAAGGACAGTCATGTCATCAGTAATTATTGTTAACATGACCATGTTTAGTAGATTTTCTCGTCAAACATAAAAAACGCAGACACAATGACTCTATTTTCGAACTGCACACAGTCGTAAGTACACTGAGTCTATAAATAAAACAATTATTCGGTATTTAAAAGATGATTTTATTTATTAATAGAACCGAACAAAGCCAAACAGCGTTGGCACGTGTTATACCAGTATCAACAGTCTGTCATTCAGTCTGTCTGCCTGTCTGCCCGCCCTGTGTGTCCGTCCTGCATGGCACTTATTTGGCTGCGAATTGCCTTTGTACATACGGATGCTGGAAATAATTTTTCTACTTAAAATGAATCAAATATAATCATTTTGTTTATTTCCCCCACATTCTTCTCTAGTTTATTTTGAATTTGTTTTTTTATTTTTATTTTTATTATTGTGCTCTCATTGCCACACCATGTGCGGCTGTAATAATTGGTGTGGATAGATGAGATGTTGGATGGTAAAGTTATGATAAGAATTCGTATGTCAAATATCAGATGTATTCTTGCAGTCTAATCATGGGAATCGTGTAGATATGCATGTCTGAAGTGAAACCGAGAAGTAGTGTAGGACCACTACAAGTAATCAATAAATTCATTGAAGCAATTGCTTCTACTCACCGCAGAATTGTTAATTGAGTTGTAATGCTATTGAAAGGAAATTTCCAATTTATTTTTATTTTTATATCTCCCCCGTCTACCTGTTGCCCTGACAAATTTCACACTGCTGCTCTTTTTGAAGAAGAATAACTCCCGGCCTAGTACTTGACAAGCACCCAAGTGTTTTAAACCTGAATTAGTACACCAACGTCACACAGGTTCTAAGAATCAACAGAATCTACATACTGGGTTTGAAGTGATTCCAATCCTTAGCAAATGTTCTTTTAGGCTATATTACTCGATCAGAAAGTATGTTATTAATCTCAGACTTCTCCTCAATAGTCTGACACATGACTCAAATTTCTTCCCAATTGGATTACTTCGCAAAAGCTTATACTATGTTCAGATATGCACTTTTATTGAGTCAATATACGGTTAATTGAGTACAATATTTTAAGTGTTCAGGCATAATAATATACGCAGTTCAACTGCTTATTCAATATTCATTTGCAAGCTGGTAAACAAAACAAGTGGTTGTTTCAACAACATTGTTTTTATTTTATTTTGTTTTCTTTTATTTGTCGTTGTTGACATTTGAGTTGTCAAATATCAACAGAAAGTGTTCGGTAAATTATGACAGTGCTACATTTTATGTTTTACTCAATATTATGACAATATGCGTATTTATTGAAACTTATATGAAATATTGATCTCAATACTGGCGTTTATTGCGATTTACGCAATAAAGGTGCATATCTGAACACCATATTATATTGTCTCATACCCATTTGACTAGAGAAGAGTAGTAGCCTCTCTTTATCTTCCTTTTTTCTATTCCATAAAAATGTTTTGGTTCATGCAACGGCATACCTCTTCATTGCCGTAAAGTCCCTTATGACGTCCATACATATATACATACATAATTGGTCATTACAACCAGGATTACGATCTGGTTTCTCAGTTTTTCTTGGCGTCCAGCAGATCATAAACTTCCACTTAAAAGATACATGTGAGTTTCTAAATGGGTTCTGAATATTTTACTTTGGCACGGAACACCCCTTCTCTTGCAAAATTTTAAGTGCTTGACACATCTGTACACCGCAAGAAGAATACGTCCCCTTCCAATCCAAAGGAACATTCAATATTAAGGAAACACATCACAAACTATAGGTTTTGTAAGTTCTGTCATGGAGACAAAACTGACGGCAATTCAATTTCCCAGATGACTTTACCTTCTGATGAATCTTATATTTGACTTGTCTTCCATTATCATCATGGTTATGTGTCTCGCTACTGATTATTACAATACTAGCCAGTCTCTACCTTATCCACTTTCATTTAAGCTGTCTTTAAATTTATCCTGCTTCTTCCAACAATGGCCACATAGATTACATTCAGTCTGACCAGCATAATACACATCGAATGCATAATTTTTGGTTTACGTTGTCGTGGAATTTTTAGCAAGTCCTCTGTACATTATGCTTGGCTATCGTCCTCCTATATGGTCTTCTATACCACTTTTAGTGGTAGTATTATTCCTAGACATTTTACCTCCATTTATCATGATACGTCCTCAACCAAGAATCAAGTGTTATCCTCTAAGAGGCTCAGGGATCAATGGTCTCCTGGATAAATTATTTGTAGAGAGAGTGAAGTCTCTAAATTGAGTCTGAGAGCAACTAATTAGCTTGAAAAAAAGCTTCTTAAATTTGTCGTTTAGAATCGACGTTAAACTGTAGTTCCCACAGAACATAGAGTGGTGGCCTTATAATTAGAAACGATGTTTCTAGAACAGAGTTCTCTGGAGTGACGAACCTAAGTTTAGTTTGTCCCAATCTGATAGAAAAATGTATGTAAGATGTCCTCCAAACAAAGCCTTTGATCCCAGGTACACAGTGAAAACTGTAAAACAAATTAACAAACATACATGTTGCTAAGTCGTTTCTAATTATAAGGCCTCCAATGTAGGTGGTTTAAAAAGCTAAGGTTGTAATCCTGACTATGCAATTTTATTGGCTGTATCAATGCATGAGCTTGTCAATGGAACTTGTCTAGTCAGAGATAATACGGATGAAGTCTATACCTTCAGCTGCCAATCTGTTATCTGTATGTATTACACAATGAGGAGAATAGGAAAAGTATGAAAAAGGAAAGGCTTAGTTTCGAAACGTAGTCGCCGTAGGCTAGTAGGTAGTGTGTCGACTTATTAGACATAAGGCCATGGTTCAAAACCCTGGTCAGACATCAAAACGAAAATGTGAAAAAATATTTCTACGGCGACTTCCCCTCAGCAGACATCTGGCAAAAACTCTGGGAGTAAATAAAATTGCCATGGATAGTTTCTCCAAAAAATCTGTCATTCGGAATTGACCTTAAACTGTAGATCCCATCACTCATGTATAAAATTAACACACACACATATAAGTGATGTGAGAAGATAGGTCGTAATCCTGACTAAAGGGTTGTAATGACCAATTATGTTATGTATGTATGTAGTTTCGAAATTAATTCAAATCATTAGAGCTACGTGTTCTGCCTATGTTAGGTTAAGTTAGTGTGGTAGCTTTCATACCAAAAGCTTACTTGAGCGCGCATAGCGGCCCGTAGTGATGCCACAGGTGAACGCAGTCCCTGTAATGACCAAGTTCCTCCGAACCAAGGAAGGAGAAGTTGGTCAGCGCAAGAGCTGCACATCGTGTTATGTCTATGCTTTATAGAATTCTTGTATGTGTGTATATTTCTATTCAATTGATGCTAAATTTATAACCTAGGTTTAGGCTGAAATTATGTAAATCGCATGGCTTAAGTAAGAGTCTATGATTCAAATGATCCAAAAAGATTGTGCATACAAGCTTGTATCTATTCTTGTAAGATCTTGTCAGTACTCGTACATTTTGTTATAAATGCAGAATCAAATTCCCAAGGCGTCCAGTGTATGTTTCCATTCAATTGATGCTAAATTTGATACCCGGCTTTCTTTATAACCAACATTTAGGCTGAAATTGTGTAAATCGCATGGTTTCAGTAAGAGTCTATGATGCAACTTAATCTTAATAATTATAAAAAGATCTTGTGAATACATTTTATTATAAAAACAGAATAAAAATCGGGGCCAGAAGATATTGTGTAATCAATACGGACCTGTTAAGAACTCTAAAAGTTAAACGCAATAACTTTCTTGTTGAAAAAACCACAAATTGCGTGGTTTTTATGTAAAAATATTTATTGTGGAATTGTATTTCAATTATTTGGTAAAACAAAAAAAATAAGAAGCAATTCCCGAATTTTAAATGCGTAAATAAATTCCAGAAATTTTGTAACAATTTCGATTGTAGTTTACAAAAAAAAATACGAAAAAGGTTGGTAAACACACGAATACGCATTTTCCTTGTTATTATTATGAAATGTTTTCTTTTTTTCTTATACTTCTGCTTCTTTTTTTGCATTACAAATGAGAAATTTAAATCATTATTTTTATTATTTTTTGTTTTCTTTCTGTTATTTTTTTTTTCGGTTAGTGTTTGTCATTCTTTTTTTTAATGAATTTGCATTTGCATTAATATTAATGGAATTCATCGCATTCAAATACGGAAATTTGATGTCTCGCCATCAAGGACGTTAAGCAATACAATAACAAAAAAAAAAACAATAAACACACAAGCATACACACCCCAAAACCAAATAATAATAAAAATAATAATAAACAAAAATATTAAACAAAAAAAGAAAAAGAATTTAAAAAATAACGAAAAAAAATGTCTGCAAAATATTGCATTTCTTCTGAATTTAATAAGAATTACTTAGTAAAAGTGTCTCTTAATCAAATGAACATATGAGGCCCGTATTCTTCCTTTTTTTCTTATTATTTGTTTATAAAGGGTCCGCCAAATAACTTTTTTTTTTGAAAATGCTTTTATAAAAAAACTACTGAATATTTTCTCAAATTTATTTTTTTATTTGAAAGTACAATCCTTCCGGTTAGTAATGGAAAATAATTTCATTCAAATGGCTGCCTCGACTGGCCATGCAGTAGCCTACACGATCGGTCCAATTTTTAAGCACATTATCGATTGTGTGCAGCTGTATTTCACCAATGGCTTCGCGAATATTGTCCTTTAAAGCGTTAATTGTCTCTAGCTTGTCGGCGTAACACTTATCTTTGACGGCACCCCACAAATAATAGTTCAACGGTGTCAAATCGCAGCTCCGAGGTGGCGAAACGACATTAGCTCTGTGGCTGATAATGCGATCTTCAAAAACAAAGCGCAAAACATCGAGTGTAGCTTCGGCTGTGTGGCACGTAGCGCCGTCCTGTTGAAACCAAATGTTGCCAACATCATCCTCTTCGATTTTTATGAACAACAATTCGTTCAACATGGCCCGATAACGATCGACATTGACTGTAACGGCCACTCCTTGCTCATTTTCGAAGAAAAATGGCCCAAATATGCCTCTGGACCAAAATCCGCACCAAACAGTAACTCGTTTTGGGTGCGTCGGCTTTTCAATGTATGCGTGCGGGTTTTCTGTGCCCCAAATGCGATAATTTTGCTTGTTTACATACCCGCCAAGATCAAAATGAGCCTCATCTGAAAAGATGATTTTTTTTTTGCCAAAATCGGCATCTTCTGGTGTAGGCTACTGCATGGCCAGCCGAGGCAGCCATTTGAATGAAATTATTTTCCATTATTAACCGGAAGGATTGTACTTTCAAATAAAAAAAGAAATTTGAGAAAATATTCAGTAGTTTTTTTATAAAAGCATTTTCAAAAAAAAAAGTTATTTGGCGGACCCTTTATTATATTGCAATGTTATTATTATTATTATTAATTTTATTTTTATTTTCCTTTTATTTTTCTGTCTATACGTCTGGTAAAGATTTTATTTTGTCCAGTCTCTCATTTTTTTCTTTTTTTTTAATCACTTATAGACAGCCAAACAAACGAAACGCATTCTATTGTTTACTGTCTCTCAGGGGAGATTACTTTTATTACGAATACGTATCATTTTTTTTTTCTTTTTCTTCTTTTTTTTAATGACTTCCATGTGAGAAAAAAAATATATGTTTTCATGCAAAATCTAACGTAAACAACGAAAAATAAATCACTTAATAAATCTCACAGATTTCTCTTTGCAATTTCGATTTAGAAAATCTAAAATCGCGTTCTATTATTGTTTTGAGACTGTCATTCAATTCACATATGATTTGTGTTTGTTCTACAATAGTATTCTTAGATAATTTCATGGAATTTTTTCTTTCGTGGATACCCTACCATTTGGAAAAGTTGGCTTTAAGTGTTTGGAAGATAATTTTGCATTTCAGCAAAAACAAAATTTTTTTAAGTTTAAATACTCATTACAAATAAAACAATGATCTGATGAGAACGCTTACTTACGTACATACATACATAATTGGTCATTACAACCCTTCAGTCAGGATTACGACCTAGTTTCTCGCACCACTTATGTTGTGTGTGTTAATTTTATACATGACCTACAGTTTAAAGTCGAATCCGAACGACAGATTTTTGAGAAACTTTTCATGGCAATTTTTATTTACTCTCAGCGTTTTTGCCAGAAATCTGCTGAGAGGAAGTCGCCGAAGAAATACTTTTTGTATTTTGTTTTGATGTCTGGCCTGGAGATCGAACCCTGGCTTTACGTCTTATAAGCTAACACACTACCTACTAGACTATGGCGACGACAATGCTTAATTACTTAACTTAATCGTTCATTACAGCCCTTTAGTCAGGATTACAACCTAGCTTCTCACACTACTACTGTTGTATATGCTAATTGTATCCATAAATGGCCGGACCTATAGTATATCGTCGACAGATTTCAGAAAATTTTCATGGCAAATTTTATTCACTCAGCTGTTAGCATGTTTACTTAACTTAATTGGTCATTACAATCCTTTAGCCAGGATTACAACCTAGCTTCTCGCACCATTCATATTGTATGTTTTAATTGTATCCATAAGTGGCAGGACCTACAGTATATCGTCGACAGATTTCAGAAACTTTTCAAAGCAATTTTATTCACTCAGCTGTTAATGAGTATGTTTACTTACAACCCATTTACATCATTACAACCCTTTAGTCAGGATTACAACCTAGCTTCTCACGCTATTCTTGTTGTATGTCTTAATTGTATCAGGACCTAAAGTTTCATGTCGACTCTCCAAGACAGAAACTTTTCATGGCAATTTTATTTACTCCCAGAGTCACAGAAGTATGCTGACAGCAAGTTGTCGAAAGAAATTTTTTTTAATTTTGTTTTGTTCGAAATGCCTTAGCAGGGTTTTGAACCAACACACTATTAATTGAATGGAAACATACATATGCTAGACTCCTAGAGAGATTGTACTTTGCATTGAAAATTTTACTAGACTACAGCGACTTCAGTCAGACTTCTATGATTTGCAAAATACTTGATGAATATTAATTCAGGTGAAATTGGCAATCGCCTTGGCCATAGCTCAGTTTGATCCTATCAAAGTTGGTATTCAACTGATTGCTTGGTTGGTTTGTAACTACAATAAGAGTCAAGTAGTAGCCTTAGACACCATTTTAAGCATCAATCGAATGGTTTATCTAACAGCCTATGATGCAATCTTGTACGCAATCTTGTGTGCAATCGTACTGGGTGTTAATGTTCCCCCAAGGTGGTTTTTAACACTGAATCAATACCTTATTTACCGAAGACATTGTATAAGAACCACTCGCCAAAGATCCTTTGGCTGTAGTTTTCCACGACTGGGAAAACGCAGGGGAACTCTCCTCCTCTTCTACAGCGTAGTCTGTAGTTCAATCTGTCGGGCATGACTTTCAATTAGCCAGTGTCCGGTAAGTACAACCATTGTATGCAATCTTGTGAACAATCTTACTATTTCTTAATATTCCGCCAAGGTGGCCTCTAACACTGAATCAACATTTCATCTACCAAAGATATTGTATAAGAACCAATCGCCAAAGATTCATTGGCGGTTGTTTTCCACGGTTGAGAAACCGCAGAGAAACTGCCCTTCTCTTCCACATCGCAGTCTGCAGTACAATCTGTCGCGCATGAACTTCAATGTCAGTGTGCGGTAAGTACAACCATCAGTCTTAGATGCGATCAATATTATGTATATTTGAGACTGCAAAGACTCGAGATTCTAAAAGATCCAAGATCCAAGTAATCCATTAATCCATTCTATAGGTAGCGCCATCGAGCTTAGAAACGTTCACACAAGTCAGATGCTGCTTGAACCAACTTGTCTATTCGTTCATTTACAATCGAAATTCCGGTGACGTAAGACCCAGGAAAAAAAGGCGCTCTCATAAGGGCAAGAACGTCACAGTTGTACGTAGTCTTAGTGAATGGCCAGAATCTCTGGCTAAAAACTCTGGAGCTGTATAACAGAATGCAAAAGTCTAGCAGTTAGTGCGTTGACTTATTAGGCGACATCCCGTAGTTTTTTCGATGATTTACTCGCAGAAGTCGCCGTGGTCTAGTAGGCAGTGTGTTGGCTTATTAGACGTAAAGCCAGGGTTCGAGCCCCAGGCCAGACATCAGAACAAAATACGAAAAAAGTATTTCTTCGGCGACTTCCTCTCAGCAGATTTCTGACAAACACCTCTGAGAATGAAATAAAAATTGCCATGAAAAAGTTTCTCAAAAATCTGTCGTTCGGAGTAGACTTTAAACTGTACGTCCCGCCACTCATGTATAAAATTAACACACACAACAGGGTTGTAATGACCAATTATGTATGTATGTACTCGCAGCAGTCCTATGGCAAAAACTCTGAGGTAAAATAAAAAGTTTCTCAAAAATCTGTCTTTCGGGATCGTTTTAAAATTGTAGGTCCCGGCACTTATGGACACAAATTAGCACTCACAACATGAGTGCCGAGATAAGCTAGGTTGTAATCCTGACTAAAGGGTTATAATATGAATGTATTTGAATTTAGCGTAGGCTACTATATAATCGACTTTGACAATCTGTAGCTTTATTGTTGTTCTTGTATAATTTTCATTAGACATTCAGCCACGAGACTTGGCCATTAATAATCTCTTATGCATGGATTTTATTTCAACAACAACAAAAAAAAATCAAAAAGAATCGTAAATAATACGTATAAAGACGTCGTAATCGTAGACACACAAAAAATACAAAATTTTTACGAAATTCGGCATGAAATTTCACAAAAAAAAACTCTACAGCAACAACAACACCCAACAATAAAAATAAAATTCAAATAATTTAATTTGTATTAAATTGCATAAGCCAGCCAAGAAAACGACAACAACAACAACAAAACCAAATTAATGAACAGAAATAATTTTTTGTTTATTTTCCCCAAAATGGGTGGAAATAAAATTGAAAAAAAATATTTTTTTTCCTCTTTTTTTTATTGAAAAATTCATATGCAATGGAATTTTGTAAACAAATTTCCAAAGTCACAGACGAAAGTCAATAAAAAAAAGGATTATAAAGTTAATAAAATTTATTGAAATTACAAACATGAGCAAACAATTCAACAACAAAAATTCAATGAGACTTCAAGACCCACACGTACAAGCATACGTGGTATATCTCTTAATGTAGTGGAACGTACAGACATTTTGGCAATGAATTCTATTTGATTAGCGATTTAGCGATTAAAATTTTTAATATTTTTATACATTTAACGTCAGGCATACAGGCATAGAAACCTATGGATTGTATGCAGAGAAGTTTCCATACGATTTTTAATCGAACTCTTCCTTGAAGTGAGAAGCATTCAGTACTATAAACTAGCATTGTATTGGAGTTATTTTTGCGCCATAGTATACATTCCACAGTTATCTAATGGACATAGAAATAAGGCATAAAGTGACTATTTTTTGATGTATGACAGTAGAATAATTTGGAATCCAATTCATACAGAAGTTTTCATCAGAAAAGCTGACACTTCGTGCCATAGGCTATGCTTACATGACATAAGAGTTGCTATAAAGCATCTCCCCCTGTATTTATTAATTCTTTCCTTTGTTACGGTTCCATTCTTCAAGTTTTTTCATCGAAACCAGGGCCTAGGATGACAGGTTTGCCTTGAAGCGATATCCTCTGGATGTAGTGGTGAGAAACTTTGCTGATTGAGTTCTAATCTTTTTGCACTTCCTGTGTTTCCCCATGTCATAAAGCAACCCCTCATTTATTAATTCTTTACTTTGTTTAAGTCTCATTATACAAGTTTTCTTATCTAAACAAGTCCTAGAGTGACAGATTTGCCTTTAAACAATACCTTCTGTGAACATTTACTGGGTGTAGGGATGAGAAACTTTGCCGATTGAGTTCTAACCTTTTTGAAGATTTTGCACTTCCTGTGTTCCCCACAATATTCATTCTCTTAAAATCAAAGATCAAGGAGCTTCTGGTTGAATTAATTCTGAGAAGATTAAAGCCTCGAAATTTTTAAAATTTTGAAACCATTATGAAGATTTCTTTCATCTTCTACGGGGTTTGAACTTGAAGTGCCTGGGTTTATAGTCAAGAAATTTACACACTACACTAGGCCACTTCCTGTTGTTTTATTTAAACATATCAGTTGCTTAGTTTCTTATTTATAAGCAAGTTATTATGGATACTTTAATGATCATCACAAATTTTAATCAAACTTAACTTCTTGGCTCTGCTTATGGCTAACTTAAGTGATTTTCTGTTTACTTGAAATCTATGTTGGTTTCCACCGTCTAGCTTTCATGCCTAGTGTTTATTTTCGAAGATTATCGCCTGCCTCGAATAAAGTCTGCACACAGTTGAGCTACCATACATTCTACCCAAGGACTGGCCGCTCTGTTAAGTAGCCTTTGTATTCTACCATTGAAACACAGGATTCTTTTACAAGTTGTTCAGTTACGCCTTTCAGCAGGGCCCTGCAGAACATAAAAAGGTAACAGAGTACTTAATGGCCTTGCGAAATCTGGTACAACAAATATGCCAAACAATATCAGACGTACCCTGTTTGACATTCCTTGCTTGGGAGGCGAACAGATGATAACACACAGTCTTCCCTTATACGCACAAAGGAAAGATGAGAGAAATAAATTCACTTGTAAAGAGAACAGATAAGTCTGACTCATATATGTATGTATATACACAAGGAGACTCGATTTTATTGAAATCTATCTGCAGTCGATCTCAGCAGAGCAACACTGAGCTTTAGGCATACGTGACTACAAACAGAAAATATTTTGCAGTGACTTCCACAGAAGTTGTAACTGAAAGGAAGAAGATGATATCATTGACCATTGAGCCGACCATTCTTCGGGACTTCTGAGCCTTAGATGAACGAATTTTAAGCGCCCAAAATTTATCAACAGTTTTGCCAGAGATCAGTTGGATAAAAATCAGACGTTCATTATGAAGGAATGAAATGCATTGTGGGATTACAATTGAAACTTTGATAGGCCTATTGGGCCTAGCTCCGATGGCCTAGTCTGTAGTGTGCTAAACTTCAAGTGTCTTCAAGTGTCAAGTAGTCTTCCTCCACCACTACTACGCACATTACATATGTACATATATAATTGGTCATTACAACCCTTTAGTCAGGATTTCGACCTAGTTTCTCACACCACTTATATTGGGCGCGTTAATTTTTATACATGAGTGAGGGGACCTACAGCTAAAGACGACAGATTTTTTGAGAAACTTTCCTTGGCAATTTTATTTACTGGCAGAGTTTTTGCCAGAAATCTGCTGAGAGAAAGTCGACGAAGAAATATTTTTTTTTCATATTTTGTTCTGTTGGAGATGCCTGACCTGGGGTTTGAACCGAGGCCTCACTGCCTAGATCACGTTGACTACTATGCACATTCCTTTATATTATTTCTCTCGGTGTATTTTTTTTAAATTGATTGCATCGATAACAATAAATTACACGTTCTCTTCTTTAATGATTTTTTTAACAATTTCATTTTAGGCGTTTTTCGTTTTTCTTTTTTTTTTTCTTTCCTTTTTTCTCTTCATTATTTTGGAATGCATTTGATTGATTGTAATTTGAAACACTTTCAATTTCATTACTTATGCATTGAATTTTTCGTGTTTACGAAAATTATTGTCCACTTCCATTGCATTTCATTCTTTAATTTTAAGTTCTTGTCCTCTTGTATTTTTTTCTGCCTTGTTTTTCTCTTTTTTCTACCATTTTCCACTTCATTATCCATTTAGATGTCAAATCTGCACACAGTGCTGCTGGGTTGCTGTGTTGCTCTTTTGCTACTTTACTGATACAACAATATACATACATACATATGTATGTATGTATGTATTTCGTACATATTTTTTCATTATTATTGCTTGAAGAACAACGTCATTAAAACTAAGAACCGATAATTAAATACAAGAAAAGTGTCCATTAATGATGATGTACCTTTGTAGCCATGTGTGTGTATGTGTGTATGCCAACGAAAATGTTCTGCTTCTTACTCTTGTTTATTATTTTTAAGTTTTTTTCTTTTGCTCCAAACATGTTGCATGTTTTGATGGCAATGTTTGATAGGCTGATTATTGTGGTATGACTAACTGCTGCCCTGCGTGGACATTGTAGACAAAGGGATGGGCGTACAAACAAACAGACTGACACTGCATAAATATACCTCATCATACAGCTGCAGGGCATCAACGATATTTATGATGATTTTTAAGTTGCTACCGTATTTATTTTGAAAACTACTTTAAAAGCCGTGTCAGTTTTTGCCTATTAAAACATTTGTAACGGTTGTTCCACTGACCGAATGCATATATCAACATTGTAATCTATTAAGCAGTATGTTAGCTTATTAGACGAGAACCCAAGGTTCAAACCTTAATTCTGGCATCTCAAGCAAAACGAAATATGAAAAAAAATATTTCTAGCGGCGACTTCCTCTCTAAAAGTAAATATAATTGCCATAAAAAGTTGGTCAAAATCTATCGTTCGGAGTTGACGTTAAACTGCAGTGCACGCCATTCATTGATAAAATTAAAACACCCAACGTAGGTGGTGTGAGAAGCTAAGTTGTAATCCTTTTTAAAGGGCTGTGTTTTAAGTAAGTATATATTAATGGCAGGCTTTTATTTGAAAGACAGAAGAATAAACAAATTTAATCAGTAACCCTCCGTTGGTTTGTATGTTGGTTTATCAGACGAAAAGCCAGGGTTCGAGCCCCAGGCCAGGCATCAAGACAAAATACAAAAAGTATTTCTTCGACGACTTCCTCTCAGCAGATTTCTGGCAAAAACTCTGAGAGTAAATAAAATTGCCATGAAAAGTTTCTCAAAAATCTGTCGTTCAGAGTCGACTTTAAACTGTAGGTCCCACCACTCATGTATGAAATTAACACACACAACATAAGTGGTGTGAGAAACTAGGACGGTTTACAATGGGTCAATTCGACCTCCGGGTACTGTACTTGTCTTAATTGACAAGTACTCGTTCCCTAACCTAAACTAACCTAACCTAACCCTCTGTTAGGATCTTTAGGGAAAATATCATCTTCAAGATATCCATGAAGGTTAGAGCAGGATAGCCAGTTATCAAGTCCTTCATCGAAACGGAGATGTTTAATATCTTGCATATCTCCTTCGTTACTAGATTTGATTGACTCAGTCATGGGCAAATTTTCAGATACGCTATCTTAACAGCCTATATTAATCCCAGTTGTCATCTGACTGAGGCTATCCTAACACGATACAAATCGTTGATCAAATTTTCCAATATCGTTTCAAATCAGGAATATTTTGATGTCAAAAAGGGTATTGAGGTTTCGTGTTCATGCAAAAAATCTTAAAATTTTAAATTTCTCTTGTGACTTTTACTGCCTGTTAAATTTCAGGGGACATAACCCTGTGTAATATACTTATTTAAATATTTTCTACTGCTTATGCAAGGTTAATAGGTACCTTGGCGGATAAAGAACTCAATTACTAACACGAACAGTTCATTAGCAGTCTCCCTTGAAGAATTTATAAAATTGGGGGCTTTAATCCGCTCTAAATAATCGATTCCGGAAGCTTTTTGATCTTACTCTCTAAATGGATGATAAAGTTAATATGAAAGGAACATCGAGTGCAAGATAATAGAACTCAATAAGCAAGGTTTTTTCCGGGTTTTCCCATCCTATAGAACCTACTGCAGCAGACTTAAAATTTTTCATAAGTTTCTAGAAAACAACAGATGGCAACCCTGTCCTATAGGACCTACTACAACAGACCTATCGTTTTGCATAAGCTTTTAACGTATTCTGCATTGAAGTCACCGTGGTCTAGTAGGTAGTGCGTTGGTTTATTAGACACAAGGCCACGGTTCAAGCCCCAGGTCAACATCAAAACGAAAATGTGAAAAAAAATTTCTTCGGTAACTTCCTCTCAGCAGATTTCTGGCAAAAACTCTGAGTTTTGAAATAAAATTGCCATGAAAAGTTTCTCAAAAAAATCTGTCGATCGGAGTCGACTTTAAACTGTAGGTCCCGCCACACATGTATAAAATTAAAACACAACATATGTAAGTGGTGTGAGAAACTAGGTGCATAATCCTGACTGAAGGGTCAATGACAATCCTGACTGAAGGACCAATGATAATGACCAATTATGTATGCATGTATGCGTGCGTTTCTGCGCATTTCAAAATTTTTTCGGTACTTATGGTTCGAAAACAAGCTCTTTAGACTGTGGTTGACTAGGCGAGAAGGCGACAAAAGTTGTGTACATCATGTGACAAACTCAGGCTGTTTCATTTACTAAAAATGGAAACAACAAGGACGTGAATTTCATTGAATATACTCGCACACATAATAAAATATTTATCTCAGCAATTTCTCTTGGGGTACTATCCCTTTGAATTTCTTTAGTAATGATCAGAGGTACATACATACACTGGTGGCCAAAACTAAAGCAACTGACATTACACTTTGATATTTTAGCAAATATGTTCCGCTAAAAAGGTTAAAACTGGATGATTTTTGGTTTTTATGTTTACACATTATTCAGACTAAACGTAAATGCAAAAAAATTATAATCAATTTGCTTAAAATATTGCTTTTCTTTCAAAATAACGAAATAACCATAAAATTCTAGTGGTCAAAACTAAAGCAACTTTCGTACTTCTGTAACAAAACTTAAAAATTAAATTAATAGTCAATAGCGTAACCCTTATTTTTAATGACGGCAGCACATCTACGGGGTGTTGAATCAATTAGCCTCTTAATTTGATCTTTAGAAATGCTGTTCCATGCGTTCTGGATACGATTAAAAATGGGGTGTTTATTTGTCCCTAAATCCCTTTTTATTTTGCGGTCAACTATGCTCCAAAGGTTTTCAATAGGGTTAAAGGTCTATCGATTAACCTAGCCACCCGAGAACAATTACTTTTGATTGACTCAACCATCCCTTAACAAATTTTGAAGCATGATTTGGGTCATTGTCATGTTGGAAAACCCAAACCAGTGGCATGTTCTCTTCTGCGTATGGCAGCATTACGTTTTCCAACAGATTTTTATAAACAAATCGATCCATTTTCTCAGTAATTTGGTAAATTGGTCCAACTCCATCGTATGAAAAACAGCCCCACACCATTATTGAGCCTCCATCATCTTCTACCGTTCCTTTACAATATTGCGGTTTAAGGCGTTAACTTTTTGGTCTCCTTACGGTGAAGTTCTTCATGTCTGAAACTTTTATATTGAATTTGTATTCATCGGAGAACAATATGCTTCTCCACTGAACAGGACTCCAACCAATATGGGCCTTTCCAAATGCTAACCTGGCTCTGCGATTTTTCTGGGAAATAAATGGTTTCTTTGATGGTTTCCGAGCATTTAAATCTGCTTCTACAGCTGTAGAGTTGGACCAATTTATCAAATTACTGAGAAAATGGATCGATTTGTTTATAAAAATCTGTTGGAAAACGTAATGCTGCCATACGCAGAAGAGAACATGCCACTGGTTTGGGTTTTCCAACATGACAATGACCCAAATCATGCTTCAAAATTTGTTAAGGGATGGTTGAGTCAATCAAAAGTAATTGTTCTCGGGTGGCTAGGTTAATCGATAGACCTTTAACCCTATTGAAAACCTTTGGAGCATAGTTGACCGCAAAATAAAAAGGGATTTAGGGACAAATAAACACCCCATTTTTAATCGTATCCAGAACGCATGGAACAGCATTTCTAAAGATCAAATTAAGAGGCTAATTGATTCAACACCCCGTAGATGTGCTGCCGTCATTAAAAATAAGGGTTACGCTATTGACTATTAATTTAATTTTTAAGTTTTGTTACAGAAGTACGAAAGTTGCTTTAGTTTTGACCACTAGAATTTTATGGTTATTTCGTTATTTTGAAAGAAAAGCAATATTTTAAGCAAATTGATTATAATTTTTTTGCATTTACGTTTAGTCTGAATAATGTGTAAACATAAAAACCAAAAATCATCCAGTTTTAACCTTTTTAGCGGAACATATTTGCTAAAATTTCAAAGTGTAATGTCAGTTGCTTTAGTTTTGACCACCAGTGTATATGTATGTATGTTTGAATGAATTTATGGGATTTCGTGCGGTCATAAAACAATGAATGCATATTTTCCAACACAAGTCTCTCTATGTCATGGGTTTCTTGAGTTCTTTAGTTATTTTTTTCTTTATTTTTTTCTTCTGGTAGTCTTGCCTGTGAAGGCATAAAAATGCATTCGATGCATAATAGTCATTGCCATCACCATCATCAGCATCATTATCATCATCATCATTGTCTTCTTCAACACTTTCATCAGTTTTGAATTTTATTTTGTCGTTTAATTTTTTTGCCTTTTTTATTTCTCTTGTTGGTGTCTGTAAGGATGTGAATAAATGTTTTGCATAAAATGCATTTTGGGAAGATTTTTTTTGTTTTTTAAATGCCAATGCAACACAGACAATATGTATGTCATTATATTCGTCTGTCTCCCAGCAGTTGGCCCGGCCCGTCTGCTTGTGGACATCGTCTACACAGGTACACAATTGAACAGTTGAGCAGTTCAAGTGTTTCATTTAAAAGTCAGACTGTCTGGCCTGTTTAGACGTGGTCTCGTCTGGCTGTGGATTGATCTGTTGGCTGTGCCTTTGGCCTACTAAGCCCTGTGCTTACAGCAGACATACACACATGTGTACATACTCAAATACACGTCACTATCATTATCGTTTCATTTTTTTGTTGTTGTTGCTGTTGTTCGCAAACATCCTCATGTTTGTTGGCCGTTGTCAAAAAATAAGAAAGAAGACAAGCAGTCTAGCCACAGGTTTTAATGTCTGCATCTGTAAAGATGATTGTCTGTCTGGGTAGGCGTGAGTGTGTGTGTGTGTGTATGCCAGACTAAAGGCTAAATATTTGGTCGTATGTCATGTCTGGTCTATATTTGTTCAACGTGCAACAGCCAATACTTAAAGGTATTAAAGTTTGCAATTGAATTTCAAACTTGAGAAGGAAATTATTCTTAATTTTTATTCTCCTTAAATGATGGGACCACTTCTGTCTGAATGTGAATGTAAACAAACAAAAAAGTCGAATTTAAGACGACGCCAATCCAAATGAAATGCTAGAGCGTCCAATGCATTCCGAAAAAGTTACCGTTTGGTGTGTATTTTGAGCTGGAGATGTCAGCGGTCCATATTTCTTTGAAAACGACATTGACCAGGCCGTCACTGTCAATGGTGAGCCCTATAGGTTGATGATTACCAACTTCTTTTGACCTCAGTTAGGTTATCTGGACATGAAAGACATGTGGTTTCAACAAGACGGCGCTACGTGCCGCACACTTCATGCCACATTGAGTATTCTGCCCGAGGGGTTTAAGGGCAGGGTTATCTCATGCAGAGATGATATGAACTGGCTACTGTGATCGTTGGATTTGATCCCGCTAGACTTGCACGGTCGTCTTAATAGCAGCTATATGCACCTTTAGTCGTAGAGGTATGCGAATAAGCCACAAAACACATCGATCCTCAAAGCCTACATAACTAATGTGAATTGAAGATATCCAAGAGGCTATTTGCAGCCTAAGAAATGGTTTCACGAAGCATAGAGCCGCTATAAAGTGTTTGTCATCAAGCCATTATTTTAAAGTCCTGCCCTGTACACCTAAAAAATCAAAAACTACACACACGCACAAAAAAACTGTTTAACATGTCTGCATCATTTTTAACATCTTCAATCGTTTTTTTTTTTTGTTTTTCTTTAATGCCTGATTACTGTGTCTGGCTGGCTGACTGGCTGGTCTGTTTGTCACTCACACAATCCACGCGTCCTAACTTACGTCGTCGTCCTTACGTCTTTTATTTTTCTTTCGTTTTTCTGGCTGATTGCTTAACCAGTAGCCTGGTTATCCATCTATCAGTCTGTCTTCAAACATATGATTCTTTTTCTGCTTCTACTTCTTCTTCTTCTTTTGTCTGTTTCCACATCAAAATCTAGACACTCAGCAGACATGTGTTGCTGTTGCTGTTGCTTGCACTGGACTTGTTACATTGCTTATGTGTTTTAGGGCTTTAAGGCTGTTGTTACTTTAGTCTTCACTTAATTTTGATTGTTTTGGCACTTTTTTCTGTTGTGGCAAGCACACAATGCGTCTTGCTTGTTGGTCTCTTTGCTTTTATGAAGACAGTGCAAAAAGTAACAACAATAATCGATAAAACACACGCCTACTTAACACCATACAAAAAACAAACCCCAATAAAATACTACAACAGAAAAAACGGACACAAAACAAAAAGAACAACTACAAGATACCAGCAGCTGGAGGCTGCAGATGCCCATTAGGCATCAGCGAAAGAGGCACGCGAAAAATGACTTCAACAAATTAAACAGTCACAACAAACATAAAAATTTATCAACAACAAGCACAGAACAGAACAAAATAACATCAAGATCAACATCACCACCAACAATAACGACATCTCAAAACAGTAGCAACAGCAACAAACAATGGAAAGAAAAAAACAAATTGGCTTCTGGTCTTTGCATTTCAAAACGACAAGAAAAAAAAATGGAAAAATTTTTTCAACAAAAACAATGACAAAAATAAAGAAGAAGAAGAATAAATTTAACACAATACAACCACAAAGGTAGGAACGATTCAATGATCACTTTTGGGTACTCTACAGCTGTATTATAAGACTGTTCGAGACACATTACTTTCCTGATGGAATATAGAAGTAACCTAATACGTCTTGGGGACAATAACTCACCAAACTGCGGACCCCTTTCAGATAATTTCGGAAGGAAAGGAAATCCATTGTAATCCTATTAGTCTACAAAGCAGAAAATATTAAGAAACCAAAGCACTATAAACAGCATAAAAAATCCGCACAGCACAGACGAGAACCTCAGCTCAAGTCCCAGCTCAGACATCTCGAATAGAAGGAAATATGAAAACAAATACTTCTTTCGACGACTGCCTCTCAGTAGTCTTCTGGCAAAAACCTTTAGTGCAAATAAAATTGCCACAAAAAGCTACTCAAATCGCTCTTTCTGAGTCAACGTTAAGCTGTAGCTGTTCCCTCTCATGGATAATACAAGCACACACAACATGGATGGTGTGAAAAGCTAGGTTGTAATCCTGACAAAGGGGTAGTAAGGACCAATTAAGCAAACATAACTTCAATCAAAGTTATCTACTAATTAGGCATATAGCGATCACCAAAGATATAGGTTTTCCTACATGGGTTTTCCGATTCATACATAACATATTTGGTCATTACAACCCTTCAGTCAGGATTACGACCTAGTTTCTCACACCACTTATGTTGTGTGTGTTAATTTTATACATGAGTGGTGGGACCTACAGTTTAAAGTCGACTCCGAATGACAGATTTTTGAGAAACTTTTCATGGCAATTTTATTTTATTCTCAGAGTTTTTGCCAGAAATCTGCTGAGAGGAAGTCGCCGAAGAAATACTTTTTGTATTTTGTCTTGATGCCTGGCCTGGGGCTCGAACCCTGGCTTTACGTCTAATAAGCCAACACACTACCTACTAGACCACGGCGACTTCCGATTGCCTCCGTTAATAAGCAGAATAGTCGTTGATGGTACGTGCAATATTATTGGACTATTGGATAGACTGATATGAATAAGAAATCGCATAGTCATCCATCACACTATTGGAGTTCTCTTAGGCTGCTGCTCAACTGAAAGACATTCTCTCGATTGACATCTAAGGGACCTATAGAGCGGAGAAGAAGGAACTCTTTCACCTCTTGCGCTAGCATCCGACTATTGCCTTGGTCGTTAAAAGTACGTGCAATATTATTAGGTTCAGGTGGACTAACAGGGAAATAAGGAAAGGATTTTCTTCCCTCACACTATTTTGGTTGTCACAAACTACTGTGCTATTGGAAAGCAGGTGATAGACTTGTACTATTATTCACCTCATGTGCCAGTATCCGACTATTGCCGTGGAGATGCGGATAAAGTCGGATGTTTCCTATAGGGAATGTGGTATCACATTGTGCCTAAACGCTAGTGTAAGTGGACTTTAAGTATGAAGGAAGGGCAGTCCCCTAACCTAGGCAGGTAGAAGTGGCTGTCCCCTCGATGGAGTCATGAGCGGCCACACTTAGGCCACACACAGGGCCCATTGTGATATCACAGTTTCACATTCTCTCCTATTCCAGGAACCACTCTGAGCTTCCGATGAAGCGACTCAGACTGCCAATATCCATGCATGACAGTTCATCTAGGTCCTCCATGTAGTAGGCACCCAGGTGCTCTTTCTCCTCTGACCAAGTGCCCGGCATGTGAACAGTAGGTGAAGAATAGTTTCATCCTCCTCCTCATCTCCACAGCTTCTGCAGAAATCATTCCCGAGGTGTCCAAGACCAATACGCCTCGGATGCGTTCCTATAATACAATACCCCGATAACAGCGCTGAGCCCCCTAACCTAACCTACTTTTTTCTGCTTCAAATGTATTAATAAACTGTAGCAGATTCTAGAATAATAGGGTTGCCATCTTGCGTTGCCTGGCAGCATAGCTTTATGTAAAAAGGTATGTTCGTATTGAATAATTGGTGAAGAACGCGCATTTAGTTCCACTTTTTCTTTAGAGTTCTAAATCGTTCTTCCGTAGGAATTACGAGATTCCTGGAACATATGGCGAGTAGGAAAATGGCCAAGCTATACCACCTGATGAAGGAAATCCGGAATTCTGAACACAGTTCAAAGAAGTTATGAAAATTGTAAGGAAATGGAACAACCACCATGGAGATTAGATTGAAATTATTCTGATAATACTTGCTCCAATTAGTGCGAGGTCTGGAAATTATAATCTACATAGTTAGACCGACCTGAAGACTTGGATTTAGACAGTATGGGCTACATAGATACACGGTTTATATAGACAAGATGCAATCTGAAGAGTTTTCAGTCATAATATTTATCCTCATGGAGAAGGAGATGAACTCTGTACGTATTTGGTCATTACAAGTCTTTAGTCAGGATTACGACCTAGCTTTTCAGCCATGCTCTGTGGCAGCGTTATAATATGTAAATAATAATTGGATCCTCGAATCATTAGTTTTCCTCGCAGCAAAAGAACTAAGCTTACCTGAGACAAAAAAGCTGCATACACAGTTTCAACATCTTTGTTGTATTTGATTAGCCACACAATCTATTTTACAATTTATTTTAAGAGTCTTAATCTACTAAACTAAACCGCAGGCAGTAGCCTTGATTATTTTAAATGTAATTTGTAATGCAATGTTTTACATTCTTTGCTCTTTCTCGCTTCTTATCTCTCTTTCTCCGTCTTACATTCAGCGATTAGTAACGTTTTCCGTATGAACGTATATGAACGCAGATGAACGTATATGAACGAACGTTTGAAAAGAGTGTGTATAATTTTATTTCACATTAAATTGTTTGAGATTAATTTAGAAAATTTCATACTCAATTTTCTATTTTATTACAGTGCGTAACAATAAAACAGAAACAAAAACAACAAAAAAAACGGAAATTTAGATCGCTGTACTAGTTTTAGTAGTTGTTGCCTGTACTTGTGTTGTCGTAATAATTGAATAGAACGCAAATTACATGTTATCTAAGCAGAGTATCAAAAAAAAAAAAAAAGAAGAACCAAGAAGAAGATTAATTTCAAAGTAAACATTTTGCAGGAAATTCTTTATGTCTCAATTAAGGTTAAGTCAGTCAGTCAGTCAGTTAGTCAGTCAGTCTAGCTGAGACAGTTATTTTTGTTCGAAATTTTTTCTATAAAAAATAATTTTAATATTTTACACCATAATTCAGGTTGTGCGAGAACGTTGATTGAAGAGTGCTGCTATTCAACGCAAGTTTTTTACGTAAATAAATTGAACTGTTTACGCACATGGACAATGAGCCTCTATTGTTGCGTGAAAAAAATAATGAAAAAAGTGCGTGAGATTTATTAGTAAGTGAAACGCCGTTTCACAATGGAAAAATCTTGATTAATATTGTATTATAATTCAACTCTAGAGGTTGTTTGAAGGTGGAAACTGTTCATTAAAATCAAATTACGTAATATTAAATTGAATTCAAAGGAGATTTTTATACCGCCATTATGTTGTCATTCGTTTTAAGTAAGAATGTTTACATGTTTTGTTCTCAATGGGGAATTTAGCACATGTATCAGTACATGAGAGGCTTGTAATCAAAGAACAGTTTACAATTACGAATATATTTTAACGGAATTTGTAAAATTATCTAAAAATGGTCCAAGGTTTAACACCACAATTTCAATGAGGACTTCGTATACCTAATCTTCAAAAGGTTAGATATGGATATCTAAGGTCGTTTACACATAAAGGCCATTAAAACAATTTTTCAAGCTATTAGTCTATTTTCTTTTTCCAGTTACCTTCTTCAAGTGGCATATAGAGTCCTACTCTAAGGCAAACTGCGTTATACCCTAATGGTTTTCATCGGAAACTTTCAAAGTTTTTGAAGCAATTCGTTGCTGCGTTCCATGTCTCAATTTTATAGTCTACAGCAGTACGGAATTAACATTACTTACTTGCTTTAGTTAGGATTACAACCTATCACACCACCCATGTTGTGTGTGTTAATTTTTTACATGAGTGACGGGACATACAGTTTATTGTTGACTTTGAACGAAAGATTTTGGAAAGCTTTTCATTGCAATTTTATTTAATCTTAGAGTTTTTGGCAGAAGGCTGCTGAAGAGAAATTGCCGGATGAAATATTTTTTTCATATTTTCGGGTACTCGATAAAGTTTGAAGCCAACGCACTACCTATTAAATTACGGCGACTACTAAAATTTTTCTGGAATTATCTGGTTTTAACTGCATTTTCGGTTGATCATCTGTAACAATTTCTTTTGAAAATGATTAAGCCAAGGTATACGAAATCCTTACGTATTTCAAAGTACCATTGACAGCATTGGTGTCGGACTGTATCCATACTTAACATCATAGATTTTTGTTTTAGTACCTCATCAACTCATTCATGCATAACATGTCCAAGAAATTACGCTCAAATAAACAGATAACGACAGTGGAATCTAAATATTTGAAAACTACAAATGAAGACAACAAATGTCACTACTAGACTGCCCTACTCTGGTTATAATGCGGACGAGATTATTAAAATAAAATAAAGGCGATAAACCTCAACTGTCTCCTATATCCTGGCTACCAAACTGTTTTGCAGCAGCCTTGCCATCGAGTTTCGAAATAGAGACTCTTATGTAGAGGACATTCCTACATCTTCATATGATAAGATATCAAACACCTTGCCAAAGGCAAGGAATGCTAAATAAAGTATTGTTTGTCACACTAGTATCCTGTTATTTTTTGATAAGAACGAGTATAATTAAATTTCATATTGCAAATGTATGTCTTCTATTTAAATTACGAAATGAAAAAAAGTTTAATTTTTTTTAGGAAAAACGACAGTTTTAGAAAATTTCAGAAAAATTTGTTAAGAAATTTTTTTAAGAAAATTTTTTTAGAAAGATTTTTTCACCCCAGTAAAACAAATTCTTTTACCAAAAAAATCTCTTTTTAATTTACGAATTAAAATCAACATGAAATTAATAACAACAAAATGTAATTAAAAATTATTTAATAATGATTTAACAAGTGATTAAAATTTAACATAAAAAAAATACATCTCCTAACATTCTCAATACCTCAACAGTCATATACGTGTGAAGCAATTCTTTTACACCCACACCATATCTATCTAATGCACATGCACTTAAACGAGCGAACAAGCGGCCAATCAGAATGCCCGACAAATATTTACGCACAATTTTCCATCGCAAAACAACATTTACACATCGGCAACAGCCAGAATATAAAACAATATCAACAACAGCACACATACACATGATGTGCTTTCATAGCCGAAGCTGTAATAATTCATATAAGCGATGTTATTTAACAGTCGACTGTTATGTGAGAACTACATAGACATTTAGTATCACAAAACAAAACATCTTTGTTCGTTCGTTCGTTCGTATGCTCTTGATGCGATGCAATTAAAGAATTTTAGTGTGAGATTTTTAATTGCAATTGTTATTACTTAAGTGCTGTTTGTGTGTGTGTATTTGTGTGTTTTGTTTTAATAATTAAATCTTAAAATAATAGGCATCAGAGATGGAATAGTTGATGCAAACGAAAATAAAATACTAAAGTAAACCTTCAAAAAAAATGTCTCTTTTTTCCTTATCTTGCTTGATAGTGTTCGCCAGGAGGTGGTCTTGACCATACTAAGGCGTGGGAATTTTTGTTGCATAATTGCATTTTCCACGAAAACCTCTTAGCCAGGCGGCAATCAAGTTGCAAAGAAACATCATCACGATGGTAGTTATTTGGGCGCTGAACATTTCTTAGCAAAATTTAAAAGAAACTCTTACTTGTTTTCAAGGATACAGGGATATCTAATGAACTAACCAGGACACAGCTATTTCCATTGCCTCAGATAAACTGTGTATTCTTCGGTCGTTATTGGCACTTGCAATATTATTAGGCTCTGATAGATGACGCATATTTTCCCATCACACTATTGGAGTTCTCACAAGCTAATGCTCAATTGAAAGACATTTTCTCGAATGACTCATGTGCCAGTATTGAAAACAATTTTTTTGCCACAGAAATGCGAAATCCATTCCCCATCACTGGTCTTCATACTTAAATTTGTATTTGTATTGCCAGAATTATTTTTTACACATACACAGATGCAGGGATGCTGTTATTTGCAATAAGAAAATCGAATAGAGAAAATATATTTCAGATGAAAATGTAAAAATTTAAATTTTTCATTATTAAAGACTTTAAAAGTGCCTCGTGCAAATCATTTCCATCTGACTAATCCTACAGTTCGGAAGGAAAAGAAAACAATTTGATATTAAAGAATTTAATAAAAAAATATTTAAAAAATTCAAGGAAATTAAAAAAAAATCTTTTAAAACTCAAGTGCTTAAATTAAGAAGAAAAATAAAATAAAAAAATAAAGAAAAATTGTGTTAAAATTATAAAATCTTTTACTACTTCGAGAATTCGAAAAATGTATTACTTTACGGTGTTAAGTTTATATTGCATTACGCTTTTAATGTTTACCAGTGCTTTAGTCTCAAAACGTTCTGCTTTATTGGGTGATTTTGCCAATGCCCATACCGAATTGGTTGATCGTAACAATCGCCAGCAGGTTATGAAAATTTTCAATTTAACCGAAGCCCAAATGAGCCACATTTATGCGGGTTTAAATACAATCAGCAAAGAATCGCTGCCCAATGGACGTGCCATGCAATATGCAGACAATAAAAAAGATATTCGGTAAGTTTATAAGCAAAGCTATTGGTATTGTAGATTTTTTTTACAAACATTTTGTTTAATTTCCTTTTTGTTGAGATTTTAATTCGATTTGTCAAGTTCTAGAATAGCAGGGTCGCCATCTCTAATTATCTCAATGAAAAAATATTGCAATAGGATGTTGAGTTTTACTTTTTTTTATATTCAAAAAAGACCAGACAAATTTAATTTTACATGGGAAAGTATGTCACATGCTTCCTTAATTGTCATACAAGTAGTAGAGCAATAGAATTGTTATTTTTTCAAGGTCTGCATAAAGTCTTCAAGAAGATCAAGTAGAGCTTCGTTTTATTTTCTGTTTGAATTTTAATGTTTTCATGTTAAAATGTTCAGTGGGAATTTTGCCATACGCATAAACACCTACAAACGAAACGAATCTCTTACACACATCCAAACCCTCGCACACCTGCGCTTTCTTAATCACATTCACATAAACAACTGAGCCAACGACCAATCAGAAAATCCGACAATTATTTACGCACAATTTTCTGTTTAAAATAAGGCTTTACATTGCCCACTACAAACACAGAAATATTAACATATACGCATAACTTCAGTAGACAACGAAGCTGCATATACATTTTATACACGCCATGTTAACTAACAGGCAACTGTTCAAGAAACCTTTACATTCTTCATGGGAAACGATATTATACGATTCATATGAACGAATGCGTGTGAGAGTGAGTGTGTGTGCGGGAAATTATGACTTTCGTTGTTGTTGCATAACGAAATAAACACAAGTGTAGCCAAGAAAAAAGAAAAAGACAAACAAAAACAAAACAGTCTGCACATTTAACTTGTGCATGTATAGGTAACGTACCGTCCGCTTTATGCCGCTGTTATTTGCAGACAAATGATACGAACAGAACAGCATTTTAAAATGCAGAGTCGGAAAACCAAAATGTTAAAAAAAAGCACACACGAAAAAAACGTCTTTTCAGATCCGAATGTAAAAATTTTCGTTATTTAAGACATTTAAAGTGCCTCGCGCAAATCACTTCATATTTGCAGTTCTTACCGTCAAGACAAGAAATCTAAAACTGAGAAGTTTTAACAACTTGAAGTAAAAATTAAAACTAAAAAGAGTTAAAAATTTTGAAAAATCATAAAAAAGAAAAACTAATTTTTATAATTTAATGGAAAAATTTACAAGAATTCTTTAAAAAAATATTTAAAAAAAAATTAAAGAAATTTTATTGTAGAAAATATTTAAAAAAGAAACTTTCTTAAGAATATAAAAAAACAGAAAAAGTGCGTATCTAATTGAAAATAAATTGGTAAAATATTAAATTTAAAAATATTAATTTTTTGTTTAAAAAATAAAATAATTTTCTTGTGCACACATTGAAAACATTACAAAAAAAGTTATGTGGTACTTTATAGTGTTAATTTTTTATAGTGTCACCCTTTTAATGGGTGCCAGTGCTACACCCTCGAAACGTTCGTCTCTGCTGCTGGACGACACCAATGCCCATACCGAATTGGTCGATCGTAATAATCGCCAGCAGGTATTAAAGATTTTCAATTTAACCGAAGCCCAAATGAGCCGCATTTATGCCGGTATAAATGCGGCCAATAAAGAATCAGAGGCTGATGGACGTACCATGCAATATTTCAATAATATCAGGGAATTCCGGTAAGTTTGGTAACAAATTTTCAAATTTTATAATTTTTGTTTTTTGTTTAAAAACAATAATTTTGTTAAAAAAAAGTGTAAATTGAAAAGCAATCCAAAATATTGGAAATTTATTCGTTCTTAATATCGTTAAAAAAAACATTATTTTGTTTTTCTTAACCTTTTGAGAAAAATTTTAATAAAAAGTACTTTTTGGCAGCATTACCTTTTGTAAAGTACCTTTTGTAAATCGGAAACAGGGTCTCTTTAGGATAGTTTAGTGATTTTAAATATTTTCTTTGGGGGAAAAACCACAAAAGTTGTTTTTTAGAAAACATTCTTCAGATACTTTTTCTCAGAAGTACCATTTACAAAGTACAATTCACAGAAGAACAATTCTGTAGACAGGCGCTTGAAAAGGGTTAAGTTATCCTAAAAATACTGTGTTTAGTATGTGGAAATAAATAAAAAAATAAACTATCAAATATGTTTACAGTGTGGATCAGTTTTTATATGAAGTTGTAGTCTTCGTAACCTATTTTTTATCCCTTTTCCGTTAATCTAGGAAACAAATCTTATTCACAAAGCCTCTCGTCCTTCTTTATATAATTTTTTTGCTTTGTTTCAATTAAATTAATCAAGTTTTCTCAGCTATGAGGAAAGTTGTTCTGCTGAAGCAACTTCTAAGAAGATAGGGTTGCCATCTAACTTTGCTTATTATATAGCAGCCTCAAAAAAATGTAGTGGATTAGTATATTAAGGATAGAGAAGGGGATATTTGCCAATTTTTTTACACTGTCTTTCAAACATATCGCCGTAGTCTAGTTCTAGAAAGATAAGGTTGCCAACTATCGGTACAATGACCTCTTAAAAAATACAGTGGATTATTAAATTGAGGATAGGAAAGAGGATATTTGCCAAAAAAATATTGCCGTAGTCTAGTTCTAAAAAGATAGGGTTGCCATTCCACGTTACCTAGTAGGAACAACTTCTGGAAAAATGGAGTAAATAATTCACTCAAAACATTGGGAGTAGGGACAAGGAAATTTACCAATTTAACTACACTATTTAGTAGATGCTGTATTGGCCAATTAATTGAAAGCCTGTAGTTCAAATTTCAGCTCAGACAACTCAAACAAAATGAAAGGCTCAGCAGCCTTATGAAAAGTCTTAAGTCTGTCTTTCGGTGAACCCGCCACTCATGGATAAACTTAATACACAAAATTTGGATGGCATGAGATGCTGGGTTGTAATCCTGACTAAAAGGTTGCTTTTTCGTAAGAATTGGCTTTGTCCGACCTGCTGGTTCCGACTGTCCCACTGTATCACGCTTTTTGACAATTATTTTGTTTAAAGTAGGCGGCTTTAATGGATTTTTTTATTAATTTTTTTATGTTAAAAACTGCAATGAAAACAAAACGAAACCGCATAAATCTTGTTTAATCAGGCTTTTAATCGATTAACAAAACTTCAATTATGAATTATGTATGGGCGCCGATAAATTAAAACAAAAATATTGTAGCGTTTCTACTTAATCAAAAGCAATTATTGTCAATTATTGTGGTTTATAAAAGAAAATTTTCTTTTCTACTTTTGTTGATGAGAAAGCAAAAAATTTATTGAAAATGAAAATAAAAGGTATTTAACCTTATTATATAGAAAAATTATAAACAAGAAATCTTTAGAGAACAACCTTGATATGATATTTTATTTAAACAAAACCAGCTGGAACAGAAATATTGTATTCTATAGTGCACAGATACGCGAAGAAAATAAGAAAATTTAATAAAAAAAAAAAAAAAAAAACATTCGATTTAAATGCAGAAACAATTTAATTGGCCAAACACAATTCAATTTCACTCATCGGCAAACAAAACAGAATTCAATTTATTGGAATTGTTTTAATGCGATTAAACCAATGCATACAGTATATACATGAAATGTGTACAAAGTGAGCTACAATAGGCATGAAATGTTCGCTGCATATGATCAATTCATATGTATATTTTCAGTAAGGAATTGTAGGACTTAGCCACTGGGAGCATTAGTTGATTGGTGTATTGTAGCAGATTCTAAAATGATATGGTTGCCATCAGTCGTTTCTTGACTTTTTTATGATGTTCGTTATCAATTCCGAATGGATTGTTGAGGCTTTCGGATGCCTTCTGACCTATCAGAGAGAGGATAGCATCAATAACGAACATCATAAAAAAGTTAAGAAACGACTGATGGCAACCATATCATTTTAGAATCTGCTACAATACACCAATCAACTACTTACTTGGACAAAAAAGGGAAAACGGTGTAAGCCATTGTGGAATAATGCTCCCAGTGGCTTTACTGAAAATATAAGTGCCTAGATGTTGCATTTCCATAGATATGCGACTAGAAATGTGTATTCTCTCTTGGCTATGCCAAGTCTATTGTTTCTTAATTTAAGTTTTGCATTCACCTTGCACCAGAAAGGTGGATCTTTGGACTGCAGCGAAACAGGCGCCAATATAATTAGGAAACTGAGCTGAGAAAACAACATAACGACGCAGTCATATGCACGAAAGACTAGCAAACACTTGTAAGAAACTAGATTTTAGATTTTTGCTCCGTAGGTTAGGTTAGGTTAGGTTAGGTAAAGACAAGTACAGTACGCGGAGGTCGAATTGACTCATTGTACAACGTCCTTGTTTCTCACCCCACTTATGTTGTGTGTGTTAATTTTTATACATGAGTGGCAGGACCTACAGTTTAACGTCGACTCTGAACGACAGATTTTTGGGAAACTTTTTCATGGCAATTTTTATTTACTCTCAGAGTTTTTGCCGGAAATCTGCTGAGAGGAAGTCGCCGAAGAAAAACTTTTTGTATTTTGTCTTGATGTCTGGCCTGGGGCTCGAACCCTGGCTTTTACGTCTAATAAGCCAACACACTACCTACTAGACTACGGCGACTTCACCGTAAGGCACGTCTATTGTTCTTTTAATTTAAGCCATTGGTTTGACAAGCATTGTTCTTTCGACTCTAACTGAACAAGAACCCATCCATTCTAGTAATTCTGCCATAAATTGGGAACACCGGTTCATTGGAACCCGTAATACACTTGTAGACAAGGAAGTCCAGTAAATACCTAGAAGAGACAAGTAGAAGTAAGCATAAACTGCGCTACTCTAAGCATCAATTTAGCAAGAATTTGTTTTTATATATGAATAGAGCCAGTAACCCCCTATTAGAACCATTAACAGTTGTTCTCTCATAGTGTAGGGCATTATTGACAGCCAACTTTTGTTTAATCTCCTCCGAAGTGCATGTAAATAATAAAAAAAATTCTTGTCATTTCTTTTAAAATGTTTAAGAAAATTAAATTTCTTCTCTTTTTAATAACAAATGCCATTAAAAGAAAATAAATTCTAGTATTTCCCACACACATTTTTCTATAAACAACAAAAAAAGAATATGAAAAAACAAAATTAGAAAGGAAAACTTTTATTTTTCACACTTTATTAAATAAATAATTAAAATAAAGATTTTAAACACTTAAAAAATTGCAATAAACATGTGAATTATTTCAAACATAAACATTCATTTGAATTTAGAATTTTAATTATACAGCCAAAGAAAATCATAGTCGAACTACATGATACCCTACACCAAAAAGAAAAAACACATTTATTAGCCTAGGCTGTCTAATTTCGCATATATTACTGAATTAAATGTATTTTTAATTTTATTCCTAAAGAAAAACTACAGCCAAATTGTTTTGAGTCGCCGTAGTCTCATAGGTAGTGTGTTGGCTTATTAGAAGCAAGGCCAGGCAAGACATCAAAACAAAATATGAAAAATATTTCTTCGGCGACTTCCTCTCAACAGATTTCTGGTAAAAACTCTAGAGTGTTGAAATAAAATTGCCATGAAAAGTCTCTCAAAAATCTGTCGTTCGGAGACGATTTTAAACTGTAGGGCCCGCCACCAATGTATAAAATTAACACACACAACATAAGTGGTGTGAGAAGCTAGGCCGTAATCCTGACTGTTATGTTATGTATGTATTATCAAAATAAGTGTAAGTTCAGCATGTTGGCAATCAAACTCGCCATTACTCATTACATTTAAAGCCTCATAAGCCAGAGGCCTTCTGAGAAGATACCAACTCGCTTGACTTCATGTGTCTTCGAGCTATTTGCACAGAGTTACACAGCATTATCGCTGACGTAAGCAACACTCAACTGAAGGCCATTACTCAATTATTGTTCGGAGAGTAGATTGTATGGCAAATTTGATGCAGGAATGCTTTTTTATTTACTTTCGTATATGATCCACACGTAACGACAATGATATGATGGTGGTAATAGAATCCAAAACACTCACAGAATAGCATATTACCCACTAGACTAGGTTAGGTTAGAGGACGTGAGAGACGTTGTCAATTAAGACAAATATAGTACCCGGAGGTCGAATTGACCCATTGTACAACATCCTAGTTTCTCACCCACTAGACTAAGACAATATAATATAAATAGCTAGTTATTGTCAGACATACATACACACATAGTCGATGATTACAACCCTTAAAACTGGACTACAACCTAGCTTCTAAGAGAGGCAGTGGCCGAAAGAAATATTTCTTCATATTTGGTTTCGTCGGGGATGTCTGAGCCGCGGTTTGAATACTACATCACGTCTAATAAGACTACACACTACCTACTAGACTACGTTAACTATGTGTCATTGTCACAGAGTAGCCTATTCGTTTAGTATTGAATTTACCGCAGTAAAGTAGGTAATGTATTGGCTTATTAGACGAGATCACATGGTTCAAATCCCAGCTCGAGCCAGCATTTTTCTAACAAAAACTCTGAGAATAAATAAAATTACAATGAAAAGCTTTTCGAAACCGATATTCGCAGTCGACAGTAAACTGTCGGTACCGTCCATCATAGATAAAATTAAAACACACAACGTGGGTGGTGTGAGAAGCTAGATAAGTATCAATTAAGTAAGTAAGTAATTCTATTTGGTAGATTTCGGTGTTAGAAATTTAAAATGAATACTTGTTATTCTATTTAATATCTCCTATTAACTGCCTTAAAATATTAGCGCTCTCTTAATTACACTTCAACACATTGATCACTTAACTTTCCATTCATTTAAAGCTCTGTACGAAAGAAACACAATTATGGTCATGTAATGAATAGCGTTGAATTGTTCACTTAAAAAAAAAATATTTTTAAAGTGCATTCCATCAATCACTTGCATTTGAATTTGTATAACAACTTCAAAGCAGACTTTAGCAGACTAAAAGACAGACACAAACAATACGTATTTTTTGTTGTTATTATTGGCCAAAAGAAAATCATATTTGTATGAGTACCGAAACCTAAAACCCAGACCTCAACATAAAAGTGCACACACACACACACACATAAAATCTCTGCAATTGAATAAGAATATCAAATTATTGTCTGACAAATAATGCAAGACAGACAGCAAACAGACACTCTATTACACATGCATACTTACATACATACATTCTCTCATAAATATTTGATTATATTAGTATTGTCTACTCGAAGTGTTTATGTGAGAAAAAAAATGTGTCTGACGTCTTTAAGTCTATAGCCTCTGTCTACGAGTCGTTAATACGAGTTTAGTTGATGTCATGTCAATACAATTATAAAAATAATGACGTTTGTCAGTTAAAAACGTTTTCATTTACCACACTCGCTCACTCACTCACTCACTTACTCACTCACACTTACACGTATTCGATTATGAATAAATAGAGAAAAAAAATTTTATTTTTTTTAATAATAAATGGCCAGTGCTTAACAGTGATATAACCCAGCAAACATTTTATTCTAAACATTTTTATTCGTTTTGCCCTCATATTCTTTACGATATTCAATCGCATTTTGGTAACTTGATATGTAAGAACAACTGATTATTATGACTCCTTCTTATAGATAATGAAAGTGTCCAACTAATCATATGATTGATCTGCTGTAGAAAGTTCTAGTACAATAGGGTTGCCATCTGCCGTTGCTTAGAAACAATTACCACAGATTCACTGCAAATGTTTATCAGGCCGCTCTAAATGGACTTACGGATTTCTTCTGCAAATCGCAGTATTTCATTAAAAACTTTAACACGTTCATCGCCATGTCAGTCATATGTTCTGTGACGCTATGTTATGTGACGCTAAGAAGTTCTACATGAGCCATATCAGTCATATGTGTCCGACGTACGCGATTTGGTAAATCACAAATGTCCGACGCAAACGACGCTGTGTTCAAAACAACAGGTTAATACTTATTGTATCTTGTTTGGATGCGTCAGACATATAAGACTGACACGGCTTGTCGAAAAAAAAAGTTTAAATATAGGGCCATGTCAGTCATATATGTCTGACATAAAAAATAGTGTTTTACCGGGAATTTTGCCAAAAAAAAATTTTTTTGTAATACATTAAGTTTCCTTGATACATTTTTAACTAAATTATCTACTAAAGTTACCGTGGCCCATGTGAAAATTTTTCTGATCTTATCGTGGCGATGAACGTGTTAATGAGCTTCTGCGCCGCGTGCAAGTTCTTCGCGAACTGTAGCCATTACCTTCATCGAACAGTGAGTCGCTAGCAATTGATTCCATTTCATTCCGATGTTCACCAAATCTCAAGCTTTTTTAATAGTTGACATGGGCATTAGGGGCGTATAGCAAACTTTTGATACCACGACACCTTGACAAGAACTGGATTGGATTATAGTAGACCCCTTCATTACTTAACAGGTCATTACATCCCTTTAGTCAAGACTACAACCTGGCTTCCTAGCAAACCACCCATGTCGCGTTATGCATAAATGGCGAGATCTACAGTTTATCATCGATTTCGAAGGACAGATTTAAGAAGCTTTTCATGGCAATTTTATTTACTCCGAGTTTTTGCCAACAGACTACTGAGAGGAAGTCGCTAAAAGAAATATTTTGTCTCTTATTTCGTTTTCTTCGAGATACCTAATCTAGGGTTTGAACCAGTTTTCGAACGTATATACAAGCTCAACATAATAAAAATACATTGAAAATGTTTGCTGGGTTTTCTTATTAACTTGGCTCATTTATCTTTGCAACTATGCATGTATGTATGTATGTATGTATGAGTGTTTGTATTCTATGCATGTGTGTGTTTTTTTTCTCTTGTACTTATCCTTCTTTTTTTTTATCATTTTATTGTCTGCCTAGTGTCTGGGACATGTCTAGGTATCTCCGTTAATGAACTTTTTGTAGGTCGTTGCTATGCAAAAATTATATTTGTTTTACAACAACAACAAAACAAAACAAAAGCCAAAACAAAAACGAACAGAACAGAACAGAGCACAACACTTACACAATTACACATACACACACACATAAACATACATTCTCCATGTAATATAGGGACAGATGTATGCATATGTGTATGTATGTTAATAGAATTTACTGCATGATATTATTTACTTTTTTATTATTGTTGTAGTTCTTGTTGTTGTTGTTGCTGTTATTTTTGCTACTGTTGCGCTACTGCTACAGCAACTGCCACTGCTGTTACGCTGTCTGCAGTTTATTGGTCAATTGGTTATACATAATCACCGTCCGTCATACAACATGTGTGTGTGCATATTTTAGCATTTTAAAGCATATTTTTGTTTTTTTTTTTTTCTTTACGCACATCGTATGTGTATAAATCGTGCATATGAATTGCATGCCTACTGGCCATTTACCACAAAATCAGTAATGGTGGCAGCAGACTGGCTTAATTTAAAGGCTTTTTTATAACAAATTTAAAGTGAGATTTTCTTTAATGTGGCACCACAACAAAAAAGCTTTAAAGAACTTAAAGCAATTTTAAATGTAATGTTTACCCTATACTACTATACTTTATCGGACACGACTTTAAACTATAGATGGCGCCACTGATTTGTAATATTAACGCACAAAACATGGGTGGTGTGAGAAGCTGGGTTGAAATCAGGACTAAAGTGTTTTGAGAAGCAATTAAGTAAGTAAAGGTACTTATTAGACAGCCCAAAAACGGCTTAACCTTTGACCTATAATATCCAGAATGTATTCGATACATAAGATTCTCTTTCTATATGTAAAATAGGCAATCTGGTTGCCTTGAAACCTTCTTACCAGCCACTTTACATTAAAAAAATCAAGTAATTACAGATACTCCTTAGAAAGCCCAAAAGCGGCATAACATTTGACCTATAACCTCCAGAATACATTATAAAAAAAGGAACCGGGTTTCCAGAACATCGCGTTTCTCGCCATATCTTCCAGACCATTTCATATTCATTGGCGAGCAAACATTTCACTTCCTATGAGGTATAGCTTGCCACGAAAAATTGTAATTGGACGACGAGATGCATTATCCAAAGGAACATTATTTTTCAAGACACAGAGACGACCGTCACAACAAAAATTCAAGTATACCTACAGCAAAGAAATAAATTTGGCTCTATTAAGTGCTTACCCCGGGCTGCTAATATATATATAGCCCAACCATAAAACTCTCTTTTGAAGTCGCCGTAGTCTAGTAGGTAGTGTATTGGCTTATTAGGCATGAAGCCTTGGTTCAAACCCCAGGTCAGACATCTTCAACAAAACGAAATATGAAAAAATATCTCTTTGACGGTGACTCCCTCTCAGCAGATTTCCGAAAAAAATCTTCCTTACTTAATTGATCCCTATCTAGTTTCCCACACCAGCCATATTCTCATAGAGTATCCTATTCGTAGAGTATTGAATTCACCGTAGTAAAGTATATAGTATTAGACGAGAACACGTGATTCATATTCCAGCTCCTCTCATCGGATTTCCGATAAAAATTCTCGAGAATAAAATAAAATTGCCATGAAAAAGTTTCTCGAAAATCTGTCGTTCGGTATCGATTTTAAACTGTAACTCCCGTCATTCATGTAGAAAATTAACATTCACGGCCATAAGTGGTATATTTTTTTAACGCCGAGGAGGGGTAAATGTACCTAACCGCACCATAGAGGAAGTCACGTCCTCCGTGTGTGGGGCCCTCACCCACTAAATCCCCCCTCGTCTCGTGGACTTGTTGTGCCCACTCCGGAACTACGGTGGTATTACTTTGGAGTGGAGTCCCATTGGCCCATTGGCCCCTGCGTGTTCATATCCGCGTCCGGACTGCGTGTCGAAAGTTGGAGAGACATCTAAGTGTCTCCACTATTCCTTTCATCCAGGTCTATGCCTCGAATTCCGCTTGGCACGTGTGCCAGTTTCATCTATTCCGGCGTGCCCACATGTTCCGCAGCCTCAAGATCCCTCTTCTTCAGTCTTAGAATGCTCTCCATGTAATTAGCCACTAAGGTCCAATTTTCTCTGCTCGCGATCATAATCCCGACAATGTTAGCGGCCGTGATCGTCCCAACTATCGACGTCAGTGCAGAGCGATAGCTCTGCCAGCGTGCGCAGTCGAAAACGGTGTGCTCTGCGTCATCAATTATTTCCCCTTCCTCGTGCCATAAGTGGTATAAGAACCTAGGTTGTAATCCTGACTAAAGGGTTGCAATGAAAAGGTATGTATGTATGTTTGTATAAAACTCTCTTACAGATATCTACTAACAGTACCCTGAGAATGATTTGTTTTCCGCTTGGATCTGGACCAGATGGAAGTGCATATAGTTCGAAGAGTACAACATATTTAAACGGATATTATGCTAGTTTTTTCGATAGTTCAACAAGGGACATTGTAAGCCGAGATCGCTAAATCTGACCCTGACCCGAGATCCTTAACTCCGGAAAATTATCATTTCAGCCAAATTTATTAAGTCAACGGCTTATTGCCCTTTTAACCATTATGAATGGAATTAAAACAAGCTTTAGTACCAATAACTTCGATTATAGTCATAGGGTCTAACTAAAATAACTCTCTAAATGACTAGTTGGCGTGATCATTAATAAAATTTCTTAGTTTTCCTTCTCTTATAAAATAAAGCAGACATTTTACTGTGTCTGGCACCTTTAATATTTCAAAACAAAACAAAACGAAAAAAACAAGCCAGGCGCAGTCTTTAAAATCAGTCAGTAAGACAGTTTTTAAGCCAGCAACCGCAACAAAAAAAAACAAACATCAGTATTTAATAGTCTGTCTGGCATTTAAGACATTAAAAGATCTTTCAATGCAGTTACTCAGTCAAACCATCAGTCAGTTAGTCAGTCAGTCAACTTAACCAAAAATGAAAAGCAACAACCTACAGATATATTAACCTGAGACAGACAGACTGACTGGTTGACTGACTAACTAACTCACTGTCTTCTTATTGGCTGGATGGTTTTCTTAGTCTGTTTTGCCAATGAGTGTAGCATGGTTATGTGCTCCTCGTAAAAACATTTTAACTTGCGTATGAAATTGTTGACAAAACAAATTAATTTTGCATGATGCATGCATTTCAAACATACATAAATATTCATGCAAATGGACAGACAAACAGACAGTCTGAAGCAGAAGGAAAAACAACACCAACAACAACTTGAATTTTACCAGACACTGTCTGCTGCTGCTATTCATGAATCTTTGACTGACTGACTGAAGAGACTCATGTTTAAGAAAATCATTTATGCACTTTGTTTCTATTGAGAACCAGACACAATAAATACGTTCCGTACATAAATTGGTCTGGCAACACAGCTGGGCATAGCTAATTAGTAAAAGATTATGATGAAAATTTTTACAGTTTTGTATTTATTTTAAGTTTGAAACTATAAATTCAGATTTAATAAAAGAGAGACTAATGGAAAGCCTCAATTATAGTTGCTTGGCTTGCTTGGCCACCTATTAATTAAAATTTTCGGTGCGCTAGAAAGCCTATTTGATAGAAATCTAATTTCCCAACCCTGACATTAACAAACAAAACACATGCCCAATTACCCTGCAGAGAAACTGTTGATCACATTAAAATAATTTTAAATATTGTACTCATTAGTTAGCCACTGCTGTATTTCCAAGTATAATATTTCATAAAAATGAAAAAAATAAGTGTCGACTATCAGTTATTTGATCACAAATAGCTTCGCATACAATGTTGTTTTAAATTTTGCATAAAATTGTAATATTTCATATGCAAAGAAAAAAGCGAAGAAAACAGAAACAAAAAACAATAACCAACAATGTTAACGAAAATGCTTGTAAACTAGCTCCCTTGACAGCATTTGGTTGTCTCAGTATTTGGTTAGACTTTATAAAAAATCGATAACTTGATGAAAGATCAACAAAATTAAACGACAGATTTGTTGTTCCAAGATCACAAGAACGATAATAAGTGTAAGCAACTAAATCAGCTATGATACCCACTTATATCCCGTAGAAAAAGCGGTTTAAATGTTTCTCAAATTTTAAAAATTAAAAGGCTTTAATCCCTCTCTAAATAATCCATCCAAGATGATCCCTGACCCCTATCCATCAAAGATGGTAGCAACAATAATGACAATTTTATGAAGGTCTGGCAGTACCTCCTAAAGGTTGAACTCAAAGATCAAAAATTTCGCAACACTATTAACAATACAACAACACAATAAATTTTCAAAGGTGAAGGCAACTCTGTCATACCAGAATCGATGTGATATGCTTAGGTAATGAAACTGATTCCGGGGATCAAACATTTTCGATAGGAAATCATCCTGACCACAAAATAAATCTCCCTGTTGCAGAAATCTTTGTTTTAAAGAGTTCAGTTGTAGTTGAAAGGAAGTGAGAACCAAGGACCTCCGCCTCTGCGTAATGAAAGCTGGACACTGACACATGAGCTAAACGATAGTTTTCCTCTCCTCCCCATGATAGTCTTCTTCATTATTATTGTGCGAAAAAAACCTTTCAATTCATGATGGCAAAGGGATTACAAAAAAAAAAAAAACAGGCAGCCTAGAAGAGTCTACCAAAAATACAAGTGCCCTCATGCAAGTTGAGCGTCCTTATACAACCAATGACCAGAGGATACACAGTTTAAGTGAGGAATTAGAAACTCTTATGCCCAATAACAGATACCTGCTTTTGTAAGGTCATCAGTAATGATGTTTCGGGAACATATAGATTTAAAATGGGGCTAAAAAATCCAGCAAAAAATGCAGCAACCTGACTGCCCGAGAAAATTAAATATTTGTCAAGGAAAAATGCTTCACGGCACAAGCACAGTGTAGTATGGTCATAACCTCCACCTGAAACACCATATACTGCATTGATCAGGCAGCATATAGGAAAGTTTGATATTAGAACCACAGCTTGGTTTGTCCAGGATTTTGGAGCTATTGATATAGACCTCGCCGTGGTCTAGTAGGTAGTGTGTTGGCTTATTAGACGAAAAGCCAGGGTTCGAGCCCCAGGCCAGACATCAAAATAAAATACAAAAAGTATTTCTTCGGCGACTTCCTCTCGGCAGATTTCTGGCAAAAACTCTGAGAGTAAATAAAATTGTCATAAAAAGTTTCTCAAAAATCTGTCGTTCGGAGTCGACTTTAAACTGTAGGTCCCCGCCATCTATAATATTATAAGGAACCATGTATGCCAATGCCCACTCCATTGTCCAGGTTAGACTAGGCCAAGATTTGCTTCAAAAGGAAATCAATTAATTATAACAAATAAGGCTTTAGTTGGTGATGAAGACAGCTGATTGTCAGTATCCTACGTTCAATCGAATTTAAGCTCAGGATCCACCACGTCCCAATAGTAGTGTGTAAGCGATAACTAGTCTAAGCCGCCAAATCTTAACTATGACCCTCTCAAATCTGAAAATCGTTATGGTGGCTTCAAGATTTTGAACCTTCAGAAGACTTTGAGGTCCGATATCAGTTCTAAACCTGGGCTTCACTAAGATTTGCTCAAATAATACCAACAAAAAGGCTTTGAACTCAATATTAAAGCTCAAACTCGTACTAATTCTTCCCTTTCTATTGCTTCTTACGTACATGCTTCTCTTTCTCTCCTACAGTATTTCCTCTACTATACATATATCTTAATTGATTCTATATTTTGTTTATGTTTATGAGTGTATGTACGTGTATGCGATAATTCAATAAATGTCAATCAATGATTTAAACAAAACTTTTGAACGGGGCGCTAAGAATGTGAAACAGATCAATGTTGGCAATAAACAAATTAATTGCACTCATGTTGCCATGTTTCCATGTCTATGATGTCTGGCCCCAAGGCAGATGCAAAAGAACGTACACATTCTGCGATCCAATGCAGTCAATGCAAATTCAATATCGTGACAGAAGCACACTAACAACTAACAACTAACAGTCAGCCCAGACAGTAGTAATTGATGTAGACATTAAATGCTTAAAGCCAAATAACAAGCCAGTCGGGGCAGGCAGGCAGACAAACATTGTAAGAAAAAAAGTGCTTCAAAAACAAGCAAAAAAAATTTTGCAAATGATTAGATCGACTGTAAGGTATCCTACATTAGAGTGGAATAGTTGATGTTTTGATACTGATGGTTTGATGGTTGGTTGATGATTTTTTTAAAGCCTTTACCCCAACTCTCAGTGCAGGAACTGCGCTTACCGGTTGCGTTACAATGGGGCGCTATGCGACTCAAGTGAGCTTTGGTTATCAAAGCTACCACTTCGATCTAACCAAACCTAACCTAACCTCAACACAATTAAGCTTCTGAAGCTTGTACAACCCCTGTCCTGACGACCAGAGAATTTCTTAATCAAACTAAAAGAAAAAAAATCAATATCAACATATTCTAGAATTCCAGGGTTGCCAACTATAGTTGCCTTGAAACAATATCCTCAGCATTGAATTGTTGTATTTGGCAGAGAAGTGAGGAATTTTTGTCATTGAGTTCTATACTTTCTCAAGATATGATGCTGCCTGACATTCTATAATGCCCGTAAGTAAAGAGGATCAGGAGGCTTTTGGATGAATTAGTTGGAGGGGAAATGACGTCATAATTTTTAATAGATTTTTTGTATTCTTTGTCGATTTGACGATGTTAAAAGAGGAAATAATTTATTTCAATTCAAACTGCCAAAAAAAAATCAATATCAACATATCTAGAATTCCAGGGTTGCCAACTTCAGTGGTATTGAAACAACACACTTTTTGAAGATGTAGTGTATTATTGTATTTGTGGCAGAGAAGCGAAGAATTTTTGCCACTGAGTTCTATACTTTCCCAAGAGACGCAGCTGCCTGACACTTGAGAATCAGGTGGATTCGGGATGAATTAGTTGGAGGGGGAAATGACGTCATAATTTTTCATTACATTACATTTCTTGTCTTTTTTAAGGATTTGTCGATGTTAAAAGAGGAAATAATTCATTTCAATTCAAACTGACAAAAAAAATCAATATCTAGAATTCCAGGGTTGCCAACAACACAGTGGTATTGAAACAACACCCTTTTTGAAGATATAGTGTATATGGCAGAGAAGTGAAGAATTTTTGCCACTGAGTTCTATACTTTTCCTAGAGACGGAGCTGCCTGACACTTCTAGAGTGTCTGCGGGTAATGAGAATCAGGGGGATTCGGGATGAATTAGTTGGAGGGGGAAATAATGTCATAATTTTTAATACATTTCTTGTCTTCTTTAACGATTTGACGATGTTAAAAGAGGAAATAATTCATTTCTTATTAGCGAAATCTCGTTATTGTACTATTTACTTGCAATCGTTACAAACATCAGCTTCAAACAAATCCACTGTCTACCTTGGCGTAGAGTACAAAGAGCAAAAAAAATTTGCATGGAATGGAAATTTTTTCCAACTGCACATACACATGGATGGCAGACATGAAAATGTATGAATGAATGTCGTCTGACTCAAAGAATGTCTACGATATTTTTGTGTTTAATGATCTTGAAATCATTTTACGATTTCATGAAAACATAATTCTTCTTCTCCATATACCCCACCGACCCACCCGACCACTTCCTATCCTACCGGCATAGATTTATTTTTAACGATTCTAAATTCATTTGGTGGGGATTGTGCAGCCAATTAATGCATAGATTACCTGGTCGGTTGGTCGTCGGTCAATTATTATGCTGTCTATCTGTCTTGTCTATCGGTATTTTTTGTGCCAGCCAGCCATATAGCCAGCCATCTAATGCGTCAGATGCAAATTGAAATTGTAAATATTTGAATGAATGAAAACAGAATTATTAACAACAACAACAACAACAAACAAAAAAAGAAGATCATGTATTCCACAATTTATTTGTGGGCGCAGTAGTCAGACATTCAAATAAGTTTTGAAATTCTTTCAAATCAAAGAAGAATTATGTTGAAGAAGAAGAAAAAAAAATAACATTTTAATCCAAAAAATATGTACACGATTTGTTATTGTATTAGATTGGAATTTGTATTAGAATTTGAAATTGAATTAAATTATGTGCACGCGCAATGTCTCGGTTAAATGATGATTTAAGTGTGCGTCTGTCTATTGAATTTAATTAAGACTAGAAAAGCTCATTCAAAAATTCTGCTCGCTATGGGAAATCACATACCAGAGACACATAAAATTTGTGTCAAATAATATACGTTTTTTTGTGTTGTGTGGTGGTTTGGTTTGAAGTAGAAGAAGAAGATAAAAAATGCCTAGCAGCAATGGAATATTTTGGTTTGTCTATTAGAGAATCAAATAAAAATTAAAACAAATCTATTAGGGTGAGTAGTTTTGCTAGGGCCAAGAAAGTAGTGGAAATCATAAAGTTTGCTCTTCATGTCGCCATTGTTGCAACTACCCTTGAGCTAAATCCTGAGAAAAAAGAATGATGAGAGCAACTTCAACCGTCTCCAACAAAACATTTCGGGAATTAAATTTCCATCAGTACATCGCATGTAGTAGTCACCGTAGTCTAGTTGGTCGGGTGTTGGCCTATTAGATGTGAGATCTCGGTTCAAACCCCAGGTCAGACATCTCCGACTAAACAAAATATGAGAAAATGTTCTTCGGCGACTGCCTTTTAGCAAATTTCTGGCAAAAACTCTGAGAGTAAATAAAATTGCCATGAAACGTTTCTCAAAAATTTGTCGTTCGGAGTCGACTTTAGACTGTAGGTCCCGCCACTCATATATAAAATTAACACACACAATGTAAGTTATGTGAGAAACTAGGTCGTAATCCCGACTAAAGAGTTGTAATGACCAATTATGTATGTAATGTAAATCGCATAAGCCGAACGGTGGCTGGCAATGAGAAGTAAGACGTTTACAAGGACTTTCAGTAAATTTTCGAGGCAAAAACCAGGATTAACAGCCAAGAGAGTTTTATTGTCTTTTGAAATTAATAGAGAATTAATAGAGAATGAAGTACTAAAGCTACCTCCCATATGTCAACCATAGCGACCATAGGGGAATTGAGTTCCATTATCACAGTGTGTTGGCTTATTAGAAGTGAGGCCGTAGAACAAACCCCCCAGCCCAGACATCTCCAACAAAACGAAATACGAAAAAATATTGATTCGCCAACTTCCTCTCAGCAGTTTTCTGGCAAAAACTCTGGGATTAAGATAAAATTGCATGGAAAAGTTTCTGAAAAATTTCATCGGCGAGAGTAAATAAAATTGCCATGGAAAGTTTCTCAAAAATCTGTCGTACGGAGTCGACTTTAAACTGTAGGTCCCGCCATTCATGTACAAGAAATTAACACACAAAACATAAGTGGTGTGAGAAATTAGATCGTAATCCCGACTGAAGGGTTGTAAAGACCAACTATGTATGCATGCCCACAGTATTTTTGTAATTTTTCCAAATTATTTGCCATAGAAAGCAACTTGTAAGGTAAACTCCCAACACAACTGCCACATTATTCCTTCCTCAGAACTTTGCTCCATGTTCACAGCCGATATAAAGGATGTAAAGCTATGTGTAGCTTCACAAATGGACACAAAGGCAGTATTGACATCAAGACAGGAGGATTATTTGTTATTATGAGCTTCTACATCAAGGATAATCGATTAATAATGATATTTTCTATCAATAATTAAAGAGATTGAGACAAGCACTTCTATTTAGACGGCTCAAATTGATAAAAATAACGTGGCCCTAATCTAGTATGTAGTGTGTGTTAGCTTATGGTTTAAACCCCACGTCAGACATCACGAACACAGTTGGATAGGTAACCCCCCCCAAACTTATTATCACATCGAACAACTCATCTGAACAAAGCAAACCGAGCGCATAGCATTTGGCACATGCATTAACAATATGACGGATGGGAAACATTTAAATACTAATTCCTTATCAATTTTAGCAAGTGTCTACTTACATACATTTTCCTCCGGAAGCCTTTTACATTTCCTTTATAAATTTAATTCTGAATCAGGCTCACGTTCACACGCTTTTCCGAATGCGATTTTCTTCATCACTGTAATGGAAAAAGTTAAAGAAAGAATTCAAATTTAAATTTGATACTTCAAACTTATTTGATTGTTTTTTGTTTCGTTTATGGAATGTTGTGGGAAATATTGTTTTTCATTTATTCGGTGTTCATTTTCATAAAAGTCTAGTCATGTATTGTATTCAGGTTATTTAGTTTGCCTATTGGCCCTTGTGTTCTTGTGCCCAATGTCTAGAATGTTTTTGTTTTCATTTGTTTCTAGTAATGCTACTTCAACAATACAATTGCTATTGTTGTTGTTGTTGTTGTTGTTGTTGTTGTTGTTGTTGTTGTTGTTGTTGTTATTGTTGTTTTAGTAGTAAACCAACACTACTATTTTACTACAACTCATTTGGTGAATACGAGAAAACATAATTTTATTCATTGATGGATGCACTGGATGCAACTTTCATTCAAAAAAAAAAACAAACAAAAATACAAAATAAATTTTGCATTGTATATGTAACCCAGCAAACATTTACTAGCAAATGTTTCCATATGGCAAAAACCACCAGGAGTTCCTGGTGGAAAAGAAATTATGCGAAGGAAATTCAGATGGATTTGACACTCTCCACAAAAACCCTGTGATGACACTGCAAAACTGGTTGTAGAGTAGAACCCACAAGCCAAGTTGATTTCTACAGAATAACTTGGAGCCGTAATGCTTTAGCATCGACGTTAAAGCAATGCAGGTGGAAAGAATATTTTATGATCCCAGGCGTGTAATTTCCCACGGTGGCAAAAGCGGAAACACCCACACATCATGGGAAACTAATCGACTTCGTCATAGAAAGTAGAAAGAAGTGAATTGAAATGGAATAGAGAGTGAAGAAAAGTGCAAATGAATGCACAATCCTCGGCTTGCTCAATTCCATTATAGACTTCAGCAGAGCCCCAATATCGGCTCCAGACAGTATACAGAAAAAATTCTCTTTCAGCACCAACTTACTCCTAATATCCACATACAATCATAACACAGCCCTGCAAATTTAGACTTTTATGGTGCAAATAAGATGGCTCCAGGTGTTTCCGAAGGCTTTCGAGAAATAGAGGGTTGAAACCCCTAAAAATAGCTTTTTTGGCCATTTAAAAATTTAAATTTAAAAAATGTAAAATGGCGGATCCAGTATGGCGGTCAAGTAAATCTGATTAATTTTTATAAACCTCGATATTGGATCCGCCATTTTGAATTTTTTAAATCTGAATGAAGATCTGTAATCACTTACACATAATTGGTCATTACAACCCTTCAGTCAGGATTACGACCTAGTTTCTCAGATCACTTATGTTTGTGTGCTAATTTTTATCCACAAGTTTTTGAGAATCTTTTCATGGCAATTTTATTCTACATTCAGAGTTTTTGCTGAGAAGGAAATTGCCAAAGAAATATTTTTTCACATTTCGTTTTGATCGAGATATCAGGCCTGGTGTTTGAACAGTGGTCTTAAGTCTAATAAGCCAACACACTACCTACTAGACTATGGCAACTTTTACATACCCTGCAGATCTATCCCAGCGACTCTACTCGACCTCCGGGACCGTTATCGTCATGTATCCATAGGAATATTAGATTGGAGTATTAAAATCAACAACTTTATCTCACAACCGTTTCTAGAAACACTACAACCCAACAGAGACAGACCTTAGCCAACATAAAGGCTCTCCAGGAGTTCTTACTTTCACCATAACGATCCTAGCGCCCTAATTATAAACGAAATTCACATTAGAAGCCACATGTTTGTTGGGTAAAAAGAGACGTGCTGTGTTTAAATGTGCATCTCTGTGTATGTGAATATGCCAATTGTCGTTGGCATGTGCGTGTTCGTCGTAATAGTAGTAGTAAATGAGTCTGTAATGAAGTGTTCGTTCGCTTGTTTGTTCGTTGTGTACATTTTGAAAATCTAAATAAAGTCAGTCAGTAATAATCATAATGAAGTAAAATTAAGTATGTGGAAAATGTGGTTTAAAGGCTACTTAGGTTAACCGACTGTAATTATTTATAAAAACACATACAAACACACACACACTCCCACTTAGCCACACATACTATGTATGTATATAAACTTAAGATACTTTAACAAATATTTATACAATGAATAATAGTGGTATTATGACTGAATGACTGACGTTTATTTCTTGGTTGGTTGGCTGGTTGGTTGGTGGGCTTTATTTTCTTGTTGTTGTTGTTGGTTTTGTCTCGACTCGACTTGAGAAACAAACACAAAACAAAAATATGTTGAATGTTTAAATAGCAGAAATAGAGAGAAGTTTGAACAGAAATTATTATTTGAGTAAAAAAAAACACACACACACACACAGAAACAAAAAAGAGAACAACACCAACAAAACAGTAGCAGCAACCGGCTAGACACTGTCTAGCCGCGTTTTGTATGCCAGAATACAAACAGCAGTACTAACAACCACAACAACAACAACAATAAACAACAGCGGCAACAAAAACAACAATTTATGATTATTTATTATGTGAACTACACCTTACAATTGGTAGTATTTAGATGTGTGTCTGAAACACAATCATTTTCATAGTCCCACAAACAAACGAACGAACACAAACAAACAAACATACACACACATCATCAAACATATGTACATAACAGCTTGAAAAAGTGCCACAAACACTTAGAAAACAAATTGAGATGCAGTCACAATTATGCTTTGGATTATATTGTGAAGGTGTGTATGAGTGTGTATGTGTATTGGCTTTATGGATGCAGACACAATAGAATCAAGAAAGAAGAAGAAAAAAAATATGCAACAGACCAGACCAGACACACTAGAGTCATAGCCAAAGCTTTAACGTCAAAGACTTCAACGACATTTGACGCCTTCAAACACCCGTCGTCATTGTCTGACATTTAAAATAAAACCGCCAACAACAACAACTACAACAACAACATAAATACAATATTAATAAGACATGCTTTTATGAATTATAAAGAGCTCAATAGGATTTAAATTCCCTTAAGAGTTTTACGAAATTTATGATATTAAACGACATTCAATATTGGGTAGAGAATTCTGAAAGAATATCGAGGACAAATTCTATACCCAACTCTATTACCTTTCTCTTTAACTTCTAACACCCCCCAAGAACCCTTTGAAAGGTAACAGCAATGTTTGTCATTCAGATTACTGTGGCCATTTGGCATATACTTTTGCGATTAAACTGGCATCACATCTGACCTATAAACGGGTAAACATCTAAAAAGTAGGTTTAACTAATGCAAGTAAGACCCAATAAGGGAATCATAAAAGAAATGTCCCTCTAGATAAGGCTCATTTACAAGTTGGGTAGTCCGAAACTGTATGTTCGCTCCAGCCATATCTCAAGGGTAGAAAAATACATTCCAGTGTCTTCATATCATAAGACGGTGCAAGAAGGACAGCAGTCCTTACTATTTTCACTAGGAGATGTGACGTAGTGGTGTGCATATGGTTGATTATAAACTCAAAAAATTCTGCTTCAATCTTCGGAAAAGGAGATCAAATTTTCAATAATCTCCTCCAGCACTTCCTGGATTATTATCTAAAAAGACTCCTGACAACCAGAGAAAATATCTGTAGGATAATGGACGCCTATCAGAGGATGTTGTTTCTAGGTAACAACAGAAAGACCTACTATCATCCTAGGACTCCCAATTCACCAGCTGAAAAACTTGATTAACGAAACTTCAGCAATGAAATAAGAAGATGCGCGCGATGTTTTGTGACAGTACCTTTGTTCCTTAATTCCTACGTTATGCTATCTGTGGAGCGGAGATGAGTAAGCTTCCTACATAGGAGGCCAATACAACCTTTAAGTTAGCATTACGGTATAAAATCTCACAACATCCCAGACATTCTACATTACGGTCTAACATCTCACTCATCCATGATGTGTGTGTTAATTTTTATTCATGCTTGGCGAGACCTATAGTCTCCGAACGACCGATTTGAAAAGCTTTTCAAGACAATTTTATTTACTCTCACAGTTTTCTACCACAAGCAAACTGTGGGGAAAAAATGTTTTTAATATTTTTTGGTGAGGTTTGAACTCATAAGCTCTCATCTAGTATGCTAACACACTACCTATTAGACTACGGAACTTTTTAGATGGATTGTTTGGTGAATATTGAAGCATCTTTATTTTATAAATTCGATAACTATGACTCAGCGATAGTTTGCTTCAGCGGTTAAGCTATTTATTATCGACTTGGGAAGTTGTCCAAACCCTACTTAAACCGAATTAACTTGTTATTCTTTACCAATTAAGCATCCATTCTAGATTGCTGGATCTCTTCCTTATGTTATCGATAATTTGCATTCAAAAAAAGTTTATTTCTGTGTACCACTGCAGCATACCTTTAAAAACTGCAATTAATTTTGTGGTGAAAAAAAAAACAACAAAAATAACATGAAACTTCTCTCACATGCCCAGACAGTCTACAGACAAGAAGAATAAAAAGAATGGCCAAAAGAAAAGAAGAAAAAAAAATAATGATCAGACTAGACCAGACACTTTTCCAGACACAAAAACAACAACAGCAAAAAACCATATGGAAGGACAAAATAAAAACTGTTAAGTTTACGAGCACAACATGTCATTATCAATATGCAACTGGAAACTGAGGTAGCAACAGCAATAACAGAAGTGGCAGCAGCATCATAATGAGCCTTAAAAGCTAATACAACGGCAGCAACATAATGCATATGGCCTAGACGAGCCCTCTAAGCATGCGCACTTCGAGCGAGAAACACATGCATTTCAAACCATATGGATTACATATATTGAGAAGAGTCTGATGAAGAAACTGACTAACTGAGTGGCTGGTTGGCTAGCTGGGTGAGTGCTTGTTTGCCTGTCTGGCTTATTGGTAATTTTTAGTATTGCCTGACAGACACAGTCTCGTGTATCTGTATCTGTTGTTAATGCAATTGCAATTTAAGATTAGCTGTTTTTGTTGCTGTTGCTGCTGCAGCAAGTATTTGTTTCTTGTCTTGTTTGTTAATTTTGTTGTCGACTCCAACCGCATCATGCACGTACATGATGATGATGATGATGAGCACAGTATAAGTACACGAGTACACGTATGTACATACGCGTACATAGGTATGTGCACATGGTTACAAGCAAAATGTCATTTAATCATGTTTCCTGTCTGCTGCCTGAGAGGCATTTTATTTTTATCTGCACGAATAACAATTTTTAACTATTCATTATTGTTGTTGTTACCGGTCTTGAAAAATTATTGGTTTTTTTCTATTTTTTTTTTCTTTCTAAAATTATACGATAAATTGAAATGATAATCGTCATGGTTTAGCACTTTCCATGATCAAATTGTTGTGAAATATTTTTTTTCTACACACGAGTATAAGTGGAAAACTCAATGGCAACACTTTTTTGAATCATAGGGAATTATAAGCGGAAATTATGGATTAAAAGGGATGAATTGGTCATAAGACAATAAAGTTTAAAGCATTTTGTTGCAATGAAACGAAAGAAATTAAGGTTATAAGTTGAAATCGCGGTAATGGTTTGCGTCTTTGATAATGTGTGCTTTGCACTGCACACTGGTCCTTCGTGTCAGAAAAAGCACCACTTGTGGAATGTTTTCCTTTACTTTACTGCTTCAATTTGGAAAAAAAATGTGTAACTCAGCACATCCATGGGTTAACGAATTTATTTCTGCATATCAAACTTGTTTTCCCTGGCTTCCTTCCATAAACTGTTAACTCAAAAATTTTGATTTTTTTTTTTTAATTCTACTTACAGCATCAATGATATACGCAATCGCATTAGTAATGCCATACAAAATGTCAACTCCGAAGAAAATCAAGAACAACATCCGTTACATGAAATGGCTGCCTATCCAACATGCAATCCCGAGGTCACAGAATCCTCTTGGCTTCAGGACAATAACATTACCATACAATTTTCTCAGACTTTATTTGAGCAACGCAAAGATTTAAATTTGGACTCTGCCATCCTAAGGCTCTACAAAGTTAATCCCAACAACACCAACGAACGTAAAGGTAAAGCTGAGGACGAAGGTGCCAAGCCAGAGGAAGAAGCCAGTGCCGATGCGGAGACCACTAAACTAAAGCGTTGTGTACAGCCCAATATGGATCCCCAGATACGAGTTACCGTCTCAATTGTCCAACAGATGCGTCGCAATAAACGTGGTGTGTATGGTAAATATTAATAGAAACGCCAGAAAAAATGATGTTAATTACGCTTAAAATGCTTTTTCTTTCTTCTTTCTCCTGCTTATCTCCTTTACGCTTTGCTGAATACTTCTGCTTGTATTGCTGTGTCCTGCTGTTGCCCTCTATTGCTTTTTTTGCTTTATTTTGTTTTTCTTCGGATAGAACGCAAAAAGCGTATTTGCAATACCGTCATGATGAATGTTACCCAAACTGGCTGGGTGGAAATCGATATTAAGCGTGCCATTTATATTTGGGAAGAGACCGCCAAACAATTGCAACCAACTCAACAGAATCGCTCGCCCGTACTTGTTGGCTGGCTAATGATTGAAGTGCACGATGAAGAAGAACAGCCCTTGAAGCCTGGCTTGTTCTTTAAGCCACCAAATTGCAATCAGGCAGGTATGTGTGTTGTTTGCCATGCTTAACTAACATTTTTTTTATTAAATTTTTTGGTTTAAATAATGAATATTAATTAAATTCTAAAGCAGTTAAGACCAAGACATACATATAAGGAATTATTATTAAAAAGGTCTAGGTTAGATTTACTTATAATGAGTGTAAAAACCAGAGTAACCAGATTCTATTACTTCTCTACAATAGGAAGAATCCTTTGTGTCGTATTATAATGCAAATCGAGGCAACATTGAAACGGTTATCGATGTCAATATGTCTTTTAACTAGAAATGTGTCCAAACGTGCCCCAACAGATTACCCTTAGAATGAGCTAATCCATACTATGCTCATATTGGAGGGTTCTGTCACGTCACACACTTTTGACTGACCAAAGAATTTTATTCCGATATTCCTAAGTACTAAACAATTTCACGTTCAAGATACTGTTGCTGTTACTTCAAATTAATGCACCAATCTGAGTATCCTCTGTCTTCAGTTGATGTTAGATCTGGCGATCTGTATGGAATCGTCATAAATAGAAGAACCCTCGATCCAGGAATTCGATTCACAAAGTTTTTATATTTTTGGCTAAGCACTGTAAATTGTTGCTTTCTACTGCTGGAATGAACTATCTTCGGGACTCAATACATTAGTGGGAAGTAAAAGTTATCTGTTAACTATCTGTAGCGCAGTCCAGTGACATTCATGGTAGGTTATTGAATATATGCAAATCTGCATCAGGTATTCCCTGAAGCAGTCATGATCAGTCAAGATCGCAATGTTTTCTCTTCAGGAATTGTATTTGGAATAATGTAGAATGTTCACCTTCCTTTTAAACTGTCCTTCCATCGTGATTATCATTTATCAAAACGACGGAAGTATGGCTGCTTTCCAAAGTGTTAGTTGCTTTGTGTTCGAACAAAGTATCGTGTTTCATAATGCCGCTGTACAAAATATATACAATGTATTCTATTTTAAAACGTCGTCAATGTGTATTTTTAATGCAGTCAAAAAGCAATCAGGCAACGGATTTATAGTTGACGCATTGTTTGGTTACTTTGCATATCTACATAGTTTATATACAGTAGTAGAACTGCATACAAACTTTGTATTGATACATTTTGGAAGGCAACCTATATTCGCTTTATTTCATCCGCTAATACATCAACCGGCATGACTCTTGCAAATACCAATGCTGCTTCATCGGATATCCCTCTAAAACGGCTTATCAGCCTAAGTGCATTTAGGTGGTATACCGAGGATCCATTGAGAAAATTCCTTAAAACTTATTTGAAATTAAAAAATAATTATTTGTAGTACAATAACAACAAATTCCCCATGAACACAAATATTACATCACACGTACTCTAATTCATAAATAGAATATATGGAAATTAAATACGTTTGTCATTAAAACGTTTCCAAACGTTCTGTTGAAAGAGTATATCCGTTTAAAAATTCCTAAATTTATCACAGAGAAGCAAAAAAAAACGAGGAAATGATGAAATTTCTATGAATTTTTCTGAAATACTATCGGCGTAAAACTATTTCATTTTTACTATAAACAAACATAACGAAACAGGGGTCAATAGTTTCATTCAAGGACAAGAAACTCAACTGATATACTCTGTCCAATGTCTTTTTGTATGAAAACCAAATGAAAATTTGATACTTGGCGCGTCTACGAATTTAAAGAAGAATTTGTTACTTAATTCGTCTACGACTTTAAAGTTTATTAAACAAAACAGAAAATAAATAAAAAAAAGCAAAGCCTCTATGCAGTTAAATTGTAATCACGTTTTAGTTTTGAAATAAAATTTTTGATTACAAGCAATTTTTTTGTTGTTTTTTCCGTTTCTTAACAAGTCAAACACACCTACCACTGCGGTGAAGTTTTTGGACAAAAACAAAAACCAAAAAAAAACTGTTATTTAACACTTGTAAACGACGTTATACGAAATAAATTGAAATGAAAAATCAGCAGAAAAATCTTTGGAAATACTATTGAATGTAGTCTGTTGTAACAATTGGAAGACGAAAATGTAAGACGAAGAAAAAAGAAAGCAACAAATATTAAAAAAAATGACAATAATTTCGGTCAAAAGTCCAAATTGAATGATATCGATATACCCACGCTAGAATATTTAAAACAATTGTCGTTTATGCGTAAATGTTGCTCTATTTTTTATTGTCTTAATCGACATTCAAAGCTAAAAAAAATTGGCCCCTTAGGCTTTTTATAATATTCTTGATTTAAATAATAAACAGAATCAGATTAAATATTTATTCAAACCTCTCTACAGTTAGTCTCAGCAGCCGCGATACGTCATACAAAACTTCACAGTAGTGAAATGCAACAAACCACCTTCAGTAATGATGTGTGGTGAATTACCACAGCCGAATTTGTAACACACTCTATTGCAGTAATACTTGACAATTCGGATTAGAAAGAGGTTGTAGCCTCGTAATGACATGTATGTATATGTATGTACGATACGATTCGGAGCCACCGAAATCAATACTAATATGGCGAATGATGTTTTTTCGAACACTGGTCAGAAGCACAACATGCCTTTACGACTGTCGCTAGTACTTCAGGACTCTTCTTCTTCTTCTAGTTCAAGATTGAACTTCTGATATTTTTTTTTAATTGTAAAGCTATTGAAAGCCTTACTCAGTGTGGCACTTCCACTCACTAATATCACTACGAGTCCGATGGTGTGATCCTCCCAGAACGACTAACATGTTCGTTACAATTTAATTGACTCTGTACGATTGTCGTTTTCCTTAGACATTTAGAAGACTAGTTGTCACTGTCCTTGTACTACCAAACTTCTGCCGGACAATTTATGAATTCAGTTTAATCTATCGCAGCTTCACTTACATTTCATTAAAACTTCGTTTTATTGAGGGATCATATGCATGCCACTGACCGCCAGGAGTCATATTTGTAGTCGTCACTTATCAAACAAACACTGCCAATGACTATTGTGCATTTTTCTCTGCCCCTTTCGATTAGGTTAGGTTAGGTTAGAGGACGTGCACTTGTCAATTAAGACAAGTACAGTACCCGGAGGTCGGATTGACCCATTGTACAACGTCCTAGTTTCTCACACCACTTATATTGTTTGTGTTAATTTTATACATGAGTGGCGGGACCTACAGTTTAAAGTCGACTCCGAACGACAGAATTTTGATAAACTTTTCATGGCAATTTTATTAACTCTCAGAGTTTTTGCCAGAAATCTGCTGAGAGGAAGTCGCCGCCGAAGAAATACTTATTGATGTCTGGCCTGGGGATCGAACCTTGGCTATACGTCTACTAGACTACGGCGACTTCATACCCCTTTCGATAGTGGTTAGGAACTTATTTCATTTCGCAGTTGACCATAAATCTGCAGGTCGGTTAACAATTTATTACACTTCTGTTGCAAGGGTAGCCAGAAGTTAGCCATATCAACATAACTATTGCAAACCTAGCCAATAAACATGGCGCTCAATACCTTCAATTTCGTTTAACCTTTTTTGAAAATATTAGAGAGGTTTTATTCTGTTATACTGATTGCAGTATTAAAGTCCAGAATATTACATTGTGAACTTAATTAATAGAGAATCCTTATGTTGTTGTTTTTTGGCTGATGTTCTCACATTGTTTGGGGATTATTTAAAAATTTGCTATCGGAACATGGCAATTTACTTTTTGTATACAGAAGAACAACTTTATTTAAGGGTTAGACAAACAGACTTATAATCCAAAATAAAATAAGTTTTAGGCATTTTTATCTTATCCAAAAGAAGGTATTATGGTAAGAAAAGGCATCAAAACTAATTTTTTAAAACTTCACTTCAATATTCACAATATCAGTTTCGTTTAAAATCAATGAAATTTTGTTAAAAATTAAAAAAATCATTTTTATTGAATTTGTTTTTACATTTATTTTGAATCCTTTCTGTTCTTTATTAAAAAACAAAATATATTTTCAATTAAAATACAAAACCGAAAGTAATATCTTCCATTTTATTGAATGAGTTTTAAAAATAACAAATAATTAAAAAACCAGCTTAATTTACTAATCAAAATGATAAAAATGAAAAAATCGTTCATTATTTGCTTTAATTTTTGTTTAAAAAATAATGTTTACGTTTGTTTTTTTTTTTTTAATTTCCATAAGAATGTTATGAATTGTGGACTTGAAAGCATGTTTATCGTTTCAAGTATTTTAAAGCTTTTATTGTTTATTGTTTTTTTTTTAATTTTGATTTTATTTAACAATTAAGACTTGATATGTTATTTGAAGCTTTGGCTGTTAAGCGCTTACGTTAAGTCAGTGTTATGATATTGTAGAAGAATGAGTCTAAATAAGCTTTTAATCGTTTCATATTGTTTTTGCTTAATTAATTGTGCTAAACTTTCGGTTTAAACGTTTGAATTAATTTAATCACAATTTTATTTACAGATATTGCAATCCCATGGAACTATTACAGACCGGACACGTCTATGCCTTCATTTGCAACGCACGAAGTGCCAAGGTAAGCATTGCTAACGATATACTACTACTATTGACTGTAAAAACTAACTCCGGATCATTAATTAATTAAAAAAATTATTTAAAATTCCTTGAATTTTCCTTTTTCAGGTACCCAAGATTAGATGTGAAAATGATTGGTTATGCCTCATTTGCGCCCACTAATCAAAAACACAATAAAGATGAGGAAGGAATGTATGCTAATCTTAAACGTCAAATATTCAATATGACACAAATATTACACGATACCGAATCGACCACATATTTAACACCAACCGCCGACAATCACTTGGATGTCAACGAAAAGCCAGCCTCAATTACCGAGGAAAAGGAAATGCAGCAACTACACAGAGAACACTTTCAATACAAGAGGCACTTGAAATTGCAACAGCTAAAGGAGCAACTGGCAGTGGAAGAGCAACAACAGCAAATGCATAATAAAGAAGAAGCAGAAGAAGAACTGAACCAACAGAGTAAACAGTCACAACAGCAACAGCATAAACGTAAACACCATAGGCATCATCGTCGTCATCTTCATTATCAAGAACAGAAGCATACTCAACAGGAGAGCTATGAAGAACAGCATCAACAAGATAATGCCAAGCTCTTGCAACATATTGCCCATAAATTGCAGCAAGAACAGAGGCAATTATATCTGTTGCATCAGAAATCGCAAAGTAAAGATGAAACCTTCAATATTTAAATACAAATTTTATGAAATATTTCCAGACAACAACAGCAACAAGAACACATATCTCAGTAAGATAAATATTAGTCACTTTAGTTTAGATGGCACATTAAATCATTACCATTAAATAATTACCACCATTCTTCATTCCATCATAGTCTTCTCATAGTCTTCTTCCGTCATTCACACCTGTTTACCTGTAAATGCCTTTAATCCTGCACATACACATTCATACATACATACTACATTCATATCAAAAAATGTTTATAAGTTCTAAATACGAGGGCATTCTTTTAAATTATAAAAAAAATATTTTATAAGCTTTTGTTTATTAATAATTTTATAAATTATTAATATTCGTTTATCGATATTCTTTCTATCCACTTTAAATTTTTTTTAAGCCTAAAAGTACGCAATGCTTTTAATCGACATTAAATTTTTTTGGTTTTTCAAAACTACACCATTTCCAATTGTATTTAAGAAAACAAAACAAAAACAGAATGTTGAAAACACTACAGTCTTTCATTTTCTCTAACACCGGAACCATCCGGAAATTCTGATGAAGCTTGTAGAAATCGAGATGAAAAACTAACCTCTTTGTTCAGTACAATTATAACAAAAACAGCGTGTGGTTCTTCTAGAAGCTTATCTTATTTATTAATGTAAAAATTATTAGGTTACAATAGTATACAGAAGAATATACAGCGTTGTACAAAAAGGTATTAAGTACCAAAGAATATCAAAAGTACAAGAAAAAAAACTAAATTTATTTTTCCATTCCAACAAAGCTCTTTAAATTCCCAATATTCTTGGCAGATCAGTGAAATTATATGCAAAATAGAAGCCACGGCGTTTCTAGGCATAAACCCAAGAAGTGAGGAGCAATTACCTACTCTTTCTCGTCGATATATGTAGCTCCTGCCGAATAAAACAAATGCGTATCGCATGCATATATAGAATGCAATATCCACTAATGGCTGTGACAACAACGCTAAGCGTGCTCCTTTCGAATTTTAGCACATTTTTCGTGAGCTCTTCATCTAGGCTTAGCCAGATTTTTCTGCACAATCATTTTCCGTATACGAAGTTAGTCACGCGCTACTTGCGGAACTGACCAATTCATCTGCTTTGCAGTTTTTCGAAAAATACCACTATGTACCGGTGTCTATGCGAAGTGAAAATTGCACCTCATCTTACGAGAGTTCGTATTGTTAGAAAACAGTCCCGCGAGAGCCTAACCTAGCTATCAGATATTATAGTAAAAAGCTTTTCTATAGATATTGTCATTCATAACAATCCTTACCACAGGCCAAATGGCCGATACTAGCACCTGAAGTGCCTAGTGAAGTTCTATCGTTATATCTGGACCATAGCGTCACACTATTGTACAAATAGTGTTAAAATTACTATAAGTGCCCTTAATTCTTAGCGCCATTATACCTAAGCAATAGTGAAATGTATTCTCTAAAATTCTTAAAATTTCTATTCCAATTGGATTGTTCCTTGATTTCTTACTTTAAAAAAGAAACTTCTTTGCAATTGGATATCACACATACATAATTGGTCATTACAACCCTTTAGTCAGGATTACGACCTAGTTTCTCAATTGGACATAGTGTAGTTTAAAGAATATACAAATAAATACATAAGGCTAATCTACTTAATTATCGATAGTCCCTTGATGACCGATAAAATATGATTATGTGTTTAAAATTTCTATTTATTATTTTTTTTAATTCTGATTTCTAAACGTTAAAATGCCCTCAATCTTAGACTTTTACAATCCCTCTCAAAGGCTATAAATTAATTTAACATTAAAAAAAATAAATAAATTTTTCAGTTATAGTTTATAGGTTATGAAATAATTTTATTTTAAGTAAAAGTAAAACTAAAACAAAAAAAAAAAATAAAGAAAAATTAAAAGAAAAAACGAATTAGAAACACATAAAAAAGAAAACCTTGCTGCATTTCCTGTGATTGTTTATAATTTTTTATGTATTTTATATGTGGTTGATTCTATTATAATTATTATTAAAATTACAATTAAATTATAAATTAAATATTATACCTACATATATATAAAAATTAAATACAATATAAAAAACATTTTAAAATAATTAAGAAAAAAAACCGAAAAAAACATAACTATCAACGCATAAAGAAAATTCAACAGTTTTTACACTGTTTCCCCTTGAAATCTATACGATAAGAAAAAGTATTTGTTTATACTTTTTGTTTTAAATTTTATCCTCATTTAAATTTAAGTAAAATTTTGATTGTAAATATAATTTAATTTAAGTTTTATAAAAATATCTTTAAATTGAATAGTTATAAAATTATTTTTAAATTTATTTCTTTGAATTTTTATTTTTCTAATCAGAAAAATTTACTACAAAAAGCCCAAATTAAGAAAAAAATTATTATTGTTTACTTAATTACTTTATAAGTTTTAGTCATTTAAGGGTACAATTTTTATAAAATTTAAATGAAGAATCATAAAAACCTCTCTAAATAAAATAAAAAACTCTTAAAATATTAAATGCGTGCTTAATTTTGACTTAAAAAAGTGAGGTTATTGTGCATATCGCTTCTGTATTGGTGTTTAGTAGGATTATGCCTGCTCAGGCAGGTTCAACAGCTAATCCAATACCCGGAATATCTTTTAGACTAGAAACGTATATTAGCCAGACTCTTTCAAGAAAATATCGGCATATATCAGCCAGTTTAAAACTGAATATTGAAGCCGAAAGAAAACTAAAAAGAGATTGTGTGGAAAGCGAAGATTGAAGTCGCCGTAGTCTAGTAGGTAGTGTGTTGGCTTATTAGACGAAAAGCCAGGGTTCGAGCCCCAGCCCAGACATCAAAATAAAAATACAAAAAGTATATCTTCGACGTCTTCCTCTCAGCAGATATCTAGCAAAAACTCTGAGTGAAAATAAAATTGCAATGAAAAGTTTCTCAAAAATCTCTCGTTCGGAGTCGACTTTAAACTGTAGGTCCCTCCACTCATGTATAAAATTAACACACACAACATAAGTGGTGTGAGAAACTAGGTCGTAATCCTGACTGAAGGGTTGTAATGACCAATTATGTATGTATGTGGGAAAGCGATTGGACACGAAAGAATTTAATGTTTTTAGACACTAAGATCTGGAAGTGTCATTGTATATTTTGTGTATTTTTTAAAGACCAATTGAATATTATGAACTGAACGGTAAGTGTTTACAACAAGGCGATGCAATGAGCCTCACAACACGACCGATTTCGGGTTTAGTGAATGAGAAGTTATCAGAAGGAATAGTTTAATGTTTTGGTGGCATCAATTGCCCCTAGAGAGATCATAGGCTACGTCAAGACGAATGTTTGGCAACTTATCGTCGAGATACTGCCCGAAGTATACATAGTGGCAAGGTCCAATCTTTATCAGGAAATAAAAGTTTCATGAAAATCATAACTTTAGCCTTAACGGTTTCTTTAAAAAGAATTTAAATTTAATATTTTAAATGAAATAAGAATTTTTTTAAACATAAAAGAAAAGGAAACTCGTCAACTTTCATTAGTAATCTCAGATATTTCAATAATTTATTATATATGCTATTAATATATAATCAAAATATTATTTCAAGATAAGATGTATTGTACCATGTTTTTTTATAACCGCGTTATAGTATTTTCAATAAATTGCGCCTTATTTGACTTTTAATGCTACCAAACGCTTCCTAAACATTGATCATAAATTGTTGCCAAATAAGTTTATAATAAATTTTAAATCGTTAATAAACCCGTTTATGATAATTTACCTGGAATAATATGAAGATAAGCAATTCCGACGAAATTTCAATGGTCATGTGTTATGTTGTTTAGAAAGATTAGCGTACGCACACGCCCACTTTACGTGAAAAAGATTTGGAAAATTATTTTAAGAAAATTATTTTAAGATCTAGATATGTATATAAGCATATTATATACATACACATAGAACACAATTCTATTAACGGATAATTTTCAAACTTAAAAATACTGCGAGACATCATATTTATTTTAAACTCCTAAATGTTGCTGGCAACATGTTAATCAAATAAAATTTCAAGGTTAAACACGTAGCGAAAGTTAACAAACAATTTTATTAAACTTTAATTTACAATACGAATGACCTTTAATTGTTAATAAGCTTATGAGAGAAGGAGAGTCTTTAAATTTTACATTCAGCTCTCAAATACCAAATTTATAGCGCCTTTAAATTTTAACAAAACCTGAGTTATTCACTCTCCTTCTCTCACTCTCTCAGCATTATTTTCAAATAATTACAAATTTTTTTAATAAACGTTCAACAAATACAAACACGTAACTAACGTTGGATAATAAATTGAAAAAATTTCATAAACGAAGTAAAATAAAATTTATTTGCACGTCATATTAACAAAACAAAAAAATATCGTTGAAGTTTGCTTATAAGTACTTCACATGGAGCAGACTATAGGGCCGAAATTATAAGATCGAAATTGTATACACGCGAGATACTGTCAACAAGCTTATCAATTATGTCAAAATAAAAATAAAAAAATACTTGAAGTAGCTTTTAAAATTTTATTTACAACAAGTAATTATAAATTGGTTACGCTAATTCAGCCCAAGCCATTTGGTTACAGAGACCGATTTTTTTTTCAAATAGTTATATGGTTTTTAGAACTAGTTATCTACCGATTTCAGTATATAATCAATTATTCACAGACTATAAACAATACAGGCAGAGAGCAGACACATATTGTTTTTGTCTCGCAAACAAATTTTTCCTGCAAAGCAATTAATTGGTTTAATGTGGCAAGTTATAGATTAATAGGGTTGCCGCTTTGCGTTTCCAAGAAAAAAAAATGGATTTCTGTAAAGCATTGAAATTTTGTTTTGACGACATGACGTTTGACTACAAAGCTGAACATCCCACTTTCTAGACGAGAACAGCAAATCAACAACGAAAACCGGAAGAAATTCAGGCTCTGACACATCCATCTCAGGAATGAGTATAAATGATTAAGTAAGGTTCGTAATCACTAAACGCAGTATAAAATATAAGCTGCAGTAAAGGAATAAACTTGTAGTAGGCTCTGCTTGCCAAAGTCTAAAATGTTATGAAGATCCATAATAAGTTTTCAACGGCGAACAAAACTAATTCTGACAAAAGATTTTGTACACTATTATGACATTTAATGCCGATTATACAGTGCCTAACGTCTTAATTGCCAAATATTAATACATACATACATAATTGGTCATTACAACCCTTCAGTCAGGATTACGACCTAGCTTTTCACACCACTTATGATGTGTGCGTTAGTTTTATACATGAGTGGCGGGACCTACAGTTTAAAGTCGACTCCGAACGACAGATTTTTGAGAAACTTTTTCAAGGCAATTCTATTTACTCTCAAAGTTTTTGCCAGAAATCTGCTGAGAGGAAGTTGCCGAAGGAATACTTTTTGTATTTTGTTTTGATGTCTGGCCTGGCCAAAATATTAATGCATTCGTTAATACACTCATTTTAAACTGAAAAAGCCATAATTAACTCCATATAGCTAGAGTGTCGATTAATTATTTGACGTGCATGTTTAACTTTTAAAAGAATATCAGCTCGGAAATATTTTTATTGCTATTTTTTTTTACTGTTATTGCGTTCGTTTTTATTTGTTTAACGATGTTTTAACAAAAACAAAATAAATAAACAAATAAATAAAAACATCTTTTACTCGAATTAACTGGAATAAAGCCAAATGTTTTTAACTTTTTTTTAACTTTTCTGTTTTAACTCAGTTCAGTTCAGTTCATACTGAAATCTATATATTAAAGCACGCGTCTTGCTGGCAGTATACGAAAAAAAATTGTCGTTTAAATGACAATAAAATTTTAATATTTGAAAAATAAAAATAAATAAAAAAGTTTAGTGAGTTGTGTTAAAAAAATTAATTTACTATAAAAATTTGTACGTACATACATATGTAGCTAAAGATCTAACTTAAGAAAAAAAAGTAAAAAAATCCCCCAATTCTTATTAAAAAATTTAACACACGTAATGAGTGCCTTTAAAATTCGTGTTTAACAAATTTGTGTGACAATAATTTGAATTTTTTATATTCTTTTAATGTAAAAATCTATTGTTGTTTTATAATTAAGAAAAAAAATAAATTGCCTTCAGATATTTAAAGCGATTTAATAGCACTTTGAGGCACAAGTCAAGTAGTATTTCCAATATAGCATCTCTGTTTTAGACCATACGATCGTAGAATATAAATATTGAAAAACAAAATCGTAACATACAATAAATTGTATATATATACATATATACATATATATACATATATGGGTGTATATATAAATTTTATATTTCTTACTTTTAAAATGAATTTCTTTTTATTTTCGTTTTTTTCTTTAAAATTAAATCATGTGACAATATGAACTGGATTTATGATCCACTTTAGGTGACCGATTTACAATCATTTAAACAAATTTCAGATAATAATTGTAATCAAAGTTAAAACGAATTTCTTTCTCTTCATTATTATCAAGAAGCAATAATCGAAAACATTATAACAATTGGTAATGATTTAATATCGTCAAAGTTAGTCATACTCGTACTCGATGTATAGAGGATTTCCAAACACGTTTTGTTAGATAGTAATCGAATTTTGCTATGGACTAATGCCAAAGTATCAATCAGTTAACCACAAATAAATTTGTATGTGCAAAGAGCAAAGATTAAAATTCAGCGAATAAGTTAGAGCATCACTATTGAGAAGCTAGGCCGTAATCCTGACTGAAGGGTTGTAATGGCCAATTATGTATGTATGTATGTATGTATCACTATTGAAAAGTTAAAAGTTTTGCATCTTGATTTACCATTGTAATGATTAGAATTTCATTCTTGTTATAGCATCTCATGAATGGCTGACTGCATTATCTTCATGATCAACATTAACAAACAAACAAACAAACCCTTCAGTCAGGATTACGACCTAGTTTCTCACACCACTTATGATGTGTATGTTAATTTTATACATAAGTGATCTACAGTTTAAGGACGGCTCCGAACGATAGATTTTTGAGAAACTTTTCATGGCAATTTTATTTGATCTTAGAGTTTCCGCCAGAAATCTGCTGAGAGAAAGTCGCCGAAGAAATACTTTTTGTATTTTGTTTTGATGTCTGGCCTGGGGCTCGAATAAGCCAACACACTACCTACTAGACTACGGCGACTTCATAGGCATTAGATCTGGATTTGTTTAAGTATTATTCACATACGGCTAATGTGGCTAAAGAACGAATACTCTATGTAATCCATTGGCTAATGGCATAAAGTATTTGACGTATAATAGACATTATTGTCGAGGTTGATACAAAACATTTTATGTCATAATGATTATACGATGTGACGATAAAAGTGAGTGCCTTTAAAACTGATTAAGTGTGAATGGCATTATATTCATATAAAGTGTTAATTAATTTATACTAATGGGTGTTTTTTATAGAGGTATAGAACTTTAAGTTGGCATTACTTTTCAAGATGGCGACCGATTTAACAGCTGTCAAGTGATTTATTCTCAGTTTGGTTTGGCAATTCATCATGAATAGACTCACGCCTGAACAACGCTTGCAAATAGTGCAATTTTATTTCGAATATAATGGTTCTGTGCGGAAAACGTATCGCGCACTACGTCCATTTTATCGTCGACATAATCGTCCATCAGAGCAGTTAATTCGATTAACCATGGAACGTTTTCGCACCACGTTTACTCTTATTGATAACTCGCATCCCCAGAGACGCTGTACGGTGCGTACAGAAGAAGCTATTGCAGCTGTAGAGCGTAGCATTGAGGAAGACCCGAATGAGTCCATCCGCCATCGAGCACAGCAATTGGATCTGTGTCCATCCACTTTATGGAAGATTTTGCGGAAGGATCTTGGTTTGCGTGCTTACAAAATCCAACTCGTGCAAGATTTGAAGCCAAACGATCATCAAGTAAGGCGTAGATTCGTCGAATGGGCCCAAAACGAGATTACCGTTGTTCCCGATTTTCATAAGCGAATTTTGTTTAGCGATGAAGCGCACTTCTGGTTGAATGGCTACGTCAACAAACAAAACTGCCGCATTTTGAGTGAGGTAATCCTCAAGTGTATGTGGAAACACCGTTACATCCAGAAAAACTGACTGTTTGGTGCGCTTTATGGGCTGGTGGAATCATTGGTCCGTACTTTTTCAAAAACGATGGTGGCCAGAACATTACAGTCAATGGTGATCGGTATAGAGCCATGATTACTAACTTTTTCATTCCTGAATTGAATAACCATGATGTCCAGGAGATGTGGTTTCAACAAGACGACGCAACATGTCACACAGCTCGTGCCACAATAGATTTATTGAAAGACACGTTTGGTGACCGCCTAATTTCACGTTTTGGACCTCTGAATTGGCCTCCAAGATCTTGTGATTTAACACCGCTAGACTACTTTCTGTGGGGCTATGTAAAGTCATTGGTCTATGCGTTAAGGCCACAAACGCTTGACCATTTGAAAGACAACATTCGCCGTATTATTGCCGATATACGGCCACAAATGTTGGAAAAAGTCATCGAAAATTGGACGTCCAGATTGGACTACATCCGCGCCAGCCGTGGCGGTCATATGCCAGAAATCATATTTAAAATGTAATGCCACAAGATTATCTTTCGGATAAATAAAATTCATGTCCATCGAATAATCCATCGTTGTTTTATTGCAACTTAAAGTTCTATACCTCTATAAAAAACACCCTTTATAACGATATTTAACGATTTTTATTATACGTTTGCTTATCTAAAGTGTGCCAAATAATTTTCAAAATGAGACAAACTCAACCATGCAGATAAATATTTTCCAGGCTGGATGTTATCGAACACAATTACCAATTTATGTGCGATATAAAGCGCATATATTGTCAAAAAGTAATGCTATTGCATATTTAGTAAATTCATAAAAATTTATTAATATTTTTAATTCAAGATTAATATGTAATTACGCACGAGGTGTTAATTAGAATTTCTTTGTTTCACAAAATGCTAACAGAAGCAGCCGCCTTACGATTATCAACGATAAGATAATGGAAATGTCAAATTTTAAACGATAATCAGAAGTTAACGATTATAAATACTTTAAAACAAAGTTATGCTAACATTGTTAAATAAGTAGCTAGCTGCTGACAAAAATTTGGAATAATCAAATAATATACACGTCAATAGAGTTTTCCAAGAACCAAAAAACCTTTTTATTTATTAGCCATTAAACGATAAGATATGATTAAATTGCTTAAAAGGAAATCTATTAAATGGTAAAAGTCGCATCAAATAAGATCTACATGTAGGAAGTTAATTTAAATCCAGCTTTAATGCATTGAGTGGTAGATACGCAAGTATTCTGCATCAGAGGAATATAGCGACCGTTTTTGTTACTAAATGTAAAAGTTTGATACTAAATTTGATACCCTCTGTATATTTAACTGTTATCTTAGCCTGAGTAATGCAATAAACCAGATGAATAAACATCTGCTTGGCGGGAAAAACTTAATTAATAAAACTGTAATAAAGCAAAGAAAATAACAAGGCAATGGCAGATAAACTTCAGTTGGTGATCGTGCGGATATTGAGAATAACTAGACACTTTTTGTGTGAACAAATGAATTAAAATATAAAGATTTGAACAAATTTAGAAATTTCAAGAAAAATAGATGGGGAACATGAAGTCGCAGTAGTCTAGTAGGTAGTGTGTTGGCTTATTAAACGTAAAGCCAGGATTCGAGCCCCAGGCCAGACATCAAAACAAAATACAAAAAGTATTTCTTCGGCGACTTCCTCTCAGCAGATTTCTGACAAAAACTCTGAGAGTAAATAAAATTGCCATGACAAAAGTTTCCCAAAAATCTGTCGTTCAGAGTCGACGTTAAACTGTAGGTCCCGCCACTCATGTATAAAATTAACACACACAACATCAGTGGTGTGAGAAACTAGGTCGTAATCATGACTGAAGGGTTGTAATGACCAATTATTTACGTGCAGAGGGGGAACATGCCAACATTAGCACAAATAATGTAGGGTAACATTATAAAAAGTTTAAGATTACATAGTAAATCAGATAAATACATATAAAACATATACTAAGTATTCTAATCAAAACAATTTAAGCCATTATGGCCAAAGAATTCACGTTTAATATATTTTTATTTTTGAAAATTAGTAACATACGGACACTTGTTATGGCAACAAGTGCAATTAAACTATTAAGACGAACAATTAAGAACAACTATTAAGACCAACTATTAAGGCCAACTTCTAATACCAACTATTAACACCAACGTGCAGAAATAACAACGTGTAAGAAGAGTATAATTTTTTCACACACAGTTTTACTTTTGAAAACCGAATAATGGTTAACCCTGTATTATACCCATGATTCTCATATAAAACATTGAAAAATAATTATAAAATTAAATAATAATTAAATTCAAATCGATTGATAATATACGAAAAATCTGCCATGAACAAGAACAAGAAATTTTAAAAACTCATTACGTTGTGGCCTCAAGTTTTTTTTGCCACAAAGTAAAATACGTTATATTTTATAAAGAAATATCGATAATTTAAAAATAATAAAAACATAATCAATTTATAGCTTTTGATTAAATTAAAGAATCGATAATTTTCTGCTAAATTCCAGTATTAATGGATAGAACACCACCACCACCAGTTGATGGCGAAATCAATAAGACGTTTTCCATGGAAGGTGAGCCATTGGAAAATGGCCGAACTAATCAGGAATCTCAAATTGCAGAATTTGGAGATGAAATCAAAGACGAAAAACCAAAAACAAAACTACAAATATGGATAAAGAGATCACTAATCTTTTTACTGTACGCTGTTGTTGGTTCCTATACCGGCTATGCCAGTTATTATTTTAGTAAGTACATATTTTGCAATTAAAAGGGAAATTGTTTTAATTTAAAATTCTATTATTGCCGTACAGGTAATAACAAATGCAGCGATGAACATAAACTGGAATGCGTATGGAGTTTATGTAGCGGTTATGGATTTTTGATATTGTTCCTGGGCTTTATAAACTTGGGTTTATTCTACTATTTAATATTTAAGCCAAAAATAGGACGACGATTTCATAGACAATGTCTGGCGCCAATAAGTAAATGGTGGATGAGAGTTAGCAGAACAAGGTAAGCAGGAAAATCGTGCTGTATTGCAATTAAAAGCTTATAATTACCGAGTTCGGTGGAAAGAAATACCTTTTTCGCTACTCATTTTCTTCTAAAAAAGTGGAAGAAATTAATTTTTCGTAACTGTTCTCCATTTCGAATCATTTATATACCTTAAGATCAGATGAGAGCGGAAATTTTTAAAAGAATGTAGCCATTGTAGTGCAAAATGTTGCGAGCTTTTTGAAATATTTCTCAGATATTAACAACCATTTTATTTGTACTATTTCCAGGCTGATATCTACGATAATGATGATATTGTTGGCATTAGCTTTAGCCATTTTCCTATTCTTCGAAACCAAAGATGAACCACAAAAGTTAACCTCTCTAACAGCACCATGTGTTTTCATTTTAACCGGATACATATTCTCTACAGCACGATCAGCTATTAAGTGGCGCATTGTCATTACGGGCATAGCAAGTCAATTCATTTTAGGTGTTGTATGTATTCGCTGGAGTGTTGGACGCAGTATATTCGATTGTATAGGCAATAAAACTGCAACATTTTTGGCATTTGCTGACGAAGGCAGTCGTTTTGTTTATGGCGACAGGATTATCAACGAAGGAGTATTTGCATTTGCCATTTTATCGGTGATCTACTTCTTCAGTTTCTTTATATCAATACTTTACTACATGGGTGTAATGCAATGGATTGTTATAAGGTTGGGTTGGATTCTACAGCAAATGCTTGGGACAACAGTGTGTGAAAGTGTTACAGCGGCTGCTAATATCTTTTTGGGCATGTCAGAGAGTCCTTTACTGATAAGACCGTATATAAAAATCTTAACTGCTAGTGAAATGCATTCAATAATGGTCTCTGGATTTGCGACAGTTTCCGGTACTGTATTGGCAGCTTATTTAAGTTTTGGAGCCTCGCCAGCTCATTTAATAACATCTAGTGTTATGGCAGCCCCCGCTACCTTAGCTATTTCGAAATTATATATGCCCGAAACTGAGGAGAGTAAAACAACTTCGGACAATATCGAATTGGAAAAATCGTAAGTAAAGTTTTGTCCATAAGAACTAAGAATTTTGTAACAATTTTTATTTCTTCCGTGAATAGTGAAGAGTCTTCAATACTGGATGCTGCTACGAATGGCGCCAGCAATGCTGTGCCAATTGTTTTAGGCATTATTTCCAATATAGTGGCATTTGTGGCTTTTATTGCTTTCCTTAATGCTGTGGTGGCTTGGTTGGGCACCCTGGTAGGCTTAGAGGACATAACATTCGTGTGGCTTTTTTCTAAATTATTTATACCGTTAGCTTGGTCCATGGGTGTACCATGGGATGACTGCGAAAATGTTGCCAGAGTAGTGGCTTATAAAACTATTATTAATGAATTTGTGGCTTATGAGAAATTGGGCGAATTAATTGCCGAAAGAGCTATTGGGGTAAATGGCGTTTTATTTATTTTTTTTTTTTTTACGAGGAAAAACAGAAAAATATTTTCATTTTATTTATAATTACAGGCTCGCAGTGCCGGTATAGCAACGTTTGCCATTTGTGGCTTTGCAAATCCCAGTTCTTTGGGTATACTTATAGGTGCTTTGGGTGCCATGGCTCCGAAGAGAAGAGGTCTGATTACATCTGTAGCCATAAGAGCTTTTATTGTTGGTAGCATTGTATGCTTTATATCAGCTAGTTTTGCAGGTAAGGACAACTCATATAGAAAATCTGAAAACTTTATTAATTCTCAAATGATTTCTGCTTCATTCAAAGGTATTTTAATGCAAAACGAAGAAGAAGATAGATCGTATGAACGAATATTAAGTTCTTTGCAACGCAAAAATATCAGTTTAGTTTTATTTCAAAAACAATCTTAGTTATTAACAATGTAGATAATAATTTACTATAATTTCCTTATTTTATAGTTTAGATTAATTACAAATTAATTTCAATTAATACAAACTAATTATTTAGCATTTAGCATAACTATAATAATAATTAAAAAATAAAACTTTTTTGTATTATTTATGCAACACAAGGAGTATTTTCAATCAAAATTAGTTTACATATATAAATACATATATTTTATAAAAGATAATACATTTTATATCAAATAAATAGTGAATAAAAAGTGAAGGAATGAATAATAGCAGTATGTTACCACATATGGTTTAACCTTCTAATACGCTTTATGTAAACATTTTGTGAATACCATGGATTTTAATTTCTCATCGTCTCATTTGTAGCAGAAACAAATTGTAAACATTTTTAAAGATTCAATTATAGATTCAAACAAGTATTTTATATTTTAGGTGTTTACAAATCAAACTTGTATTGTTTTTTACAATGTTTCTTGTTCTATTTTCAATAGGAACTCATTATTTAAGCTAGAACTGCATGGCTTAAATTGTTTTTACGTAAATTATAGTGTAATTAAGCTAGGCATGCTACAGAATAAAAGGAGAAAGCCTAAGAGCAGTCAAGCTTTTAAAGAAAACGCACATAAAACGCAGTTTTAGAATTTACTGTAGTCTGACCTTTTTTATACAGTCCAGTGGGGTTTATGGTAAAACCATTGGATTTCAAGTATACTGGTGTGGACATGCTGTTACCTTCCTATATAAGAAATGCCATGAATGTTCAATAGTATGTACAATACATTATGTTACCGTATATAAAATGTGAAATGGACTTCCAACTAAAAATAACGATCTGAATGTAACCATAACCAACCGCCTTTAAAAGAAAATTGTCTTAAATTACCTACAAACTGCTAGAAAATTTTAGCTGTCATATATGAAAGCCATTTTAGAAGACATGTCTTTAAATAATACTGGGCGTTCTTATTCTATTAAAGCCTCTGGGAGAAAAAAAACAGTAAGTAGCTGTGCCAAAAACTTTTCGACGCAATGAAATGACTATGAGACGCCGTACAGCTTAACTTAATATTAGTTTATGCATGGCATTTAGAATTTGGATAAAAGATCCAAATAGCGAATTTCTCCGCAACACCAGTGTAAAAGTGAATAATCTCTATGGAGTTTAGAACATAAACGAAAAGTTGTAAAAGTAATCGGCAAACAACAAACCAAATTCTCAAAACAAAAATCAATCGCTTAAACTCGTTTGACAGAGATTTTGCTGCAACACATATGTATAAAAGCCATAGATAATAGAAATTCCTAGAGGGCTATTATGTATTTTCATTCGAAAGAAATTTCATTCGAATCTAAAGCTGTAAAACATGGAACAGAATTAAGTAATTGCAGTAAAAGCTGAAGCTTACGATGTAACGAGTAGCGTAGCAAGAAAAAATATGAACAGAATAGACAATTGAAAAAGAATTCATACAAAAATAAAATTCAAAGGCAACAAAAGAAGATTCTATGGATGATAGCAGCAATAGATTTGTTACTTCAGGAACCCAAACTACATAAAGATCAAGAAGTCACAGCAGTGGAAACTACAGGTAGAGGTAATAACTACACGAATGGATTTTTTGTGTTACTTTAAAAACATTCACATTAAACAGATACAAGCCCCGCGTTTTTTTAAACATTTACTTGGTGTAAGAGAGGAAATGACATTTGTTCTTAGAAAATTTTACTCCAATTGTTTTCCGCATTGTTAACAATATTCTCAGTAAAGATTTGCTTGGTTTATTTCCTCTTTAACAACGAGAATTTGTTAAACACTTATCGATATTATTTTTTATCTCATTTAATAATTCAAAATCTTTGGCATTAAAATGTTTGTGATTCAGAAGTTTTTGTGAATTCTGTTTCATATCATTTAAAATCAACTGTACATCCGAAGAACTTATGTCTAGTCGTGGCCTCTTACTGATTTGTTCTATGTTCATTTGTAAAGTATTTGTTTGTGGTTTTTGTTCGATTAACTCTTGGATTAGCATTAAGTCCACAGTAAACTTATCACCAGATGGTAAATTGGAACAGTCCATTAAACATATAATTTGTTTTGAAATCATGTCTGTGGTTTTAAGTGCTTCTAAGAATTTATTTGATTGAGGTCTTTGTGTAAGTAAAAACTGGATTAAATTTGTACTATGTAAATTGCAACAATGTTGCATGTGCTGTGTTAAGTGCTTTAGTAATTTCTCATTTAGTCGTTCGTCTTGCAATAGGTAAAGAATTCTTAAACTTTTATTAAAGAATTCACGAAACTTAAAAAATTCCTTGTTTTGTAGCGTAAATAAGCTAGTAAAAGTTTCAAACAGACTTACTTTCATAACACTGTTGACAATTGCAGTTCTGGAAGCAGCAATGTCCATTAAGTTTAGCTAAAGAAATAGAAAAAAAATTGAAATGATTACATGAACTTAAGGCTGCAAACAGTATGCTGCTAGTTTCTAAAGACTGGCATATATGGCATATCACCATTTTACTTACCAATTCCTTATAAGCCAATCTTTTAATCTTGCGTTCTTGTAATTTATTCAAATATTTTACTAAATTTGTTTCAAAATATTCTTGTAGTTTATCATTACGTTGACCACATTTCAGTAATAAAATTTCAAAATTTTCAAATTTATTGCTTAAATCTTGAAGTATAACATCTTCTGTATTTTTTATAATGATTTTAAGTAATTGTTCTACCAGATGTTTTTGATTTTGTACGGGCTCTGTAGATTTGTTTATGTTATACCATATTTTAACCCAATATTGTAAGCATCTTGTAATTATTTCTTTGCTTTTTTTGTCTTTGAATATAAAACTAAAATAAAATTTAAAAGTTTGTATCTCATTAAGTAGAAAATGCTTTCAATTACTTTCAATTTTAGTAAATTAAGCAATTTATATTACCTATAACACAATGATAAGATCTCCATACTTGTATATGCCCGTGTCCATATTGAATCCAATATATACTCACAGAATTTCTGATGAAGTTCACCCGTAGTGTCTAATATGCATAAGACAACATAACTTTCAACCACTTTGTAATATTTATCGCCATCAATAAAAATTAAAGAACGTTTAAATACACATCATTTCAATAGAAATTTACTAAGGAGGATATAAAAAAAGTACAGGGTTCTACAAAATCAAGTTTCTTTTATCAAATATAAATTAAACATAAATTTTGAAAAGAAAAAATATATTAGGAATTATTTGAGCAATTATTTGAGTTATTAGGAGTGCTAGAATGTGCAAGATGTAAAATCTTAAGTGTTTGAGAACCTTTGTCTTAGCAAAATAATACTCATCATTTGACTAGGAACTCTGGATGCTCTGGAAACGATGGCCATTGAAAAAATAACGCAAATGATGCTTGTCTATCCGTAAAAGATAACAAAATATTGTTACTTGGATTGCCATAGACTAAAAATCGAAAGAAACCCGGAGAAAAGGTCACTCAATATAAGTATGAAAAAAATAGATACAAATTAATTGTATCGTGGGGTGGCTGCTATGTGGTAAGATTTGCTCAAATCACGAATTCTGTTTATTTTGTTTTTTTTTAATTTTTTTGCATTTAAAAAAGAAGCTTAAACTTGAAAGCCTGTATTATAACATACTTATATTTACACAAATTATAGAACGAAGTTTATCAAATAAAATCAATGTTTATATTGCTTCATACAATTAAAGTTTTGAACGTTTACCATTAAATAATTGATTGTATAAATTCAGTAGAAATGAATTATCAAGTCGTCCAGATTTTTGTGCATGTTCAACAGTTAATTTAAGAAAATCAAATAATAAAGTACATATCTCTCGTTTATCCTGATCCTCTTTAAGATGTTGCAGTATTAGCTTAAAGATATATAAATTAAAACATTAAATATTCTAAAATGCAATTAAATATTATAAATACATACCGTTGGCATGGAGTTTTCTTTAAATACCAGTGAAAATATATCAATAATGCTTTGATTTAAAATTATTGTTGCTTTTTCTCTTTTATCCCTTGATAGACAGCTGAAAGAATATTGTTACCTTTATAATTAGTAAAATATTAAATTTCAAATTGCAATCATAGACTTACTGCTGCCATAAGGAATAAAAGTCAATCAATCCTTTTATAACAGGAAAATTGTTGCGTTCCAAACCCAAATATTGTATTATTAATATTAAAGTTTTTGAATAAAATTGGCACACTTGCAATAAATTATCCGTTGAGCCATCAGATTTCTAAAGTATATTTGTATTAAACATATTTACATACATACATAATTAATTGTATTTAAGTGATCAACTTACTTGCTTAAAAATATTTATCAATAAATTTAACTCCTTAAATATGCCCAAAATAGCCGTTGTGTACCATTGCACGTTGTCAACTGTATCTTTAAATGGTAATTTTTTGTACTTTTCACTTAATTTGGCTACAGTACGCCAAGTTTCTACAGATGTTTTAATATCGTATGATGAAATCGCATTTCCAACTTCACATATTGACGAAATAACTGTAATTAAAACTCTGTTTTTAAATTTTTCATTAAAAAAAAGCTGGCAAATGGTCTTACGTACTCTCATTAAAAATTTTAAATTCAGTATTGGTATCAATAGACTGTTTCGTTACGTAGTTATTACAAAGTTTTACGATCAGTTGTCGTATGGCTAGTATTGGCATAACATTTCTGTAGAATACAAATAATTAAATGTGTAATATACATACATACATGTATGAGGTAGGGGTGTAGTAAAATGAAATCCATTTATCAAATAGACGAATTTATCAAAAGTTAAAAAAAAAGATTCGAATCTAATTTTTCTATTACCTGCCACTTGCATATTTACAAGTTTTAATCACTATTTCCAAAGCAAGTATCATAAGTAGGTATACAATTTCAGCATCCACGGAATCAATAATCGACCATAACCAAGTTAGTAACTCTTTCGTATCCTGCCACCACTGATTTAGCTGTTGTCTTGCTGTCTCCTTCAAAGGATCTAAATTTTTAACAAACTAAAATGCAAGATATTTATTATTATTTAAGTATAACGTAAGTATTATTATAAATTGAAATAAAAAACAAGGGAAATAATTTTGAAACTCTTTAAAAAGCTGCATGGGTAGCATTATAATCAACAGTAGTAAGTAAATAAGAATGGGCATGTTTGGAAAAGTATCATGTAAAAAAATTATACACGAAGAACAACCTAAAAATTGGCGGATGCGGAAAGTCTGACAAAATACCATGAGACCGCTTTGCGTCCACCCTTATCTACATAGTCAAAGCGATCAGACATGCTTTAGGTTACTTCTTTCAAATGTAAATTTTTCTTAAAACTTGCCTATTAAATAATAAAATGCAATTTAATATTAAAATGTAAAATAATTTTAACTTTTGGGACTTAACAACACTGTTCCCAAGGTCTGTTATAGCCTGGGTTGTAATAAGGCCAAACTTATCCTATAACCTTTACCACCCACAATTAAATGTTTACTGTTTTTACTCACTCCATCCAATACATCCTTTAAGTATTCAATAATAATACGCCAGTCATTGTTAGTAAATTCCTTTAAATCATAAGCTTTAAACAATTTTTGCACCCACAGATTATAAATTTCACTGGGCTCAGCCGAACTTTCCTTGCATATACTCAGTGCATTGTATTTATCAGCCCACGCAGGAACGACATCGATTTCTAGTTGTTTTAATTCATCGAAAGAAATTAAAAGTTCCACATCATTTAAATCAGACATAATGTTATAAATTAAATATTTATTTTTCACTTAGGGAAACTACACAATTTTTCGTTAAGCGCGCCAAATTACCAATGCTGAAGGTATTCACTGCGTCAACGTAAACAACGGCAGCACTTTAACGCCGTCGTTTGTTTGATAAAACGTCAATGTTCACTAACATAAATACCACTGCCCATGAATGTACATTTATATTTTCAGCTGTATATATTAAAACTATCTATATTTATAACTGAACTAACTAAAAATAACGTCTCTACTTATGGTTTTTCTTAATTTAGTAATAATTCTGGAAAAAATTGGCCTCACTCTTTTCTAGAAAAATGTAAACAAATGATTTTAATACCATCCCTGTTTTAGTTAATTTCAAAAACTACTTGTTGAGGAGCTATCAGTCAAGATATTCAAGTACCTATATGACAAGGTTTCCAAATAATCACTACTTGTTGAGGAGCTATCAGTCAAGATATTCAAGTACCTATATGACAAGGTTTCCAAATAATCACTGGCGGAGATCGGACATTTACTAATCGACGTACATATTTCCGTGTGAAAGACCGTATTATGGGCAGGTGCGGCCCAGTCCCGTCCTATCCATATATTTAGGGTCGGTCGCCCGTGTAATAGATCCATTTAACCAAGGAAGTCGATCTGGTATCAAGGTGATGCAATTGGTCGCGACTGATACATTAGGCATTGTCCCTATTATTTCTTGGTGTTGTGATTTGTGGCCCTTGTTGATCCACTTCCTCCACGGCCTGTAAATGGCACGCCGCGAGTGCAGTGTGTGTCCACTTTATCGTTATGATAACATTCATATTTTATATAATAAATAATTCATACTAAAAACTTAAATAATACTTTTATTGAAAATACAACTTTCATATCTTCAACAAATCGTTACTATTATGATTTACTTTGAGCATATTTTTGACGTTTTAGTTCTTCCCACTCTTTTGGATGAGCATTTTTACGATGATTATACATATTACCATTGGAAATAAAAGTCCTGGGGCACCAAAGGCATGAATATAATGCGGTGCCAGTATGTGTAGCCATATGTTCCTTCAAAAAAATAGTTAAAATAATTAAAACACATAATGGTCGATTCATGTAAAAGTGTGGAAAAACCTTCCTTTACTTACTTTTAAAACTGTCGGCCTTTTAAATGACTTTTCGCATAAGCTACATTTGAAATCAAAACCCTGTTCATGCACGGAACGTATATGGGATTTTAGCGCTCTTTCCGTTGGCGATACTTTCAAACATATATGGCAGGCATGTCCTTTCTTGCCTCCCTCTGGATGTTGTGAGTTTTTATGACGTTTTAGGCCCTCCTTATTGGATAGCAACAGGCCACAAACGTCGCAACTAACAGGTATCGCTTTGACATCATGTTTTTCCATATGGCTGGCGAAAGCAGTTGGGCAACGTATCGATTTGCCGCAAATATCACAGATTTGAACGAATTTATTTTGATGCACTGCTTCTATATGGTGGTTTAATATAAATGAATTGGTAAAACTGGAAAGATAAAATTATAAATTTTGTAAACATGTATGTATACACTTGTAATATGTACTTACAATTTGCCACATATTTTGCAAGGAAACGGTTTTTCCGAAGAATGCGTCAATATGTGCTTCTTTAAAGCACCTTTATCTGCAAACAATTTGCCACATTTCTCACATTTGTCCAACTTACTGTCGTCTTCATGTAATTTTTTATGGCTTTGCAAACGACTGCGGTCCGAAAACACTTTGCTGCACTGTTGACATTTAAAATGTTCTGGATTTAGGTGGACATGAATGTGATCAACCAAAAGTGAACGGGTGAAAAAATTCCTTTTACAACAACGGGCATAACCACGTTGTTTGTGTTCCACCTTAAAATGTTTTCGTAGCAAGAGAAAATTGTCGAATGCCGTTTGGCAAATATCACAAAATATTTTAAAATTTTCAGCTATTATTCTATCATATTCCTTGAGTGTTTTTTCATCCAAATTACGATGATTCTTCTTTTTTGTCACCAGAGATTCTTTCGCATTTTCTGGATCAGTGTCGGAATCGTTATTAAAACCAGTTGAGTTTTGTTCATCATTATTTATTAAACCATCGTCTTTTTGTTCCTGCTCTTCAGTTTTGTTTCTTTTATGTTTAGCTTTTCTGCTTTGTTTTACTGATTTCTTTAGGGGATCATCGTCTTCCGTAGTGAGTGATCGTTTTGCTGGTCTACCTCTTTTACGACGTTTGGAAAAAACGTTCTCTGTATCAATATCTTCTACTTTTTCTGTTTTAATAAATGGATCATTTAACATAAACTCGTTAACAATAAGCGGTTCCACTGGAACATTTTCCTCCAAAGCATTTTTATCAAATATGTTGTCCTTACAATCTTCTTCACTAAGCCTAACACTATCAGTATCATTGAAATCTTGTTCCTCTAAGAATGGCATTTCGTTTTCAGTTTTGCAAAGCATATCAAAATTTTTATGGGCCTCCTCTATGCGTTTGTAAAATTTATGAAAATTAAATAAATCTTCTCCACACCGCCTGCAGATCCAAGAATTGTTTTTGATTTCCTGAAAGAAAAAATTTTTATAATGAAGTTTTTTATATCGTATATCAAAGACTATTTAAAATGGGCTTAAAACAACATATAGGGTCCTTTTTTCATTTTCTATACGGTAATAATTTCTTTTAGTTACGGCAATATTATATTCTCTTATCACTGAATCCATACTTCCAAGACTTTCAAATGTTATTCCAGCCTTATTTGGGATTCTTACTGACTGATATATTGGCCTATAAATATGAATTCTAGACTCCACACAGATGCAAATAATGCTTGTTGTGCCTTAAAAGTTAAATGGATGAATATGCAGTGAATTCTACAAATACTATCAACATTTGTTAGTGTTCTTTAATATAATAATGTAGCTTACGCCCCATAGACTGTTTGTTCCCATTTACATTGAACTTTACCTATCAGTGCGAAGCTTTAAGGTCCAGCCATTGTAAAACAAAATACCAAGGTGGCTATAAACTCAGGTTTTTTACATTGCTGAGGAAATTCAACTATTGAGTATCAGCGTTTTAGGAAGTAATTAAGTTTATAGCAACCGTCAAGCTGTCTTCACCACTTCCAATTCATTACATTGCTTACCATTGGCCACAAGTGTTTTTCTATCAATTCTGGCAAATTTCGTTCGTTAGATTTATCTGAATTTATTTCCAAAAAATCAGCGTTCTCCAGATTTCCCTCCAAACAAAGTAAACAAACATGCATAGTGGGAAACTTTGGAATTCAAGCTTAAGAGCACAGTTAAAAAAAATAAATTGTAAACATTAGATTGTAAACAGTAAACAAAATATAACAAAGTCAGAGTTGTTAAAGGGGGCATATGTTAAAGAGTTTAAAAGGGTATTCAGGAAAGTACATTTATTCGAATCACGGATACAACTACATCTTGGAACAAACCCACTGTTTTGTTTTAAAAATTTCAACATGTCAAACATAAACCTACTAAAATTGGTTTTAATAATGGAGCAAGGAATATTTGATTTTATGCTTGCAACAATAGTTATAATATATATATTGTTTTCAAATATGTATTCGGTTAACGGGGTTGTTTTCCATAAAAACAGTGATAGTGATTTCACGCTCATTTTACCGTCACTAACCATGTAGTGCCTGACTTTTTAGAAAATGCAACTCTGTGGCCGAAAAAATAAATTATAAGACGCTTTACATATGTATACATATGTTTAGTAAATTAATCTTGTATGCTTTAGTTAAAGTCATTAATTTTTTACCGATTACAACAAATACAGCTCGTAATGAATTGTTTATTGTGCTTGGAAAGTATTGACAACTTTACGGACGGCATTCAGGTTAATTCCGAAATGTGGAAAAAACAAAATATGAAATATTTAATAGAAAAACATTTGTGGCCAATGAATACGACCAAATTGTATTCATCGGTTTGTTCAGACTGTGGCCAGGAATTGTTTACCTTTCACACATTTTATAAGCGTATAGAAAAAGCACATACAAATATGTCAATAATGGTTGAAACAGAGAATGAAAAGTTTATGGAAGACATTGACACTAACCATTTCAGTGACACCACACAAGACAATGAGGAAGAATTAGTTTCTAACGTCATTTATCCTGAACAATTCAATGACAGCAGCCTTGATATTAAAGATAATGAGAATTACATGGTATGTAGTACTGAGATAGAAATTCTCGAGGAACAATTAATTTCTGAAAAAGATAACGCTATTAAGATTGAAGATGAGAAAAATCAAAGAATAGAGGAATGTTTTTTAAAGAGTGGTGCTTCTAAAGGTACACCAGAGGAAAGTGAAGATTCTCTCGAAAAAAATAACAAACAATTAAAAGATGCAGACAATATAACAGGTATGCCTAGGCAACCAACTAATAAAAGCTTTTTTAAAGAGAAGAATAGCCCATCTGCAAACGAAGACAATTCAAATCTAACTTCCTCGGATGATAAGAAAGTCGAAAAAACAAATACAGCTCAACATATCAAAAGTGATTTTTCCATAAGGAAAAATCGAATAGGATCTATTAAAGAATACGATCGGATTATAGCGAAACATTTTAAAATTAAGTGTAATTTATGCCACATTTCTTTAGAAGATTTTATAGCCTTGCGCGAACACTTTGAGGTCGAACATAAACAATGCGGCTATGTTCGTTGTTGTAATAGAACTTTTTATACGCGTGCCGCTTTAGTAGATCACTTATACGGCCACATAAAACCTGACGAAAATAAGTGCAAAGTTTGCGATAAGGTTTTTGCTACCCGCTACAATTTAATAGCTCATTCTAGACTTCACGACGAAAGTAAATTATTGAAATGTGATAAATGTGACAAATCGTAAGTAAATAGAGAGATAGAGATTTTTTATGTCTCTGTAAATAATTTTCTTATTCTAATAAAAAATTGTCCAAGAATTTAATAAATTTTTTAACATTTAATCTAATTTTAGTTTCACAACACCTTCAATATTAAAACATCATATTGAATCCGTACATGAAAATAAATATGTCAAAATCTGTGAGATCTGCGGCAAATCTCTACGCTGTCCCAATCACTTTGTCCAACATATGAAAAATCATGAAAACATAACAAAGCACATAAGCTGTGATATATGTGGTAAATTGTATGTAAATGAAAGGGGTTTGAAAGTTCACAAAAAATATCAACATCCTGAAGGCGGGAAAAAATATCGTAAATGTGATGTATGTGGTCAGTTACTTTTTAATGCACTCTCTTTGAAAAGACACAAACTCTCTCAACATCCTGAAGGTGGAAAAAAAGAACAAAAATGTCCTATATGTTCAAAAGTTTCAGCAAATCCAGTAGCTCTCAAAGAACACATAATTACTACTCATGAAAAGGGTTACAAGTATAAATGCACTATGTGCGATCGAGCCTTCACAAAACCACGTTATCTAAAAGTAAGTTATAAATTATTATGTTTAAAAAAAAATATTTTCAATCGTATAATTGCAGGAACATTTAGCAAGACATACGGGTACCGCTTTATATAGTTGTACTTGGTGTTCCAAAACCTTTACAACAAGTGGCTATAGATATCTGCATAATAAAAAGGCTCATCCTGAAGAATGGCAAGAGCATATGCGACAATTAAATGAAAAGAAATACAAAAAATAAAATAAATTTTAGTTTCGTTGCAAAAAAAAAATAAGCTTGGTCATTAAGAGCTCTAGTCAGTTTATGACCTGTAGGCTGATACAAATAAATTTGTGAAAACATACGGTATTTCAGCGAATGTTATCATTACTCTCAATCTTGGTAGTTGGAGAGTAGTAGTTGGTAGGACTGTGAATTTGTCTACGAAACTAATAAGCAATTTCAAGGCACCAACCCATACATCCTACATCGCCTTATGAAACAAAGGCATTTAAATGTTTCTTCCAACACTTAAAAAATCAGCTGCTTCCAGACAACTTTGAATTTTCATCCCCAGAACATCAGGAGCTTCTGGGTATCCATTGTTTTCCCCATCCAAAAGTACAGGCAATGTAATATTATTGTCGTGCTTGTGAGTTTGTTAACAAAAATAAACAATATTTTTTATATTAAAAACATGAAATTTTTTCAAAATTAAACATAAAATTTTTGCAAAATTAAACAAAATTTTTTCATTTTATTAAAATAACGATCCTGTATTTGCTAGTTCACAGCTGATGAGTTTAACCACTCTGTTATAGAAATTTTTTGTTTACATTGAATTTTTTGTTGTTCTGCAATAACAACCACTTTTATCAACAACTTCTTTCAAAAGATTTGGGAAATGGACTCCTGTTTATTATGTTTGGGAATAAATAAGCAGTTAATTGGTGCTATTGAAGTCAATTCAACTCAATGGAAGGTAGACAATATAAACCAAAAAATAGAGAAACATTTGTGGCCAATGGTGCGTGATGCAATTTGAGAAATCACAATATAATTTACTTTATGAATACTTTTAGAATACTATTCAATCAAATGCTTGGATCTGTTCCGTTTGTTGGCGACAATTATACGACTTTAGTCAATTCTATACACGCATAGAAGAAGCGCATTCAAATTTGGCAACTGTATTAAAAGTTACAGATGAATGTAGAACTGATGTTTGTTCAAAGAATGAACACGGCAATGTAGAAGATGATTGTAAGGAAGACAAAGATGGTATTTACGTGGAAGCAGAAGTTTTAATCGAACAGCCCATAACTACTGAATTCGATAACGAGAATGAAAACCCTTTAATAAAGCAAGAACAACAAGATGAATCTGATTTCGAAGATGTGCCATTAAAACAAAGACGCAGAAGATTTCGTTCTGAGAGGAGTATAGCAAATGTTAAAACAGATCCTTTAAAGAAGACAAAAAGACCAAAGGCTCCCAATAAAAATAAATCTGTTAAGGGCTTAATAAAAAGCCCTATAATTGAAAACGAAGTTGAGGAAAATTCAATAAAGCAAGAATCAATTGCTTTAGACACTTGCGATATAGCAGATGACTATAATACTGACACGGAATCTGAATACCATGATGGAGCAAAGTATTCTGAAAGAGGCAAAAAGAAACGCAAGAATCCTGATGAGAAAACTTGCCAGGAACATGATAAAATTATTGCTGAAAATTTTCAAATTTTCTGCAGCATTTGTCAAGTATCACTTGAAAACTTTATAGCACTGCGTAAGCATTTTCGAGAAGAACACAAGAAACGAGGTTTCGTTGTCTGTTGTAGGAAGAAAATATTTACGCGGCCAGTACTAGTCGATCACATACACTTTCACATGGACCCCAATTATTTCAAATGTAAGTTTTGTGAAAGAGTGTATTCGGAACGAAGTACATTGGAAAGTCATTTAAAATATCACGAAGACAGTCAAAATGGTCGCACGCACTCATGTGAGACGTGTGGTAAAACATTTGTTGGAGCGGCACAATTAGAACATCATAAGTTAACACATGCACCAGATTATGAAAAGAAGTTTTCCTGCACAGAATGTGGTAAATTGTGAGTTTAAATAGATCATTACAACTTATACTTACAGAAAGTCACAATGAACACTCTTCACACCATAATATTCATTTTAAATATTTCAAGGAATATATTTTTTAATCTCAATAAAATTTTATAGAAATTATTAGAATTCAAGTAAAAAGAAAACCTAAACGTTATCTCGTAATCGTAATGATGGCTTCTGTTAGAACAAGCTAATCAAATATATTGAAACAGCAACTTGCGTGAAAATAGCTAGAGAAAATGTATGAATAAACAAGGATATTTATTTATTGTTGCAAGCACGATAATACTTTTTAATGATCGCATTATTAAGAGAGCTTTTGTAATAGTATTTTATTTAATTCAGGAGATTTCTTAACGAAATCGAAAAGATCAGAAGCGCTTAACTTAATAATTAGAATTCTTATCAATAATTAATATTTTTTATCTTTTTTAGTTTCACTACCTTATACAGTCTCAACTATCATAAACAAGCTATACACCATAATAAATATGTAAAAATATGTGATATTTGTGGGAAAACATTGCGTTGTCGTAATTCATTTAAATTGCATATGGAAAGGCATGATAACACACGAAATGCACCTATAAACTGTGATATCTGTGGCCTGCGTTTAGTTGATAGTAGAGGCTTACGACGACATAAGAGTTTGCAGCATCCGATCGGTGGCAAAAAGGATTATACATGTCATATTTGCTCCAAAGTATCTCCAAATCTAAAAGCATTGCGTTCACATATCCGTCTAGCCCATGAAACTGGCTACATACATAAGTGTACAATGTGTGATAAGGCGTTTAAAAGGCCAGAAGCATTAAAGGTATGATATTTTTGAAAAGACGAATGCATTCTAATATATTCTCTTTTTAGGAACATGTGGCTACACACACTGGTATAGCTTTGTATACATGTCCTTGGTGTCCAAAAACCTTTATATCGAATGGTAATATGCACAATCATCGCAAAAAATCTCATCCCAAGGAATGGGAAGAGGCCAAAAGACAAAAATATGCTATTACAGCAAATTCAAATAATACAACGTAATTGTTTCCTCAAAAAAATCGTTTTATTGCATTATCAATTAATTATAGACTTTGAATACAGTTTAGTTTTTGTTTTACGAGTATATTTGGAAGTACGATTCGAAGATGCGCAGAAAGCTATGGAGGGATTAAAGAAAATTGCAGTTTTTAATTGTTTAGTTTCTACTGAAGAACTGTTGAAGAAGTTGGAAAATACAATTTTGTTTAATGAAAGGGTTGAAATTCTAGGAGAGTATTTAGGTGTTAATAGATTTGATCAAAGTGTTCTATAGAATTGTTATATTACTGAAAGAGTTGCAGATTGTTAGCTTCACAACCGAACGTTTTTCCCTTTGACATCTGAATTTAGTATTCAGCTAGCAACCGTTACTATTCTTATTCTACGGGTTAGAGAAGTCACAACCATTGAGATTATACTGTGGGGAGAATCGTAAAAATAATCTATGGAATTTCCTTTCCTTCGAAAGAGGCTTGTCGCTATGATGTAAGTAAGGGTGTTTTTTATAGAGGTATAGAACTTTAAGTTGGCATTACTTTTCAAGATGGCGACCGATTTACCAACTGCCAAGTGATTTATTCTCAGTTTGGTTTGGCAATTCATCATGAATAGACTTACGTCTGAACAACGCTTGCAAATAGTGCAATTTTATTTCGAAAATAATGGTTCTGTGCGGAAAACGTATCGCGCACTACGTCCATTTTATCGTCGACAAAATCGTCCATCAGAGCAGTTAATTCTATTAACCATGGAACGTTTTCGCACCACGTTTACTCTTATTGATAACTCGCATCCCCAGAGACGCTGTACGGTGCGTACAGAAGAAGCTATTGCTGCTGTAGAGCGTAGCATTGAGGAAGACCCGAATGAGTCCATCCGCCATCGAGCACAGGAATTGGATCTGTGTCCATCCACTTTATCGAAGATTTTGCGGAAGGATCTTGGTTTGCATGCTTACAAAATCCAACTCGTGCAAGATTTGAAGCCAAACGATCATCAAGTAAGGCGTAGATTCGTCGAATGGGCCCAAAACGAGATTACCGTTGTTCCCGATTTTCATAAGCGAATTTTGTTTAGCGATGAAGCGCACTTCTGGTTGAATGGCTACGTCAACAAACAAAACTGCCGCATTTTGAGTGAAGGTAATCCTCAAGTGTATGTGGAAACACCGTTACATCCAGAAAAACTGACTGTTTGGTGCGCTTTATGGGCTGGTGGAATCATTGGTCCGTACTTTTTCAAAAACGATGGTGGCCGGAACGTTACAGTCAGTGGTGATCGGTATAGAGCCATGATTACTAACTTTTTCATTCCTGAATTGAATAACCATGATGTCCAGGAGATGTGGTTTCAACAAGACGGCGCAACATGTCACACAGCTCGTGCCACAATAGATTTATTGAAAGACACGTTTGGTGACCGCCTAATTTCACGTTTTGGACCTGTGAATTGGCCTCCAAGATCTTGTGATTTAACACCTCTAGACTACTTTCTGTGGGGCTATGTAAAGTCATTGGTCTATGCGGTAAAGCCACAAACGCTTGACCATTTGGAAGACAACATTCGCCGTATTATTGCCGATATACGGCCACAAATGTTGGAAAAAGTCATCGAAAATTGGACGTCCAGATTGGACTACATCCGCGCCTGCCGTGGCGGTCATATGCCAGAAATCATATTTAAAATATAATGCCACAAGATTATCTTTCGGATAAATAAAATTCATGTCAATCGAATAATCCATCGTTGTTTTATTGCAACTTAAAGTTCTATACCTCTATAAAAAACACCCTTTATATCTGATCTTGATCAAACTACAAAAATTAATACGATTAAAACATAGAGTAAACCTAAGGTTCAACCCCATAAGATATCAGTTTAAAAGACTCGACCAAACAAATCTGTTATATAAAAAGATATCAGTTGGTAAGATTTGACTTTAAATCCAACCTAAACAATAACAAAGGAACATACAGAACTTTTCATCCTGCTGTAACCGAACTATTCAATTATCAGAATCAGAAACTAACCACATCCTTAAACTAGTATACTATACACCTGCGTCTTCGACCAAAATTTGAGTATAACATATTTAATGCAACCATTGGACTTAAAAGAGCAGATTAGTCATCGACGGTCGTACGAAAGAAATTTATCCTTATTTTTTTAAATAGTAAATCCTAAATCGTTTTTATAAGCAGCTGACAATTGAATAGTTTTCGGAAGAGTTTACGAGGTAGGCAGGAGTGTATATCCTCCTCATAAGCAATGATTTACATTTATCTTTTGCCTAAATTTATCCCCTATGCTAGTATGTTGGTATTTTCTTTTTTCAAAATGTTTTAAAATTTAATTTTCTTTAATACACAAATTTTATTATTGACTATAATGCTTGTTGTTTTGTGTTTTATAATAAATATCTATACTGCACTGATGTCTTTAGTTTTCTTTTCTGTTTGTTCAGACACAAATTTACTAGAAAATCGCATTTGATGAGCTTCCTCCCATTCTTTAGGATGTGATTTTTTACGATGATTATGCATGTTTCCATTTGATATGAACGTTTTTGGACACCACGGGCACGTATACAGTGCAGTGCCGGTATGAGTAGCCATATGTTCCTTTAAGATCATTAACAAATATGTATATCATAAACAAGATTTCAATTTCAATTCTTTTATAAATATATGCTTACCCTTAAGGCATAGGGTCTTTTGAAAGCTTTATCACACATTGTGCATTTGTGATTAAAATTTGTGCCATGGGTAAGGCGTATATGCGTTTTAAGAGCTTCTTGATTTGGTGATACCTTTGGACAAAGATGGCAGTGGTATTCCTTTTTACCACCCACAGGATGTTGGGAGTTTTTGTGCCGTCTTAAACCTCTTCTATCTGTTAAAAGTAAACCGCAAATATCACAATTTATAGCTGTTGATTGTTTACTCTCATGTTTTTCTCTATGCAATTTAAATTGATTACGGCAGCGCATTGTCTTGCCGCAAATATCACAGACATTTACAAATTTATTATGATGTATAGCTTGTATATGATAATTCAAGCTATAAGATGTTGTAAAACTAAATAGAAGCAACTTATTTTTAGATCATTTAAAATATATAAGTGACTTTTTTGATAACTTACTATTTACCACATTCAGAACAAGAGTACTTCTTTTCATAATCTGGTGCATGTGTTAGTTTGTGGTTTTCCAATTGTGCTAGACCCACAAATGATTTACCACAAGTTTCACACGCATGATAACGGTCTTGTTGTCTATCTTTGTGCATTTTCATGTGACTCTCCAGTGTACTGCGTTCAGAGTATACTTTTTCACATTCTTTACATTTGAAATAGTTCGCATCCAAATGTATATGTATGTGATCTACGAGGAGAGGTCGTGAAAAAATCTTTTTCTTACAACAAACAACAAAACCACGTTTCTTATGTTGTTCTCTGAAATGTTTACGCAATGCTATAAAGTTTTCAATGGATACTTGACATATGCTGCAAACTATTTGGAAGTTTTCCGATATAAATTTATCGTATTCTTGACCAGTTTTTTCATCAGGATTTTTACGTTTCTTCTTATTATAACTTAACGAACATTTTGTGTTGGTAGTATTTTCAGTGTTTAAATTAGAATCCGTAGGATTACAAACATGCATAGATTCTGTAACTACATTTTCTAATGATTTTTTAGCGTTTTCTTTGAACTTTTTAGGATTAAATTGTAAATCTTTGGAATACTTCTTGGCTATTTTAATTTTGTTTAGAGGGTCTTCTGTAATTTTATCGCATTTGAGTTCAACCTCTTGGGAATCAATACTTTCGCCCTTTTTAATGCAAATATCATTATTTTCTAATACAAATTCGTGGCTTATAGGTGGCTCCATTAAAACCTCCGGTTTAATGTAATTTTCTGACAATTCTTCTTCCGTTTTTAATATGTTGTGCAAGTTTGCATGGGCTTCCTCAATACGCATATAAAATTTATGAAATTCATTTAATGCACGCCAACAGCTATCGCACAAAAAGGATTCTGTTTGAACAGTTTCCTAGAAATATAAAATAAGCTTTATTATCTTTATTCCACTAAGCAATAGACTTTACGTAGCCTTAAAAATAAAAGCCTTCCTTGAAGTTAACAACATCCGGCGAAAGTCTGATATCACATTTCATTCTACTTTCTTTTCATTATCAATCTACCCCTCGGGAAAGCTTCTATTCTTTTTTATTTAGAAATATTTTCTATATTACCATTGGCCATAAATGTTTTCCTATTAACTCTTTAACATTATTTGCTAACAATAATGTGGAATTTACATCCAACATTTCAGTTGTATTAGTTTTCTCTAGACACAAAATGCAATTCTTCATCATTGTACCACAAAATTTTATTTAAAAAATGTAAACAATAACATTCCTAATACAGGGCTGTCGCATGCTACAGAGAAAAGCAGAGATGTTACAAAACATGATTGGCGCCATTAAACACAATAAAACCCACCCGGAAAAGGCACATTTAGAAAAGGAAGCCAGGGAAAACATATGCGCGGCTGAGAGACATGCTAGTATGTCAGATGGAGCTGATAAATCGAAATCAGAAACATAAATCAGTAATGAAATTGTGTTTTATTTGATATCAAAAACTTATTTTTTTAATTTTTAATGTAAAATATTTAAATGAATCCAGTAATTTATAGTTATATTAAAAATAAGGCTAATTATCAGCCAGACAAATAAATTGTTTTTAAAATTATAAGTTTAAATTTAGGTATTAAAGTTATTATTCGCATTGGAATGTGTTCAGATTTCTTTAAAACTCAGTTATTTGTCAATACTTCCTTGTCCAACATCTTAAAGTGTTCACCTAAATTAGATTCATTTTTTTATTGAATACATAGAATAACAAAAGTCTAAAGGAAAATGCATATTTCGTTATTTTTTTATAAAACTCATGCATCGAACACTTGTTGCTATATAGTTCCGAATTAAAGTTTTATGTTTACGTTTACGTTTCTGAATCATACCAATGTGCTTCTTAAAAATAAAATCTTTGTTTTTTGCTTTTTCTATTACCAAATCGGTCTTTTGTGGTAAAGTTAACGTGAACGATTGTAATAAAGAGTGCTCTGAATTGACAGGATTTTCCGTTTCATTGGCAGTTTCTAAACAATCCATGTGTTCATTAACGCGCACTTTACGCGGTCTTCCACGTTTACCCTTATTTTTAACGTCTACCACGTTAATTATTTTGCGTGGACGTCCTCTTTTACCGGCATTAGGTTTTCTTATATCCTCGCTATTATCATGTTTCTTCTTGGGGCGCCCTCGTTTCTTTGGATTCTGTAGAATATTACATACACTTACTAACTTGCGCGGACGACCTCGTTTACCTTTTGGTTTTATCAAGGTATTTTCTACATGTGTCATATTATCGTCGTCATTAAAATTATTAGTGTGTGGTGCACATGGGGAGCTGTTTGGAGTTATTTTTTCAATGATTTCGTCTTTAACGCGAATATTATTTAAACCAGCGTTATTTGTGATTATATCAAATGGCATGAGCAGTTTTTGATCAATAATTATTTCGTCTCTGGGTTCTTCATTTTGCGGTCCAATGCCAGTAACATTGTTCTGGGTGTTGTCGAAACCTACGGCATGAATCCAAGTAGTGAATTGTTGTTGCTTAGCAATTTCAATATTCCTTTGATGAGCCTCTTCAATAGTCTTATGAAATTTATGGAAATCATTTAACTGCTGCCAGCATAAAAGACATATTCCCACATTAGGATTCAAGGCTTCCTTAAAATAAAAGATGGTTTATATTTAAAATGTCGGAAAGAATTTATTATCCTTACCATTGTCCAAAAATGTTTTTCTACAATTTTTAATACATTTAATTGTATCCATTTTGGAGACTGCAATTTGATGCATTCACCGGTTGTAATTTCTTCAAGACATAATAGGCAATTATCCATTTTAATGTTTGTTTCCGTTTAATTGACATTAAATTAAAAAAGACTCCTTTGGCGCAGAGTCTCTAATTCGGCAACAACAAATGTGGATAAAATTAAATGTCTACTAATTTATAGTTATTAACAGTAATGATAACCTTCTTTAAAAAAGCGCTTAAATTAATGCCAATTTTATTTACTTATTTATTCGGTTTTATTTATTTGTTTATTAATCATAGCACAACAAGATATTAATCTTATAAATGAAAGTGCTATGGGAGGACATCAAATATTATTATTTACTTTGGTATTACACAGCAGTTTCACGTACAATATTCTCTTCCTATTTTCACTATATCAATTTCAAACAAGCGAAGGGATTTTCGGAAAGATACCTACTTTGGTCGTACGATTCTTTTAAAGGAAATTACATTGCACAAATATTATACAGTAGGACCTTGATTATCCGTGATGGTCGAGACCGGAAGCATTCCGGATAATCGATTTTCCCGGTTAATTGAGTACCAATTTTGGCTAGTTTTTTAATAGATATTTTTATTAATTAATAAATGAATATGTACATATTTATATAAAAACTAAATAATTCAAGGATTTTATATACATACATGTTTCAAAAATATAAAAAAAGCCGCACTTCTCAAAAATGTTTGCTTATAATCACGGATAATAGAGGTAATCACGGTTAAACGATGCAGAAAAATTTAAGTCATTCCAAAATAAAATTAAGTCGATGCAAAAAATTTTCTTTTCCATCCCGGATAATTGATGCTGCCAGATAATCGAGGTCCTACTGTATATGTATATACATACATATGCATGCAAAATTGTGTGCAGCCTATGCCAAAGCATAGTGCATTAGCTGCTAAAAAATAATATACAGTTGTCATCACTGTTCAAAGACAATTAAATACTTTTATTCCAGAGTGGTGTTTTCATCATATTATTTCGGTTACCGAGTAAAATTTTGGTATTTCATTATTGATTGGTATAAAAAGTGGGGTTTCCTGAACTTATTAAACAATAGCTATGAACCGTTGTCTATTATGCTTAGAAAGTACTGTTTATAACAAGTGCTGTATTCCAATTAATTCCACCGATTGGCAGAATTTAAAAATCGAAAATATAATTGATATGCATTTATGGAGTGTGGTAAGTTATCAGAAGAACAAAGAACATAGTTTCTTACCCAAGCTATGCTACAGTACACTTGGTGTTAATTATATTCATAATTGTAATAAAAATATTGTAATTATACGTATGTATGGGCATCCGGAACAATGCATTTATAGATACATACATACATGTATAGATACACAGATGCTCAAAAGTAAAGCAACTGATGTGGTAGCGTTGATAAGTAATATATAATACGTATCCATCATGTAATTATCATGCAATTACCAACATTACTCAGGGACTTTGGTGAAAATCGAATCCCTGACTTCGACACCCACAGTTCAGCACACTATCGCGGCTCCCACATACATTTTTCGTTTCAATGGTTAGAAATTTTTGAGTGCAGAAATGGGTTTGGATAATGGATTGGAACTAAATTTCAGTTGCGATGCTAGTTGTCAGAAATGGCACTTTATATCGCAACTGATAACCAACATTAAGAAATTTCACTCGTAGTTCCTTTTCAGCATCAGCAAAGTTTTCTTGTTAACTATCATTGGAACTGAAGTTTGGTTGACGTTTGATATATTTTGCTGTAGCAGAATTTAAAACATTAAAAAAGGTGCATCTATATATTAATATTTCAACTAGGAATTCACTCTTGAGTTGATTTTCTAGTTTAGTTGGAAAAACGAACTAGGATTTCTTAATACCTACTTGGTTACACAAAATCCTTCTTCAAGAATGGACATGATTTTTGTTGAGAACACGCTACATGTATATCAAATACCGTAGTTTTGTTTTTAAATTTATAATTATTTTATTCAATTATCTTTATTATATATTACTTAAATAAATTATATTATACAATACATGTATATAGTATTATAATTTATAAGTATAATCTGGTTACTCGGCATTTAATTTATAAAGTATTTAAAGAACCAAATATAACATCAAATAACTTAAAAAGTAAAGATTAATGGAAATAAAGAAGCATAGCTAAAGAAAACTTGCACGGGATTAGGAAATTTTAACATTCTACTCTGTTTTAAATAATAGTTTTTTCCATTTAATAGGAAACTATTAAAACCTCTTCCCATATTTGTGAAACGTGTTGGAAAGAACTGTATAGTTTTCACAATTTTTTCAAAACTATACAATATGCTCATCAAAACCTAAATGTTGTTATAAAAAATGAACCTTGTTTTGATGAATACTGCGATAAAACTAAATTAACTGAAACCAACAGCATCTCTAATTGTCCCATTGAAGCGGAAGTATTAATAATAAAAAGTGAAAAAACAATTGATTTCTTTGAAAAAGAGGAAGTCGAAGAAAGCGCACATATACAACACCAGCACAAGAGAAAATATGAGCTTATAAAGGATAAAAGAGATTGCTTTGAAGAGAAAGAAGTTGGAAAAAGCGCACCTCCACAACATCAGCAAAAGCGAAAATGTGAGTCTAAGAGAACTAAAAAGTGTAAAACTAAAACGGTCAAAAACTCCAGAAATGAATGTGAAAATTCAGTAGAAGCCAAAACTGAACCTCATGATGATACTGTTAATAAATCTGAATTAACTCAAATCAAGGATGTTCCTATAAAAGAAGGAGATTTGGTTAATATGGTGGAAGAAAATAAATTACAATTAAAAGACAAACCAAACACATATGATAACCTTTTCCATTTAGGAAAAGTAGATAACATAGATACAGACAACGATGAAATTTTTGATAATGAAAATTCGTCACAAGGTGGTAATAAAATTGATATAAAAACTTTAAAGCAAGATGAATTCATTAGTGAACATCATCAAATAACATGTAATATTTGTCAAACACCTTTGGAAACTTTTACATTAATGATAAAACATTTTAAAGAGGAACACAATCAACGTGGTTATGTTATTTGTTGCAAGCGGAAATTCTCCTATCGTACAGAATTAGTTGATCACATACAGGTGCATCTAAATCCAGAATATTTTAAATGCCAGCAATGTGATAAAAATTTTGCTAGTCGTTCGTGTCTTAGGATTCACGTAAGGAAGAAACACGAAAGAGTAAAAGAACAAGGCTATGAATGTGATCTATGTGGCAAGATTTTGGGAGATAAATACAGATTAAAATTTCATAAACTAATACATGAAGCGGAAAATCAAGAAAGGTTACCCTGCAAAGAATGTGAAAAAACGTACGTACATATTTTATATTTAATTTGTTTTAGTTTACTGTACCATATCTGAAATTGTTTTCTAACACAGAAAGTTAGTAGTAGTAGTAGTTAGTAAATCGAGATAAAAGCGCACTCTTGAAGTCAAAACTAGGAGTAGATCCATACCGTTGTCGATGTGGATATATTTATATATATATCAAAGGGTATACAGACAAAATTTAATTCATAAAGTTAATGACTGTATGTATTCCAATAAATCTATCGATTAGGTGACATCGGTATTAAACTTCTTTTTTTTCTGAAAATCGATTTAACATTTAAGATATTCAAACATAGCACAAATTCTTTAAAGAAGTTTTACAACTTCATGTAGAAACTAGTATGTACTTGCTTAGAGCTCTCAAAGACGATTCAACGTTTTTTGTTCCTTTGTTCCTTGGTTTTTTTTCTATTTTCTGTTACTTACTCCTTATGTTGTGATCTTTATGCTAGGAAAGTAAACAAGAACCCCTTATGGCTTATTTTCTTAAACTTTTTGTCTTTCTTTAATTTATTTTTAAAGTCTCTGTCCAAATCATCATTTGCCTACATTTAAAACTTTAATAATAACATATTATGAACGCTTTCCCAGCTTTCGCAACAGTTTTTCGTTAGCCAGTCATATACGCACGGTTCATTTAAAAAAGTATAGTAAAGTTTGTGATTTATGCGGTTTATCGATAACGGATAAAGAGAAATTTAAACATCATATGTTAGAACATGAAGGCAAACCGATACCAATGTTAGCCTGTGATATTTGCGGAAGGCGTCTCGCTGACAAAAAATCTTTAAAGCGTCATATGAATTCACATCATCCAGTTGAAGGAGAGAAACAGGAATCTGAGTGTCATATCTGTTCGAAAAAGTTCTCAAGCCTCGCTAATGTTAAAAAGCATATTAAGGACGTACACAATAATAATTATAAATATAAATGTACAATATGTATAAAAGCATTCAAACGACCAGATGCTTTAAAGGTGTGTGTGTTTATTTGAAAAAAAAAACTCTAAAAATATTTTTTCAACAAAGTTTGTATTTTAAGGATCATATAGCTAGACATACAGGCACACGTATACATACATGTGGCTGGTGTCCCAAAACATTTTATTCTAACGGTCAGATGTATGCTCATCGAAAAAATGCTCATCCAAAGGAATGGCAGGAATCCGTACGTGAAAAGTTTTCTGGAAATTTACCAGATAAATATAAAATATTAGATAATGTTACATGATAGATGAATAATACAGAAAATGTATAATTTTTTTTAATAAAACTGAAATGGTTTAGGTATGCATTTTATTATTTTAATGTTTTGTAACAAATATATCCATTTTACTTTGTTTGTATTTCTATTATTTTTACCTAGTGCTTCTTAACTTCCTTCTTAGATTTTATAATCTAGTTATGTTTTATTGTAAATAATATATAATAATAATGCAGTGAAATTTTGTACAGTAAGTTGAATCATTGATATTTTATTTATAAACGCAGGAATATATAACAATTCAGCTCCTAAATCACTATTGGCTAACTTAGAGATTTAGTGTCATCCGATCATCACAAGATATTTCTCTATTGAAGATGTAAGTGTCCTTTAATTAGCATAAAATAACCTATCATATCATTCATACAGCATTCCATCCTTATGCAAATATTTACAATCCTTCGCGAATGGGTAGTCATCTTGTCGCGATGCGAGGGCTTAAGTGCAGTGAAGTTTAGGGTTGAACTGTCTTGCTCTACCCTAAACGGAGCACGAACTAAGAACTACCCCTCCCATCTATTAGCGTCTGTTTTCCCTAGTTGGGACGGCTATTAGATACCAACCTCTATTTCAGTTTCCTGTAGGCTAATTTGTCTGCAGAACTTTAAACCCATCAGCGTCTGTTTTCATAGTGATCGGCTGATGGTCTGCGTCTGTCTCTAGAAGAGCGGCAGTTTTTAACAGCCTGGCAGTAGGCATAAAATGCAAAACCCCCGTCGAAATCCATAATGTCGGAACAGAAATCACGCCCTGCGTATCCGGTAAGGGGCTTCATAATCTCCGGAGACCCAACTACTACAGTGTCGGTATCAGGCTGTAGGAAGTTGTCTGCTACTGAAACCTCGATTCGTAGAGTGGTAGCGCCAGGCTCTGCTAATCGATATGCTACTAGTGCGCTAAAATCAACTTCGATCAAGTCAATAGGCGATGGAAATCGGAGCTTTATGCCATATGGTTCTTCGGAACCAAGTACCTCTAATTTGTCTAATATCTACACAGAATACAATTTCGTCAAAAACCCTATCTCGGGAGGGCAGACTAAATTTGCAGCCCATGTCTCAAATTATAAACAAGAAGACCACATAAATCACAATTCTAGGATATTTGAAACATCGCTCTCGGTTTCCCCGCCCACAAATTCCGCACCCGTAAAGCACAAATGTCCATCAAAAAGGGCCTTCACCACCAGGCGTTCTGCGTATAAAATAATGGATCGGTTTGGTGGAAAACCTGCTGATGAGCTAACGGAGAAAGAGAGAAACTCCCTCCAATGGGCAAAAACTATAATTAAAGAGTTAAATCGACCCGCACCTACTGCTATAGATGATGGAGAATCAAATTCTGCGCCTAAGCGGCGGAGGACTGAGGAGGTAAGCTCTATTTCCAAGCCAGCACATTCCAAAAATACACATCCAAGACCGCAGGCGAGATCGTATAAAGATTTGGCAAAAGACCGTATTATTTGGGCCATAGTTGACAGCAGTACTAGCGATGGCACCATTTCTGCAAGTAATTGGAAATCGGTCGTTACCCCAGCTATCACAGCAAAGTTCCTTAAAATTATTCGGGATAACCCAGGTCCTCCACCCCAATGTGAAGATGTTGGCTGGTATCAAGGCCATATCAAGCTGATAGCTTGTGCAGATGAGCATTCAGCACAGATGTACAAAATCGCTGTAGAATCGCTCGGGGAACTTTGGCCGGGCGCGAAACTTCAGGCAATTCCTCTTGCCAATGTAGAACAGAGGCCTAGATCAATTGGCAAGTTTCCTGCCATACCATCCGACCCAAAGGAGATCCTGGAAATTCTAAGGGTCAGTAATCCTCAACTACCTACATGGAACTGGAAAGTAGTTCAGGTTCATGAAGCTGTAGGAGGCATCAGGAAAGCTACTGTTATTTTAAACAGTGACTCCCTGCCGTTACTTCGGAAGACTGAGGGTAAGGTTTTCTATGGGTTTGGAACTGTCATCCTCAAAGTATACAAAAGTGATGAAAAAGAGACGCCACAAGCTCCGGAGAGAATCATAAACCATAATTTTGGCAAAGAACATTCTCACAATGAGTACTTCCCATCAGTTTCTAGACTAGTTGGTGAATGGGACGACAATTGCGAGGACATCCAGTTTACCGTCATCGACTATAGTGAAGGTTATTCGAATTAACACCTTCATTACTCAAAGCAGCCTTAGCTGCCCTAATCCTCTGGTTGTCTTCAGACACGGAGGAACTTATATCTATATATATCCATGAACCTTTGCCGTATAAAGACATGGTTTGCGAAGTAAACAAAGAAGATGGCTAAAGTATTTTGTGAGCAGCCAAACCAGGTAAGACTGGAACTTGAATTATGATCAAGAACATTCCTAAAGTAAGTTTTTATCCGATCTGATTTCAGCGATAAATATATTTGCACTGTTACCATCGATTATAAGTGGTGCATAACACAAGGCAAGGAGAGGGCCACCAAGCTATATAACTACATAACTAATGCTATCCTTTTATAGCATAGGAAACATATTTTTTGTATAACCTGTACATACATATAGCAACGTAGACAGATATTGACCTAAGAGGTAAGTTCGTTTTTAAGCTTGTAGACAATAACAAACTAACACTTGGTAATGAGAGTAACGAGCAGACTTTTTACTGTAATTAACAGAAAAGTTTCTTTATGTGACGCTCTTTGGCAACATATACTTGATCAGTGATTGGAATGAGTCGGAAGACTGTTCCTTTCCTGAACAGATATATATCGATTGCGAATTATCTCATTCGATTTATATTTTCTTAAATAGGAAGAAAGGCTTGTTGGCCTATTGATGCTGTTGCAAACTACCTATGTGTTCAGCTTTCAATCACGATAGGTCCAATTTAGACTAATGAGTCTTAACAGAAGCAATAGAAAAATCCTCCAGGTATGTAAAGACAAGACAAATGATGCAGGAAACTACGGAATGATCAGTGGCCCTCATATAATGTATTTAAACATCTAATCTAATCTTCGGAAGTAAGTCGACTACGAAACATTTTATCGACAAATTCAACAATACCATCGTCGCTCACAAAAACAAACAGCAAATAAAATATAAACAGAGAAATAATGTAGAATTATCGTCACTATTTCTAAAATGTATTAAAATTCGAATTTATTAAAATTGATGTAACAATGTTTGCACTTAATAAACATAAAATTTTTATTGATTCTAATGTTTTTTCGATTTATAAAAAATAAAAATAAAAAAGGACATGATTAAACGACATGTAAAATCTCACGTTTTGTAATAAATAAATTGAAAACATTTTAAAATATAAGCTTAAAATATTTAAATAATTTTTAATAAATTAACATTTTAGTTTATTGCATATTATACAAAGGTAATTCACAGTCGTTAGTATTATTATTTGTAGCTGGTGGATTATAATTGGGCGGCAATTTACCGGAATACCTTTTTCGCGTTGCTTCTTCCCACTCTTTGGGATGGGCTTTTTTACGATGACTATGAAAGTTAGCATTAGAATTAAATGTTTTTGGACACCAAGGACAGGTATATAATACAGTACCGGTATGAGAAGCCATATGTTCCTGTTGTTAAAATAAATGTATTAATAACAAACTACAAATATACATATATGTATATTCTCCTTTCTATATATTTACCGTTAAGGTGTGAGCAGTTTTAAAAGCCTTTTCACACATAGTACACTTATGATCATAGCCCCATTCATGATTGTATTGTACATGCTTTTTGTGGGCCTTCAGGTTCGGTGAAATCTTCGCACATACCGGACAAGTGAATTCTTTTTTGCCACCCTCTGGGTGAACCATTAGTTTGTGCTGCTTCAAGCTATGCTTGTTAGCCAAAAGCAAACCACAAACATCACAACTTACGGTTGGTAATGGCTTGCCTTCATGCTGCAACATATGACGTTCAAAAACTTCTTTGCATCTTATCGATTTACCGCATATATCGCAAACGTTTATATATTTCTTAAGGTGTACAGATCTTACATGGTTGGACAATAGCGACTTGCTGGCAAACCTAAGCAATAGTAAATGGTAAATGTGTATAAATCAAAAATAGGAACATTTTAGAAGCGACTTACTTTTTGCCGCATTCTGCACAGGGTATATGTTTCTCTTCTTCTGATAAGTGGGACATTTTATGCAATTTTAAAGACAAATGCATGCTAAACTTCTTATTACATATCTCACAGGCATGAGTTTTTTCTTTCTTATCATTATGAGTTTTATTGTGCATATTCAGACATTTTCTATCGGCCATTACTTTATCGCAGATGGTGCACTTGAAATAGTTGGGGTCCACGTGCTGATGCACATGATCTACCAAAATACTGCGCCGATAGAATTTCTTTTTACAACAGATCACATAACCAATTTGCTTATGTTCCATTTTAAAGTGTTTGCACAGTGCATGGAATGTTTCCGCCTGAATCTGACACAAGCTGCAAATAATTTTAAAGTTTTCCGCTAAAAATTTATCATTTGCATGGTTTGTTCTTTTCGTTTTAACTGGTGTTTTTTTCTCATTATCTACAGTCACATCCTTGTCAGGTTCATAATTAGAATCTGTATCAGTATCATCATTTCGAATATCATCCGCCATTTCCAAGGTTTCCTCCGGATCGTGCTTAACTTCTAACGGCTCTAATTTTTCTTTATCTAGTATTGAGCTCTGTGTGACTTCACTTTCGGGTTTATCTTTTGATTCTTTAGGTTTTAAAATTTTTCCCTTTTTTGCGTTGCTTTGTCTAGTTTGTCTTCTTTTACTTAGGGGATCTTCGTCAGCGACACACTCATTTTTATCATTCCCTACTCGTTGACGTCTTGTTCTTTTATTCCTGGTCGTGGCAATGCTTTCACTTTGTTCTTCAATTTCTTCCTCTTCTTTTATAACGATTTTGTCCTCAACTAAACCCTCTGACTGATTTGCTTCTTTAACAGAAATTTCAGGTTCAAAATGAGTTTCATTGAATAAAATATTTTCAATAGGTGGTTTGAAATCTACTTCGTTATTTATACTATAATCATCAGTCTTAATGCATGCTGTATCAATTACTCTTTCTGACGATCCCAGCTCCGCGTGAGCCTCTTCCACACGTACATAAAACTTGTGAAAATCATGTAATTCTTGCCAACAGCCTGTGCAAAGCCAGGAGCATGATGTATGCAATTCATCCTATGTAAGAATTAATAGAAGTCGAATTAATAGGAACAGTTTCTACCTTGATGTACTTACCATTGGCCAGAAATGTTTTTCTATTAAATTTCGTATGCCCAGTTCTTGCCATTGCATTGAATTTACTTGAATACTGCCAACCAAATCCTGACATATTTCCAGACATAATAAACAACCTTTCATTGTTTATTTACCCAAAGTATTTTGTGAACTGTTCCTAGAAATTTATCGATACTAATGCAAAAAATTATTGTATATATTTGAGGTAAACAATAGATGTCACCAATGACACTTTCATAAATGTAAACAAAACTTTTTACTAAAACAGTGATGTTAAAAACAGATGATCGCTGGTGCAGCGAAAAATATAGCAAACGGAACGTTAATGTTATATTGTTACGTTAATACGGTATAACGATTTCCTAAAAGATTTGGATGATATTAGACGTCATTATGAATGATAGGGCTTTGTTATTTTGATAAGCCTGTTGGCAATATGTAGTAAAAAACCATTTCTTTTCGTTTCATTCTTATATCATTTAGTTCCTAATCCTTGTAAACAAATTCATGTTTTTATTTCTTACTATTGGGCAGCTCTGTTCATAAACGTTTGTTTACATTTGAATACATCTGTCATATTTTGAAAGTGCAAATAAACACTTTTTGTTTTACACGGAATAGCATCAACATTTGGTTAAACAGGACAATTGTCCTTTACTATACACCCCGATTATATATATTTTGTAACTATACATATTTACACAAGCAATGAGCGGTTGCCTACTATGCCGGGAGTTAAATGAAGAGGGTATAGCTGCTGAGTCTGGTCAATGGCATGAGTTAAACATTAAAAATGTAATAGAAAAACATTTATGGCCTCTGGTAAACTGACTCCTCCTTGGTTTCTTAAATATCAATTTCTTATGTTTATTAATATTACACAGAGTTCTATTGAATCCGCATCATGGGTGTGTAACACTTGTTGGCAAAAGTTGTATGATTTTCATCAATATTATGAACACATAGAGAAGATACACACAAGTACCTTTTTGATAACGAATATAACGCAGGAAGAGAAATACAGTGGACCTCTGTCAGTTAAAGAAGTAATTAAGGAACAGGAAATAATTATTCCCGAGAACGTGACACAATTTGGGGAAAACCCTATTTTACCTTTAAATTTGGCTATTGAAGAACCAGAACTTCATATTAAAACAGAAATACCAGATGACGACATGCCCTTATTAGAACGATACAAACAAGAAAAGTCTCACAGGAGAGCTGGTGATCCCTTAAATAATTCCCTAAACAGTAAATGTAGTCAGGAACAAAAGATCTGCGAATTAAATGTTAAAAGTGCCGAATATGAAAAAATTTCCGTAAATATTAAAAAAGAACCAGGCTTAACAGATGATTCAGATGAATCAATTGATCATTTAATTAACGAAACAAATTTAAATGGCGATGCTGAAGACCTAGATCTATCAATATCATGTCCTCAACGTTATACACCAAAAACTAATCGCCATCAACATGACAAATTTATAACGCAACATTTTAAAATCACTTGTATTTTGTGCCACATTCAGGTGGAAACTTTCCAAGCATTGCGCAAACATTTCGAATTAGAGCATAATCAGTTGGGCTATGTTATCTGTTGTAAGAAGAAATTTTATAGACGTAGTATTCTTGTTGATCATATAAATCGTCATTTGGATCCCAACTATTTTAAGTGTGACTTATGCGGTAAGACTTTATCAGACCGACGTTGTTTAGAACTACACCGTAAAATACATTTCGAAAAGCCGAAAAAAACTCATTGTTGTGATATCTGTGGTAAAGGATTTTCAACAAATAGTATTCTAAAGAGGCACAAATTAATACATTTGCCGGAAGTAGAAAAGCATTTTTCATGTTCAGAGTGTGGTAAAAAGTAAGTAATTCTTGAATGAATATAATTATAATATAAACAAAATTTTATGTTCACTTTACAGCTTTGGCAGCAAACCCTTAATGTCTCATCACTATCGTTCCGTGCATCTTAATAAATATGTGAAAATCTGTGATATTTGCGGTAAGCTACTGCGAACTAAGGATGACTTTGAGAAACATATGTTAGAACATGAAGGAAAACCGATAGCTTTGCTTAGCTGTGATATATGTGGTTTAATGTTAAATGGTAAGCGAGGTTTAAAACAACACAAAGATATGATACATCCAATTGGAGGTCAACGAAAACATACCTGTTCAATATGCGGTAAAATCTCACCAAATCCTAAGGCCCTCAAAAGGCATATACATTATAAACATGAAATGGGTTATGATCACAAGTGTACAATATGCAACAAGGCTTTCAAAAGAGCACATATATTAAAGGTTGTCAATATAATAAGCACATATGTCTATAGATATCTTTTATAAGTAACCATTTACTCTTAAATTTACAGGAACATATGGCCGCGCATAGTGGCTCTTTTTTATATAAATGCCCTTGGTGCCCAAAGACCTTTAATGCAAGCGCAAATCTACATAGTCATCGTAAGAAGGGTCATCCCATAGAATGGGAGGAATTGAAACGAAAAAAATATTCTGGAAATTTGCCTCCAAATTATATAGCATCTACCATCGAAAATCCTATGAATATTTCCGCACCAATTGACATTTAAAGCTAACGACATTGATTTTTCAATAAAGCTAAGTAAAGACTTTTTATTTTAATAGCATATTTAAATAATTTTTTGTCATAAAATTAAGGCATTTATTATACTTGCAAATTAACTTTCAAAGTAGCAAATCTATAGTTACGACTATTTGTGGATCGTAGTAAACATATGGTTTGTTTTAAACGACACTGTTGACTTAATTTAAGTAATTCTTTTAATCCTTCGACAGTAACATAACCTATGGCACCTACTGTACCTTCTGTCAAACAAAAGCTTGCAGTTGAAGCATAACCAAAGCAGTCACGTGTTGCTTGTTTTCGTACGCTAAACAGCGTCGCTGTGTCTTCTGGTAACCACAACTTGCACATTCTTTTAAATTGTTCCAAACAGATGGTAGACGTGCCAGCAGGTCTTATATAAACTCTGGTACAACTTGTTTCCTAAATTCAATAGAATTTATGCTTAATTAGAATATTTTTGTAAAAAAAAGAGGTTAACGAAACACGTACTTGCTTTTTCCTTTTCTCTCTAACTCTTTGTGCTCTTAATCGCTTTAGTAATTTCTTATGTTGTAAGCGTAGATTACATCTTTCCTTTTCATTGGGGTCTTTCAACAGTGGTTCGATATAAACTGGCTCTCGATTATTAAATTTGATCTGTTTTATATTGCGCTTTAAGTCTTTTCTACTTGGCAAACATAGCAGGGCAAAATCCTTAGGATTACCTCTACACTTCATCGTCAATTTTATTTGTATAAGGCAATTAGAATTCAAATCTAAGGGAAATTTCAAAAGATTGCACCTTTTGACACACTCAGCTATATCTTGTAATTTTTGCCGTTCTCTTAAAATATAAAAATCTTTGGATACATTTTCATCTGGCGAGTGGTTAGGTGATGTTGGACACCAATCACGTAAAAGCTGTTGAAAAGGAACTTTAAATGGTGATACTACAGCAAATTTTCGATAGTTGCAACGCTTGTTGGGAGGTAAGCGAAAATATTTCAAAAATAGTTCATTATAACGATCACCAGCAGTTTGAAGACCTATTAAATTTATAATGAAAAATTAAAATAAAGTTTTCTAGCATAAACAATATGGAGGAAGGTGCAAATTAAAGATTTCTTACCTGCCACTGTATCTGGTAGATGCTCTTCAGTGCCCATTTCTCTTGCTAGGGAGTTAAATTCACGCAATCCGCCCGGTCTTGCGCCCCACATAATTAAAGATAGCCATATGGGCATACCATAGCCAGCGGGTGCTATTATATCCCAGCCACAACCATAACCTAAACGTTTATATGCACCATCACTAGAGCCGGGACTTTGAATTAGTAAAACTGGAACTGGTTGCATATTTTCTTCAAAATTACATGATTTGCCCGGTACTATGACATGTTGTGATCTCAATGCACAGTATTCAGAAGTACTTAACATGTCTGAAGTAATACGATTTCTTAGCGTTTCATTCCATAGCACTGAGGAACTTAACGAAGGCTGTACATCCAATAGTAGATCATTATAATTAGAGAATTCATGAGATTTACTTTCACACACTGCTTTCGTTCTTCTTTGTGGTCTATTTAAGCGAGGATCCTCAATGTTTAAGGCTAATATCATATTAGATAATAATTCTCCAGGAGATGATATAAACTCCACGCATTTCTTCCAAAATTGTTGTTGTTTTTCATTATAATCGACAAAGTTTTTGCTGTCCTTAGCCTCCTTCAGCCAAGAGTTGTTTTGTTCAAAATTTAGATATTTGAGTTTAAATGCCTTATTCAAAATGCTCTGTGCTAAGGGACCTGTTAATCTAAACCTATTAAATGTATCTTTAAATTCCTTAAGTTCCACTGAATTCGTAGAATTTTTATACATTCGCACGTTTTGTCGAGCAGTAGAATTTGTCGTAAACTGTAAACGTCTTTGTGATTTAACAGAAACTTTTTTCACCTTTTTATTAGTTTTTATTTCTGTTGACTCTAAATTTTCTGCTTTTTCCGCTTCCCTTATCTCTTTGGAACTTTTACTGTTGTCTTTTCTATTTTCCAAAGCGGTTTCGTTAAGCTTCTCCGGTTGTAGTTTAAAAACTTTAATAATTTCTTCTAAAATAGCAATATAGGACGCTGGATGTAACCATAACCATAAAGTTCTTTTATCACTATTTTCGATTTCGTCTGCCTCCGTTCGCCACATAAATGTTATCTTCCCCAAAGCCTTAAAGGGGTAAGAATCTGCTTTAAAGAAATCTATACATCCTTCTCGGCGTCCCGTGAGAAAAGTTTTCGCTGTTACAGATAACCCGCATTCTTTACTTGTTAATCTTTCGAAACCTTGAGCTAATTCCTCTACAACCGCTCTTATTTCCAGACAAGCATAGAAGGAAATGTCTTGTAGCAAACAATGTTCTGTCGTAGCCCTGTAGCAGGCTCGAAATGTTTTATCACAGCTAGCATAAGGCAATTTATAACCCCATTTCTCTATCATATGAAATCGTTTAGCATGCCAAATATGTGTCTCCAGCCATTTATGCTTTCTTTGCCTTCTCAGGTAATCTTTTAGTAAATTTTGTGGTCTTCGCCTATGTTTTCTAGAGGGTCTCTTAGTTGTCTGCGGCTTACCAGATTTGGACATTTGATGGATATGAGCAGTTCTATATTTACGAGGTAATCTTTTGGGATGATGGGACATTGCCCGGCGCCTCATGTGCTTAGGCAGTGTTTGGAACACCAATTTGTTGGAATGGCTTTCTTTATTGGCATTTATCAATTCTTTCATTTCCTTTAATGCCGAAGCAGCATATTTATATGTGGGCATATGGGTTCCCAGCACTACTGGCCCGCCCAGTGATGAATCGTATTCCAGCTTTTTGGAACTCATTGTATTTCAAATTGAAATAAAATAAAAACAATAAATAAATCAAACGCCTCTTTTGAAAATCACATTGCTAAATGTCTTGGTCTTTTTACGTCGAACAATTCATATATAAATGATAACTTGTTAAAAAAATATTACCGGATGGTAAAACTTATACTGCAGGGCAATCAAGAATACCTTGTCAAAAACTTATCAAATGAGACGGGTTATCTGTGCAAGAATATTAATGAAAAAATTAACTTCTAATTTCAAATAAATTTAATGAAATAATAAATTTTTATATTTGTAATGCTAACTGATATTATCTCAGGGAGCTTTATGGTTCTTAAACCAAGTTGAAGAAACATTTGTGCCTTCTATTACTTTTTTCATTGTTTAATACTAACCAAAAACGCCAAATGAGCTGCTTCAAAATAAATGTAAGTAAAGGGTGTTAATTCAGTGTGATTGGCCTGACGCCGTAAAGTTTTTTCCGATAACTTTGTTTTCTCATTAAATATTTGGCTTGTGTAGCATTAGAAAAAAGGAAAAAAATAAGTTTTGTGCAGTTTTTTACAATTAGTATGTATTTTCTATGTTTTAACAGATAAGTGATAGTTAATAAGTTATTATATTAGTTGTAAAATGTATAAACAACACAAATTATTAAATAAATAATAAAAAAACACACAAGAAGAAGTTGTAAAACTTAAAAAAATCGAAGCCTCTCAAGCAATAATTAACAAATAAAAAAAAACATGGTGGTTAAATGCCTACTATGCCTTGAATATCCGACTATACCGGGTCCGAAATTTTTAGAAATATTTGGCGAAGAAGGTCTACGTCTTGATATAAGTGCTATTATTAACAAACACTTTTGGATAAAGGTAAGTCTACAAAACACACACATACAAACCAAGGCGATAGATGCCAAACGAATTTAATTTTTTCAATTCTTATATCTAGACAAACAGGAATAATGAGGATGTGGAAAAGATATGTATGACATGTTGGGAGATAGTGAGAGACTTTCATATACTTTATCAGAGAGTAGAAGAAGTGCATAGACACTTGGAAATAAGGACTATAGAGTTAGATGATCCGTTGCCTCAAGATGTTCTACTTAAATCTGAAGAAGATCCCTCTACAGTGCAGGATCCTATTAAGGAAGACAATGCTGCCTTGTTTGATTCAGAAGTAAAAGTTGAAGTACACGATTTGGATCTATTGCCACAAATAGAAATTCTTGAGTCTGAAGAACATAATGTTGTTGAAAAACCGGCGAGAGCAAATAGACGCGGACGTCCTCCCGCAAGAGATCAAAGTCCAAATGTATCCGCGAAGAAAATTAAAAAAGAGCAATCTTCCAACGCAATTGATAAAGATGAAAATCTAGACGATTTATCAGAAAGCGAACAATTAGCGAATGATGCCTTAAATACGTCAGGCTCATTGGAAGACATAAATAGAACGTTATTATCAACTTCTTTAGATATGACAGACAAGGATGAGGTTGGCAGTGTTAAGAAAAGAGGTAGACCTCGTAAGACTGATGTTGAAAAAACAAAAGTACATGCGACTCGTACGAAGCGCACAAAAAAACAGCAACAGCATCAAACCTTACAAACAACGGACACTGCAATCAAAAATGAAAAGGATTCAGAAGAAGAACCTTCATGTTCAACAGCACAGCCTGGCGCTGTCGAAGAACCGCAAATTAAAACAGAAAGTTCTGCAGAAGATCAGAACTACAATGAATTATCTGCGGTAGCAGATCAATTCGATGATGATGCCTATGCACAGGATGACTATGATGACGATGATAATTATCAAAAGCCTTCTGATGAATCCTCAAATTCCGACTCTGAATCAGAAGACTCCAATGCCTCTGATTGGGTAGAAGATAGTGAACGAAAGGACAAATTCGCTGTCATAACAAAAAAAGAACGCAATACTCCTAAAAAATATAAAAAGAGAGAAAAACGTTTGGTTGAACCAAAACGCATGAGCCGAGAAGAAATAGAAGCCAGACAAGCCCAACAAGCCGAATATGACAATATTATAACAAAATTCTTTGAGAAAATACGTTGTCCCAAGTGTGAGCTCTTGGTTCATACATTTGGTGAAATGCGTGCTCATTTCCGTTTAGATCATAATGATGATCATGGTTTTGTTGAATGTTGTGGTCGTCGTTTTGCTACCCGCAAATTTTTAGCCGAACATATTTTAGTTCATTACAATCCCGAACATTTCAAATGTAAATCGTGTGATAAAGTGTGCCGGGACTCTACACAACTAGAAAGTCACGAACAATCCCACTTACCTAATCCTCCTTCAAAGTATAAGAAAACGTTCCAGTGTGAAAAATGTTCAAAAACATTTTCCTCCAAAGCTTCTTTCGAACATCATATGGTGGCGAAACATGTACCGCGCGAAGAGTTCAAATTTGAATGTCCCGAATGTAAGAAAAAGTGAGTACCAATTTTTATTTTTAATATTGTTTTGTTCAACTTTCTAATTCCAATAAGTGATACTGATTGAAATAGGAAGAAGATTTAATTCCCTACCTTAAGTGGCCTATTTTTAAATAAATCTAATAATGATGTGGTTTTAACTGAAACAAGTTAATTATTTGTTCTTATGCAAAATACTAGAAAAAATTTGCGCAAAAAATTTGAAATAATCATAGTGTGGTACTATAGGAATATATTTTTATTGTTTTTAAATAGAAAAATTATTCTATTACCTTCTTTACCATACAATTTTCTACATCTTAACAGATATCAAAGGTTAATAGTTTTACTAGCACAAACAAATTGTTGGTATTGCCATTTAAAAAAAAGAAAAGTGCTGGAATGAATAATTTTTTTATGAATATTTAGACGTATTAAATCAGTGTATGTATGCAGTAAAAAGGTTAAAATTATTTAAATCTAAATATCGAAATTTTTAAATGGCATTGTCAGTGTAAATGTGTTGTGAAAGTATTTTAATTTGAATTTTATCGGATAGCTCAAACTGGCTACTAATGGGGAAAAAAGTGTTATTGAATTAAAGAAACATTTTTAATACTTTTAATGACACTTAGTTACGGAGCTAAGGCATTCTCATTTACTTATCGTAATAAATATAATTAAAATTGATTATAAATATTCAAATAAATTAATTTAAATATCAAACAAGTTTAATTGATGGAATTGAAATTTTCCTGCTTTTGGAAAAAACGTAACCTGTAACTTTTTGAATATGAATTCAATGCCCCGTTTGTCTATTAATTCTCAACTGAATCAAATAGTTCGTTGGTTAAACGAAAAAGTAAACAAATTCTGCAAAACGTATACGACTTTAAATATTTTACACAAAAATGTTTGAATAAATAAAAATTAAAACAAAAAATCAGTCCATTAAGAATCTTGTCTTTCATCGTCATTATTTATTCAATTTTAAACATTTTTAATTTAAAAAATCGAATTTTATTTTGAAGCATTTAAACCATGTACCAAAGAGCTGAAAAGAATAATTATTGGCAGCAGGATATCTTACGTTTATTTATTTATTAGAGCAGTAAGGCAGTTATGTAGAAGTTGCATAAGGCATTACAAAGGAAATTCTTTGTTTATCTGCGTTATTCATGTGGGGATCGCTTTCCTGCCTATTCTAGACCCAATAGAGTTCCTCTGAATATTGGTCCAATAAATAAAATAAAATAGAAAATATACTTTTTTTCAAAACTTTTTTAAACTTTAAAGTGTGGCAAATAGTTTCCCAGGTGATGCATGTATACCTAAGAAAATTGTAGTGAATATTTCATTTCTAGGCGTGATTTTGTCACAATTTTGTTATAAGAATACACAGATTTAATGGATTAAAGTACAATCCAACAAATTTTATCGAAATGCAATCGGGTTTTTTGAATGATGCACATGGGCATATATACAAACGCCCCCATAATTTTCAAAATATATTTTATATACCGATTCGGTCTTTTTATATAAGAAAACTAGATTATAATTCTAAGTGTGTTTGCTATAAAGTGATTTAAGCAAAAAAAAAAAATAAAAAATAAAATGAAAAACAAACAATTATTGTATGGATTCTGTCTCTCTTTGTAAGTTGTAATGCAATTTTTTAAAATTTCAATAAATTTCTACCTTTTCTTTTATCCATTTTGTAGATGTCCAACTGAGACAAAACTCAAAGATCATATGCGTAGTGTACACGATCCTCAAAGGACAGTGATATGTGATAAATGTGGAAAGACATTTAAAAGCACCTATAGCCTTAAGAAACATCATGAACTTGAACATTCGGATATGCCTAAACCGGTACCCATTCCACAGCAATGTGAAATCTGTGGTGCATGGCTGAGACATTTGTCGGGCCTAAAACAGCATATGAAAAATATTCATGAATCCGTTCAAACCGAACATCGTTGCCATATTTGCAGTAAGGTCTCTTCAACAGCTAGAGCCTTAAAGAGACATATTTATCATAATCATGAATGCATAAGAAAATTCCAATGTACAATGTGTGATAAGGCATTTAAAAGAGCACAAGATTTAAGGGTAATTATTAAATTGAAAATGTATGTGTTTTTTATTTGCAATTAATTTAATTTTTTTATTGATTTCTGTAGGAACATACATCTGTTCACACTGGCGAAGTTTTATATACCTGCCCCAATTGTCCCATGACTTTCTTTTCCAATGCCAATATGTATAAACATCGACAACGTTTGCATCGTGCCGAATGGGAGGCTGATCGTAGTAAGCCTATACCGCCAAATATTATGAAGCAAGCTAAACAGGGCAGCAAACTTGTGAAAACAAAGCGTGGCACTGGCGAAAGTTCTTCTTCTCAATTAATAACACCGTTAACCTCAATGCCAGCAATACCCTCATCGGCAAATGCACTTCATCCAATTATAAATCCACAAATACTATATGCAAACATGACTTTACATTGAAAACATATTGAAATAGAAGATAGTGGACATAAATATTAAGCGTATATGCATGTAGGTGGTATTAAACGTTGAATTACGATTGTATAGTTATCTGTTTAAAAAATAAAAAACAACATCTGCAGCTTGTTTTAACATTTAATATTATAATAAAAAAAATATAAATATATACAATAAATATATACAAATACAATTAATTTTAAAAACACATGTTCTATGGCTTTTACAGAAATTCAGTAAGAAATTATTATTTGCTAAATATTCTATCTTTACACAAATTATTGTCATGGTTATCGGTCACTTAAGGGTAAGGAGATTAATAATTACACAAGTTAGGATTAATTTTGAAATTAATAGAATTACGATCTTCAAGAACATACATTGTATGTATATGAAGGGAAAATACATTTACATACGTTAACTTTTATTATTTTTTAAACACATTTAAATATTTATTTTTATTTTTAATAATGGAACATTTTCGTAAATGATTTTTTATATTTAATATACCTTTAAAACATAAGTGCTTGGTTGTCCGTCCTTTATGTGTACTTTGTCCTTAAGTGTACTGTCATTTTATTTTGTGTACCAAATTAAAACATTCACTATCCGATATACAAAGTATTTTTATTATAATTTATTTTCCAAACTGTTTATTTTCATTTTAAAATATTTACCAAACGGAAAACTTTATGATTTCTATGTAAACAAACCGAGCTTTCAAGAACGTTTTACTTTAGTTTACGTTTAGTGTTACTAAATGAAATTAAGTTTGAAAGAAATATTCTGTTAAACGTGCCAAAGTTTGATTTTGCTTTACAATTAAAGATTGCCATGTGTGTGTATTGATATACGTATAGTTGTTATGGCAAGCTTGCTAACTGTGAAATAACTTATAAATTAAATATTTAAACAAAAATACCATCTCTACAAAGCCACTTAGGGTAAGAGAAATTTTATTTTAAATTTATGAATTTTGTAAGCTTCTAAACACTTTCGTTTTCTTGAATATCTCTACTTATACAGATGGCCATCAAAAGCGAAACTGCGTAAACATATGTACTGTCACGATACTAATCGGCAGAAGATATGCGATCAGTGTGGCAAAACGTTTGCTTGTAATTCCAGCATGCGTAAGCACGTCGATGCAGAACATTCCCATGTAAAGCCAGAACCTCAACAATGTAAAATATGTAACACATGGTATCGCAACATGTCTGGCTTAAGGACTCACATGAAATTTATGCATGAAAACATTGGCGGTGAACATCGCTGCAATATATGCAATAAAGTTTCAACAAATGCGCGTGCTTTAAGAAGACATATTTATTTAAATCATGAATGTGAAAGGAAATATAAATGCCATATGTGTGAGAAGGCCTTTAAAAGGGAACAAGATCTAAGAGTAAGTAGTTGCATTACAACACCCCGTCAATTACATAAGATTAAATAATTAATTTTTCCTCCATTGGCTTATTACTAGGAACATATTTCTGTACATACTGGTGAAGCTTTATATACATGTCCCAATTGTCCCATGACCTTTTCGTCCAGTGCAAATATGTACAAACATCGTCAACGTTTGCATAAAGCCGAATATGCGGCACATAAACAACAACCCATGGCTGTAAATATTATTAAACAAGCTAAATCTGTACCAAATACAGTGCGTACTAAGAGAAGAATGATTGTTGAATCACAAACAACGGAAAATGTTTTACAGCCACCAACAGCCACGGCAGCTTTATTAAATCCTCAAATTGTATTAACATCACAGTATAATTTGACAACAAATTTATCGAAAATGCAAAATTAATTGTATTGTGTGTAGTTTAATGGCAGCCAGTATAATTTAGTATTCCATTATGTGTTTGTTTTAATAATTTAACGATTTTAATTTGCTTTCTAGGAAAGTTACGTATTATTTTAATTGATTTCATAAGTTAAGTTATTGAAGAAATTCTAATCATGATGATGTCTTTATTAGAATTGGTATGTATACAATATTTATTTTTTTTATTCTTGACCATAAGCCGATCAAAATAATAATATTTTATTAGATTTTCGATTCGAAATTATCGTAAATAGAGAATAGTTTTTAATAGTTTTATTGTAATAAACATTATAACGTCACAAATATAAAGTTTCGTTACATTTTAAAAATTGTATTTGTCAGCAGTTTATTGTTTATCCTGTTGGACTCCTACTGATTCTCGAAATGAACCACAAAAGTTTTCGAAAGTCTGTTTTGAAAGACGTTTAATTTAATTTTCATTTACTATATGCTCAAGTGCTTTAGCGTTTAAATTATGATAACATTACAAAAGGTACACAAATTATACAAAGTGGAATACATTTGAAATAAAATATTTGTTCCTCGTACCGCATTACATTCTTAAATGGAAGACAGGCTAACTAACATGTCTAAAATGTTAAATTATGTGGCTTTTAAATATAAGAAACTAATAATTGCTACAGTTGGCTATTGCCTGAGTTATTAGCGCCCACACCATTGCCAATCAGCAGTAAACTTTAGCAAATTCAGAACTGGTTTGTCAAAGGGATAAGATAATTATTAAGATTGTAGTCATATGTAGCTACTAAATGAGCCGGAATAATAAGTACGTAGTACGGAAATCGAATCATCAGCTTATTCTGTGAAACTGAAATCAATGGGTATAAGAATTGCTAGCTAAGGAAAAAAAGGTCCTGTTGTTGAATATTATTTAAGACAATTTAACACCCGTATCAAGACTGGTTATTTAGAAGTTGAAACTAAAATCTATAGCAAGTGTTTTATACTAAAATAATTATTAAAAAAAAAACAACAGTATACAGTCACACAGATAATTATACGTACCCCCCCTTAAAAATCATTTTTTTTAAAAAGTAATGAACTTCTAATCTAAAATTTCTTTACATTAGCGTCTGTAACGACACATTTACTTAAATAAAGAAAAAAAGATTCCCAAAATCTATGAATTTGTGACTGCAGTTTGCTTAAAACCAATATGACACCACAGAAAATTATACGTACGACGTATATTTCGTATAAAATTTCTCCAAGGGTAGCCCGGTATATAAAAGGTATTGTGGATAAAAATCCTAGGACTACAGCCGTAGGAATACGACATACCTCGGAAAGTGATCACAGTGTTATTGTGCATTCCGAAACAGTTCGAAGTGTTTTGAGAAAGAACGTTATCCGCAGCCGAGTGCCGAGAAAAAAGCCACGATCGGAATTCGCCCAATAATATATGGACAAGTCAACTGCTTTTTGGGCGACTGTAATATTTAGTGATGAGAACAAATATAATTTGTTCGGCTGTGACGGAAAACAAAAAATTTGTCGCAAAAATTAGTTGACTTGTCCATATATTATCATTTAAAAAAAATGATTTTTAGGGGGGTACGTATAATTATATGTGTGACTGTATATCGTTGGTCTCATGTTAGGGCCTACACACACTTTTTTTGATTCCAATGCATTTAACACAAATACACATTGGAATCACAGAAAAAATCAATTTCGAAAAAAGTGTGAGTTAGGGCCTTTCTACATGAGACCAACGATATGTATACTTGCTTCAAGAGCCACTTAGGGTAAGAGAAATTACAATTTTCTTTCATTAAATATCGAAAGTAATGAAAATAAAATCAATATTTAATTTCCAGATTACCTTCTGAAGGTAAACTACGAGAACATATGCACAGTCATGATGCAACAAAACGACCAATATGCCATAAATGCGGCAAAACATTTAAAAATAATTACAATATGAAAAAACATGAAGAAAACGAACATGGTGAAGTTAAACCAGAGCCCCAACAGTGTACCATTTGTAATACATGGTATCGTAATATGGCCGGCTTAAAGACTCATATGAAAAATATGCATTATAATATGGAAACAGAACATCGTTGTAGCATTTGTAATAAAGTTTCAACAACACATCGTGCCTTACTAAGGCACATTTATTTGAATCACAAATGTGAAAAACGTTTCAAATGCAATATGTGTGAAAAGGCTTTTAAAAGAGGACAAGATTTACGAGTGAGTTTCGAATTATACAAATACGTTTAGAACAATATGTTTTAATAGTTTTAAATTTTTTGAATTCGCAGGAGCATATATCAGTGCATACGGGAGAAGCTTTGTATACGTGTCCGAATTGTCCAATGACATTTTCATCCAGTGCCAATATGTACAAACATCGCCAACGTGCACATAAGGCCGAATATGCTGCTTATAAACAGCAATGTTTTCCGCCAAATATTATAAAACAGGCTAAATCAGGTGCTTTAAATAAAATACACGATAAAGGAGCAGACCAAGTTGGACAGCTAAATAGTAAATCTTATGAAAATATTGTTTCGATTTTGCCTAAATGTAAAATATCTTCAGAATTACAAGCTAAAAGTAGTCTAATAAACTTGCAAGTTTTAGCAGCAGCCACCCAATTTGGAATAGAGTAGTTGCAACATGATTTGAACGTCTTAATTTGATATGATAATATCGTATATTTGTATATCGTATAATGATATTATGTTCGTGTAGTTTCGAAAATGAATGTATAATAAATATGGATATAATGTGTATTAGGATTAAATAGTATTCAAAGCTTAAAAAGCTATTAATACAGTAGGGCTTCATAATATTTTAGGAAGTTTAATAAATATTTTTAAAAAGTATTCTTTTGAATAATAAACTTCTAATCTTTTTTTTCTTACTAATTAAAAAAGAAATGATAAACTAAGACACGTTTAAACGAAAGCAATTGAGGTCCAGATTTACAAATCAACGTCTTATTTTTCTTTTCTGTTTGATTTTATAACATTTTGTATTAATGTCTTGTATATTTTAAGTGTAATTGAATATAATTGAAATCTGCTGGATAAAAGAAACTGTATTATGTAAATATAAATAAGAAAAAACAATATTTTTTATGCTACGTACATTTTATTTGTTTTTAGATTTCCATCCAAGCGCAAACTCTCTTCTCATCTGAGCGTCCATAGTACCGTGTACACTTGCATGTGTGACATTTGTGGTCGGACATTTAAAAGTAAATTTACATTAAAAAAACATATCGAACTAAAGCATTCAGAAAAACCCCGCCTGGATAAAGATCCCCAAGAATGTCCCATATGTTATAAGTTGCTTAGAGGCATTAAAGGCCTTAAGGCTCATATGAAAAATATCCATGAAGCTGGGGAACAGGAACATCGTTGTAAAATTTGTAATCACATATCAACAACAGCCAAAGGCCTAAGAGTTCATGAAATATTCCGTCATGAAAAGGAGCGAAAACATAAGTGTTACTTTTGTGACAAGGCGTTTAAAAGGCCATTGGATTTAAGAGTAATTAGGCGCTTTAAACAAATAATATTTTGTTGTTGATCTTGTATTTTCTTAAATGTTTTAGGAACATATTGCAACACACACGGGTATCTCTCTATATAAATGTGGGGAGTGTCAAGCAACATTTAAATCCAATTCAAATTATTATCATCATACCAGACGATTTCACAAGGGAAAATCTAAAAAAGATTTAATGATTAAAATGCCAGACTGTCCTTAAAACTATAGTTTAATAATTAATTTATTTATTTTATTGTTATGTTGTTTTCAATATATTTGTGTAAATAAATGAAAAATATTTTTAACATCAAATGCTTAAAGATAAGTTTTTGTTTATAACTGAAGTAGAAAAAGGAGAAGAAATTTAAATCATTTTATTATTAATTATAAAACAAAACATTATGTTGACATTATTTTCTGTTTGGATGTTTTTTGAAATATTTTAGATTTCCGACAGCTAAACGTTTGAGTGCCCATGAAAATACTCATAATCCGCAGAATATTTTAATTTGCGATAAATGCGGTAAAACATTTAAAGACAAGTGTCGTTTAAGATTTCATCATCGACACGATCATTCCAGTGAACCAAAGCCCGAAAAAATACCAGAACAATGTCCGTTCTGTAACAAATGGTACTCATCCAAATCAAGTGTACACGAGCATGTACGAAATATGCATACGAATAACGATATTGAACATCGTTGTCCAACGTGTGGTTTTGTCTCGACCACAGCCAAGGCACTGAAAAAGCATATACTCTATAATCATGATGTTGTGCGACGGCACAAATGTAATCTATGCGAGAAGGCCTTTAAAAGGCCACAGGATATAAAAGTTCGTATGCCTTTTTTCTTAGTAATCAATAAAATCTTAATAAATAATATTTATTTACTTAACTTGCAGGAGCATATGGCTACACATACGGGTGAACCATTGTATACATGCGTGAATTGTGGTAAAACTTTCAAATCCAAAGCAAATATGTTTCATCATCGTCGACGTTTTCATAGAGCTGAATGGATTGCAGATCGTACAAAGCCTCCTAAAGAGAAATATTCAAGAAATTAATTTAAAAAAAAAATATAAGAAAATTATATTCAATAAAAAATAGTATTAAAAATGAGTTTTATTTTTTAAATATTACAATAAAAATAAGAAACATTATAAAAATTAAGTTATTAACTAGAAAAAAAAACAGAATGTTAAATTGTACACACTTTTGGGGAAAATATTCTTTCTTTTATGAATTGCAGAGGGAGGGGGTGTATAAAAAATATTCTTTTATTTTGTTTTTTTGTTTTTAATTAATGAAATATTTAATACTGGTGTTACTACTACTGCAATTTATTAAGCATGACAGTAGTTGAAAAATGATTTTCCTTCTTCATTATCTAACCAGTTTATTGTTTTTGCATTTTACAAAATTTTCAGGTTGCCAACCAGCCGTCATTTAGCACAACATCGTTGTCATCCAAATGCTATCAAATCGTATACCTGTGACATATGTGGTGAATCCATTGTTACACTTAGGAATCTAAACGAACATAAAATAACGGTACATGGTACTAAGAACACCAAGGATCCGAAACAATGTAAAATTTGCCACAATTGGTATAAAGATTTAAAATATCACTTACGCAATATGCATAGTGACAATTCGGATAAACGTAACGTATGTGAAATTTGTGGTTTTGTATCCACAACCAGGGTGGCTAAAATGAAACATATACGTTTCAAGCATAAATCAGAGAATAAATACAAATGCTCTATGTGCGATAAGGCATTTAAAGTGCCCATGTTGTTAAAGGTAAGTTGATTAGATTTCTTATAAATTTAATACTAATCATTAATAAATTTCTCTTGTATTGCATAGGAACACATGGCTATACACACGGGTGTAGATTTGTATTCATGTGCACATTGTCCGATGACTTTTAAAGCCAAGTCTAATATGTATAATCATTGCAAGCGTATGCATCCGGAAGAATTTGAAAACAGTGTACAGAAACGTCTACGCATACCCAAAACTTTGTAACATATTTAACTTTTTAATTTATTGTAATATTTATGATTTGTTTTCTTTTTTTTAATCGATAATCGTATACGATATACTTTTTAAAATAAAATGAATAGAACTGAATTTTAATGTAACATAACAAAACACTGGCATTGTTTTTTTTTTGATTTAAGAAACAAGACAATTTTCTTTTCTATTCCACTGTAAGGTTATAAATTATTTCATAGGTAATTAAGCTGTAAACGAATATTATATTTTAAGTTATATTCCTGCTATGAACATACATACAAATGTAGTTACTTAAGTGGTTTGCATGTTTGATTTTTTGTTATATGCACCTGACCTGATTTCTTGTAAAATTTTCAGATATCCAACAATAAGACACTTGACCCAGCATCGACATCATCATAATCCTGCCAAAGCTTATATGTGTGATATTTGTGGTAAAATTGTTTATACAATGAATACCTTCAGCAAACATAAAAAGGCGGTACATGGTGTTAAGCGTATACGGAATCCCCAGGAGTGTCTAATTTGCCACAATTGGTATAAAGACTTATCCCACCATATGCGTAATATGCACGCCGACTATTCAGATAAACGTAATGTTTGTGAAATTTGTGGTTTTGTATCCACTACCCGAGTGGCCAAGTTAAAGCATATACGTTTTAAACATACCACCGACAAGAAACATCAATGTACGGTGTGCAGAAAAGCCTTTAAGGTGCCCACTTTACTCAAGGTGAGTTTTGTTTTGTTTCAAATTCAAACGATTAACTTTTTAAATTTTAGGAACATATGGCCACTCATACTGGTATAGACTTATATTCCTGCTCATATTGTCCAATGTCTTTTAAGGCCAAATCTAATATGTACAATCACTATAAACGTTTGCATCCCATAGAATTTGAAAATCGTGATCAGAAACGTTTACGCATAAACAAAAAAGCTACCGATACCTAATTTGTTATAAAATAGATTTTTTTTAATTGTTAACATTGGTTGTTTTCTAAATGAATAAAGAATATATGAAATAATATAATATTTTAAATGGATTTTATTATAATATTTACGAATACTTTTAGTATTTTTCTTTATTATAAAATCGTGTTATAAAATACCTCCTCCCGACGACAAAAATCCAATAAATGTGGTTACCTACAGAAATGTGGAAAGACTGCAGCTCCCATCGAACAATTACTGCCGATTTTGTATAGTCCTTTGATATCAAGGATAAGCTTTGTTCATAAAACTTTCAGGCTGGTTTCCAGCTTAGCGGAGTCCTGCTTTTAGTGTGCAACCCCTATGCTGACCAATTTCTTCGATGAGGGGACTGCGCTTGCCCCTGGCTACCAATCCAACCTAATTTAAGATATAGGATAGGTGATCTAGAAGCGAAAAGGAATGAAAAAGGCAGAGTAATTTCACAAGCCAACTAATGCTAGATGTGAAGCTGTCAATGTCAGAAATCCTAACTCACCAAGGTCATTAAAGAAATCCAGTACAAGTACCTTGAGTATTCGCCTCTGCACGCCAGGGCAAAGACAAGAATCTGCTTAATAGACTCGGGCTTTGCTACATTCTATAAATTCTGCAAAATTATGGGGTGTTCCCGTCCTTGACAGAGAATGTTCTCTAGAGACTTTGTCTTTCCCACATTGCCACAAATATTGCAGAAAGAAGGGGTGGCCTTATCCCACATAATAGTCCTTGAGTTAGGGGAGCAATGTTTCATTAAACCTATCGGGGTCCTAATGGAATGTGCATCTTGAAAAATTCTGTTTTCTTTTCTATAAAATACTGATTCGGATACGTTTTAGATACTTAAATTAATAATTTATTATTTTATAAATAAAAAAGGTATTTTATAAAAAAACAGTTTAAATGATTTCATATATCGAATGTTTTATTGTCTTGTGGTATATCTATCGTAAGGCTCATATAGGGTTCTTTATGCAATTCAGACCATCGTTGTGCCACTCTAGCATCGCAGGCTTTACGAAATACCATGCATGTTATGTGCGGCAGTTTCTCAAAACGTATCCTTGTAAAACCCATACAGCCTAATGTGTAACGCCAATTTTTCATTATGGCTGCATTTTTGCCAACATGCTGCGAATCGGGTGTTATGATTATTAAAATACCTTCGAATTTAAGTAAATCATAAGCCTTTTGACAGCATTCAAGTCTTAGCTGCGAGGTGGGTATGTACTCCAGTAATAAACTAAATATTACGCATTCATAATAGTTTTTTGGTAATGCGGTTACTTCCCCATTATCGAATGTAATGCCATTGCTGTTGTTAACTTGTATTTTTAGGAAATCTCCTTTGAAAACTTCATTTGTAGCGGGACACAAATCGATGGCTGTAACTTCGAAATGTGATGATTTGCCAAAGGGATTAAAACAACTGCCCACATCCAAAATTCTTAACTTGTCTGGCAAATTGTCCAGGTACTGGCATTTAGAACAATCATAGCCTTCCCATGATTCTAATAAACGCTGTTCCCGCAATCTTTTTTCCAAGTAGATACGTTCGGCAAAAAAGTAAGCCATACAATATTCCATTGTCCATTTAATGCGACTTTGTGCCAATAAATCCTGATTTGTGGTGTTTTCCTCCCATATATTTGCCAATTGATGCATGGCAGCCGCATATTCCTTTAGACGTTCGGTATCTTTGAGATGTTCTTGCCAGGCCTTCTCGGCTCCATGCTGTTTGGTTAGAAGACGTAATGAATCATGACAGGATTTAATAATATTGGCTAAGCGTTTATGTTCCTCAGTAGCCATTTTGAAACAATAAACTTATATTCAATAAAATCTTCGATAGCCCAGTTGAAGAGCAGAGGATCTAACTATTAATGAATACCCCAGATGTTAAACAAAACAAAACAAAAAACATGTGTTCGATTAATAATGTTGCCATTTGAGTGAAAGTGACTTGTTATCAACATGATTTAATATAAATGTGGCAATACTTATAAACCGTTAGTCTAAGAACTCGTTAAAATAAATAATTTTTTTTCGAAAGTTTTAAACTAAAATTTTTCTGTCTGTCGAAAAGGTTCCCTCAGACTTTTTATTATAGTCGGGTACACAAAATCAAATCAAATTTCTGGACTGGCTACCTATTAATCTGAATTCGCATAAGGGTAGCACTCAAATCTTGCCTTTAAGGCCGTTGACCAATAGATTACCGTCTGAGATTCCATATAAAGGCAAGTAGATTGCTGACTTCCTACTCCCCCTTTTGAGAATAGATTTTTCTATCCCTTGCTGCTGTGAACTCCTCACAACAAAGAGGATAAAATGAAAGGCTTTTACAACAAAGCAATGAACAAGAGAGTAAGTGTTCTTCATTAATTAAAAGGATTAAAAACTGGTTAAGGTATTACCAAGTATGTGGTACCGGTATCTGAATCCTTACAGATGCTTAGTTATGGATCTTTGAAGGCCTACGATGAAGTTATAAGACATTCAATATCAAGGTCAAGAAAAGCCAGAGATCTCTAAACGACATATACTACTTTAATGTTTCCCAGGGTATTTACAGGATACATTGAAAACAATTTAATGGGCTAATGAAGGTACCCACTTTGTTGCCTTTTCTGCGTATTGAATTTAAGCTTACAAGGCTGATATGTAATCATAGCGAGGAGGTTAGTCGTGGTAGGAAAAGGACTCTTGCAAATTGGCTCGTCTATATACTAAGTTTTGTCTGCAATTATCTGTTTTTCTTTTGCTTTCTATAAGACTGGGAAAAGTTCATGATCATAACCACTTCTGATTATTATTTCTTTTAGTTCCTCTAAGGATCATAGGACCATCAGAAGGCATCTCCATTTTCTTATTTGTATCCTTAATTCAGTTTCATAGACCAACTTCTTTCAGCAATGGAATGGGTTTCGTAAAAATAATTGTATACAAAGTAGTGGAGAGCGATCGTGCTTATTACGCCCCACACTTTCATAACAGGCGGCGCTGCTTAACCTTCCAATATATGTATTTCGCTAATGATATCCTTTCTGGGGCCAGATGACATTTCGATGGTTTATTTGAAGGACGAATGAAGTCTATCAATTCTTTTAAGATTCGTAGCAAGATTAATGAACAATTGTTTACTTCGATTCGAGCATGGAATGCCTGAGTTTGCAGCCAGGCGGGGCAACCACCAAGCAACCGATTGACTCAGAAAGAATCTTTATTAATAGGCTGGACGATCTAATATCAATTGTTCATTAGAACTTCGAATTAGTCCGGCTTAAAGGGTTTTGAAGCTAAATTTGTCTGTAAGCTGAGGAGTTGCTGCTCGTTAAAATTTACAGTTATACGACCAGAATTTGACTGATACGAGGTAGTTAACTTGGAGAATGTGATGTTATTTTGACGCAATAGGGAAAACTATAGCTTTACCAAATGAATTTTGAAAAGTTAATTTTGTTAAAATGTAAATGTACCGGAGTATTTAACTCTAATGAGGCTGGATTGAGTATTAGTATCAGAAAGACCACAGTATAGCGACTAATGCTGAGCATGATGCCTTATCTGCCATATTAATTTCCCACCTGACCACCAGATTATCTGTACAGTAAGCCAGTGTGAGGGGAATTTTGTTTTTTCATACACTAGAGATTTGCAAATGCTTTTAAATCTTGCAATTATTTTTCGCAAATTTATCTGTTGTGTACATATGTATGTATGTATGTACATTTGTATGAAGGTAGTAAGCAGTAAATGAATGAATAATAAACGAATGATAAAACTTAAAATGGAATTAAACATTTACTGTGTCTATTTGCTGAATACTACAACCAGATGTGGTTAAACCTGTCTTAGGCAAATAACCTACATTGCAGTTACATGTAGACATTAACCTTTACTATGAAGTAAGTTTTAATTTTTTTAATTTTACAAATTTATGAAACATTTTTGTTTTTTGTAAAAGTAAATAATACTTATTGCCTTTAACCTAGAGGAGGAGTTCGTTATATTGATGAATAATTACGTTTTATAAACTTTTTGGAAAATTAAAAAAAAATTCTATTTATTTATTTCAATTTACAATACAATTACGAATTATATGGCAATATTACGAGGTGATATTGCGAAGTGATAAAGACCATGTAATCGGAGTAGTGTAACAGACCAAAGACTCTTGCCGGAATCGAATCCAAAACTCTCACGCTAGGTTAGCACGCTATCCTCTAGACAGACTATCAAGACACCTAAGAAAAATATTTATCGATATTTCAACAACTGTATCATCGAAAACAATCAAAATTCCATTCCATAGCCTCTGGTCTAAGATTATTTGACAATTTATATGTTTTCAACACTGTTATTTAAATTTATAACACAAACAAATTAATATTTATTATTTTAATAAAACCTTCCCCTATTGGTCCACTGTTTTTATAGGATCTCCAGCAATTTTAACTTTATCGGTTATCGGTTATCGCAATTGCAATCGTGTTTGACAGTTTATTATCCAATTCCATACTCGTATCAAGCAATTGAATATCAATTTCGATTAAAAACGTACGCGTGATGTTTGCCTTTTTGTTTTTCCTAAATGAAATAAAATTTATTGAACAATTTATTGATTATTATCGCTAGACTGGTTAATTTTAAACACCTAAAATCAGAGAAAAGAAAATAACAGTGAACTTATCTCATCTACAGTAAACATTATAAGTGAGCAGATAGGGAAATTCAAAATAAGTGGTGTTTGCTAAAGCCCTGTTTTGATTAATAAAACTTTGTTTAATAAAACTGAAACAAAGCTAAGAAATAATATGAAGATGGAGGACGACAAATGCTGATTATTCGGTTTTGATAATCAGAGTAAAGTCGCCGTAGTCTAGTAGGTAGTATGTTGGCTTATTAGACGTAAAGCCAGGGTTCGAGCCCCAGGCCAGACATCAAAACAAAATAAAAAAGTATTTCTTCGGCGACTTCCTCTAAGCAGATTTCTGGCAAAAACTCTGAGAGTAAAAAAAATTACCATGAAAAAGTTTCTCAAAAAATCTGTTGTTCGGAGTCGACTTTAAACTGTAGGTCCCACCACTCATGTATAAAATTATCGCATACAACATAAGTGGTCTGAGAAGCTAGGTCGTAATTCTGACTGAAGGGTTACATACATACATACATACATAATTGGCCATTACAACCCTTCAGTCCGAATTACGCCCTAGCTTTTCACACCACTTATGTTGTATGCGTTTACGGCTTTACGTCTAATAAGCCAACACACTACCTACTAGCTAGACTACGGCGACTTCAGAGTATAGGCTTCATATTTAATTCAAAACTACCTTGGAAATAATTAACCCGCTTGAAAATTTGATGAATTTGGTGATCGATATCATGAAGGACAATATCTAAAAAACGATCTTCTAGTCTTGATCATAAATTTAACATGGAATATGCAATATATCAATATAATTCGAATTTCTTTTTCCTAAATTATTTACCCTACACTTTATGGAACACGTATTGCAAATTTGTGGTTTTATCTGTTTGTCATATTAGGTCAAAATTTAATTGATAAAGTTTTTGATTTTATTGCTGCTTCAAAATAACTTTCTTATCAAAAAAAGGCAAAAAAAAAACGCATAACAACGATTTAAAAACGCATTTGACTAGAAATTTCTTGTTTTTTATGAAGTAAATAAAAAAAATATTTTTTATTTGAAAAAATAAAAAAACAAAGACTAATAAAATTGATAATTGAAACTTTTAGTTCGATTTCCTTGAAAAAAACTTTTTAAATTTATTTCACAATGCCCGATTATTAATAGAATGGAACCACACATATCTGCTTTTATTTAATGACTAAGTAACGTTGAGTAACATTACTGGAATGCATTTTTGTGATATTAATCAAACCTGCCTAGATATCGAGAAATTCGTGGTCATCCAAAGTCTTTGCATGTGGTACATATGCTTTGGTCCAATTCATTAAACCGCCAGGCATATGGATCTTTCCCTCGAGGGAAACTTAAGGCATTCAATTCGAACATAAACTCTTTTCTATTCTATGGCTTCGCAACATGGAACATTGTTCACCGAGATTCTCAGAAGTTACAGGTGTTTGCTAATGATTGCTTTCACAGAATAATACAAATCTTCTGGTCAAAATTAATTACTAATAACAGCTTATGAATCGAAACAAAACAACTGTCAGATGCAACTGACATAAGAAAACGTAAGTGGAATTGAATCGCTACATTTAACTCAGTCTACCAGCCTCAGAATCAGATCACCATAAATGAAGTCGACTGGAATTTACAGGGCAATTGTAGAAGTGTATGAGCTTCTCATACAGGGAAGTGTTAAATAGTTATCGAAACTCCAATCATGAATAATGTTGCAATGATAAAATTACTCCTCCAAATGCAGCCTGTGTCCCCAGAGAAAATTAAATGGACAATGATTAACATAAGAGGATCAGGCAACGCCACTTCTTGGCAAAGGGTAAACTTCCCCATCACTATACCCAATACAAACATTCAATACATTATCACAGAGGCCACTGTGCTTAGGCAAAGTAGATGGCAACCCTATTATCCTAGAACCCTCCAATTGGGGCATAACTTGCTTAATTGGAAAAACTTGAAACTGAAACTAGGCAACGGAAATGAAAATGTCAAGATCTGACGGCTTTTAAGCGCTTCCAGGAAGCAGAGCAAATATCAAACTTATTCTTTTTGTAATTTAGTTATCGATAAACTAATTATGGATGTGTTAAGGATGTGTAAAGGCTGTTCGAAATCCGTTAACCGCTTAAGTAAGTAAACTAATTAAAGTAAAGAAAATTACCTTTCCATGGATTTTGTCAATACATACTTTATTTCCAATTTGAGTCGCTTTCAATTAAATTGGCACTAAGGAGCATTCAAATTAATTGTTAAATTACCGTAAATGTTTATTTGTTTTCTTAATTATCAATTGATGAGTATTTCATAGAATTTCCAGACCAGCTGTCTGGATTACAAGCAGTGAGAACATGACCAGGCAAAAACTGTATGTACTTCTGCGAAATTGTTATCTCTATCAGACTATTCTTATACAAAAAGGAAAAAACATTATTAAATAGAACATTGTTATGGCGACATTATCAGTACTTTTGAGGCAAACATACATAAGTATATGAATAAGACTGGATGTATGACTAAATGTATGAATAAACAAGTCATTGTTGAGTAATATTGCTGGTTGATGACGAAATTGTTAATGTTACATATCAAATTAGAGTTCAAAGTTTGAATTTTATCGTAAGTATTTCACCGTTTTATATAGAAGCTAAGGCAAGAGTAATGTCGCAACATGGATTGCCATGAATTTGTTAGAAATAAACAAAGAAGCTTTGTTTCCATAAAAAAGTTATTTGAATATCTAACATTTGAATTGATGAATTGCGTTATTTGAATAGTTGCTTACACAACAATGAGCTCTAGAAAAAAAACACCCAGGGCAACACTTGACTCGGTGGTAGGAGTCTTAATATTCTTTTCATTGTAAAATCTGTATGGTAGAATACTTGGCCTTTAATACACACCTGACTCTCTAATTACGGCTTCAAAAACAATAAAAATTCATTATACGACGTGGGTGCCCTTATAGTCTAGTGGGTAGTGTGCTAGACTATTAGCATGAGGGTCGTAGGTTCGATTCTATACTACACCGATCATACGTTCATAATTAAATAGATAATTAAACGACATAATTACCCACACTGACATAGCACTAAAAGAAACATATATAGTCTGCTTTAATGTCCGGTTCCAACTGTGAACAGTACTAGTTTTGTCCATGCGTCAACAGATTACCCTTTCTAAGGGTCTGGTTTATGTTTTTCAATAAACTCGATGCAAAATCGATATGGATCTTGACGACAAGTGCTTTCAGCAAAACTACAACACCTGTCTCCACGTTTGCAGCAATTGATTTATTATAGAAACGCTTTCTAGTAAACCTTAACTGAAGGAATTATTACAACCCAAAAGTCAGGATTACGTCCTTGCTTTTCACACAACTTATGTTGTGTGTGTTAATTTTATACTTGAGTGGCAGTACCTACAGCGTAAAATTAATTCTGAACGACAGATTTTTGAGAACTTTCATGGCTTTTTATTGCCTTTCAAAGTTTTTGCCAGAAATCTGTTGGAGAGGAAGTCACCGATGAAATATTTTTTTCATATTTTGTTTTATTTGAGATGTCTGACCTAGTGTTTGAACCGTGGCTTCACGTCTAATAACCCAGCACATTACCTACTAGACTCCGGCGACTACGAAAATAATTCCTGAACTAAAGTCCGAGATCCAAAGCGTTAGCGATACCGCCACATCTCTGTGAAAAAGATATGGAAATATTTCACAGCCTGTCATCATAGCTATGGCGGCCATTACACGGATATTTTATTCCATACCTATCTTATCTTATCAAATAAGACGTGTTAGTATTTTATAATGAAAAAGTGCATTCTTACTGAGACACTCTTTATTACAATGCATGATTTTATGGATATTTGGATAATGATTTAAGGCACTTTAATAATAATATCAGCGATGTTATAAACTCTGGCTAGTTACACAGTGTCTGCGGTTTAAGAACATATTGTAGAAACAATGTAGGAAATCATTGCGCTATATAAAAAGTAAAGAGACAAAGGGAACGGATATTTTTAATGATTGAGACACCGATAACAAGAGTTAATGGCCATTGTGAGATATTCAAAATTAAAACTCTCAAGAGAATAATTGCCATTTTCAATACGTCTTATAAACTATACCTAGTATTCTTTGTCTCTTTTTTGCCAGACATGAGACGTGTTTAATGCACATTGTGCTCTGCACTGCACTGCACTGAGCTAAATGATAACAAAAATAAATTATTTTAATAGAACATACTGACGTCATTATTTGCAGTCTTTTTGTTTTAAATGATTGCAGAAAAACGAATGACTTAATAATTATAGGAAGGCGTTGAACTGTGACTAATCCAATCCAACTTATTGTGCAAGCTAATGACGGACGTAGAATGTTTGTTTTTAAAGGTTGATTAGCCAAGGTTTAGCATAGGTTTCCTTTTTCTGGTACAGGAAGTAATTTTATAATACAAAAATAAATTCAAGACATAATTTTTGTTTTTGAAAATTTGTGTCCGTAGGTGAGAAAATAAATACGCATTCCGGTCGATTAATGATTTGACGATTAACGATTAGCAGCAGATTTGGCAGATACAGAGATAGATATGTAGATTTGAAGAAAAAACGGCATAAAAAAGTGTCGAAGAAAAGTTCATAGTGGAGATCCACTATGGGCCTCCAATACTTTTTCATCGCCACTTATCCAGCAAAAAACCATCTGAGTTCTGCCCCGCTTCACCGACAGCGATTTGATATCATAATTTACCCCACACGGTAGGCTTACAGAACCCTAGCAGCGAGCAAAATCTACCACCGTTGATAGATGGCCAAAGGTACATAGTACGCCAATCTAACCTTCTAACGACTTTGCTTAATTTTTTGGATCCACATCGCGGCGAGTCTATAGTGGCAGTAGATTGTATTATTAAGACTAAAAATCATATCATCAATTGGAACTCATCAGGGTCTAATCGAAATTGATACAAAGGCTTCATTCGCGAACAGTCCTCTCCTCTTTGTTTCGGTTTAATTTCTCAAGTTCTTTCATCTAAGCAGAGAATTGGCCTACTGCAACATTTTCTAGGGTTATAGAGTTATTAAATGAGAATGAGATGCCTTATTATTTGGCGCCAATTTTCCAATACCCAATTAAAATTCGGTTTTCGTGTCAGATTTTCGTTTGCTGAATTAGGTCGATGATAATTATAAATCATCAATTTCCGATATTACGGATGGTCGTTTAACATGAATTCTTTCAATAGAGAACCTAATAACGCTTATAAGACATGTGACAGAACGATGTACTGAATGCCATCAAACAGATAACTGGAATCGAAATTGAACTGACGTTTTTCACATATTGGACTCAGCCAGCCGATTAAAATTTATCGTTTAACTTTTTTTTTCAGACCCAGTTGAACAGCTATAAAGGCAAAAATAAACTCAATTTTAAAAGACCCTGTATATCAATAAAAATCATTTCATAGAGTATCTTACAAGTCGTATAGAATTTTTCAAAATAAATTTTCAAAAGAAAATTTGCATTTCGATTCTAAATATAACAACACGTTGTTGTTATTATTTTTCATCATGGAAATATATAATGTATGTGCAAACTTATATACATATATGTATATAAAGTGATAGTGACAGTGAATCGACAACTATTTACAATAACAATAACAACAATAAATAATAAGAAAACCGATTTAATTGATAGTAAAAGCTTCAGTCATAATGTTTAGAATTTCAAATATGTTATCGTGCCTAGATATTGTATCGAAATAACAACAACAGTAACGACGACATTAGTTTTGAAATAAAATGAAATTTTCATTATGATTTTATTATGGAAACAGGAAAATAAATTAAAATCAGAAAAATTAAATTTCGATGTGAAACAACAACAAATCCCACAAACATGAAAATTTCATATAAAATTAACAAAAAAAAAAAAGAAAAATAAAAAACAAAAATATCATCATGGGCGGTGGTGATAAGGTTTAAACACTAAAACTTAATCGAACTGAAACGAAGTGAAGTGAATTGAAATGAATTTTTTTGAAAGTACGAACATGAAAAAAAATTGAACAACTTTAGATAGACGGATTAAATAATGAAAAAAAAAAAACAACAAAAAAGTTTAATTTTTTTTATAAACATTCAACACATTCAGTTGTATTTAGAACTTGAACAAGAACAGACGGCAAATACATACATTACTTGCAAACCGCGTCTAGTGTAAAAATTATTGTTATTTTTTCTTTTTTTTATTGTTTAATTACTTTTGCATTAATTTATAAGTTTTATTTGTGTTATTTTTAATAAGTTTTTTCTAAAAGGAACAAAAAAAATTTTATTGAAAAAATGGAAAAATTAAAGAAACAAACGAATCAAAAAATTGCCGAAATTACTAAAGAAATCACAGAAGATGTTCATGAAACTGTAGAGCATTTCATAGATGGAATATCGAAAAATATTAAAAAAATCGAATGGGCACCGGTTAAAATACCGCCTAGACGCCGCATACAAACACTAGCGGTTGGCATGTATGTTTACATATTCATGATATTGCCCTTCCTAGCAATGATATTGGCGGGTCTAATACTGGTAAGTAGAATAGGAAAACCACACTAATTGTCTAAACTTAATAGACCATATTTCCCTCTCTTTAGTTATATTTCAATCATATAGGCCGTGCCTTTTTATTAATCTATATGGCCTACATTTACTATGATCATCACAAGCGCAATTCAGCTGTAAATGGCAATGGGTATGGATCATGATCATGATTATAACGATTAATGTTTATATGACTAAATATATTATTTATTATTTGTTTACTCTTAATTATATATGTACATATGTAGTTGGATGTTTTTGCGTAATAATTGTATGACGAATCATTTGCGCGACTATTTTCCTGTTGAATTGATTAAGACGTGCGATCTGGAGCCAAATCGTAATTATTTATTAGCCAGTTTTCCACATGGCATTATTGGGTAAGTGCATATTAAATAAAACTACAAATCTATACAATTTAAATATGCATTGAATGTTGACAACAACAATAATAACATATAATAACTTATTTAGTTAACAATGTTATAAATAAGGCCATAATAATTATTTTTTTTATTGAAGTTTTAAAAAGTTTTTGTTATAAAATCATACGAATTTGTAAAGTTTGATATTAAAAGAGATTTTTTAGGTTCTAACAAGGTTTTACTGTAAAGCCATAAAGAGAAAAGGCTATTGGCTACTGTAGTGTCAGTTAAATTGTTAAATTATCCGCCAAAGTTAAAAAGCCTTCGAAATATATTTGATTAGTAAGACGATTCTTTTTATAAATCTGGCTCGATCGGTTTTGAGTTACAAACGTAGATCTGAGTAATGTTAACGCTGGTATTTTCATCATCATTAGCATTTTATAGCACTATAGATCGCGCAATAGCTTAGTTACGAAAACTTATATTCTTATGTTGTTTACTATGCAGTCAATACTATGTTGTCTGGGGACATTCTAGTCTCATTAATGTCGTAGTTCAGCATTGATGTCGATGCTGGTATAGCTCGACTAACTTATTTAGACACTACATTACTGATTGACCGAGTGGTCGCCGTAGTCTAGTAGGTAGTGTGTCTGCTTATTAGACGTAAGGCCACGGTTTAAACCCCAGATTAGACATCAAAACGAAAATATGAAAAAAATATTTTTTCGGCGATTTCTTCTCAGCAGATTTCTGGCAAAAACTCTGAGTGTAAAAAGATTGCCATGAAGAGTTTTTCAAAAAATCATCCGTTCGGAGTTAACGTTTAACTGCCACTCATGTATAAATTTAACGCACGCAACATAAGTGGTGTGAGAAGTTATGCCGTAATCCTGACTGAAGGGTTGCAGTGATCAATTATGTATGTATTACTGATTGCCCGGTGCCTTTTCCGTTTGGTACCTAAAGGTTTTGAACAAGAATCTATTCCGTCTAGGGATCTATTTTTACTGCTATCCTAGCCGTATTACCTATCTTTAGCTAGCTGAACTAAAACTTTTGAATTGTTGTAATAAAAGCAAGATTCTAAAAAGCCACAAAAGAAGGAGAAAGGATTACGCCGATCGGTTCGGAAATTGGTGGTCCTTAAAGATCCTTGGAAGACTTATTATAAAATAGTCACTTTAATAGGTTTAAGGTTCAGTATTTCAGTCTTCTTGTTATATTTCTTTTTTACAGAAAAACAGACATCGTTTGTTGAGATAACCACAAAAGTGGTAATGGTATAAGTTTTCACGCTATATACGACTATATGTGTATTCTAAGTAGATTTTTCCCTATAACTTCGGAACGGATCGGCGCATCTTAATCAAATTTTGACAGTATTTAAGTTAGAGAACGTAGAATTTAAAAATGCAAGAACATTAAAAACGTTCTAAGTACTCTTAGAACGTTATAGAATGCAGGCGTCAATATGTACCATGCATGCCAACATAGCGGGGAACAATTCGTAGATCTTTCAATTCGTTCCAATAAATAACTGCTGATGCGTTGCAATTATCGTTGTCCAAGTTTCCATATTTTTTCTAATGTTGTTAATGACAGTATTAATATTATTTTCGATAGGGAATTTGGTTCACAATTCCATAAATTTCGATTAAGTCTCCCTATTAGTTGCAGTCAACTAATTATCGGTTCACGAAGTTAAGTTCATATTTTTACGATCTTCGCAGATTATCCACTGATCCAGGTGATCTATAGAAATTGAACTCATTTTAGTAAAATGTCAAAGGAGGAAAATACTATTGAAAACGGTAATCGAACTTGACAGACCATGTATATTTTATATTTACAGAAGGTACATAAATCTGCTTAGGTACTATTTAAAGTCAATTAAAGCCATTAATGGCAAGTGATAATATAACGTCAATATATTTTATCAGTGTGGTTAAATATTTTTACATATTTTTACAAGCTTTTAATAATAGTTGACTAGTTTTAACTATTATTAGAATCAATTTAATTGACGTTTGATCTTTGAAATAGTCCAAGTGTCAAAGCACCTTAATTCTTGCCCAGCGAACAATTTCTCGTACTTTTAATTACATTTTTCTGATACTGAGCTCTGAATATTAATTATAGGTTATGGATTTTAATTTTTTTTTATTTTTCCCTTGTTTCAAATGTATTATTGCAATTGGAACCCTATTTCAAGTCCATTATTTATCTGTAAAATTATAAAGAAATTCAAGCAAGCCCTTGAATTTTTAAAAAGAAATTTTTTCTTTTTCAAGATAAGAGCTATTAAATCATTTGACATTCAAATTATTGTCCGATTAAACTAAATTTCATTTATTTTATACATGATTTTTGTTTTGTTACTGACTGAACCATTATTGTTTCTAAAAATGTTTAGAAACTAACCAAAATCGAATGCGATAGTTTTCTTATCATTTAGTATTGTATTGTAGTATTTATTTTAGGAAATCTGTTTTGCAGTTTATGATACTTTGATTTGAAACTTTAATAATTAAAGTTTTTAAGTGTTCAAGTACAAAGGTTTGCCAAATCTTATCATACATTGTACATTGAGGTCGATGTGCGTGTTCATAAATCATTCTAATTTCATAAGCCTTCCCGATAAAATTCGATTTGTATGATACATACTTGAGCAAGTTGTATTGCTTGATTAATAGGAACGAGTAATTACAAATTCTAGACTAGACGATAGCAAAAAAAAAAAAAAAATTAAAAAAAATATTCCCGGAAAAATGATAACAAAAACATATTTTGAACATGTAGTCAACGGCTAGAGATAAGGACCTACCCTAACATATGTATGTTGTATGTAAAGTATCGATTTAGTTGACAAATTTATTTATTTATTAATTACAATACAATTACAAATTATATTCTAATTATATACGAGCTGAAGTCGCCGTGGTCTAGTAGATAGTGTGTTGGCTTATTAGACGAAAAGCCAGGGTTCGAGCCCCAGGCCAGACATCAAAATAAAATACAAAAAGTATTTCTTCGGCGACTTCCTCTCAGCAGATTTCTGGCAAAAACTCTGAGCGTAAATAAAACTTGCTATGAAAAGTTTCTCAAAAAATTCTGTCGTTCGGAGTCGACTTTAAACTGTAGGTCCCACCACTCATGTATAAAATTAACGCATACAACATAAGTGGTGTGAGACACTAGGTCGTAATCCTGACTGAATGACCAATTATGTATGTATGTATGTATATACGAGCTGAGTAACTTTGACCATATACTCGGTGTAGTGTCACAGACTAGAGTTTCTGGTGGGAATCGAACCCACGGTCCTCACGCTAATAGTCTAGCACACTACCCACTAGACTACCAGCGCGAATCACAAGTTAAATAAATCGATTTGTAGAAATGATACTACTTCAGCGATCTAATCCTTTTTAAAAGCGTGTTAATTTTAGAGGATACTGTTAAAAATGTCTAGGACCGGGTTTAACATTTCATTTTTAAAATAAACTCCTCTCTTTCTTTTACAGCACCGGCATTTCCGTTAACATGGGCAACAATATTGGTAAATGGTTGAAAATGTTCCCCGGCATACGACCTAAAATTGCCACCTTGGATATGCACTTCTATATACCATTTATGCGTGAAATTTTCCGCTTATGGGGCTTAGTATCATGCTCAAAGGAATCGTTGACCTATCAGTTAAGCAAATCAAATGATCCCGAACATGCGGATAACAAAGATGGTTTCACATCAAATGCCGTAGCCGTGTTGGTGGGTGGTGCACAAGAATCACTGGATTCTCATCCTGGACGTTATATTTTAACATTGAAAAATCGTAAAGGTTTTGTTAAAATTGCCATAAGGACAGGGTAATTATTTGAAATTTTCTTGATTTAAAGCAAATAAGTAATGGAAATAATTTTTTTACCCAGATCACCCATTGTACCGACCTTTTCATTTGGCGAGGTTGATATATACGAACAAGTAGCCAATCCACCAGATTCTTTGCTTAGAAAAGTGCAAACCGTAGTTAAACGCATAACAGGTGTGTCGCCCTTAATTGTTTTGGGTCGTGGTTTCTTTCAGTATTCCTTTGGCTTTCTGCCACAACGTAAGCACATTGTGCAAGTTGGTAAGTCTTTCTATTTACTGTTATTGAGTAATTAAATAATAATAAACCAACCAACATATTTACTTTTCATTATAGTTGGCTCTCCCATTGAAGTTGAGAAAATGGCCAAACCTAGTGCCGAATATGTTGATGAAATTCATCAAAAAGTTATCGATAGTCTGAATGATATGTTTGAAAACTACAAACACAAATACATTGAAAATGCCGATGACATTAATTTGATTATCAATTGAGTAGTCCTATCAAACTTAATATTTATAGTTCCGTTATTTGTTTTGTTTACATTTTAATATATTAAGTAATTTATTGTTTTTTTTTATTATTGAAAAAGAAAAGAAGAAGAAGAAAATATTTTAGTTTTTTAATTTTTATAAAAAACCACCCAATTATACTTAAGTTTAGAAATTAATTAAAATGTACAGTTTCAATGTGGAAATGTGTTGTAAATATTCTATGAATAAAACATAAGTTTTTATTTAATTTCAAAAGAAAATCTATGTCTTTATAAGTACAGTCAAAGAAAAAAGTCTACACCACCCGGTGATTTCTATCAATGTTTGAAGACAAAAACGAATATAAAAAATATCGCCTAGAAATTATTTGAAAACTACAAAAAAATTAACAGGAAAGAGTCTACTTTTTTCTGTGACTGTATATAAAGGAACTATGTTGTCGAAGGACTAATTCATTAATGGTAAGATTTATGAAACTACTTTCACTTCCTTCATTCCGGAAAACCGCAGAACGAGCTCGCCAAAGCTGGCGCACTACTCCCGGAATCCTGTTCAATCGACTTAGGAATGCCACTTGCCTCGATCAAACTGGTCATTGCGCGGAAATTTTTCCGAGACGCCAACCTATCCTGGATCAACGAGGAGTCCTGCTCTACCGCTAGACTCACCTGGCTCCGGATGGATGGAAGGCGTACCAACGAGTTACTTGGACTTGGTCGCGGCATCATCTCAATCACAGTGTCCATGCTTACAGTTACTGTATTATGGGTAGACACGCGGAGAGAATGCGGCTCCCATTTAATGACTTCTGCCGTGGTTGCAGATCCGCTGAGGAGGACGAGACTGTTATCCACTTTCTTTGTCAATGCCCATCTCTTGCGAGTTGCAGATATAAGTTATTTGGCTCTCCGCCCCTTGTCAGCTTGACGGAGCTATCGCCCCTGATGTCAAGGATATAGCCTCGTTTAGCAAACTTTCTGGCTGGTTTTCCAGCGCGGGGTAGTCGTGCTTTAGATATGCAGATTTTGCGCTGACCGACCTCCCCCTCTTGGGTTCGTGGGAATTTGGTCAGTACAGGAACTGCGTTCACCTGTGGCGTCAAAACGGGCCGCTATACGTGCTCAAGTGAGCTTTTGGTATGAAGCTACCACATTAACCTAACCTAACCTATCCTTCATGTCAAGAAAGAAAGACGTGATACTATGTTTAAACAAAGGAAATGGAAGGTTTGAGTAAATTTCGGCCGAAATTACGAAAAATTCCGTATGGTAAGCAGATATAGAGTTGACAAGAACCCCGGGAGAATGTCATACTGCTAGGAAAAGTTATGCATGCGCGAAAGAAAGGCATCACAGCTCTCATCAGAGTTTAAAGACCACATATCTTCAACATGGTGAATCATACAAGACAATTTAAGATATAAACGACAAATTAATTAATTTCAGTTAAAATTTAAACGATTGTCCTGGAACCCATATAAGAGTTAGCTTTGAATGATCCAAAATTTCCCTAAGTGTCCCACTGGATACATCTAGGTTGTGTACCAGGCCTTGCTAGTTCATCAACAAATTAATTTTACTTAAAATTTCAACGATTGTCCTGGAACCCATATAAGAGTTAGCTTTGAATGATCCAAAATTTCCCTAAGTGTCGCACTGAGAACATCTAGGTTATCAGACCAGAAGTCTCTAGTTGGAATCCTAAAATACGATCTTGTCGAATTGTATACATCGTAGACTTGCAGCAGACTTGCTTTGGGCCTTACTACCGAATTCGAGGCGAACAAATGCGGCATTAGACCTTCAAGAATTAAACAAATTATGATTTTTTTTAATTAAATGATTTGTTTTTATTCAATTTTATTTGTTTTTATTGGTTTTGAAAAAAAAATGTCTCATTTTATTTTATTTAACGCAAGCATTTTAATTTTATTTTTAGAGATTTCTTATTTTAATTTTATTTTTTAAATTTTTTAATTTAAATTTCTTTTCTTATTCCAAAAAAATTCTTACAGAGGATTTTTATGTTTTTTTTTTTTGTTAATTTTTTTGTTTTTTTATTTATTTATTTACTTATTCATTTATTTAATAATCTTTTTTTATATACAAAAAGGAGCAACAATTAATTAAAATTTTTCGACAACCTACTCTACGTTTTTTTTTTGTTTATTTTTAAATGTTTTTTTTGTTTTTGTTTTTAATAAAACTCATATAAAACAAATATTTAATCAAAAAATTTGTATTCTTTCACTATAAACTACACAAAACAAAAAACAAAATTTTTTCTTTTTAATTTATTTATTTAGTAACCATGGTTTTAATAATTATTTTTTTTTCAGTGTATACGACTATTTTAAATAGTTTTGTAACGTTTTTCATTTAATTTTAATTTTTTTTTTAGTTTTTATATGAATTTTAATCGTTTGGTTTACTTTATTTTTTCTTTTCGTATTGTTTTCTTTACGTTTACGGTGAGCTATTTTTTTATTATAATTTTTTTCTCTCTTTTATTTTTTTTTTGTTTTTTTATAATTTGTTATTAAGTTTTGCACATCAGTAGAATAGTATTTGAAATATCAATTTAAAGTTTTAGTGTTTTTTTTAATATTCTGTTCAAAAGCTTGTCAATTCTGTTCGCAGCTACTTTAAGCCTATTTTTTGAATTTAAATACTGGAATCACTGAATTATGCTGTTAAAGTACGTATATTGGGTCAGAACAACCACTGATAGTATCACGTTTCTTATAACAGCGTTCAAGGCTCAGGGGCTGGTCTCTATTTATGCAGTATATCGTTTGGAATTCGACCAATACTGCACAAGAGTGCAGGGCAATTCCACGCTCCCTATATCCAGCAATTACTACTTACTATAGTAAGTAAAACTGTTATAGTGGTTTAGAAACTGCTTTTCATACCTTTTTAAAACTTCCGGAAATGATAATCAAAAGCAGGTCTATTAGGGGAGGGGGGGATCAGATAACATAAATATAAATTCGTTACAGAACTTCATTAACTTGGACAAATAAAATATAACATAGATTTCATCTCCATCCTTCTCTTTTTGATCTGAACTTTAATTAAGTTTTCCAATCAACAGGGCGATGATTACATAATCCTGTGGACAATATATTTAAGTTGGACAGCCCATCACAGGACGATCAAATAGACGATTCAAAAGGTTGAATAATTCTTACATTACAATAAAGAGTTATACACCATAAAATGGTTTACTTTACCGTATCTATTCTTTATTAATTTAATGAAAACTTTCGACGCTATAAGGTGGAAAGAAAAGGCAATGTCTGTTCAGGGAAGAAGTAAAATTATATGAGTATTTGGATTATGTGGTTGACATTTGTTTACTCACAAAATTTTCTCTCACCGTTTGGAATAGAAAAATTAAACGTAGAAAATAGGAGAGGATATCGTAGGCACTAAAATGGAATTTTTAAGGTTCGAAATGGCGAATTCGATCAAGGAATACATAGAGACGCACGATATTCAGAGATCGCGACACAAAAATAACACCAGCATATATTTCATGATTTATTTATTTATTTATTTATTTATTAATTACAATACAATTACAAATTATATTCCAATTATATACGAGCGGAGTAACTTGACGGTGTAGTGTCACAGACTAGAGTCTCTGGTGGGAAGCGAACCCACAACCCTCACCCACTAGACTACACCCAGATTATTTCATGATAATATTTAAATTTAATCTGATCGCTGTTTGCTCACTTTTTGAATGTAAATGGGAATTTAAAAAAACCTTAAGCCAGATAATGAACTCATGAGAAAAAACAAATGCGAGTGTGTTTGACTGGAATACGGCATAAAATAGAGGTTCAACATAACATAGATTTCCCATGCTTAGGTCTTATACATATTTTCTCGAAACGTCGGAAGGTTCTTCTCAAACGCATGTTACTTTCCGACGCCTGTGAACTCCCCGATGATCACATTGTGAGCACTGTGACATTCTTGTGGTGTCACTTGGGCATCTGCTGAAGGTAGAGAGCTAACATATGCAGAGCATTTCGCTAAAATAATAATAAAAAATGGTGCAAAATATCCGGCTACTAACCCGTATCTAAAAAAGGAGACTTTATAACATACATAATTGGTCATTACAACCCGTCAGTCAGGATTACAACGTAGTTTCTCACACCACTTATGTTATGTGTGTTAATTTTATACATGAGTGGCGGGACCTACAGTTTAAAGTCGACTTCGAACGACAGATTTTTGAGAAACTTTTCATGGTAATTTTATTTACTATCAGAGTTTTAGCCAGAAATCTGCTGAGAGGAAGTCGCCGAAGAAATACTTTTTGTATTTTGTTTGAATGTCTGGCCTGGGGTTTGAACCCTGACTTTACGTATAATAAGTCAACACACTACCTACTAGACTACGACGACTTCGAAGGAGACTTACTATGAGAAAAGCAGAAGAAAACCATGATGTATCATCAGGATAATCAATCATCAAATAATCATCAAATAATTTAGAGCGTAATTTCATTATGAACCTAGGGTGTGGTTCTAAAAGATTGTCTCGTTAAGCACATCGTCATAAATTTTTGATCAAAGTGCCTGTCAATTAAACACCTTTTTAAAACGAATTCAAAAAATTACTAAAAGATTCCTTTAATTTTTAAATATTCCCTTATTTTTAAAAGGTCTTGTAACTGATTCAATAGTAAATGGGTTTGTGTTTTTAACCTACACAGCTAAAATGACATTGGCTTACTAGGTGGACATGTTATTTTAGGTTTTTTTTCTTCTTAGTTTCAGTATTAAATTTATTTTATTTTCTTTTTTAATCAATTATTTATTATAGTTAAACTAGATTAGTTTTGTTGTAGATGTAGTTATTATTAGAGATTTTTTTTTGGTATTTAAAAATTTAATTAATTTTTTAATCAGTTTAATTAATTTTTTCAATTATTTTGGTAGTACTAAAAGCAGTTTAGGTTTTCATCTAGAGAAATGCTTTGGTTTCGTTTAGAAATAAGTTTTTTTAAATTTTGCTAAAACAATTTAAAAGAAAAATTAAGATTTTTTTTTTAAATTTGTATTTATTTTATTTGTTTTTCTACTAAATTTTTAATTTTTTTTCTTTTGTTTTTTTAATAATAAATAGGAGGGACCCTGTGGCATATATTTGGAGTTAAACTCTTTGTTTGTTGTTGACTATAATACAACAGTTTTGGTTTGTAGTATTAATTTTTGAATAATAGTTTGTTGTTGTTCTTGTTGTTGCTGTTGTTGATATTAAATTTTATTTTGTTTATCAGGAATTATTATATACTTTAAGATGTTTTGTATTTTGTAGGTGATGTTGGTTGGTTTTCAAAGTTCAAAATTTTTAATCCCTGAGGTGCAAAAAGTATGTTGTAGTACTTGATTCTTTTCTTTTGTTTGTTTTTGTTTATAAGTTGTTGCTGTTATATTATTTAACATTTTGTTTTGTTAATATTGTATTTATTTTATATATAAAAAGCTTATATTCTTTTTAACAAAATAATATTTTTTTAATAGAATTTTGTTTTTATTTTTAGGCCAAAAATTGTGTGTTTTTTGTTTTTTTGTTATTAAATTTCTATCAGGCTTTATGGGTGCATTTTATTCGCTTTTTTGTTATATATAATAATTGTCTTTCATATATAATATTATTATATAATCAATATCTAATTTATATAAATACATTTTTTAATAGGTTTATATATAAGTAGTATATATATTTTAATAAATGTTTCTTGTTTATAAATGTTTCGTAAAAAAGGGTGCTTATTTAGTGGCTTTTGGAAGAGGAGAAAAAACACTTTTTTTTTTCTAAAAAATAAAAAATTCCGTTTATTTTTTATATTTTTGACAATAATTTCAAAATGGGATTTTATTTATGCATTTTGTTCTAAATGTATGTATGAAAAGGAAATATTTATAGGTTACAGTATAGAAACTAATTTATACGTTGTTATTACAGTGTCGGTGTCGGTTGCTGGATTTTTCTCATTTTGTAGCCATCACCCTACAACTTGTGATTCATATATATTTAATTTATTGCCATATTAATTTAAAAGTATTTTACAAATAATAAAAATTATAAAATTATGTAATTTAATATAAAGTAAGTTTTTAGTGAAGTAGTGCAAGAGGTGTTATTGCAACACCCCTCCTAAAACTTACATCAATTAAATTCTGATTGACTTTTATCAATGAATTCTTTCAAATTGAATTTAGTTAAGGTATGTTTTCCATTTACCTGTGTGTTTTCCTTTCTTATGTATATGTTGGGTCGGTTGCGTTTTTGTGGTTTTAAGCCACCAGCCAAACTGCCACACTGTCTTTTGCATATTATAATTTATGGCCTATGCTAAATACATATTATTTTCATTAATGCAACGAAATAGTTGACAATTTAGAATTTTTGAACACAAAGGTTAGAGGACGTGTACTTGTCAGTTAAGCCAAGTACAGTATCCGGAGGTCGAATTGACCCATTGTACAATGATTTGAAAACAAATATTGGTCATAAAGTTCAAAAGGAAGTGGTATTGTACAACTGAAACGAAACGACTTAAGTACAAGTGCGTAGTATTCGAATTTCAAAAAATCTGGTACCGCATTATCCTTTAAATTCAATCAAATTCTGTAAAAACCAAACAACATTTGCCATTAAAATATTAATGGATGTGCTCAGTAGTCTTCTGGATAGCGTGGTAATCTGAGAATGTAAGATTGTGAATTCAATTTTCAGCAGATAAACTTGGCAAGACTTGTGATTTATTAAGAAAAATAAATCAATTGCCCTCTTTTTCCGTCACCTACAATCTACTGTTCCAATTTCAACACAACATCGTGCAAAAATATATTCAAGCTCCTGAGAGTTAAGTATTTGTGTACGTAGTTAGGAATCCAATTCAAGAGGATGGGGTATATATAGCCGATTATTATACCCGATTATTATTTCCCGAAGCCCTGGAACCTTCTGATAAAGCCACGACAAATTAGTGACATTGTTGGCAAAGTAGCAAACAAAATGCTTTTTCCTTCTCTGACCTGGGGGCATCCCTTATTGTTGCAATTAAAGAAATTATTCTATAGAATGATTTTATTTAAACAACTGGTGCGATTAGCTTGACAGCAGTCAAAAGATTACATTTTTTGTACATCCACAAAGTATACATCATTGCTCTGTTTTTCAAGCAGTCTTTAAAAAGTTATTTGTTTTGAGCTGGCAATAGTGAATGATTTACTCAGATACCTCAATGGACGCTGAGGCTGGATGGTTTATAATTATATCCACAGTTTTAAGGATTTTCAATTAAAATAAAGAAGTATTGATGAACTTTAAAAAAAACTGCTTTGCTTTATTTAATCAATACTTTTTATACTTAAAAAAGGTTTTTGTTAAAGTACTTTTTGGAAATGGTACTTTATGTATTGATGAACTTTGGTATTGATGAACTTAAAAAAAAAACTGCTTTGCTTTATTTAATCAATACTTTTTTATACTTTAAAAAGGTTTTCATTGAGGTACTTTTTGGTAATGGTACTTATTTTTTGTAATTTTGGTCTTTTTAAGAAAGGTACTTTTTACGTTATTTTAATCAATTATTTATTGGCTTGCAATTTTTAGAAAATGCTTTAAGAAGGTACTATTTTTATTTGGCAATTTTTAGAAATAGTACTTTTCGAAAAAGTACTTTTTTCGGAATATATGAATTTCTTTTCAGGTACTTTAAAAGGGCTATATTTACCAGTATCGTTCTCGATGGATTACCATAAGATTTTACCTATGCTAAATAGGTACATTTGTTTGGTCCTCTTGCTTATTAAGAAACTGTTATAGACTCCGAGAGGAAAAGAACCTACAACCACGCTTTCTCATATTAGTACTCAATTTACCACCTTTTAACTCTTTTTTGGAAATTGCATATTAAGAAAGTGTAATAATCTCTGATAGGAATCGAATTCTGAAGTTAGTATGCTATACACTATAATATTTAGAAAACAGTTGGTTATTTCAAGTCCCTGCTGTTCTATAGTTCTTCTAAATAGATTTGAAGAGAAATTTCTTTATTTGGATTTATTCTGTTGCACTAAAGTGTACCTATAAATATTTCCTGTTTTGGTTAGAGGCAATTTTTTTTGGATTTCTTTGAATTTTAATAAAATAGTTCAGCGTGTTGGTTCTTATTAAATTTAAGTTACATTTAAATTAAAAAAGAAAAATAAAAAAAAAATAAAATAATTTATTAGGATTTTTGGTTTAAAAATGGGGAATTTTTATTAAATTTTTTTTATTTTTTTATTTATATGTAGTTTTTATTTTTATTATGAAGAGTATAAAGGAGTTGGTTAGTTTTAAATGTTTTTTGAATATATTTTTTATTTTTTTTTTTGTATTTTTTGTTCGTTTTTTTTAATGTAAATTATGAATAAATATATAAAGAGTTGTTGTTGTTTTTTGTTTAATAATGATTTTTCGAATTTACAATAGTAGGAGGTTTAATTTAAGTAAAATGGCAAAATAATAGTATTAATAATAATTATCAATATAAAGTTTTATTATTTGGAATAAAATACTTTTCATTTTTATTTTCTTTCTTATAAGATGATTTAACAATTTTGTTTATAATTTAATTATAATCATTTAGTTTTTACTTTTCTTTTATCATTTATACTTTATGCAATAACAACAAATTTTATTTCATATTGATTAATTTCATTTTTTTTTGTTCTAAATTGGTACTAAAACATATCGCGTTTCATTTTTTTTTAAATATTTTTTTTTAATTTGTCAGATTGTTTTTAAATTTTTTGTTTTTTTTTTTTGAATAAGGGATAGGAATTGGTTTTAAATAAATTTTTAGTTCATAAGAATCATTAGGATTTTAAAAAAATGTTTATTAATAAAAAAATTGTTAAAAAAAAGAAATGCTTATAAATTATAAATATTAAATAATTTCTGTTTTTATTTTTTATATATCTTTCAACAAATACAACTTTTGTTTATTTGCTATAAACATCGGTGCTATTTCTTTGTAAATTCTTAGATTAATTTTAGTATTAATTGAAAGTGCAAATAGCACAAAAATCATAGCAAATAAACAAAAGTTTTTTTTTAAAATAATTTTATTAATTTTTTTAAATTTTTATTTTTTATGTTTTTGTTTCAGACCTACAACAATTTCAGTTTTTTTTAATACAATATATATTTTATTTCTTTGTTAATTAATAACTACAATCTAAATATTAGCATTTGTTTGTTATTTATTTTTAATAATAATATATTTATGATTCATTATTATTTATCATTTTTAACAATATATTAAGTGGAGTTATCATTTTTTATTTTATCATTTATCATTTTGTTTAAAAGGTACATATTTTTGTTTATTTTTTTAAATATTTTATTTTTTAAATAAATTTCGTAAGTACATTATATTACTTGCAAAACAGTTTTAACTTTTTTTAAATATTGATGGGCTATTTGTTGTTCATTTATTATTATTATTATTAGTTTTAGTTGGTTTAGTTTTTTTTTAATTCTACTCATATGTAGATGCTATATCTCTATCTGCTAGACACTGTGTATTGACGTTAGAGTCTGTCTAATATTTTTATACAGCCTCTGGTCTTATGATTGTAGTCTATGATGGTGTCAATTGGGGTTGTGGTATAAAATAATGTAATCCATTTGTGGCCATATCATATTCTGTTATATATGCTGGAATTTCTAATTGATCTTTTGATATTGCTGAATATAAATGCTCAACACCAGGCAATGAGTGAACTTTGGCTTTGATGGCCGGTGCCATAAATGTGGTAAACCACCAGGTCATCATCTACACACACAAAAAAAAAAAAATTAAATTATATTCTCAACAATACATTATTTAATAGGAATCTATTTACTTACCTTAGTCCAGAATGTTGGATGTACAATATAAAAGGCTTTAAGATTTTTTTTGTATCTAAAAAAAAATAAAAAACAGAAAAAATTTAACATTTTATGGTTAACAAAGTTAAGACAAGTATGTTAAGATACATTTGAAAGAAATCTAATATTATTTGGTTTGACACATACATACATACATACATTCATAAATGGTCATTACAATCCTTCAGTCAGGATCACGACCTAGCTTTTCCCACCACTTATGTTTTGTGCGTTAATTTTATACGTGAGTGGCGGGTCCTACAGTTTAATATCGACTCCAAACGACAGATTAAGAGGAAGTCACCGAAAAAATATTTTTTCATTGGAGATGTCCTGGGTTTGGTTTGAGCGGTTCGAAAATCGATATTCCACAGTGTTCTTTGGTGTGGAAAGCTGGTGCCTGACATTTTATCAGAATAATGAAAGTGCTTGAGTTTGACTGACATCTAACCATAGTTTCGATTGTTTGAAATCTATAGATTCCGACTAAAAAGAAGTAAAAGGAACGGAACCGGTGGAAAAAATCTCCAACTATAGATTTCGACTAAAAAGAAGTAAAAGGAACGGAACCGTTGGAAAACATCTCCAACTGACTGGTGATAGAGTGTCATTTAAGATTTAATATAATAACGAGAAAGTGGGGTCAGGTCCAACGTACAATTGATCTTTTGTGCTTCAATATAAGTGCTAATAAGTTTTATTCAACCGTCGTGTATACTTATAGTAGCTTGCATCTCCTTCGTCTCAGTGGTACACAGCTGGCGATCAAGGTCTTCATCGATGCATCTTTTTCACAGCATAATCTGAAGGAACTATTCTCATCCTATAATCGCTGCCATAATGGCTTGTAGGTTAGGTTAGGTTAGAGGACGTGTACTTGTCAATTAAGACAAGTAAAGTACAGTACCCGGAGGTCGAATAGACCCATTGTACAACGTCCTACTTTCTCACACCACTTATGTTGTGTGTAGTAATTTTATACGTGAGTGGTGAGACAGTTTAAAACGAACGATAGATTTTTGAGAAACTTTTTCATGGCAATTTTATTTACTCTCAGAGTTTTTTTTTCCAGAAATCTGCTGAGAGGAAGTCGCCGAAGAAATACTTTTTGTATTTTGTCTTGATGCCTGGCCTGGGGCTCGAACCCTGTCTTTACGTCTAATAAGCCAACGAACTACCTACTAGATTGCGGGGAATTCAAATGGCTTGTAAGTGTATACGCAAAGTTCGTCCGCTTAGCGTCTGAAATGTTCGAAATGTTTTCGCCCATTTACTCCACTTCAGGATATCCCTGCTGAAGCCAAATATGAGGCGGGTCCAGTAAATCGTCTCTCGGTCATCCCCTTGGTATATACATACACATATCCAAACTCTTATATGCTCAGGATATCCCTGTTGAAGCCATGTATGTTGCGGGTCCGGTAAAACTCCCGACATTCTTGACTAAGAAATTTAATTTTGTGTCGCCAAGTCGTTGAGCACTTTGTGATTGTCCCCAGACATACATTTGTAACATATAAGAGTCTTAAGATCGTCTATTCGAGATTATGTTCTCAAAGTTATGGTTATTTGTGCTGGCCTCCACTATTCCGATCGATCCATTTATGACTTTTGTGAGTCATTCACGATTTTACAGGAAAAAGATTTATTTGGTAGGATTTGTAGGGACTGAACTGTGTTTCTACCAGCTAAAGAAATCAATGGCAAAATTCTAGTCTTGGACAATACCAGAAAAATTCTACTTTTACAGGATAATGCCAATGCAAGGTAGTTATCCATCAGGGGCTACGAAAGGCTAGTTGGGAGATTTTCAAACATCAACCTTAATGGCCATTCCATTCTTTTGGAAATAGAATCGTGGGTTTCGTGGGCTATTTCTACAATAAAGCATATGAATAATTCCTGCAGACAGTTTATACCATGCCAAAATTCAAGTTGGCAACATAGTTTTGTTTGAAATCTTTTTATGCCTCCGCTTTACTTCTCTTTTGTTTAATGTTTGTGGTACGATTTGAATTATTTCTTAAAGATAGTTTCAGTATTAAATTTCTGCTAAAATCAGACATTAACTAGAGTTAACAACGAGGCTGCCTTCCAAAATGTTAGTTGCTTTGTGTTTGAACAAAGTATCGTGTTTCATAATGCCGCTGTACAAAATGTTTACAATGTATACAACTTCAAAACGTCGTCAATGTGTATTTTTACCGCAGTCAAAAAGCAATCAGGCATCGGATTTATAGTTGATGAATTGTTTGGTTACTTTGCATATCTACATAGTTTATATACAGTAGTAGAACTGCATACAAACTTTGTATTGATATATTTTGGAAGGCAGCCCGACACTCTGGTCTGTCTCATTACCCCGATATTGTTACCAATTCTCACAATAACACGTTTTGGAATTTTAACTAATTTTATGTATAATTTTCGATGGAGTATACTTACTTGTAAGGCAATACACTGTAGACTTCACGTAACCAATGCAATGATGGATAATTATTGGCACTGGTTAAGGTATGGAAGTAAGCAATGACATAGTCTCCTTTAACGATGGGATCCAATAATTTAATTAAATATAATAAGGCCTGAATAAAAATTAAATAAAAAATCATTAATTAAAATTAATTAAAATTAAGTTTTTATTATAAAGCGGACATACTTTTTCCAAATCGACATTGTGGGCTGGAAACCATTTACCACAAAATACAATAACGGGTCTACCCAAACGATCAACACCGCTTTGATAGAGACAACCGATACCGGAAACTTCATTTAAATCTTCGATCTGAGCACGATGCAAAAGCCGTTCATATCTAAAATTAAACAGAGCAAAAGAGAGAGGGGGATAGAGTTAGTGTAAGAGTGTGATAAATTTTTTAAACTTTTAATTTCAATTTAAATTTATTAAGTAAACTTAAAGCAAAAAAAAATTGTTTATTGGCTTAACAGCCATAAAATTTATTAAATGAGTGAATGAATAATATCAATAAGCATAATAACAAATATCAAGTCTGTGAGTAAATATTTTATTTGTTTAACAATTATGACGTGTTTCTAATATCAATATGAGTTCATGTTATATTCCCTTCTAATGTTTCTTTTTTGTTTTATTTTCAAATCAATTGTATTTGAACATAATATGGTTTTTATAAAATAAAGACGTTAAGGAAAAGGAAAATGTATTCATAAATAGGCCACCGAAAGGGGAATGTTTATTACGATTGATTCAAACCAGTCAGACGACGCCAATACAGGCTTGATAGTTAATAAAATATTGTTCCGTGCTTGGTGTGATTAACAGGAGCTGACCCTATACTACACCACTTCACGCCAATTTATGAAGATACATGAAGGGCCAATCCTGAAAAGGATTAATTGTTAGTAAAATATGGTTGCGTGATTGGTGTGATTAACATGTAAATCATCTACTAAAAGCTGCACCTTTAATATGGGCCTATATTGTTAACAATTGAACCGTCAGAAAGAAAAGAAATCACAATTGTAGCCAGCTTTAGAAAATAGGTGAGAAGGATAGCGTGCTCACCAGAACAATGCCAGATCACAAACGTTGATTCAACTATGGAAACAGTCCCAGAAACTTTGCTGGGAGTTCTTTTGCAAACCAATTGTTACAGTTTTTTCTTTAATATTAACCTTTGCTGGGAGTTCTTTTGCAAACCAATTGTTACAGTTTTTGTTTAATGGGCATAGGGATGTCTCTAGATTTTTAAAAGGTTAGGTTGCACGATTTACCCTGCAAATTTTAGAGAATTAATTCTGAAATCTTATGGTCTAAGGAGATGATTGCTTGATAATTTTCCGTACTTTCCATTTTCAATATATTAATTTGCCTATGAGCGGAATAGCCTACTGTTCAGAGTTAACTCCGAAAGATAGATTTCAAACATTACTTCTTGGCAATTATTGGGCAAGTCGCCTTAGTCTAGCAGATAGTGTGTTGGCTTATTAGAAGTGAGGCCACTGTTCAAACCTTAGGTCAGATATCTCCAACAAAACGAAATAAAATAAATTATTTCTTCGGCGACTTCCTCTCAGCAGATTTCTGGCAAAAATTTGCAAGAAAAGTTTCTCAATAATCCGTCGTTCGGAGACGGCTTTTAACTTTAGGTCCACATAGCATGAGTGTTGTGAGAAACTAGATCGTATTCCTGACTGAAGGGTTGTAATGAGCAATTATGTACGTATTTATTTACTTTTAGGGCTTTTGAAGTCGCCGTAGTCTAGTAGGTAGTGTGATGGTTTATTAGACGTAAAGCCAAAAATACAAAAAGTATTTCTTCGGCGACTACCTCTTTGCAGATTTCTGGCAAAAACTCTGAGTGTTGAAATAAAATTGCCATGAAAAAAGTTTCTCAAAAATCTGTCGTTCGGAGTAGACTTTAAACTTGTAGGTCCCACCACTCATGTATAAAATTAACACACACAACATAAGTGGTGTGAGAAACTAGGACGTTGTACAATGGGTCAATTCGACCTCCGGGTACTGTACTTGTCTTAATCGATAAGTACACATCCTCTAACCTAACCTAACTTAGGGCTTTTGACAGAAGACTACTGAGAAGAGCTGCCGAATGAAATAGTTTTCTCATATTTTTTTTAAGATTTCAGAGTTGAGTCAACATACTACTCACTAGCCTATTAAGCCAAAAGATTTATTGTTTTTCTGCTTTATGGTTGCCTATAAATTAGATTTCTAGCATACTTTGCTTCTCTTGACATTTGCAAATACAATGTTCTTGAATTAATAAAAAGAAAAAAGATTCATTCTCAAAAAATTTAAAATGTGTTGCTAATTAGAGTTGAGTGCTATAAAATGTGCGATAAAATAATTAAACTTTTGGAATTAAATAAAAAAATAAAAATAAAAAATAAAAAAAAATTGCAATAAAGAAAGTCACATTTATTTGAGGCATTTTAAAATATTTTGTTTCAAAAAAATAATGAATATTTTATTTTAAACAATAAAAAAATCACGTTCTAAAGGCTGTTAAACTCAACTTTTGTATACAAAGCTGTCACAATAAATATTTGCAAACGGAGATTACCTCAATTAGTTCAAAACAACAATAACATATAATTTATATATTTTAATATTTTGCATTGAATTTAAATACAAATTTCTTAAAAATATTCTGAATTAAAAAAAAAAAAAATTACTTAAACGTTTGACAATTGTGGCAAAATGTTCCATATCCAGTCATAATTGTTGTAAGTTGATATTGAAGAAAACAACAATAACAATAACAACAACAGCAACAATAGTAACAAATAATTATTTTTGTAAAACACAACAGCAGCGTATTAAATCGCATTAAATGTGCGCAGGTGAAATTCAATTTCATTTAAGCATCTGAGACCATATTTGAACGAATATTGGAAGTTACGAATCCAATTAACAATATACAGCAAATAGGTAGTGGCAGTGGCAGTGGCAGCAGCAACAACAACAACAATTTATTATTTAACAATTAGATACTGTTTGAGAAAAAAAAATACGCCTTTAACAACAACAATAACATCCATGAAATAAATCTGATTTATTTAAACAATAAACCACCAACAGCTGTAAATTAAATCAGTTCAATATAACAATAACAACAGAACAACAACAATAAAAAAAATATTCATAATTTTTTTTTTATTATTTATTTTATTTCATTCAAATGTTCCACAGATGAATCATCATCATCATCATCATCAGCACAACTGAACACTACTGTGACACCGAACGCGTATTGTGAAAAATGCGTAATCAAACGTTAGAAGAGATGCCAATTCAACACAAACTGACAAGTAACATTCGAAACTGCAAAATAGATACTGCAATGCGTATAATCAGCAAATGGAAATCAAATTATCATTATCCGCATTAAATGCAAATGCCGAAATCTTATCTTTTTGTCACTTAACGCTGTTATATATAGGGTATCTTGTGTGCAAGAAAGATAACAATGATGCTACTACTGTTTGTCTTAGAGTTTCATCAGCCACAACCATTTCATAAATTAAACACAACGAGTCACTGTGTTTATCTAAGATTTTTTGGTGTTTGGTATAGAATTTTATCTTTGTGCCTTCCCCTTGAAGGGCTATGCAGTTGTTTTTAAACTCCTCTATCACTGACAGTTTTATTTATAAACCACAGATAGTATTTTATTTACTTGGCCCATTAAATAAGCTTCTGATAATTACTAGAAATTTATGAAGGAAATAGTGTTGAAGTAATGTTAAAGAAAATGCTGAACACATGAAAGTTATAAAGTAGACAAAATATATGAGGTGTAGTAAAAAGAAATCCATTATTTTTATAAATATTCCATATGCTATATCGACGCCTCCGTTCTATAACATTCTAAGTCGAAAAAGTGTGTTTTGAGTTATGAGCTCTCAAAGTTTTCACGCCACATACGACTATATGTGTATTCTAAGGAGATTTTTCCCTATAACTTCGGAACGGATCGGCGCATCTTAACCAAATTTTGACAGTATTTAAGTTAAAGAACGTAGAATTTAAAAATGCAAGAAGATTAAAAACGTTCTATATACACTTAGAACGTTATAGAATGGAGGCGTCGATATGTTTCTAAGAAACTATTGTCAAAAAACTAAGACAAACTGTTTGAAATTTGCTTAATTACTCTGGCTAGGCATTCACTTAGAAAGTGAGTGAAATTTTACAATAAATGGAGCACACAACTTCACTCTCCTGATAATTTAAATTTAGAAAAGTCTGACTAGTTTTAAACAAAAATGAACCTGAAAACAGCTTAGGCGTTGTTAGATAAGATTGTGTAATAAAAGTGAACGCAGCAGTTATGCAGCTACATAGGCTGACTTCCAAAATGTTAGTTGCTTTGTGTTTGAACAAGGTATAGTGTTTGATAAAGCCGCTGTACAAAATGTTTACAATGTATACTATTTCAAAACGTCGTCAATGTGTATTTTTAACGCATTCAAAAATCAATCAGACATCGGATTTATAGCTGATGCATTGTTTGGTAACTTTGCATATCTACATAATTTATATACCGTAGTAGAACTGCATACAAACTTTGTATTGATACATTTTGGAAGGCAGCCATACTGTTTTAGCAGAGGAACATTTCATTGATACACGAATGAGACGAAGATTGGTGTTATTACAGGAGTCAACATGTTAGCGTTCAAAATAAAATATTCAGAACCCATAGGGGACTTCCAGGGATTTCTGCCATTGAAAGTTTACGCCATGGAGAGTCATGCCCGTTTTTTCTTATCTAGAAGGAGCATATAGCGGGATTCAGAAATAATCTGTGACATTCAACTCACAATCCCAGCACCGAGTTCCTATGACGTGTACTTAGGGTTAGGACGGCATTTTGCCGAGTCTCAGGTGAAATATTTTTAGAGAATAGCAATGGCTCGAATAGTATATTCTGTAATACATACATGCATAATTGGAATTAAAAACCCTTCAGTCAGGATTGCGACTTAGCTTTTCACACCATTTATATTGTCTGTGTTAATTTTATCCATCAAGGACCTGCACTTTTAAGTTGCCTCCGAAGGACAGATTTTTCAGAAACCTCTCACGCGAATTTAATTTATTCGCAGAATTTTTGCCCGAAATCTGCTGAGGGAAAGTCTTCGAAGAAATATTTTTTCATATGTTGCTTTGCTGGAGATATCTGACCTGGTGTTGGAACTGTGGAATCATGTCTAATAAGCTAACATACTACCTATTAGACTAGCTACTTATCGATTTCCAATAAGGAAAGCTTTGGCATAAACTTTCGCCAAAAAAAAATTAAACAATAAAGCTACATATCATACTTGCCTACAGGGTTATTTAGATCACTTTTACGTTTATTCGAATGTCGATGGAATGATAATAATTTCTAATTAGCCTGTTACAGGGTAATAGACCTCTTTTTACATGTATGCCATGTATGTATTTATGCATATAAATTTGCATAACAGTTTTAATCTGGAAAAATAAGCATTCTATCTCTAATTTTCTCTCCAGGAAGTGCACCTGTTTTGATTTTTTTTAAACCAAGGGAACATTAATTAAATATACTTACAAATAAAATTATACGCATAGATATATACCCTTAATTTACATTAGAATTACATTGTTTACATTTAACTATCAATTTCAGCGTATTTTTAAATGATCTGTTATAATTCAATTACAATAAGCTGTAGAGAAATTTAAATATTAAATACGGAAAAGTACGAATTAAATTATTTAAAATTAAAACAATAACAAAAAACAATGAAAACAATAAAATTAAGTTGTAATTGGCAATTTCTAAAGCGAAACTAATTTGCAAATATTTGTTAATAAATATTTAATCACAGCTCAGGATGATTTAAACAAATGCACTGCTAATGTCAATCGAATAATTACCGTTACTAGTGAATAATCAACCACAAGGAAATTGTAAATAACCCAGCAAACAATTGTAAAAGAAAATTAAAATGATATTTAAAATGAATTAAAAAAATAATAATTCATAATTGTTATTTATAACCCAGCAAACAATTATAAGAGAACTTAACATTTTTTTTTATATTTTAGAAATTTTAAATTTTCTTTAATTAAAAATGTTTGCCAGCAACCAAAAAAAACTAACCTAAGCTTCTTATTTGGATGAGAACATTGAAAGAAAATCAATAAATGCCTTCTTTCCCTCTCTATTACTATTCGTAGAAAAATTGTTGTAATTCATTGGATAGACAATGTTGTACGAATTAATGTCAATTGTTGTGTTCTTAATTAAATTAACAACATGATGCATTGCTTGTAATTTTAATCATGAATGCAGTAATTTAAGTTCACAATTACTCAGCTGCCTGGACAATGTTACTTTCTTATTGGCATATAATTAGCTGTTACGGTACAGAATATACACTATTTAAGCAGTAACCTTGAAAAATATAAGACAATGCCATGAGAATTATAACGAAAGTAAACAATTACGAAATGTCTGGCATTTAATAATAATTTCGTTGTTTTGGTTCTTACAATCAAATCGATTTTCTTACAATACTCGTCTCAGTGACGTCAAGTTCATATGGTAAGCAATATAATAATTTCTTGTTTCAAATACATTTATTAAGTAGCTTGGGAAATAATGTTTGCATGTTTGTATACAATAACGTCATAGCTTTAGCCACAATACTTAGTAGTTACTCAAACCATTAAAAGGGATATTTTAAAATTGTATATGAATTGCAAAATTCTGTGCTTCGACTGACTGTAAGTTCCTACTTCGACAGAGACTCCACCGCAGAACCAACCTGCGCTTCTTACAGAGCTCAAAACATTGTACAAATTCATATTTGTCCTGGAAAGCAGAATATGATATTTCTGCTAAACGCTTGTCAGCCAATGCAATACAATGTTAAAGAAAGTACGATACTCCAAACTCTTTTCTTCCTTTGAACTTTTGTTCTGCTGTGACAGTAATCATAATATCTTATGCTTAATGTTGTGTATGTCTTACAATAATTGCTGGCTGACTTTCAAAATGTAGCAATACAAAGTTTGTATGCAGTTCTACTACGGTATACAAACTATGTAGATAAGCAAAGTAACCAAACAATGCATCAACTATAAATCCGATGCCTGCTTGCTTTTTGACTAAGTTAAAAATACACATTGACGACGTTTTGAAATAGTATACATTGTAAACATTTTGTACAGCGGCTTTATCAAACACTATACCTTGTTCAAACACAAAGCAACTAACATTTTGGAAGTCAGACGCTCTGTACGATAACTGTTCATATGTGACTGTAATTTCCAAGCTATCTGACAGTCATTCTTGTTTACTCCTCTTCTGTTCACAAAATTTATAGTATTACTTCAAAAATTTACTTTACAGGAGGACAAGAGAGATCATAGCCTTCCAAATCCGTAGGATTCGTAAGATAGTGTCAATTTTGACAAACTCATATAACTTTAGATTTCCCTGCATGCCTCCTTACATACAGGATGCGAATATCAAACTGTTCAGCCATCTTATTAAGAGACGAGCAATTATTTATTATTTAGGATTCTTGCTCCTATAGTTTTATTTTTAGCTAGAGTATAACCTAAACAGAGGGGATGGCCCCTACGTATGCAATGCTTGCAATGGAGAGAGAAAGAATTTCATATCTGTTTATGCTGCAAGTGTCAAGAGAGTTCTACATATTTTCGGATAAAGAAAGAATGTGATTCTCTGGTGAATCAATTACGAACAGATGAAGAGTACGTGATTTATTTTGATTTTATTTAGTCAAGTTTTTCTAGTAAACCAGTTGATTGATCTACTGTCACTGGTCCTAGAACGCTGGAGACCTCTGAGGAAATGTATTGCCTGGTTATATGAGGTGTAGTAATTAAGGCATTGAGCCCTATTTTTCTCAAGAGGTAACGATTTTAATGTTATCCTCTGTTGGAGGTCAGGATCTTAGCTATAAAGCAATAAATATTCGATAGGAAAGTGACAGAATGATAAGACAAGAATGCATGAAAACAACATTTGCAAATGCTATAAGATAGTGATACTTTGTGAAAATCATGGACTCTCAAGAGAGAGAGATAGAGAGAAATCAATTGATTGGCTTGTGTTCTATGACCACATACAGCTCTATTGTATTATAATGTTTGAAGTGATGAGTGATGATCACTCTCGCAGATTAAGAATGTAAATTTTTATTTAAATTCGTTATAATTGAATGTGTTTCTTTTATATTATGTTAATTTTGTTTATTTTTTGTAGATCAAAAAAATTTTTGGTGGCTTTGCTTTTGAATCGCATATTCTATATTCAGTCCCACTGCATGTATGAAAATCAGTCTTCCTGCAGAAGACTTTGCTGTCTTTTAAAAAGTAAAAAGATTAAATCTTCAAAAATATTTCTTTTGTAGAAACTATTTTCTTAGCTCCCACACAACATACAGTATGAATGTGGATCGTCCTGTAAATATTGATCTAACGGTTTCTTTATTTTTTAAAACAGGCTTGCCATAGTGATATATTTGAGCGATATAAACACAAAGAAAAAAACATGTTAATGGAGATTTTGCAAGATTTTGAAATAAATATTGAAAAGTCGGCAGTTCTCATAATTATTGTAAAAATGTAGACAAAAAATTAATTAAAATTTTGAAGTTCGTGACATAAAATTATTATTTATCAGCACACAATAAAAAAAATTAATAACAATTAAACAAAAAGCCTTTATTAAATAAAATAAAAATAATAATAATAATGGAAAAATGTCATTTCAATGTGTTAGATGCAGAGCAAGGCTTTTAAATATAATTAATAATAATAATAACAAAACGAAATTAAAATAAAAATATACTTATACACCCAAATTAAAAAAAAAATAATAAAAACAATGAAAACTAAAAACTACGTAATAAAAACTGAAGTAAATTAAAAGGAAAACAAAGGAAAAAGGAACCGACATAATGAATGACCCCATTAACTGGCAGGCAGGCTGGCGAGTCAATAACGATGACAATTTAAAAATTTTGTTAATATTGCCAATGACGTCAGGATTTCGTTTTTTTTTTAATAAAAAAATCCCTTTCTTAACAAATGTTGTGAATTTAAAATGTAGAGAAACATGATATTCCACAGGAAGATTGTATTGGCAAAGGCAAAGTAAAACACGTGTGAAAAACAAAAAAAAATCAATATTAGGTTGGTTTGCCATTATTAGTTAACCCCTATGTACGGAAGTTTGCTTAAAAGAAAATGTCCTCATCGCCTCACTCATTACAATGTTTATACAGACCTTTCTTCGGGTGTTTCCATTGGCTCATCAGGCGTAGTGTCGCCAATATCTCTGGTTGTTTCTTGCATGGGACTGGTGCCCAAATCTATGGAAGTCATACCCTCAACCATTGTCATAATCTTAAGGAAGTACGTTTGTAAGCTAAAAGGCTTTGTTTTTTATTTTAACACCCGGTACTAATCTAACGGTGGTTATTCGCTACAAACTTTTTTCTTTGAGTGTAATTTTTCGTTTTAGTACTAAGGGGTGGGAGTATTTAATAAATATTGAATCACTTTTCAATCAATTTTATTTTGTTTCTTTTGCTTTCGTTTTCGATTCTCGCACTTTTTCTATTATTTTCTTTGATTTTCTTTCTTTTTATAGGAATCTCAAGTATTCGTTTTTATTTTCACTAATTACGTCAATTTTTCTTATTTTTATTTTCATTTAAAATTTATTTTCTTGAGGTTTTTCGGCTTTTCTTTTCTTTTACATACAAAATAAAATCCATTAAAATTTATTTTTTTTAGCGCATTTTCAGTTTTTCTATAATTTTGTTTTTGTTGTTTTATTACAAAAATCTATACTAAAAAACAAATACAAAAAATATTTTACACAAATTCTCCAATTCGCACTTTAATTTCAAAATTCCTTTACTTGCTATTCTTTTTTGTTTTCAGTTTTATTTAAAATTATTTTTTTTTTACAAAAAATCGACCGTTTTCAAACGTAGCGTTTTATCGACTAAATTCAGTTGAGCATCTATCGTGTCAAGACAGTTTTGAAATGCGTTGTTGTTATTTCACGTAGCAGTATTTTTAAACAGTGTTGCCAACTTTGTTTGTTTAAGAAAAACGTTTATTATTATTATGTTTTTTTTTTTTGATGACTAAACTGTCAAAAAAAATATTGTTTACAAACATAACAAAAATACAGAAGTCAAGATGAGATAAAAACACTACAGGAAGTTATGAGATGTGACAAGCATAATTTTTATCATTTTGTTTTTAAGGTTTTTCAAAAAAAGTTTAAGGTTTTTAAAAATCCAAAACAAAAGAAGTGAATCATGGCAATTAACAAATATGACAAGTAAATTTAAATTTGATGAAAAATAAAAGATTAAAGAATGACAAGCTTTCTTCTTTCTCTAATGTAAACATCATATGCATATGTACTTTAGAGTAGAGGTCAGTCCCGTCTCTGTTGTATGCCAAGTAAATTTGACTTTCAAATTTCTTCTCGCAATGAATGTCATTTTGTCTGATCATAATCACATTTGCGACTTGCTCTCCTATCATGCTAGTGCGTTATTTCCTCTGGGCACTCCTCTAGCTTATCTGAGAATCCTCCAGACTGTGCGTGAAATTGAGAATACCTGTTTTGCAGCCGGATTTGATGATTGATTTCACACAAGAATTCCAAGCAGATCTCGTCTGAAGATTCTGTGGAAGCCTATAAGGGCGGTAAGGTAAGTTATGGAGTTTTCACCCAAGGACTTAATCTTAGCATATATTTCCGTTTCTCTAACTACTGCAGAATGTTTCAGAACGACGCTACAATCAAGAACCGCGCTGCGGAATAGATGATGAGTAAGCGATCTTCAACTATTAGAATTGCCATTCTTTGTGGTAGCTAGGCGGTAATCCTATATATAAACTGTAGCAATATCAACGTACAAATTACAAAGTGTAATCGGCTGTCACATAGTTTTTCCGTCATCCTTTTATAGTTTTCTTTGTTTTTTTCCGGGTTTATTAAAGCTGTCCATGTTAATTAATTACTAGAATGATAGGGTTGCCATCTGTCTTTGCCCGCTGTATATAAATCTTGTATATGGTGATGAGCAACTTTTTGTTGATTGAATTATACTTCTTCTCGAGAGGTAGCCCTGCTTGACCACGTTAAGTCAATTTCTATAATGGGTACAGGGTCAGGAGTCAGAGGTCTTCTAGAATGGATTATTTGGAAAGAACTGCGGATCAGATTTCGTCTTTTGGACTAAACTGTTATAGGATATTTCGCTAAAATAAACAAAAAGTTGGCCACCCTAAGTATAGCAAGAAATTATTCATAAAATGAAGTCTTCTTTAAGGAACATAATGTAACTGTCTGTCACATAATTTCTCCGCCATCCTTTTATAGTTTTCTTTGGTTTTTTCCTGATTTATTCAATCTGTTCCTACTTACTAGAATGATAGGGTTGCCAACTGTCTTTGCCCGCTGTGTACAAGTAGCGGGTAAAGTGTGAGGAAGCTTTTGTTGATTGAATTATACTTAAATGAAGGCTTACTAAACGCGATAAATTTCTAAGCAAAAGTATATTTGAACTTGATTGGGGCTTATATTTTTGTGCATAATTTTGTTATTAATAAAGACGCAGGGCAAATAACCCAAATTTAAATTTAAATTAAAAATTTAGCACACAAATTTGCTAAAAACTGCTCAACACCAGATTTTAGCGCTTTTCGCCATCCCAAGTGTAGCAGGTTCCATTTATTTACTCTCAATAATACGAGTATTTTATTGAATATTTTACTGTGCTCATGATGGGGAGACGTTATAGTGGGGTTTGTTATTGTTTTTTTTTTTATTACTTTTTACTCAGTATCTCCTGTTTAAAGAGAAAGAGCATGGCTATGAAAATATGTTTTCTAGCGCAGTCTCTCTCTCTCTGTGGTCGATAGCTTCCTCTCTTTAATATTGTTTTCATTATTGTTTTTATTATTATTTGTATTATTATTGTTGTTGTTGTTGTAATTTGTTTAGCTGTTTACAAGATACATTTTAAGTTTCCATGCTGCACTCATTTCCTTCTTTTGTCTGTATTTTTAATAATTTTTTGTTGTCGTTGTTATTTTTGTATTTCAATTTCCAAAAATACTGCTTAATGCTCATGTTATTATTCATCACAAGGAAATACGTCAATACCCTCTTATATCCAAATTTAATTTGCGTTTCAATAATTTCATTCGATGTTATAAAAAGTCATTGATTTACGAGAATTTCCAGCGTTGTAAGCGCCAATTTAAAAGTGTTTCTAGGTATTAAAACATTAAGTGCGTGGAAATTTATCTTTAAATATACGATAATCCTTCTGAAGGTGGCATTTGAGGTTAGGTTTATTTAGCAGCCTTTTTTGTTTGATCCATTAATCATGGAGCGGAAGAGATACTGCGAATTGGATCACCTATTATCACTATTTCTTTCTTTACTGATAGCTAACGGCAATCAGATCTCCTTTGAACGCAATTTTCAAATCAAAGCTGATGGGTTTGTGACAATCTTATATGAATTTCTGGCCGCAGTTACATTTTGGGTAATTGTGGAGACGATAAACTTACGGAAGCGAGGATACTCTTAACGAGCTCTGTCAAACTACCCCTCTTGGACGCTGTTAAATCCTGGGTTAATTAGTAACCTTACTTCATTGCCAAACTCATCGAACCCAAATCGTATAGGAAAAAAGGCAATCAATTACTTAAACTAGACTGCAGTGACATCTCTGCCATCGTATCGATTTTCAAGAGTCATTGTGTAATGGATGGTCATGCAAACAGATTTCCCTTACTTGCTAATGGCATTTGCAAACGTTGTAGAGAAGAGAGTATTGTCCACATTATTTGTCGAACCCCTACCGGGAACAATGTAGTCTTCTCTCATTTCGCTTAGTCTTTTGCGATAACTTTTTCTAAGCAATTGTTACTTGGCAACAAATCGATTGCTTGCACTATACGCGCAAATAGTTTTTAGGTTGATTTTAAGGGAGTCAAGCTTTAATGTAAAGACAGGCTTTAATGCGAAGACATGCTTTAATGTCGAGACCGATTAATCAGGATTTAGAAGTTAGCTTTATGTGGTATACCAACGAGCTGTCATTTCAACAAAACTGCCACTCCTTCTCAACCCAAATTTTTATCATGAATATGCTGCGAGGAGTCAGCACATGTGGTAGTCAACGACGATGGGTTTTACGTGTGTACATGTCCGCGTGGAGCTAATCCGATGGTACTCTTCGCACAGGGTGAAATAGAATGCGTCTACAAACGCCCCCAAATGTAGCAGACTGGTACACTTGAGTACCAATTCGAAGCCATGTATTGGGACGTGATTTCCCCCTTTGTTAGGAGCGGAGCCTATCTAAAACTCCTTCCGATCTTTGGGTCACGACACCCGGTTGAAAATGCAACTCCACGCCGAGCCTACTGACTAGACTCTTCCCGTGATTTGGGTCCAAACCTCAGCCACCACGATGCTCCCAAAAGAAGCCACAGCAACAGCCAGGCTGGAACCGAGGTTCCAGGGGCTCCTGCACCCCTTGGTACCAGAATTAAGTCTCCGGTCAGACCTCGTAATCAGATCGATTACTATCACTTGAACTCCAAACAGTTCGGGACTGGTGGCATGTGGTAGCCAAGTCAGACTTAGTTGTATGAGAGCGAGATAGGAAACTCTTTACTGTGAGCTGTGTCCCTAAACTCAGATTTAAGAAGGACAATGCCAGGCCACGCAAATCAATTGTGACTCGTTTGAAGATAAGCATTTTGAATTGGTGTTTTGACTAAAGTGAATACAGAACAGGATTTCATACAAGATAATGCAATTCAGAAGCATGTGATTTAAGTTTTTTTATTTTTTTTTAATAAAATGACTTCCTTGTATAATTTAAATTAAATAATCGTATTAAAAGCAAATAAGATTTTAATTATAAGTAGCGGCTGGAAGATTACAACAGATTTTGTACGTGTAAACGATAAACAAAAATCCCCATGACTTTCAGCATCTGTCACTAAAATTTATGTGAATTTAGTTTATTTTTGCAATGTAATTACATTACAGTTATACGGGTTATTTTAAAACAAAGTAGCCAGTAAGTGAGATAATGGCTGCAGAATTGAACGACGAACAAATCAGAGACGTCAACTGATAAGAAAGAATTTTTTTTTTAAAACAACACAAAATTTTTAGAGAATTTTTTTTTATAAAAAAAAGAAAACAAGAAGATAAAATAGCAGCGAAAAAAATATTTTAAATGATGCTGTACGAACTAACACAAGACACTCCACTCCAAACTCAAACGTTTTATCACAAAGAAAAAGAAATATTTTTTATCAGGATGCTGTCTGTTGTTGTTGATGTTGATTTCGTTGAAATTTCAAGATTTCCAAATAAAATATTTGAAAAACTGACAAAAATGTGTTTTTTTAAGAAATTTACTTTTCATTTGTACTATTTTTAATTGAAATTTTAATATTTAAGGCGTAATTAGCACGACAAGAAAGAAAAAAAGGCGAAAATGAATTTTTTTGGAGCCACAACAAGCAAGATTTGTTTACAAATCGATTAATTTTTTGGTCTGACGTTTATGAATCATTCAGAAAATACTTGAAACATTTAAACTAGCAGAACTATTTTTCTTTAATCCAATATTTATATGAAATTTTCAAGGTTTCCATTTAAAATGTATGTCTGCGGTCAATAAATTCAAAATCAATTGTATTTCATGCGCTTTATTTAATTATAAATAGTTCAGGGAAATCATCTTTGAAACTTTGTAATCCAATTTCATTTCAACTTGACATATTATATTTCCCAAAGTCAGTGATTAAAAATTTATAAGAAAATCGTATGTGAAATGCTACAAAAAAATTGTGTTTTTTAAGCACTCAATTATAAGTATTTTTTTTAAATTTATTTGAACACAATTATTTGCGTATGACCATCAAATATGAGTTCATATTGGCCATTAATATGCAATGCAAAAGTATGAACCGAAAAAAATGTTTCTGTTTGTTCACATAAGAGAGTGACTCTTTGGCGTCGACGAAAAGAATAGTGTTGTCAAGTAAATGAAAATAAAAACGCTTAAAAAAGGCACCCAATCTTATTTTTTAAGCCGCGATTTTTATATCACTAGATAGTGTTGATGCCCTTTCAGCCCTAACATTATTGTGCCAAACAAGCATGTGCTTGAAAGGTGTCATTGCTAGTAAATACATTTTCTGTAAATACAGTTGACAAACTTATAGAACTTATAGAAAATGAGCAAATTGACTAAAGAAATTGGCTCACTGAAGCTTTTTTCCACAGAAGAGAAAAAACGCCATAAAAATCGCTGAAATACAGAAGCAACAGATGTAAACCAAAACAAGAGAGCTATGGGGCCTATGCTTAAGATAATTATAGGCTAGGCTAACTCCGGAATTCATCAGAAGACATGCTTAACCAACAAATCAAGAGGCAATCAGCTCTTTACTTAACTTTACTGGACAGAAGCAGTAAACCACATGACTTTAGGATATGTTTCTCAATGACACTAAACAATAAGCGTGAATGCAACAATTTGAAGGGGCTACATACTCTATTATGAGAGGAATCATTCGATAGTATATACAGGGGTGTGCGGTCTCATAGTAAAATATTAGGATACTTGCAGATATACTCCAAATGGAAGTCTATGTCTTTAAGACCTGCGCTTAATTCAACTTTGGTAGGAAGTACAAAGGATGAGACCTAGCAGTACTACTTTGATAATCAGGTCTCCATCCATATCTCTGCTGGATTCCAAATCATGTGAGATTTAATGGTAATTACTAGGCATGAAGTCGTCGTGGTCTAGTATGTGGTGTTTTGGCTTACTAGACGTAAAGCCAGGGTTCAAACCCCGGGCCAGACATCAAACAAAATACAAAAAATATTTCATCGGCGCCTTTCTCTCAGCAGATTTCTGGCATAAACTCTGAGAGTAAATAAAATTACCATGAAAAAGTTTCTCAAAAATCTGTTGTTCGGAGTCGACTTTAAACTGTAGGTCCCACCACTCATGTATAAAATTAACACACACAACATAAGTGGTGTGAGAGACTAGGTCGTAATCCTGACTGAGGGGTTGTAATGACCAATTATGTACGTATGTATGTACTAGGCTGGTAAACTGGAAATAAAATGACCCTACTCGCTGCTGATAGGGTTTTTAGATCAAAGGGAAGATGGAAGGTTGTGTAGATTCTTCTCAAGCCAAATAAATTTAAGACAATCTAAACTTTTGGAAGAGTTTTGAATCTATGCATCAGAAGTAAACTTACCCGCATTCTGAGCGAGAACTGCAGACTCAAAAGGATAGTTGTTCAGAACAGGAATCGTTTTAAATATAATATGTGACTCTGTAGTTAAGGGAACTCTACACTAGATAACACGTGTTTGGAACTCCTTGGAGGGAATTATCTTTGCTAACACCGGACTCATTCGTCAGGACAACACGATTATATAGAGATTCCCCAGATCGAGGACAGAAGATCGTGTGGCCCCAGTACTCTAGAACCCCAACTTATGCCAACTCTATCAGTATTTTTTATCATTTCAAGAATATTTGAAGATTAGCCACACTGTCTGTAAGAAATATTTTACGCATATTTGCTGGTCGTACGTTTTTTCATTTTTAATCATTCTGAAGGTTGACTGAACATATAATTTTTTTGTTGTTGTAATATGTAATGATTTGTAATGAGGTGTGAGGAAAATATGTTAAACTATTAAACAGTGATTCCCAAATAGTTTGTTAACATTTAGTACTTATGCGTTCATGGTAATATTTTTTTGTTTAATAGGCAACACCCACAGTAGCAATAAATAAAGCTTTTAAGGCTCGGCGTTTATATTACAAATATTTTTCGTTTACAATAATTTTGTCATCGATAAAGGCAAGCTTAGTATATCGGTCGTAAGTTCGATATCATCGTTGGTTGGTTATGAGCCAAATTTTAAACTCCTTTTTAAGAAAATTTGAAATCCTGTAGCAAAATGTAATTCAATAAAGTTGCAAAGAACGCTTGTTTTGAATAATCAAATCAAAGGTTAAAGGTTAATAGAAAATTGTAGAGAAAGTTAAGGTAGTAAGAAGTCGAATAAAAATAAATATTATTTAATTAAACATAGTCTAAGGGAAATAAAAATAGTACCCCACATTAAATTTAAAGGCGTGTTGGCGCTGAAAAACTATTGTTTAACATTTTAACAAACATAAGTTTTCAAGTACAATAAAACTTTTGCTTTATTTAGTATATAAAAATAGATTTCAAATACTCTATCCATTCTAAAGGGCTTGGTGTCTGCATGCAAAATACCTTGCTTTCCTCAGAATACATTATTTAATGGCGGCTGGTACAAGTGTCTGTCCTTCTAACAATTGAAATTAAAGGAGTTCGTGTCCTTTAAGCCATTCATACGTAATACATTTGAATTGTATTTCCTTCCACTGGGCTTGATGGCTACTTTACTCGTGTTGCAATTGTTAAATGGCGTTTCATTTAATGACGTCAGTGTTATACCTGCCTGCCTGCTTGCTTTCGTCATGAAAGTTATGACCTCAATAGTTTAAAGTGTTGTCGTGATGTGCATGGAAAAGTTTCATTTTCGAAAGTAAATTAACTACAGGATAAAAAAAATTGCTTCAAGACAATTGAAATTGACACGGTAACTACACACACACATATACATATGTATGTATACTGTCAGGCAAGAAAGGACATTGAAAGGAAGTGCAAAATGTCACAAGGTTGATAGTCGTTGTTGCACAAACATTTCCCACTAAAAATAGCCCAAATTGATATTGAAAACGTTAATCAAATTATAAGTGATAGTGACGATGATGGAAAACGGTGATGAACGAGTTTTTTGCATGACAAGGAAATTTAATTTAAGTCTTCCTTAAAGCACGCCTTTAACTTTTGAATTCGTTTAAATTGCAAATGAGAACTAAAGTGTTTAATTATATAGAAAGTGTGTTATTTTCTTATGGTTCAAGATGGAAATTGTTCTTCAAGCATCAAAAAATTGTTTCATTTTACATCGGTTGCTAAATGGGTATTAATTGTTGACATTGTTGAGATCAATTTTCATCATTCAAATAATCCAGTAGCTCCCTGATGCTCCAGAATAAGAAGGGGTCAGTAAGACACTGTTACCTCTTAGGTAACGAGTAGGATGAGTATCTAATCCAATAACAAACAATATTTTCCCACAGGGCTCTACATCTAGATAATAACAGATGGCAACCCTATCATTCTAGAACATGTTATAGCATAGTCAACTGGAAAAACTTGATTAATGAAACTGAAACAAGGCAAGGAAAATAACGAAAAACCAACGATCCTGTGATTTTTAAAGGAATAATAATAAAATAATCCAATGGAATCTACACCTGGCATATATGAGCCAGTATTTCGGAGTCTTATTTAAAACTTCTTGGTCGTTTACAACTCAATATTAACGTTAATACCCATTCTTTTAACAGGGAAAAGTAGGCCACATCCAAAAGTGTTCTCCTGAAATCCCTTTTTAAAAAAGTAATTCGCAGAATACTTCCTCCAACTGGTAATAAATTTTCCTAAAATTTATTAGAACGTATTTTATTTAAATGATTTTCTTTTGTTTTTTAAATGCCCATTATATCACAATAAATTGAAAGGCAATCATTACCATATGTCTGCAACAATTTAACGTGAAAATAACATGAAATTAATGACCAAAACACGCAAATTTTATGGTTAAAAAATTCGGCGATTACGTATGAGTGTGAATTTTTAAAACCTCACGATCTTCATTTAAATTTAGAGAGGAAAAAATAAAAATATGATGAGAATATAAATTAAAAACAGAAAAAAAAATCAAAAAAGAAAAAAATATTCGTCATCTAACGTGCAACGATCCATAAAAAATTGTTTTTAATATTCAGTGAATTCGATTGTTATCGAAAGTATTTGTTTTTTTTCTGTTCACAAAATATCATTCGTTTTGTGTGTGTTTTTGTACAATTAAATTTTATTTGTTATAAACAAAACCCCCCAGCTGTTAGAAATATTAAAAAAAAATAATTTTAAAAAAAATTTCCTTTTTCTCACATGTTTTTCAAAAAATCATAAGATAATCTGGAAATGTGGCCAATGATGCGTTTTTTTTAATACTTTTTTGAGATTGTCTTTTTACAAGAGTTAGATTATGTAGTAAAGTAGAAGGCGATATCTTTTCATATTATGCTTGCCTGGATGAATATACACGCGGCTAATGAGGTAGGCCAATTTCCTTATAGACTAGCTTAAGAAGGTCCTTAGCTAGTACTTATGGTTATTAATCACATGATTGGCTTTCTTTTCGCTTTACATGAAAAGTTTGTTAGAAAATCAACTAGTTGGAGTAACTTCTTATGCGATCAAATTATATCTTCCTCTTCGCTTTTATCGTAGAACCTGAGATGATGTGGCAGAGAATGTCACTATCACCCACTTCATCTCACTGTCCAGTGGTACACATACATACATACATAATTGGTCACTACAACCCTTCAGTCAGGATTACGACCTAGTTTCTCATATCACTTATGTTGTGTGTGTTAAATTTTATACATGAGTGGCGGGACCTACAGTCTAAAGTCGACTTCGAACGACAGATTTTTGAGAAACTTTTCATGGGAATTTTATTTACTCTCAGAGTTTTTGCCAGAAATCTGCTGAGAGGAAGTCGCCGAAGAAATACTTTTTTTATATTTTGTTTTGATGTCTGGCTTGGGGCTCGAACCCTGGCTTTTACGTCTAATAAGCCAACACACTACCTACTAGACTACGGCGAGCACTTAAGGTAGGCATAATAACTTCTGTGTCCAGTCGTGCTAAGTAATAAAGAAAGGTTCTGGCATCTGAAATCTCCGGATAACTTGGTGACCTGGTGTCTGTAGACGCTAACTTTAAAGTGTTTATGACTCGATCCTAAGATAATTAGAATGATATTGTATCTGATGTATTTCAGTAATTTCATTTTGTTACTGTCTAATGCTGTTGGTGTCAGTAGCCCAGTTGATCCTTGACCTCTAATGGTTTAAGTATGACCAGCTTATTTTCGATGTTGATTTATGAGGATGTTGTAGTTCAAGCTTGACTAATCGATGCTTTTCAATGGTTTAAACATCCTGGTTTCCAATAGCTTTCTTTGAGTTTTTAACGTTCTTAAAACAGGGTTAGTAGGCTTATGCTTAAATTATTATTGCAAATTTAGATTGAAATCCAATGGGTCTTTGGTACAATGTTTTCCCGAGCCACTGCAGGCAATTTCCATCTGTTCGCAAATAAATATAAGTTGAGGAGTCAAAGATGCTTCGATAAATGATAAATGTACTCTGAACATGCAGGCGGCTCTAAGGCCTCCTACACATACATACATAATTGGCCATTACAACCCTTCAGTCAGGATTACGGCCTAGCTTCTCACACCACTCATGTTGTGTGCGTTAATTTTATACGTGAGTGGCGGGACCTACAGTTTAACGTCGACTCCGAACGACATAATTTTGAGAAACTTTTTCATGGCAGTTTATTTTACTCTCAGAGTTTTTGCCAGAAATCTGCTGAGAGGAAGTCGCCGAAGAAATATTTTTTTTTTCATATTTCATTTTTGATGTCTGACCTGGGATACGAACCCGGGCTTTACGAATAGTAAGCCAACACACTACCTACTACACCAGGCCTCCTACTTCAGATTATATAAATACGAATCCTATCCTTGCACCTATCATTGAAAAACTTTGACTTTTTGCTAAGTTATGAAACACAGCTGTGTTGTGGGAAAATGAGGGCGCTTACCAGAATCTGGAACCACAATCGAGGTCGAAGTGAAAGATTGACGAGTAAGGATATGAACACCAATTGCTATATTGGCTAGAGTACATAAAGCAGACAAAACTTCCCTTAGCTATATTAGGAGCAAGGATAACATAACATAAGGATAGCAGGGCACTATCAACTAATACGTGATCATTTCATCTTTAATTAGATCTGTGACGTAAAACCCCGGCTGTATAGAGAGGAGAAATGCATTGTTAAAATGTTTGCACCCATTCGTTGACAAGCCATCAAGGGGATTGTAGCCTACATACGAAGGTTTGAATGCATTATTTTGGAAACCATAGCGAAGAGTGTAGCCTGTCTAGGGCAACACTTTATTTTCTGTAATTGTGAACTCTGTAGACTTTCTTCTAACTAATTGAGGTATGTGAGTAAGCGGTTCTGACAAGTGCCTTGGCTAGTTAGTAAAGCCCCTTTAGCTCTAATAATAATACAAATGTAGGTGAGAGGAATCACCAAAAAATTCAATGATAAAATCAGATTGAAAATGATTTTTCAAAACTTAGGGCCATTATTACAACTTGCCGTTAACTAAAGGCATTTTTATTTTAACGGGCAGATAAATTGTTTTTTATTTTTATAAGTGGATAATATGGTAGAAGTGAGCGTTAAGCTAAAGGGAAGATGATCCTACCTTTAACTTTTAAAGTTAACTTTATGTTTGAACTTGCCATATTATATATTATTTTCAACAAAATGAGCATGTACAACAAATAAAAGAAGCCTGTCGTTGCCACTGCGTTTAAAAAGAACTTATTTAATTGAGCAGTGTTATCGACATTGCTCCGGCGCTGCCATATTTTTGAAAAAGTTAACTTTATTTTATCATTAGGTTGTAATAATAGAAAGAAGTTAAAGGTGACTTTAAAGTTCACTTTAGCTGGGTTTAGTTAAAGGTAACTTTAGCTAAAGTGAACTTTAAAGTCACCTTTAACTAACTTTAACTTTAACTTTAGCTAAAGTGAACTTTAAAGTCACCTTTAACTAAACCCAGCTTTAACGGCAAGTTGTAATAATGGCCCTTAATGTGAGAGACAGTCTAATGCAAGCTAATGACTTTTAAAGCAAGCTTAAGAAGAAGCTATTTAGAAGTAGCAGCTAATAATAGTGAATAAATTCGAATAAAGCTTTATTATTCTTATTAAATTATGTTTTAAAGTTTCATTTATCATGTATTTTGACAGACGTGCACAGTGTATTTCAAATAAATCATACATTAAGCAAAACTATTCAGTTGTCAACTTTTTTTTTGCTTTTTCGTAAACAAACAAATTAAAATTATTAAATTTTCCTTAATTTCGCAACTGCACAAAACTATGGATTTCTTTGTTTTGAAATTGAAAACTTAATTACTGTGTTGGATGGATGGATGGTGCCACTGCCATGAAGCACACAAAATGTAATTGATACGCGTCAGGAAATCATAAGGCGTAAATAGTTGCTTAAAACTTACAAAAACAAAAACACCATAAAACTTACAAAAGTGACAACAACAAATTTGTTAAATAAATTACAAAAAAAACAAAAAAATGACGTTGCAACGCGCTTATTTAATTAGTTGACAGACAACACAAACTGACTTAATTAAATACGTTAATGTAAACAATTACACTCAACTTATTATAATTACTTATTATTATTATTACATAATAAGTATTATGTTATATTTTATTATTAAAAAAACAATTAAAGAGGAAGTATAGATGCTCGAAAAACTTACCTTTCTTGATGTTCAATGCCTTCAATGCCATCGGCTACCACACTTTCAAAGACACCATTACTGGGACGATTGCCCAACAGATGTTGGCGATCTAAATCGGCCTTAAATAAGAAAAAGAAAAATATTTTGTTAAGCATTGTTTAGAAATAACTACACAAACATTTCTTATTAAGTAATTAATACTTCAAAGGGAAATGGTGTAGAATTTATTTGTATTATCATATGTACCTGTATTTGCGATTGCATGCCACCACTGTATGAATTAAGATTTAAAACATTTAAATCATTCAGACCGTATTCAAGATCCGAACCACCACCTTCAAAATCGTGCGGACAGTTATCAGAGTCGTCGTCAGCTAGAAGGAAAGCAAAAAAATAAACATAAGTAAGCTTTTAGCAAAATTAAAGAGTAGTATTAGTATATGAAAAATATTCGCGACATGTCATAATACCAAAAATACTAAGTAAGGTTTACATTCCTCTTGAATAGACTAACAAACGAACAATGCTTACAAATTATTAAAATTTCATGTAAAAAATTCGGATGTGTTTAACGAAAAATCATCTTCAGTTGCGAACCTCAATTTGGATCCATGTTCACATAAATTGCCGAATTGCCATAAAAATAGATGGTGAAGGGCAGCTAGAGGCGACTCAAGAACTGCCAAGAGCTTGTTTGATATGCAGCTTAACAAGTGTGCTTATAGTACGCTGAGAGTGGAGTATGATGAGTAACTAATTTCACGTTTTGAATCAGTCAATATCAAAATCATGGGATTTGACCTCACCAGACTATTTTTGTAAACTGCGTACATATGTGAACTCTCTAAAGTAAAGAGAGATGGCAGTCACAATTTCAGCTTTCAAATGCAGTACTGCAGCTGATTTTGATGAGGTACAGGAAATATTTACATGAAATAATATTAAAAGAGGGAATGGCAGACTCTTTATTTATTGAAAGCATGAAAAGGGATCTTCGATTATTTTTATTGGGATCTCCAGATTACGTATAATCATGCAGATATGTCAGCTAAACTCGGCCTAGTTTTTCACACCAACCACGTTATGTGTGTTTCTTTCGTTCATAAGTAGCTTTAAGCGACAGATTTAAGAAGTTTTTGCTGGGTTACGCGAGTTATTGCCACAAGACTGCTGAGAGTGGGTAATTATTTTCTTTTTTAATGTCAATGCTGAGATTTGAACTCATAGCTCTGTCTAGTAAGCCCACACACTACTCAATACACTATTCAATGGGTACCACAGTTTTAAGATTTATAGAACACAATGGAACACTCAGGCCTCTGTAGACGCTTCATGTTTTTTTGGAATTCATAAGCTAAGTTGGACATATAAGCTAAGCTGGGTATAAAGGGTCCGCCAAATAACTTTTTTTTGAAAATGCTTTTATAAAAAAATTACTGAATATTTTCTCAAATTTCTTTTTTTATTTGAAAGCACAATCCTTCCGGTTAATAATGGAAAATAATTTCATTCAAATGGCTAGCCTACACGATCGGTCCAATTTTTAAGCACATTATCGATTGTGTGCAGCTGTATTTCACCAATGGCTTCACGAATATTGTCCTTTAAAGCGTCAGTTGTCTCTGGCTTGTCGGCGTAACACTTATCTTTGACGGCACCGCACAAATAATAGTCGAACGGTGTCAAATCGCAGCACCGAGGTGGCCAAACGACATCAGCTCTGCGGCTGATAATGCGATCTTAAAAAACAGTTCGCAAAACATCGAGTGTAGCTTCGGCTGTGTGGCACGAAGCGCCGTCCTGTTGAAACTAAATGTTGCCAATATCCTCCTCTTCAATTTTTGTGAACAAAAATGTGTTCAACATGGACCGATAACGAACGCCACTGACTGTAACGGCCACTCTTTGCTCATTTTCGAAGAAAAATGGCCCAATTATGCCTCTGGACCAAAATCCACACCAAACAGTGACTCGTTTTGGGTGAGTCGGCTTTTCAATGTATACGTGCGGGTTTTCTGTGCCCCAAATGCGACAATTTTGCTTGTTTACATAACCGCCAAGATCAAAATGAGCTTCATCTGAAAAGATGATTTTTTTTACCAAAATCGGCATCTTCTGTAAGTCGATCGCAGGCCCACTTAGCGAAGCGAAAACGCATTGGATGGTCAATATTCGTTCAGTGGAAGGATAAAACTAATTATCTAGCAAATCAGACATGAGCTAAGTGTTACCATTCACGAAGTAAGCACTAGTTGAAAAAAAAACGTTAGATGGCGGACCCGATATAAAGCAAAGTCTATTAAACACGATGTTCATCGTTTTTATTTTATGACTTTATATTTGATTCTAACACTTCATTTTTATATGCTTTATTGAACATAAACTCTTAAATTGAATGGGATTTCTATATTATGGTCTGGTTCCATATCTTTAACAGCTTATGTGTCAAGATCTTGCTTAAATACGGTCATAAATTTAAAACTTTTTCTTATGCGTTACTTTCTTAAGAGCTTTAGAAAGTTTAGAGGATTTGGTGAACACTACTAATGGTCGTTTTTAAAGATAACCGATTGTAGGCGCTCGTACTATCAAAAATATCACATATTTTTCATTATTCTTTAACCACGGAAACGAAAATCTTAAAATCAAAAATATGAGAATGTTTCATGGCGATTAAACGCTAACGCCATCTATGTGTTTGCGTTTTTATAATTTATTTAATATTTTCCACAGAAAAAGCACGAATAAATTTGAAATCTTTTTTGTTCGTAAATAAAAAAACAAAAGAAATTTTGAATTATTACATGAAAATTGAAATGAATCGTTTATCATATCGTTTCCTCTTCGTCACAAACACACACAAGCACATACACAAAAGTTTCCCGTTTTTTAAATTTTTTTCTAAGTATTTAGTTTTGTTTTTCCACAGAAATTTTCCACAAAAAACCGCGCTGCTTCTACAGCATCACCACACTTTATTACGTTTTAAATGTTCTCTACGGTATGTGGAGCAGCAATTTCAAAAAGTTAGAAATCTCCGTTGAAAATCGTATTTAATTTTTTCTTCTTAATATTTAAAATGTTATACGATCAGATAGTAAAAGAATATGTAGCTTCTGTTATGGATAAATGTTTGTTTTTTTATTTCACTTTTTTTTTTGTATAAATTTTTAATAAAACAGTCAGCCAGTCAGTTAGTTTGTTTGTTTGTTAGTGTTCTCAACGCCATCTCTCTGCTAAACTTTCTTAATGCAATAGAGTTGTTATCAACATCAGTGGTTTTTTATTTTCGTTATTTGAAATGAATGGTATGTTAAGTTCATATTTAGGTTTGTCCAATTAAGATTTGTTATAAGGAATCTAGGAAATCTAGGACAAGGCTTTGCAGCGTTTCATTTGTATTACAGTATCCAGCAGGATTTCCTTAAGATTCAGCAAAAGATGTTTGAATGTCAGAGGGAAATATGCAGAGCTATAGACATTCTCTGGACTGAGCGAACACTTAATCTGTCTTTGAAACCGAAAAGAGAAGAGAGAAACAACAAAGATTCATGTTGCTCCGACAGATACAGAACCCATATAAGTTATTCCAAGTCCGTCAGGTATTTTTCAAAAAAGTCTTCGAATAAGTGGTGGTGTGAAGTAATGGTCAAAGTGCTTGACTACAATTTCAAGCATCTCAGCGGAGGACAAACGATACTTCACGTTGGTTGCCACGAATTTAAAAAGCTTTTCTTAGCTAAGAAGTAGTAGGTATTGTGTTGGCTTATTAGACGTAAAGCCAGGGTTCGAGCCCCTGGCCAGACATCAAAACAAAATACAAAAAATATTTCTTCGGTGACTTCCCCTCAGCAGATTTCTGGCAAAAACTCTGAGAATAAATAAAATTGCCATGAAAAGTTTCTCAAAAATCTGTCGTTCCGAGTCGACTTTAAACTGTAGGTCCCACCACTCATGTATAAAATTAACACACACAACATAAGTGGTGTGAGAAACTAGGTTGTAATCCTGACTGAAGGGTTGTAATGACCAATTATGCATGTTTGTATCCAAAGGATCCATCTAAAGGCATCCAACCCAAACGCCAGGCAGCCCAATTCTTTGTTCAGCTCAATGAACTGAATTTCTTATCACTACAGTCAATTTTAAGCATTCGCAGACGGCAACCCTATCATTCTAGAATCTGCTACAGTAGCTGAAAAAGCTGAATTAAACGAAACTGAAGCAAACCGAAAAAGAAGATACTTTTGAGCAGTATTATGATCTTAAACAGAATTATTAGTGCTATGTATGCTAGACCATGCATAGCAACAGGACACTGAAGCCTGTTGGTCGTAATAGGCTTATCTATAGTTTATAGTTTGTTTATCACGGTTTTTCAACTTAAGCCGAAGCTTTAATGCTGGAAATGTTCCACATTGCGACACCACCTAAAATACTATCAAGGGCACCATATGCTATGCTATATGCTATATGTTTCTCTGTTTGCGGCGCCTAAATCATAAATCTGCAGACATTCACAGCCGTAATTCTCATCCTCTGTAGATGCGCCCTCAGTCCACAGTGTTGTGTAAGAACATTTATTAGGAGTTTAAGCTCCTAAATGACTTCCAAACAAGAAGTCTACGTTTGCGTAGCTAAATGCCCTTTAAGCGTTCCAGAGGTTTCTAAGAAATTTTCTAATCTTTCATTCTACTGACAATTGTAGAAAGTGATGGTCTCCAGATCCGTAGTATATTAACCTTGAAATGCTTGTTAGCCAAGGATCTACGCAGTGCAAAGTACTACGTGCTGTCCAGGTAAACAAAAGTACTGGACTTTATCAAAACTAGCTTCCACAACTCTTTAAGGCAATTGTTCACAAGTTTAGATAAAGGAAATGAAGCAGATAAGGACAACCATGGAAAAGGAAAAAATTTGTTTTGTGATGCAAATTAAGCTACTTATAGAAATTTGATGGAAATCAAACAATTCTGCTGTGGCAGCAATTATTTCCATCGGGATAGCGACAAATGAGTGATTGAACTAAATCATCTGGTCCAGGTAAAGTATGTGCACAGATGAAAGCGAAAAATCCGCTCAAAAATAGCAATGACGGTGGAAAACACTTTAAATGGTCAGGTTTGAGAATAATGCTTTAAGCATTCTTAGTACTCATGATATTGAAGGCGATTCTTTGTAAATTACACTGAATCTTCTCATTCAGACATGCCTGTAATCCTAATCAAATGCAGCAAAAAGTTCGTAAAAGAAGACATTGCCCTCAGAGAGTAAACCAAGGCTTCTTCACAATTTAAAAGGTATTGAGGTCGTGTAACGGCCTTTTAAGCCGGACATACATATCTTAAGGAATTTTTTTTTGATAATTGTTTGTAGGGTGTTAGAAATTCGTAGCTATTGAGTATTCATTTTATTTTTTTACATTCTGTGCAATTTTGTAGGAGTAACGTTCGCTGATAACAATGTATCAACAATCAGATAAAATCTTTACTTTTTTTTTCTAGATTTCTTGTAAGAAAGATAAACACTTTGATAGATTTATACGCTATTTTGCTACCCTAGAAAACAAGAAGAGCGAAGAAAGAGACAAAAAATGAGAGATGAAAGAAAAAATTTTCAAATATTTTTATGTGATGTTTACATACGGCAAACTAATGACGAATCAGCGTAAACAGACCTTTACTGGAGCACGTTCGTAGTATTTAAATAAAAACAATGACTTGTTAAAAATAAAAGGCCGGTGATTTACACAGGCTTTAAAATTGTGAGGGAATCTATTTGATGCAAAGCGCTGTTGTCTATGATTTCATAAATTTGAATTGCAAAATATTTGTGTGTTTAATTATAGTTGCCGATAATTTATGGAGCAAATAATATTAAAGTAGGAATTTTTTTATTACACCCTACATCTTAACACATACATAACATACTCAGTATATGGATGTATATATCGGATCTTTCATTAAGCGCTTCATACATACATACATAATTATTGGTCATTACAACCCTTTAGTCCAGATTACGATCCAGTTTCTCCTACCACTTATGTTTTGTGCGTTAATTTTTATACATGAGTGGCGGGAACTACAGTTTAAAGTCGATTCCGAACGACAGATTTTTGAGAAACTTTTCATGGCAATTTTATTTCAATACACAGAGTTTTTGCCAGAAATCTGCTGAGAGGAAATTGCCGAAGAAATATTTTTTCATATTTCGTTCAGTTGGAGATGCCTGCTCTTCAATCTTTTTATTCGTCTGTAAGATCTATTGATGTCATTATGTGTGGAATATAGCAGCGCATGAATGTACGTCTCGCCTTCTAGGGGTCGAGCGCATCCGAAATGTCGAATATTCCATTAGTCTGGAAAATAAATTAGATTGACTTTGATCGATGACATGAGCTATGTTGGCTTTGAAGACCGCCGTGGTTTGTGGCTTATAACTGCTGCTAAAGAAAACCCCACAAGAAAAAGCCTCACTGAGTCAAATTGAACAGTCTTTGAGGACAAGTTCACCGCATTTCCACATAGGACGCCTATGCCCAATAATCATTGATTCAGAATATCCAATGATTTTCTGTTAAAGTCACATATCGTTGGTGCCTAGATCATTCAATTCAGACCAAAAGAAGTTAGTACTGATCGACATAATATATTATAGTGCTTGTCATTGACAGTGATGACCTAGCCAACATTGTTCTCAAAGATATATGGATTTAGTCGCCGTCTAGTCTAGTAGGTAGTGTGTTGGCTTCTGAGACGTAAAGCCAGGGTTCAAACTCCGGGCCAGACATCAAACAAAATACAAAAATTATTTCTTCGGCGACTTTCTCTCAGCAGATTTCTGGCAAAAACTCTGAGTGTTGAAGTAAAATTGCCATGAAAAAACTTTCTCAAAAATATGTCGTTCGGAGTCGACTTTAAACTGTAGGTCCCGCCACTCATGTATACAATTAACGCACGCAACATAAGTGGTGTGAGAAACTAGGTCGTAATCCTGACTGAAGGATTGTAATGACTAATTATGTATGTATGTATATGGATTTAAGACGTTTGACAAATGTAGCCGTTATCAACTGTCAAAGTTCGGAAGTACCTGTTGGAAGACCCGAAACTAAGATTTTATCATAAAAAATAAAGAAAAACGTTATGGGATCAGGCAAAGCTACTTCTTGTACAAAAGTGGTATTCGCTGTGCTATCCCCTTAGGTGGTATGGTTAATGCAGCCATTCAGCAAATGTAGTTGGCAATCCTATTATTCTAGGACTCTTTCAACAGTAGTTAGCTGAAAATCGTGATTAATAAAACTAAAACAAGGCAAGGAGTTACAATCATTTGCTATGGAGAAAAACTACAGGAATATTAAATGCTAATCCGTCAAGAGGTCACATTATGGATGATTTGTTTATAGTCTCGATCTCTGTGTGTAGAGGCGTGACCGCATGATCTTATTTATCTTGATGATCGTATTTTGTAAAACATATTTCTAGGCAGTTATAGACGTGATAAAAGAGTTACCAGGTACTAATTTAAAACTTCATTTATGGCGATATCAAAATCTAGTTGAAGAAGTTCGATTACGGAATTAGAAAACAATCGGTTTTCAAATAATTCGTATTATTAGTTTTTATCGAGCAAATCCCTAATAAGTGGAGGAAATTTCTTAAAATTTTGTTTCTCCTAAATAACCTTAAATAACCGGATCAGCCCTCCTCACGTCAATTGATAATAAATTGAAAATCAATTCAGATTGATTAAAGAATGATACCAATTTTAAAACAAATATTAAATGAAAGAAACAAAAAAGAAACTTAATTATGATGATAAACTTATCATGTCAATACCAATGATGATAATAGATAAGAAGGGAATATTCAGGTGCAATTCGGGACATGTGTATGTACATATTTAGACACATTGAATTGAACTTTTATTTCAAAATACACGATTTTTAGTATTAGAAAATCGATTTTTATAGAATTTTTTAAAGTAAATGATTAAAAGCCACCTTGGTCTAGTAGTTAGTGTGTTGGCTTATTAGACGAGAGCCTGTGGTTCAAAACTCAGCTCAGATATCTCTAACAAAACGGAGTATGTATGAAAAAATATTGCTATTGGCGGGGTTTTCTAGGCAGTTTTCCGGCAAAAGCTCGGAGAGTAAATAAAATTCGTAATAAAACCATATGAACAGAACTGAGTTAGAAAAATGCTTACGGAACTAGGTCGCAGTATCGGTCGAAACGAATATATTTATGTATGTATATATGGACAAGCATCTTTTTTGAATACCTTCTAAATCATTCAGTTACTTGAGCGATGTTCAATTTCCTGGACAAAAATCTACGCTATAAAAAAATGGGGGACTTTATGTGTGATATTGTCTAACAAGAAATGAAGATAGAGTATGTTGGCTTACTGGACGTGAGCTCAGAGTTCAAACCACAGTTTTAACATCTTAAAAAAAAGAAACATGCAAAAAAGTACTTATTTCGGCGACCACACTCTATAGGTTTCTGGTAAAAAGTTCTGATTGTCCTACCATTTACGGATGAAATTACACACGCAAAATGATTGGAGAAGCTAACAGAGTATTGGAATGGTCCGATGGGCATCCAAATGAATTTAGCAAAAAGTTGCGAACCTAAGTTCATTAACCTCAGTTAACTGAAGTTCAACTAGAGCAATATGCTACAGGTATAATGGCTTCTGAGCGTTTTGAGAGAGATTTGAAAAACTAAAAAATTAAGGAAAACGAACGGATCTAAAGTTAATAGATTTCAGGATTACTTATTAACCTTTAGCCTAAGGAAAGTTAAAAGAGGATATTGCCTTTTGACAAACTTGTTGAAATTTGACAAATAAAAGCCACCGGAACCTACCCAACTGGCCTCTCTGGCAATAACATATGCAGAACCAGCTAAATTTTTTGAAAATCATTTCCTGGACCTTCATTAAAAACAATTCGTAAATGCAGAAGAAATTGCATATATTTTCTAGGGTTGGGCTTTCTAGGGGCTTTCAAATCTTAGGTTAGGTTAGAGGACGTGTACTTGTCAATTAAGACAAATACAGTACCCGGAGTTCGAATTGACCCATTGTACAACGTCCTAGTTTCTCACACCACTTAGAATGTGTGTGTTAATTTTATACATGAGTGGTGGCACCTACAGTTTAAAGTCGACTCCGAACGGCAGATTTTTTGAGAAACTTTTTCATGGCAATTTTATTTCAACACTCAGAGTTTTTGCCAGAAATCTGCTGGGAGGAAGTCGCCGAAGAAATACCTTTTGTATTTTGTCTTGATGTCTGGCCTGGGGCTCTAACCCTGGCTTGACGTCTAATAAGCCAACACACTACCTACTAGACCACGGCGAAGATGTTGCCCTTTGATAAACAAACGCCACAGGAACATACATAGGTTTGAACCCATGGGCCTCTCAGGCGATAATATATGTAAAAGCTGCCTTCTGAAAATCTTTTTCTGGATCCCCAGTAGAACCAATTTGAAAATGGAGAAGAAATTGCATTTATTTTCTAGTGTTGGTAGAGTAAGTGTAGGGGCAGTCAAAAGTGGTCCAGATATTTCCGAATTCTACTTGCTAAGGCCCACGGTCGATTGTAATATATCATAAAATGTCAGAAGATCAAGAATCACACAGTATTTAATAAGTGTACGTTCATAGCTTGGCTTAGTTATGTTTTTTTTTTAAGTTCTTAGTGTTGCCTAAAGTTGCATTTTTTTTACATCACTTTGTAATGAAATTTGGAACTCTATATCATATTTGGAACTCCATATTACCGTAATGCATTTGAGGGCCCCACAGCTACCTCTTATTTATTTAATTAATCCAAAACCGTGTATCATTTAAGATGACTTCACTATTCTTCCATTTTTTTAATATATTTTTTTGTAAATATTTTTAGAAATTAATAATTTTTAATGCGTTTTAATGATAACTAGAGACACTATTAAACGATTATCTTTATCTTTAGTAATGATTCATGGTTTTTGTATAAACAAAAAAAATATATTTTATTTACGTGTAATTATTCCACAGATTAATAGTACAGCACAGAATATTACTTTCCAAAATTATAGACACGAACAAAACTTTTTTGTCAACCGATTTTTCAATTTACTGTATACCCGCTAATAGTTTCAAAAATTTATTCAAACTGTCATTAATACCGTCCAACTAGTGCGACAATCAATTAAAAATACTTTCGAAGTTCTGTCTTTAATCTTATCAAACTAACGACAAAATATTGTATTTAAAAAAAAATACAACAACAACAACAATAAAAAAATGGTTAATTACTGGTAACAAATGTGAGTAGTACCGAGCAATGTTTATAACGGAATAACATGGAATGGAAACAGCCCAGCAGTGAATTGATATTGGAATTGAACAAAAAGAACCACACTTTTTTCTTTTGCTGAAGCTTATCAACCAACTTGCATTGTTTGTTTGCTCAGTTCAGTTCAGTCAATACGTTAATTTATCAATTTTTTACAATCTGTACGACAGTTTTTTTTATGGGAGGGGGGCATATAAAAGAATATAAAAAATCAAAAGATATATATATGAACATATGTATTCATATGAAGGTTTATTAATTAAGCCCTTTACACTGTGTGATAGTTTTATGTTTATTGCCGGTAATTTCATGGCAAAAATAAAAGAACAAGTTATTCGAATGGTTCTATGGTTCGGAGAGTGACAAGAAGATATCAAAAGTTTATAGTCGTTTCTAAACTGCTTTATATACCTACAATAGCTATACGTAGATAGAATGCTTTTTATCTAACAGAAATTATTTTTAGGGATTTCGTTTACAATATTCAATCGAAAGATTTTGTTGTTTTTGAAACCAAATGGTTTAGTTCTCCACTCTCACTCTCACTCTCTCACTCCACAGCCTTAAAACAAATGGTACTGATGGCATCGTACCTAATAATCTACAGAAAACATCTTTGGCTGCAGAGAAGTTATTATGCCTGTCTTACGTGCTCGCCGTAGTCTAGTAGGTAGTGTGTTGGCCTACTAGAGTGAGGACACAGTTCAAACCACAGGTCAGGTATCTCCAACCGAAACAAAATATGAACAAATATTTCTTCGGCGACTTCCCCTTAGCAGATTTCTGGCAAAAACTCTAAATGTTGAAATAAAATTGCCATGAAAAGTTTCTCAAAAGCCTTTCGTTCGGAATCGACTTTAAACTGTTGATTCCCGCCACTCATGTATAAAATTAACGCTCACAACATAAGTGGTGTGAGAAGCTAGGACGTAATCCTGACTGAAGGCATGTAATGACCATTTATTTATGTATGGTGCGGATAATAACAAGAAGATATCAAACTTTTATATTCATTTCAAAATTACATTTTTTTTGGGTAAGCAGTACATAGATGGAATGCTATCCAACAGAAACCAATTTGAAAGATAACGGTTTGCTATTTTTGGAGGCAACGGACGCATTTCTCCACTAAATATGCGCCTGAAAACAATTAATACTCATGGAATCGTATCTGTTAACCTACAGAGAATATCCTGGACTGCATAAAACTTATAATGCCTGTCTTAAGTACTCTGATGTCCTGGTTTTCATCCGTGAAGTTGGGGCACCATCGATATATACTGGGAGAGGTAGCATATCTCATTCTTTCTGAAAATATTGAAAACGGTTGGGGACAATAAGATAAGATCCAATTAGAACACGCACACAAACTGTAGTGAGCTCCTGGGTGGGGAATATTGATCAAACATATCATACAGACGTGGATACCGCTTGAAATATTTGGAGCTATGGACAGGACTAGATAGGACCTGCAATCCTAGTAATTGTGTTGTAAAGTTCGTTGCTGAACCTTTTACCTGAAGAGCTATTACTGCCTGTATTTTGGAGGCTCCTAGGGCAGGAGAGCAGATGCAACGGTGTAGTTTGAGATCTTTGGTTGTGCGGATGATTTAACCATTGTGGTATCAGACTTTGATCTGTTCAGTCATTTTTTAAGTTACAATCAAAACTTACAGATTGTAATAAAATGGTGCGCGTTGTGTGAAAAATGGAATTATTTCACCAAATAATACAACTAAGCATGAACATGAGAGTAAAGTGACCCCTTACGCCACTAAGAGGGATTGTCTTTAATAATTATATTGAATGCGCCAGTACTGCTATAGAGCTCATAATCTCCCATACATTGCACGCCATATGTGTTACGATTGCTGCAGTTAAACTGGACATTCTTTGATCGTTTTATAGGGAGGCTCATTTTTGTTGACAGTACGCTATGCAATATTGCAAGGCACTGCGGGACTGATATGTAGGTATAAAAGGTGGATTATAGTCTTTTCTAACATTGCATAACCAACCATCGCTCTATTGGTCCTCACAGTTCCCCGAGACCTATTCAATACCACCTAATGTTGAAACTATCGTAACTACTAACCTACAGAAAACATCATATTCAACAATAGATTAGAACTGTGGATCCGAGCAGAAGGAATTGTCTTTTACCTCAATTGTCAGTACCCAGCTCTTGCTATGGAGGGGTACAATATATTGATTTGTCATTTCCTATCGTTTTTAACTGAAGTCTTGAGGCTAATAATAACTGCAAAAGCAATATTTATTTTGGATTTGATATTCGATTTCCTAAAGAGATCGTTCGATTGTCAGCTGAGATACAAATTACGATTACAATAAGTCTAATATCAGTTATAAGTGCTCTAAAGAGAATCGGGAACATGACCTAACCTTACTTAATATCATTGGGAGCCCTGTTAGTTTCATAGATAGTGTGCTAGACTGTTAATGTCATGGGTTCGGGAAAGATTCTATCTTCAGAAATATAAAATACATGCAGGCGGCTGTATTAAAATGTATTCAACTACACTACGTGTACATACCATTATGACGCATTAATACACTGTGCTGTGGATTGCGTATAATACGTATCTGACGATCAGGATGCTGTGGTTCACCATATTCGCCGCCAATATCTTTTGGCAATTGCCATAAAGCACTGCGTTCTTCTAGATTATCACGCGGAAAATATAGAGGAGCTAATACCTCATATATGCCCCGCTCATGGGGACTAACACAAAATATCACGATTTGTGTGGTGAATTTATCCAAATAACGGCGTATGGTTCCTGAAATACAAAGAATTGGAATTTAGAAATATCTTTTAAGGATTAAAAGGAATGCAAATTTCAAAGTATACTTAATGCAATATGAGCGGCTAGATCAGCTGGAAATGTCTTTTGATTGATGCTGATATTGCAGACAGCTATTGATTTTAAATTCAGTTCTTTGGCTTTACATAAAACGTTCCTATCAAGGGGATAAATTAAAATTATAATTTTAATATTTAATTTAATTTAATTTAATTTATTTACTTACCTATAACAACAATGTAAAGTATTTTCGGCTGCTGTTTTAAATTTTTCTTTATACGCAGGACCCACTGTATGTAGTACATAACTAGCGGGTAAATTGTAGCCCTTTGTTACGCGTACTTCGCCAGTGCGGCATTCTGTAATAAAATTAATATTAATTCATGTATTTGAGATAAACAAGGAATGTCAGTATTGAAGCCATGGTAATATTTGTTGCATTAGGCAAGCTTCGTTTTAATATAGAAAAGTTTAAAAAAAATGCGTCGTATGCCATTGTAAAGATTTGATCGCTTTGCTTGACCACTCGCTAAAAAGTCAATGAACTTATGGAAAATTTTTTAAAAGACAACCTAAATAAGCAACGAAGACGTTTGGTAGGAATTCAAATTCGTCATCAAACAGTTATCAAACATTTGAAGAAAGCTAAATACACACAGAAAAGTTCAATGTAAGAAAGAGATCATGGACAAAGCAAGGTAAAGCTTCACAAATGTTGACAAAGCCAGGATAGACACGAAGAGAGTTATAGCTTTGTGGCTAGAGACATTGGAAGGGTTCCTACGATAGGTTCTGTTAACATTTAACAAGTTTGATGCAAGTAATTCAATTCAAATCGTCAAGATAGATCAACTGATCACAACGATAATCAGGAAGTCAATGAGGAACAAAAGTCTAACGAATCACATGATAATGGTTGAGGTCAATTAGAACCTGGTATTACTTTCCCTGGGAACTTTAATTAAATCAAAATCGATCAGGTTGTGTACATGGTCGTACCGATCAGGCAAAAATAAAAAGTCTTTATGCTCGAAATTCAAGGCAGCGCTTCTTCTAGGCAAATTTTTGAATGACAATGACACTTCCATGCTAAACAATCACTTTTTTGGATGCACGGGTTATCTACAAACACTTCAGGGTTTTATGAGCTGCATATGCGATAACTTTGCATGCTAACTTAGCCACCACTTGGAAAATGAGTTTCATTCTTGATGAAAATTGTGTGCAAAAAATCTGAATTAAAGGACTGTTGCTCTAGCATCCAATTGGCAAATTCCAATTCAAAATATGCCATACTTAACCGTAAGATAGGCCCAATTAGTGAGAATGCTAAGGAATAAACAAATTCCGATTAGATTGAGGTTAGAGGACGTGTACTTGCCAATTGAGACAAGTACAGTAACCGGAGGTCAAGTTGGCCCATTAAACAAACGCCCTAAAGGGGAGATGATAACAGAGGAGATAGCGAAAAAGGAGAGAAAGTAGAAAAGGGAGAATAAGGAAACAGAGGAGTTACACAAACTAACATAATACGCATGAGAGCTCGACTACGCTATTAAGGCACTAGCACTTCTCAACCATCTCAAACTAATAATGAATCTATGGAGAGCCTTGATGTCGGCTCTCGACACAGAATTAAAACCTTCAAAGAAGCGCCTGCCAAGGGTCTTCAACCTCAACCTACTAAGGGCTGGACAGTTGCAGAGGAGGTGTTCGATAGTCTCCAACTCCTTCTCAACGCAACATACCCTGCAATAGTCTATCTGGAATCTCGCAATGCCCCATAATAAAAGCTTCAAACAGTTTATAGCAATTTTTATTTCACTCTCAGAGTTTTTGCCAGAAATCTGCTGAGAGGAAGTCGCCTAAGAAATACTTTTCGTAATTTGTCTTGATGTCTGGCCTGGGGCTCGAACCCTGGCTTTACGTCTAATAAGCCAACACACTACCTATTAGATTACAGCGACCCCTTGCCATGATCCGTTAGTAGAGGGCTTGATATAACACGAGCTCAGGATGAAACTGGTCAGTTCCCTTAGTGGCACGTTCGTCACCATGCCCAGATTTTCAAACGTTCTGATGTTTAAATGTGATGACATCTGTTCTGAAGTGCGGGGTACCCTTATAAAAGGAGTTGTACCGGTTCCGTTTCCTAGGCCATTGGTTTAATTCTTCAAAGAATTTTTTATGATAAGTCAAATATACAAGGGAGCTACGTAAAGCGTAGTGCATTAACTACATGACATACATAAATGTGTTGAATGAAATTTACCTCTTATATTATGTGTTAAATCTTCTTTTAATTGATTACCGGCTACATTTAGAATACGTTCCGATATAATATTGCTTTCAGTTAAAGTCTCATCGGTTGTATTGGTAATGGCGTCCACTTCCAAAGTGGTTATATCGCCATCCCTGGAAAATAACAGAAAGAAATTATAAAATCGTCCCTTAATTGGAAACCACGTTTTGGCTCTACCATAATATAAAACGATTATTGACATCACGGGATATGGGAAAGGGACTGCAATTGTGACGGGGGCCTCCTAAAGTTGAATAATCGGTTATTGGCAGTCTTGTATCTTGTTTGGCAGAACCACCCCAGGTGGATAGATTTTCTGGTTTAATTTTCTGCAAAGACATAAAATAACAATTGAAATAGTTATTAAATAAGTATGTTTGTTTTTAATCTATTTAACTGGGTTTACATACACAAAACGCTGTTCCTAACGCTTTGAAGTCCTCATTTGAATTTGTGTCCAGTCGCATGTTGATTGATGGTTGTTTTTGCTGTAAAATCATAAGAAAAAAAGAGAGGAAAACATATAAGAGAAGTTTAAATAAAGTAAAGAATTTAAATTTAAAAATAAATTGTTAAAAAATATCTCCTTCAAATGCCTTTAATTGTTAAGGGAACCTGTGATGTTTTTCTTTTTAATTTCCGTTAAATTGAAACTTTAATGCTTCACGTCAAAAAGAGAGAGCGAGAGAAAGCGAAAGAAAAAAAAAACATGAAAGTTTATGAATAAAGTGGTTTGTGGAAACTGTGGCTGTATGAGTGTGAAACAGTTGATAAATTGTTTTAAACTTTTCTTACACCAACACACACACACACAGACTCTATAAAACATATTTTATTTCCTCTACACTAATACAGTTTCACACATTTATTATGAAAGGGGGCAAAAAAGAAAGTTTACATGGAACCACATGCTTCTGTACGCATACACACAAATATATACACATACGTATAAGCATTAAAAAACATTTAGTCATTTACTGACATACAGTTGTGGTTAGAGGAATAGAGACAAGTGTTCTGTTTTTAATTTTTTAATGTAATTTTAAAAGATTTTCAAAATTTAAAATCATTTAATTTAATTTTAATGAAATAAAGATAAAAAGCAATAGGCACGATAGACATATTATTAAGGTCCATTGGAAGTTCATAGTCCATAGGAGCCCAGAAAACCGGAATTAGTTTATCAGTGATGGCAAAGTGAAAAACCCTTGAAAGAGGTAAAGATTGTAATCACATGGACCAAGTAATTTTGCATAAAACAGTTTGCTAAGATTCCTCTAAAGCCTCCGAAAAGTAAGAATTCACAGTGCGATGGTTAAAGAAGCATGGCGAAAGAAGTATGGATAATTATAAAGGAAGAGTGAGAGCATTATGTGTACAAGATTTACTTTAAGCCAGTCGCTACGCAATTTTCACATCCTACGCACTGTTTTTGTTTGTATACAAATGCGAACTTACTTCATTGATCACTGTATTCCTTTAGCCGGAATCCCAACCTAGCTTATCACACCACCTATGTTGTATGTGTTAATTTTAATTATGTGTCCTAGGGTCCAAAAATCAATGTCCACTCCGAACGACAGATTTGTGAAACTTTTCATGTCAATTTATTCATTTTTACAAGAAGACAGCTGGTAGTTTGACCATGAGCTCTCGCCTTATAAGCTAACATACTGTTACGCAAATCGAAACGACCTAATATTAACGACCTAACAACAAAAACGACAAAAAAAAGCACACGATACAAATACACACTAACACTAAGAATACAATGAACGTGTTGATTATCTAAAGCTGTACACACACATATGTACAACGAACCTGGTTGCGCCTGGTACCAACAATAACATGTATGTGACAAAAAGGGATGGACAACGTAAGCAAAGTACACAAACAACAATGTATTGGCAATAGACCTCTCGAGAAGGCGAGATCACGAACCTTCCACTTCAAGAATGTTCGTTAGACTGGTTGTATCGGACTATAAAAGGGCTGGACAAAGTAGGCAGCAGTCAGTAAGAATTCAGTCAGCCTTGTGTGAAGTTGCGTGTGAATAAAATAAGTCGTAGCTGTAAAGATCTAGCGAATAATTGTGTGAAATAGTTAATAATCAGATTATTATTGTTTTATCGTTAAGTTGTATACGGTGGCGTACAAAAGTAGTGTAAAGAATAAAAAGAGTTAAACTGAAATTAAACACATATTTGTTTTTACTTTGTTTGCAATTAACGAACTTATATTTAAACGTTTTTAAAAAGGTAGAAGCGTAACAATACCAACGACTAGCCTATAGCGGCTTCAATATGTAATCGCGAGAAAAAAGTGAAAAGAATAATCGAAGAATGTATAGAGATGAGCCATGGAAGCCTTTCAGGAGATGTTAGGCATCAGAGAGGTAAATATTTGCGCTTTTATCGATATAGAAGGCGCACTTAATAACACTTCTCACGGGATTGCGTAGAGGGAATTGAAAAAAAGGGTTACAGACCCTTTATACCCGGATGGATGACAGGAATACTATACACACGATCTGCGGAAACAAACGCAGGGGAACGAAGTAATAAGGACTTATCTCAATAAAAGTTTGCTCACTTAAAGGGTGAATGAATTCTTGACGCAAGTGTATACCAAGAATATGTAGAAAATATTGGATATGGAACCCAATGCTTTGGATGTATAACACGGTTGACTGGGAATATGTTTTCAGACCAACTCTCGGGAGATGTACCCTATTCGTGCAGTTCATTGTGTTGGAATGCAGGAAAGATAATTTATAAGAGAAAGGAAAGAGAGGGTAGTGGTAAGTATGACCTATGGGGCCAGTTTTTGGGCAGGCAGAAGGAAAATGGAGACAGCCCAGAAGAAGTTGGATTAAATACAAGTACTGTCATGCGTTAGTATAACCAGTTCAATGAGAGCCTTTAAGTTATTTCTTCAAGCTTAGAAATAATTATTCGATGCTAACTTTAAGGAAAACAGCTGATAAGGGTTCGAAATATAATCATTTGATCATTGGTTGGGTAACACAAGCTAAGTTTGTTAAAATTCTAACAGTACTGATGAACTAACAGATGTCAGGTGATAGAAGTAATGCTGCTTTATCAGTTGAGAGGCTGGAAATTGAAAAGTAACGAACTTATTGATTCCCTCTTCTAGAATTTATAAGTTTCCCCATAAGACACAAGAGAATTAATAAACTAGTTAAGGTTAATCAAGCCATTTATTTTATTTATGCTTTGTTATCATATTAAAATCACTCACCCCCTGGACTATATAAGAGGGGCATTCGATTTTGCTTTTCTTTCAATTTTAAATTAATTTTTATAAGCATGTTTGCAATTATCTGCTCAAAACTTTCTAAGTATGTATGCACATGTATGTACATGGGTATGTATGAATATGTGTGTGTGTGTGTCTAATATTAATTAAATGACAAATTCTTAACTTTTCATAGCCTTTGCTTTGCATAAATTTAATAACCTCTTTAAAATAAATTTAATTATCATGTTATTTAATGTGTTTAAATGCTTTTCCTTAGAAAATTTCAATTAATTATCAACACTGTTGCATGTTCAGCAAAATGAATTTGAAAATTTACCGCCCTCCCCCAAACCATCTTTCAAGTGATAAAACTGAACATCGTAGAATAGCCAAAAACCCAACCGTTGCAACCAAACCGAACCAAACCACAGCTAGCTAAGCAACCAGCCAACAAGCAAACCAAACCAAACCAATCAAACCCACCGAAACTGATATTTTGAAAACAAAAACGCCTTAAGTTATGCAGCAAGTTTGTGCAGTAAAGAAACAATGTTGTCGTTTGCCGTTACCGTACTAACAACGCAGCTAACGATGAATGCTGAACGATGAACGACAGACGACACAATGTCATTATTAAAGTTTTGCATGAATAGAGGTACACACATACCAACACACATGTACTCTGCTTTAAGTGGCATACGTATACTAAACGAGAGCGATAACAACATGGGCATGAATGTATTGTTTTGTTTATGGTTTTTCGAAAGGTTGAGAGTACACACACATACAGCTGCTGTGCATTATATTGTTTGGTATTTAAAAGAACATCCTTCACACACAAACACAGAAACATTCTCGTGCATTTTTGTTTGTATTTTGTTTAATGCATAGATTTTTATGTCATTGTTAATGTTGCTGTTATTGTTGTTGTTAATGTTTATTTTTTTATGTTTTTCGCTGTTGTGTATTATTGTTCATCTTTTCCACTTGTTGTTATTGTTGTTTTTCGTGCTTTTTATAAAGGATTTTCTATTAAAAATCGCTAAAAGGTATGCCACAGAAATAAACATGGAAAATACTTAGTATTTTTTCGTTTTCTCTCCCTCTCGTCCTTTGTGTAGTTTTTTCTTTAAATAACTGAAGGACCTTTTCTTTAACAAAAAACAAACTTTTATAGAGAATTTCTTTCTTTTTCATCTCTTAATGCAACATAATGAAAATTGCATACAAAGTTTTTTTAAATGGTACAGTTTTTTTCATTTTAAATGTCACTAGTTTGGCTTGAGAAAATTCCAGGAATTTGATTAAAATTTCTTGAAAAGAAAATTCATTCAATATTTTTAACAAATATTCTATGAACTTCATTTGTAATACGGGGAAAATAGTTGTATTTTAAATTTCATTCTGCTGAATGTACATTAGCAATGGTAATTGAATTTTCCATAGAAAATATTATAAAAACGTTAAATAACATTGAGAATTAAATTTATTTAAAGGGGATACTCAATTTAGGCAAGACAACGTCCTAACTTTTACAATTTAATTAATATTAGACGAATAAGCTCATCTAGTTACGCTTTAGCTAATTATTTAGAAACTCTTAAGCAGATATTTGCAATGTTTTTCCCATTTTCAACACAAAAACTCATGGTACGACTTTCCAACATCAAAACGCTACAGATAGGCGGCGGGTTTTCTAGATTGTTTACTAGGATTGCCAATAAGGATGAGGGATTTTAAGCAAGAGGCACAAAAGAATTGTTTACAGTATGCTAACAAGACTGGTGGCTTGGTGATCTGTATCAGTGCTTGACTACAAATCACTTCATATTTGAATACGGCCTTAAAGCCTTAATTTCCTGTCTCTTTATGGAGTTATGTTCGGATGGACTGTAATCAAGAAAAATTGCAATGTGAAGCTGCTTGATTAAGTGAAAAGCTCTGTTGCAATACAGTTCATGTGCATCACTAGTTCAAAGGCCGTCTTGGCTAGGCCTAATTGGCTTTAATCTAGTTTACTGGCAAGACAACTTGGTGTATTTGTTGCAATGTAACTAATTGTCCTGAATTTCAAGCAGGGAAGATAGGACTTGCTAGAGAAGGTACGCTCTTACCGTATACCAAGCCACACTTATACCTTTGTCAGGCTGTCCTTTAGGCAGAGGAATTTATTGGTCACTGAGTAATACTTAAATTGATTTGCAGGGACATCTGTATCAGTTCTCATGCAACATAATAGGTAGGCATGCAGTTACATACATACATATGTACATAACTGGCCATTACAACCCTTTAGTCAGGATTACGGCCTAGCTTCTCACATCACCAATGTTGTGTGCGTTAATTTAATACGTGAGTGGCGGGACCTACAGTTTAACGTCGACTCCGAACGATAGATTTTTGAGCCAGATTCTGGCAGCCAGAAATCTGCTGAGAGGAAATCTTCATCTAGGATTTTTTTTCATATTTCGTTTTGATGCCTAAACTGGAATACGAACCCGGGCTTTACGCCTAATAAGCCAACACACTACCTATTAGGCTACGGCGACTTCAGGCATGCAGTCATTTATTTCCAAGTGGATTTTGATGAGTTTCTATATCGAGGAAGGAGGAAGGGAGTTTTATTTTTTTATTTGTTTTTGTGGCTCGAGTTAGACTTTTCTCTTTGTTGGCACAGACTTTCTTTATAGTCCAACTGAGCCATTATTGCTTAATACATGATACAAAGATACAAAGTACTGATCATTCTGACTACATATCATAATTTATGCATATTTATGGATTTCTTTTTACAACCACTAATAGGTTAGGTTAGGTTAGAGGACGTGTACTTGTTAATTAAGACAAGTACAGTACCCGGAGGTCGAATTGACCCATTGTACAACGTCCTAGTTGCTCACACCACTTATGTTGTGTGTGTTAATTTTATACATGAGTGGCGGGACCTACAGTTTAAAGTACACTCCGAACGACAGATTTTTGTGAAACTTTTTCATGGCAATTTTATTTCAACACTCAGAGTTTTTGGCAGAAATCTGCTGAGAGGAATTCGCCGAAGAATTGCTTTTTGTATTTTGTTTTGATGTCTGGCCTGGGGCCCGAACCCTGGCTTTACGTCTAATAAGCCAACACACTACCTACTAGACTACGGCGACTTCTACTACCACTAATAATTCCAACAATTTCTTTTCGAATAAAACTGAAAAATGATTTAAATTTTTCGAACAAACCTCGTATTTTTTTCTTCAATAGAAAATAATTTACTTGTTACTGCAGGTTATTTCTTTCATGGAAAAGAATTTTAAAAAAAGAAAATATTTCGAATGTAAATTTAATAACTATCCGTACACCCATGCATTTTTCCTTTCTTTTCCTTTTTCATACAAAATATTTTAATTAACATTTTAGATTTTCTATTGCAATCTCTGATTGGATTCTTAATAACTGTAGGCTGTTGCTTGCCACTGCTTTCCATTAATAAAAAAAACTGGAGAGAGAAAAAAAGGAAAAAAATGAATTTGAATTTCATGTTAAAAAACATTCGAACAAAAGCATATCAGATACACTCGTATAACAAAAGAATAGTAACAGCAGTTGCTATTGCTGGTGCTGGTGCTTTGTGCAGTTGTCGGTGGCAATGCAAATGGATTTTCTTTTTTCAATAACAAATTTTCTTGCCACAGGGAAATTGTAATGGTTTCTTGAAATTCTATTTTATTTTCTATTTTTTTTTTGGGAAGATGTTGCATGTTGTTGAAAAGCATTGAATGAGTGAGCGAGTGAGCGAGTGAATGAATGAATGTCTGAATGCTTGGGTATGCCCTAAATGGCAAGAAATATTAATTCATTCATATTTTCAAACAAACAAACAAACACAAGTAAACTTTTCCTCACAACACATTTTATTATCGTTGGAGGCTTTTGTATGCTGGCAAATAGAAAACTGCATGAAGAAGGAATGAATGAGCGAATGAATGAATGATTGTGTGCTAGGGAGAGAGGATAAATTTGTGGCAATAATTTTTAGGGTACCATTAAAATGTTTTTTTGAACAATTTAGATATGAAAAACCCGCATGCCTACAAACCCACATCTCATATGTATATAGCCAGCTCTGTACCCGTGTATTGTAAGTACTTTTTAATATTGCTTGGGTGTGTGTGTCCAAAAGGAAGACCATGAGCAAAATTTGTGTTTTCTGCCAATATTACAGCATAGAACATTCCTCCCATGAGATGTTTCGTAAAAAGTGTTCCCAATGGTGCTGTTAGAATTGCTAGTTTTACACATACCCCTGCGTATGTATGTACATATACTTTTACATGAGCTAGTCAATGCTTTATCTATTAAAGTAAGTATTAATGGGTGGTAGTACAGGCCTGAGTCAGAGTACATTTATAGATTTGCTACTCAAATTGATGGGGAATATGCAAAATTATAAAGAGTTTTAGCAAAGAACTCTTTCTTTGTAATGTTTTATAAATAAATGTGTATAAAAAAATGGTAAAGAAATACGAATAAAATATAAAGAGTTTCGAAAAACTATTTCTTGGAATTCAAAAACATACATAACATAATTGGTCATTAAATCCCTTCAGTCAGGATTACGACCTAGTTTCTAACACCACTTATGTTGTGTGTGTTAATTTTATACATGAGTGGTGGGACCAACAGTTTAAAGTCGACTCCGAACGACAAATTTTTGCGAAACTTTTCATCGCAATTTTATTTACTCTCAGATTTTTTGCCAGAAATCTGCTGAGAGGAAGTCGCCCAAGAAGTATTTTTGTATTTTTGTCTTGATGTCTGGCCTGTGGCTCGAACCCTGGCTTTACGTCTAATAAGCCAACACACTACCTACTAGACTACGGTGACTTGGAATTCAAATTCAAATCAAGAAATAATCAAGAAAATCCATAATCCAAGGTAATCAGAGAATTGTAATCTGCTGGCCGGGCACTGTAGACTTGAAGGACAGAAGTCCAATATATAGATTCTGGGCTAAGAGGAATGAGCTATACGAACACATACTTTGAACCATTTCAAGAGGAAACAATTGAATGTTTATCCATAAGAGGTATTGAGTAGTCGTCGTAGCCTACTAGGTAGTGTGTAGGTTTATTAGACGTGAGGCCTCGGTGCAAACCCCGGGTCAACATCTCTAACTAAACGAAATATGAAAAATGTTTCTTCGGCGACTTCCTCTCAGCAGATTTCTGGCAAAAACTCTGCAAGTAAATAAATTTACAATGAAAAGTTTCTCAAAAATCTGTCGTTCGGAGTCGACTTTAAACTATAGGTCCCGCCAGTCATGTATAAAATTAACACACAACATAAGTGGTGTAAGAAACTAGGACGTAATCTTCACTAAAGTGTTGCAATGACCAATTATGTATGTATGTAGTGGAATAAAAGTGGAGCTATTTGATTTCAGTGTGAAATATTCAGAATTTATGAGAAAACACGCGTATATTTTCCGAACGGAAGTGTACGCCTTCAAACGAAGTGCCCAACTTGGACTGGAACTACAAACAAATGGTCCTAGCAATACTATCTGGCAGTCAAGCTGGCATTTTAAGTACTCGTTTCGTATAACATAGACTAGAGAATAGTAGGGTTACACTTTGCTGGATCATGAGAGAATCGAAGATAATGAGCAGGCAGATGAGTTAGCTTAAGGGGAAGTTCACACGCCACTGACAGGGCCAAAGCTTCCGTAATCCTCACTAAAGGATTATTATGTATGTATGTAGTCATTGAGTTGCTCTTAATGGCTCCAAACAACATCCTACTCCTGTCAAAGCAACAGAATTGAGGGTGATATAATAGGGATACCCTGTATATGGTAGATTGCGCGAAGTACAATAGATTAGGATTCTGGTACTCTGCACGGCAATTGATATCCAGAAGTTAGGCATCAGTTCCAAGAGTTCATGAGCAGAATGTTAGAAAATTCTTGCAGGAATCAATATTTTAATACCAGGCATGTTCGCTTGCTTTTTAACTTGTTACTCCTGCCATAAACCTTTTCAAAGAATTACAAAATAACATGCGTTCAAACACCAGTAATCGCTGTAAGATTGCAATTAAATCTGAACATTTCTTATAGCGGCAGAAACCCCGTCTTGGCGAGACTTGGAGGTTTAGCTGCTCTGCTAGTGATAGATTTGGTGTCAGAGCTTTATTATCAACAATCGAACAGCTTCCTATAAGACTGTTACGAACGAAATACGTGTAGTCAGGACAAAGCTAACCCATACACGTTGACAGTGATTTGCGTAAAACTGCAGCAGTTGGATGGATCGTGGCAATGTCCTGTTGAAACCAAATACCATTCAGAGCATAATCTTCAATTGCAGTTGTTGATTCGCCATTTTGTACGCCCATAGCACTCTGCATTGCAGGGTTATTTTTAACAGAACGAGTTTCTTCAAATTTCTTTGACAATTCCTTGTATGGTCGATCGATTATGCCAATCACAATCACACTGTAATGCACAAAAAGTGCTTACGTTGGTTTCATCACTTTTGTATTCAGTTTTCTGTTGATAAAGGCTCCATAAGACGATCGTAAATGGCTCACCTATCACTAAATAAATAGCACTTCAGATGGCTAACAGCCTTGCCAGATTTATGGTTTTAAAATCGCAAAATGGCGGGTTTTTTTTGTAATAAAACAAGGAAAAGTAAAGCCTCAAGTGTTAGATAATATCCACATGGAGATTACTTCGATTCAATTTGAAATCCAGAGGCCAACTATTTTGAAACAATTTCAAACGTTATGTGAACTGCAATCATTTTTTTTCTGCTCGCAATTACAAGCAATTACTCGCGAATTATTTCCTTTAAATTTCTGTTTGACAAGATAATGATTGCATGTCCGCTTTTAAAAATAAAACGACAAACAACTACAAAAAAAAAACAAAACAAAATAATAAACAAAGAGAGCAGGAATAATGTATCCAACGTACTGGTGGTGATGGTGGTGGATGGTGTGGTGTGGTGTTGTGCTTGTGGTGGCAGTGTCAGTGAATATGGTGACTCGTTGCTATTAAAATTGTGTATAACCTTGACGATGGCAACAGTACTCTATGTGTGTACGCGAATATCAGAATTAAACAAAAAGGATTCACTTGTTTTTTTTTTGTTTTGTTTTGTTTTCATACGCAAACCTGCAAAGCTGTGAACATAAACAAAAGCATGCGAATGACTGAGTGAGTGAGTGTGTGTGTGTGTAAACAAAAACCACTCGCCTATACCGCCGCCTTCAACTACGATTGACTGCTGCATGCAGCTTGGAATAGAGAAAAATTGCTTGGCTTTTATATATGTGCTCAGGTATAAATTTAAATTTAAATTATAATCATGTAGATTCGTTGTTTTTTTTTGTTATTTTTATTATTATTTCGCAATTTTTTTTGTTTTTTGCTATTATCGTAAGCAGTCGGAAGACTGGAAACAAGTAGAGCTGCATGGACTAAAGAAATATGCTATAATGGGGTGTACTTTGAACAATTTTGGACTAAAATTAATACAAAATTATATAAGATATCCTTATCCTGTTGCTCTGTTGAACTATAAGATGCTGATCTGTGTTAGTATCGATAATTCTGTGCCTAGTACCCAGATGTTTCCTTCATTAGTGGCGCATAGAATCTATACATTGAGGCTGAAGTGATGCCTATTCTGAACAAGTGTTTCATGAGTGTACAGAGCTCGTTCAGAACCCCGATTATTATTCTAACGCTACTTTTGTATAGCCTGATATATAACTCAAATCTCTTCCTATTCTATTAACCCATCAAAAGTTTGGATTGCATCAACTCAGAGAAAAAGATTCTTTGTCTGCTTCCATCATTCTTGACCCGAGTATATCCTTCCCGACAGAAAGTTTCTGTCTCAGCTAGTGGTATGTGAGCTTCTCCTTTCGCGAACTCATCTACCTGCTCATCATCTTGGATTCTCACCTGATCTAGCAAACGGATAGTAGGGTCTCGAGTCAAAATTATACGAACCAAGTACTCAAAATAACAGCTTAAATGCCAGATAGTATTGCTAGGACCCTTCGTTTATACGTCCAGTCCAAGTTGAATTGGGTACTGCTTTTGAAGGCGTACATTTCCGTCCTGAAAATATACGCGTGTTAGCCCCATGAATTCTGAATATTTCACACTGGAACCAAACAGCTCCCCTTTATTCCACTACATACATACATAATTGATCATTGCAACACTTCAGTCAGGATTACGACCTAGCTTCTCACACCACTCAAGTTGTGCGTGTTAATTTTGTACAAGAGTGACGGGACCTATAGTCGCCGAAGAAATATTTTTTCGTATTTCGTTTTGTTCGAGATGTCTGACCTGGGGTTTCAACCGTGGCCTCACGTATAATAAGCAACACACTTCCTACACCACTACACTATGGCGCCTATTCCACTATCTAGCACAATGTCGCCTCATTGTGTTGCCCTCGTTTTCTTGCAAAATTGTAGAGTTTACTGATTCCGTCCAGGGAACACAACAAACTATCAGTCACGCGATTTGTTAGGCCACAATGCTATCTATCTAACATTAGACTTGTCCCCCGTTATGCTCACCATAGTTTACATAGCACTGGTGCTCATTACCACGTGCAATGAACTTCAATCCAATAGAGTCTCCAGCGAACTCTGTATTATTGTGCCCAACGATGACGTAATGTGTCACAACCGGCCTGACTATCACGGTATATATATTCTTGAGTTGCACCTCCAAGATTTTTCGGCACGCGTTCTGTGTATTATTAGGACATGGCCCATATGACACATGGCCCATATGACATATAAAGTTTACTGTCAATGCTTTGTCCTGTATATAGTAAAATGGCGAGGAGATAATAGCGTTAAAGAGATTTTTAATGATCCATCAGTTGGGTAGAAAGGGGGGTAAGTTCGAGGACTTGCGTAGCCACAATGGCAAATGCCAAACTACGCGGTGGTTGAGTAGTTACCTTCTCGAGTTTAATTGGTATGTTTTTTTTATTAAATTGTTCACTTTCTATTTGATAAGCGACTCTTCAAAGACCCCGTACAATAGGTTTTAAAACCACGATGTTTATTTTAAATATTGTAGGGTGCATACTACATGTTTATATGTTAAACCAACAACAACAACAAGAAAAAAATCTCATTATGAAAATAAATAACAGACGAAGAGGTAAAAAAGGAAGGAGCACAGTGTTTAATTATGAAAAACGTTCATTTAAAGTAAAGGAGACCAGAATGAAATGAAATACACTTTTTGAGTCATAAAATACAAAGGTAAAGAGGCAGGCAGAGGGGGTTAAGGGGGGCGTTAAATGAATCATTTTAAAACAGTTTCAGTCGTAATTAAATATTTAAACGAAATGAAACAAAATTAAAAGAAAAAATAGTAAAACGAAATTACAACAGGAACTGTGATACTAGAACTGTGACTGTGACTGTGTCAGCTTTATTGATGGCACGACTATTTTTAAATAAATTTTTAAAATTTATTTTTATTTTGGTTTGCAAATGAGACATAATTTTGAATGCAAATTGCAAAGATAGCTAGTGAGTATGAAGAAGAGTTATTTTTATTTTAATTTTCTTTTGTTATTATTTTTCTAATCCTGTCCCTGAAAGGGTTAATTGCGAGACAATGAACGCATTATTACTTTTCTCACCTGTGTTTAGCACATTTAACATCTACGGCCATAAAATTTAACACCAAAAACCTTTTTTGTTTTCTATTTGCTTAACAAGATGACGAAGACAATGAACGAAATAGATAAAGTTTTGAATCACAATACAAATGGCGCGATAAGCTTTAACTCTAAAGATGCCGTCAGCTATGTATGTGACATGATCTCCACATTTTGTCAACTGAATAGAGGAATAGAAGAAGAATAAGGGAGCCCTCTATTCACAAAGGCAATTCATTTTGCGGATATTAGGCGGTTTATTTATTTTTTGAATAAAAGTGAAACAAGTTGACATGTTACTTGTAATAAACTAGGCAAATATTTAAATTAATTTATTTAAAAAGAAAATCTAAAGATCACGACTCAGGCACAACAACAAGGTATTTATTTTTAAAAAATATTAAATAAAATTAAAAGATAAATAAATAATTTATGAAATCATCGCTTCTTTTTTTTTACAGAAATAGAGATATCAGCGTCGTCATTATCATCATCATTATTTAATTTAACAAAAAATAAACAAATTTAAATAAAAATTAACAAAAAAAAAAAGTAGCCAGAAACGACGATGACAAAACTTTATTTATTCATATACGACGTTGTTTCTACGTTTTATTTTTAAAAAATTTATTAATTTTTGTTTATTTTTTTGTTAAATAAAATATTGAAAATATTTAATGAACAAATAATTGTTTAACAAATTAATAAAAAAAACTCAAATAAATAATTAATAACTAAACAAACATTAATCATTAGAGATTATGAATAATAATTTTTAAATTACAAAATTGCTTTAAAATAAACAGAATACCAACAGGAACTGTTCAAGGGAAACATATGCCTTTTAATGATCTCGCTGTTCTGCCTATAGTCGGATATATTAAATTCCTAGAGTAAGTTGCTAGTCTAGTATATACTGTTGACTTATGAGACGAAATCCCATGGTTCTACCCAAAAACAAAAATCAGAAACAAAAACAAACAAAATATCAGAAACAAACAAAATATCAGAAAATATTTCTTTCGGCAACTTCTTCTAGTAGTCTTTTGGCAAAAACTCTGTAGAGTTAATAAAATTGTCATGAGAAGTTTCGCAAATCCGTCTTTTCGGAATCGACATTGTAGTTCCCTCATGTATTAAATTAACGCACACAATCACGAAAGGTGTGAGAAGCTAGGTTGTATTCCTGACTAAAGGGTTGTATTTAGCCATTAAGTAAGTATCTAAGATGACATAGGCTTATGTTAGGTTAGGTTAGAGGACGTGTACTTGTCAATTAAGTCAAGTACAGTACCCGGAGTTCGAATTGACCCATTGTACAACGTCCTAGTTTCTCACGCCACTTATGTTGTGTGTGTTAATTTTATACATGAGTGGTGGGACCTACAGTTTAAAGTCGACTCCGAATGACAGATGTTTTGAGAAACTTTTTCCTGGCAATTTTTATTTACTCTCAGAGTTTTTGCCAGAAATCTGCTGAGAGGAAGTCGCCGAAGAAATACTTTTTGTGTTTTGTCTTGATATCTGGCCTGGGGCTGGAACCCTGGCTTTACGTCTAATAAGCCAACACACTACCTAGACCACGGCGACTTCGTGACAAAGGCTTCCTAACGTCACTCTAAAATTTGCAAACTCTTTCCTCTCATCCCAATATGCAGTTTGTTGCAGATGGGATTCCATAAGATGAATTCAGAAAAATTTCAGTGGTACCACAAGGTTCTATTCGATCTAACTATTTTTCCTATTTTCTCTTCTTTACTTCCAATTCTAAACACTTTTTAGCAGATGACAATAATATTTGTTATTAATATTCTTTAGATCGTTGACCAAGCCCTCTAGAGTGTCTAATCCCACCTACAGGCAAGCTCCGTATTATGTCTTCACAACATATTAATTCCAATATCGAGGCCATATATAATATCTTCTAAAGGGAATTCTGAACTTTGACAGTTAATAACGGTCATCATGTTGAAGCTGCGTTTGTCAAATTGGTTGTCCTTCATTCAAACTGTTTTGCCTAGTCACCATGGACGACCATAGACGACGACATGTGTCTATGAATCGGCTCTGAGGAAGTTCGCAACTGACATTAATTTTCATTGAATAGTCATCTACAGCGATGCGGCCCATTTCTAAATGAAAAGGTACGCGAACAAACAAAATTGTCGAATTTAGAACGATATCAACCCATATGAGATGCAAGAACACTTTATGCATTCTGAAAAAGTCACTGTTGAGTGTGGATTTTAGGCTGCCGATATTATTGGTCGATATTTCATTGAGGATGGCATTGGACAGGTCATCCTTGTCAATGGCGTGCACTATAGGTCTACGATTACCAACTTCTTTTGGTCTGAATTGGATAATCTGGGCATCAACAACATGTAGTTTCAACAGGACATCGTTATGCCTTAATTCTCACGAACTTGGAACAAGTAGCGTTTAGTGTTTATAAACAAGGAAAAATAGCATATACAGCGTTTAGACCTGGCAAAGTCTAACATTGCAACTCTAAAGGATGTTTTAGAGGTAGTGGAAACAGAATAATTTCTCAGAATGAAATTATATGTCTAAATAATTTGTCCTCCTTGCAACATTAGATGCGAAGAAAAAGAAAAATTCTTGGATCCGTAATATTTGCAAAAAAGTAATTCAAAAACAAAAAGAATAACGGTAGTTTTAAATTTATTAATGAAATCATTCTTTTAAGAAGAATAATGGTAGTTTTAAATTTATTAATGAAATCATTCTCTTAAGACTCTGTGTGTTATTGATCTTGTCATTCACTTACTTAAGCCGAGTCATTCAGTCAGTCAATGTTTGTCTTTCTTATGCAATGTGCTCGTAGTAAAGTGAAGAAAAGTTTGTACACGTTTTCCATTTTTTTTTGTGAATATAATTTAACTTTTTATTGTTTTATAAACAATCCACAATAATAACGACAACAATATTAAGAAAATGTTTTAAATAAATAAATGTGTGAATACAAAAGAAATTGTAAAACAAAAAAAAATTGTTAAATTCTTGTGTTAAAAAGCTATAAAATGAGTGAAGAACAGAGAAAGCAAAAGAAAATTGAAAATAAAAAAGTGCCGTTTAAATTGGATTAAAAAAACGAAGACGCAGAAGAAGCAGCACAGGCAGAGAAATCAAAGAAACAACAGCCAAAAAACAAAGAGAAAAAAGTGCAATGAAAAGAAAACTGAAAAGAGTGTTAAAAAGTCTTATTGGACAAATAAAGAGCAATAATAATAATGAAAAAAAAAAACAACAACAACAACAGCAACACTTTTGTAAAAACAAAAGAAGTTCAATTAACTTTTGTTTCAAAAATCATTGTCGTCATCGTCATCGTCAGCCAGCCATCACTTGATAGTTTCTGTTTTTGTTGTTGTTTTTTCTTTTCTTAAATCCTTTTATTGTTGTTTTTCTTTGTTTAAATGGTTGTTTGTTTTGATTTCTTTTGTTTCTTTTATTCTACATTAAAAGGTAAGACATTTTAAACAATTTTTATTTGTAATTGTAATTGTTGTTATTGCCATATGACCTTTGTTATACACACTCAGCACATAACACATGTGGTTTAATTTTATCCGCTTAAAAGGGTGGCTAAAAAGTGTTGTGTGTAGGTGGTGGTCTTGGTGAGGAAAACTTATGCAAATTTTTAAAGAAATAATTTTTTTCATCAAAACAAATGCATATTTACATCAAACCCTGGTCAAATGGTGTAAATTTATTGTAAACTATTCAATACAACAATTCTTTTGTAGCCTTCTTATGACCTACAAGGCTTATGATTGCTTATTAAATAGGGCTTCAATCGAAATCCAAGTGCAATTGCCACATCACATGTTCCGCATTGCAAGTATCGTGCTATAGAGCCACACTGCAAGTTTTGTGTTACAAATGAATTTTTTGTTGTGCAGTAGTCTTGCTGTGCGGTAGTCTTTTGCAGTGCGGAAGTATTTTGTTATGAGGCATTTTTTGACTACATATAACGCGCTGCATAACAGAATATCACGCTGCTGAATATGCCGCGCAGCAATATCTCTCTGTCGTGCAGCAATATGACACACGGTATATTAGCGCACTGTAATGTGATGCGTTGCATTTCTGCGCGGTCTGCTGCACCGAAATAGATCCCATTGCAACAGTTCACAGAGCGTAGCGGCGGACTGCTCAGCAGTTGACTGCGTTACAATATGTGCTAAAGTAAAACGACGCACGGCAATGGGGCTTGGCACATCCCACTATATACAAATGGTGGTCCAAAGTGTCCTATTTCTAAGAGCGGTTGTGGATTACCTCTGATAACTTTAAAACTGCAGAATATTGATTAAAAAAACTATTTTTGAGGTCGCCGTAGTCTTAATAGGTAGAGTGTTGGTTAATTAGACGTGAGGCCGCGGCTGAAACCCCAAGTCAGACATCTCCAACAAAACAAAGTACGTCTTAGCAGATTTCTGGTATAAATTAAATAAATTTGCTGTGAAAAGTTTCTCAAAAATTTGTCTTTCGGAATTGACATTAAACTGTAGTTCCCGCCACTCATGTGTAAAAAATTAAAACACAACATACACTCAGCCACAAAAGTATAAATACGGATAACAAATTTAAGACATTTATTAACTAATCCGTATTCATTGAAAATCTTTGTAAATGTCTGACAACTTTCCTCGATTTTAAGACGGTCTTGGTTAAACAATTTCAGAAATTTTTTAACCAATCCGTTTTCGTTGAAAATATTTATAATTGTCTGACATCTTTCTTCGATTTTAAGACGGTCTTTTGCATTGGTTCAGAAATTTGTGAAATTTGTAAATTGGATGTATACTTTTGTGGGCCTGTGCAGGGCCACAATTCAGTTCAATTTCAAAAATTTTTTAACCAATGCAAAAGACCGTCTTATCATCAAGGAAACTATAAAGATTTTCAACGAAAACGGATTAGTTAAAAAATTTCTGACATTTTTTAACCGTATGTATACTTTAGTAACTGTGTGTAAGTGGTGTGAGATACTAGGTCGTAATCCTGACTAAAGGGTTATAATGACCAATTATGTGTGTTATGTAATTTTAGTGAAAATTCTGAAAAATCTCAAAGACATTAGTAGCCCTTTTTGGAAGAAACTGAAATATACCAACTGTCGTGCGCAGGATCCTCTTTCCAACCGCTTTAGAAATTCGAGAAAATTGAATTTAAAAAAATCTATTTTTCCTACTCCGCAGTCGGCTGCACTGCAGATGAGTTAATCTAATTATAACGCCTCTAGCTGATGTCTAAATTAACACATTTATCCCTTTAGTTGGTGTGTTATTAAATATTCATTCATTATATGCGAGTAAATTAATTAAAAATTCATTACAAAATTTCAACTTCATTAATGCAAATGACAACGATTTTAATACTCAATTGTTTTATTGTGAATGTAATCCTATTACAGGCGTTTTTTTTACTAACAGTTTATAGGCCATTTAAAATTTAATTAATTTTGTATCCCCTTTTTATTTATAACGATAACAACGTAAATGTCAATGTAATATATCGAATCTTCTATTTTTTTCTTTTTTTTTGATGCTAACCTTTAAAAGGGCTTTTCTACATACAAAACTGTAATGAAATAAAGACCTTTGCATCAAAATTTTAATAAAACTTTAATTAAGGCAATGTTTTTTTTGTAATTGAATCATTTCCAGTTAAATTGTTAACACGTTTGTGTTGTTTTTTAGTTATTTTTATTTTTTTAAATCTATTTTTACTTGTCCATTTTGCAGTGTTGTATGAGCAGCTAGCTAGCCGATGGTTCATGTATAATTAATACCGTTCGTTGGCTTTATTCTGTGTTGTTTGTGTTGAAAACTAAAATGCCAGAGATGGATAACTGCTTATAATTGGACAATTTAAATCTTCGAACTAAGAATCTGACCTCATTTTCATTAACCATATGCTTACAGGAAATGATATTTTTTAATTGTATTTTTGTTTTTGGTTTTCTAAACTGATTTTTTGTTTGATTTTGAATTTTATGTGGATTGAAAAATGTATGAATAATTCATGCGATTTTTTTTTTTGATGGGTCAATTATCTTCATGTTGGCATTTTGTAATTAATTTTTAGCCGTTTTGCATTTTAAATTTCAACTAAAAGGAGGTAAAATTTATCTCATATGTTAACCAGCTCTGTTATTATTTTTCACATAAAGAGTTCTCTTCAATAATAACTCAACTAACCATGAAAAAATAGTTTTTAGCCATATTCTTTAATTAACACCTATAGGCAACAGTATAGGCAGCAGTTTAAAGGATTTAATTGATGCATTGAAAAAAAAAACCGCAACAGATTCTAGAATAATAGAGTTGCCAACTTTCGGTTGATTTTTCTTTTTATGTGAATTGAAAAATGTATAAATAATTCATGAGATTTTTTTGGTGTGTCAATTAACTTCATGTTATAGAATAATAGAGTTGCCATCTATCGGTTCTTGGAAAAGAATAAATTTGTTCATTGAGTCCTACTCATTATCGATAGGTAGCGCTGCCTAACCTTTCTTTGTTTTCCTGTAACCCTCTTGGGAGCATATGGCTTCCATATTTTTATTGTTCCAGCTGTAAGTCCTAGGATAATATGGCTGCAATCTTTCGTTGCCTAAAAACAACGTCCTCTGAGGAATCTTGCTGATTGTGAATCTCTTTTTCCACTAGATTTCTTTTATGTTCGGATAATATTCGTGATTGATATTGGCTCTCTAAGCAATCACGGGTTAGGTGATGAACATTTTTTCATTTGCCTCCCAAATTCGAACTTTAAAATTGTCAAAACAGGGTACTATATAATGGTAAATGTGATATATTTTATAGTCTTTCTTAGTAAAAGGATACCATTTTGAAAATCTAAATGATTGAATGATGCACTCTACACTCCAGCTTAAATACCAAAAATATCAATGAAACCTCATGCAAGCACTACTTCAGAATCACTTGATTAAGACTGCAAAGAAGTTCAATTTTAACCACAAATAGCTACCGAATTGCAAAAAATAGCTCTCCAAATCAGTTACGACAACATCAAGCAAAGGCAATAGCGTATGAATCCTAAGGAGCACAAGCACACAGTCTCCAAGACAATTTTGTCTGTTAGATTGAAGGGTTTGATGATTATTTGGTAAGAGTGACGGGACTATAAGCTGCCCTAACACCTCTAATGTACGGACGGACAATAATGTATTTACTCCTTTCCCTCTATATTCATTTGAAGAAAGTATACCCAACAACGACAATAGTGTTGTGGTCTTTATAAAGGCAATTTGGTGTGATTCATTGAATATTAATATGAATAATATTTCGTAACTATTTCCTGTATTTACTTTGATACTCTCAACATTTCTCATCTGTTAACACGGGATACTGTAAACAATCACCATCACTTAATTACCTCTACTGGCGGTAGTATGGTATTTCATTATTTGTCATAGAGCGGATCGCCCATCTGTACACTGTAAGAGTAGTTGTGTTTTAACCCATTAGTGCCAGCAGTACTAAGTACTAAGGTACTACCTCAGTTTTTATGCTCTGATAGGAAATTGAGTGTAAAAACAAAACGGTAACCGTTAGAAAAAAAGTAATTCGGGCATTAATGGGTTAATAGATTATTCAAACTGCTCTTCCCAATAAATTCAATTTTTTTCTTTATTTTTATCCACTTTCTTTAATCAATTATTTCCGGTTAAGCGGCTGATAGATCTACTATACCTAGTTCTAGTATGATAGGGTTGCCAACTGTCGTTGCCTGGACATTCTATATTAATTTAATATTAAAACCTTTTATAATTTTCTGATTTTGTTTTTATTTCCAAAACATAAAAAACTAATACTAAAAAGATATCAATTATCGAAACAATGCGTATTTATTTCTTTGCTTTAATAATTACTTTGTAAACCCTAATAGAAAATATGTTTTTTTTATGAACGTTTATGAATGTATTTTTTTTCTAAATTAGTAATAAAATCCATACAAATTAATTTAATTGCCATTTACGGAACAAAACATTATAGACTTTACGCCATAAAAAAGGCAGCCATAAAGAATTTTTTTGAAATTCTATCACGCATTTGAATAAAGAATACAAAACAATAATATTTCCATAAAAACATTCGGCTCCAAAAAAGGTTGCCGAATATTTGAAGAAATGTTTGTTAAAAGAAGGATTGAAATATTTTTGTCTTTTTAGAAATAAAATTATAAAGAATTCGATATTTTTTGGGAGAAAATACTTACAGAAAGAGGAAGTTGATCTGAAAAAACAAAAGAAAAATAATTTTGTTAGTAGATGTCGATATTGGTATGTAAATATTGATTTAAAACAATATAAACAACATCAACTGATTTTAAATGCAACTTCCAGAATCGATTTTGTTAGTTATGCTAACTTATAAACCCTCTTACGAATTCTTACTAATGATTTTTTAAGAGCTATAGGAAAATTTTTCAAAAAAAAAACATAAAATTCAGAAAAATTCATGAAATCTTTATTTGAACCGATAGTACGGTCCATATAATTTAATGTTTGAGGATTATTTCATGCAAATGTTGGCCGCGACTGCGCCTCAAACGGTCCATCCGCTTAGTCCAATTTTGGCATACTCTTTCCAACATTTCGGTCGGTATCTCACGAATAAATGCTTCAATGTTGTCTTCCAATGCGTCAATTGAAGCGGGCTTGTCTGTATAGACATGAGTTTTAACATAGCCCCACAAAAAATAGTCTAAATGCGTTCAATCGCCCGATCTAGGCGGCCAATTGACCGGTCCCGAACGTAAAATAAAATGTTCACCGAACTCGCCTCTCAATAAGTCCATTGTTACGCGTGCTGTGTGGCATGTGACACCGTCTTATTGAAACCACATGTCATGCAAGTCAAGCTCTTGCATTTTGGGCAAAAAAAAGTTGGATATCACCTCACGGTAGCGCTCACCATTCACAGTTACGTTACTATTCGCAGCATCTTTGAAGAAGTACGATCCAATGATGCCACCAGCCCATAAACCGCACCAAACTGTGACTTTTTCTGGATGCATTGGTAGCATTTGCAATGCTTCTGGCTGATCTTCACTCCAAAATCGACAATTCTGCTTATTTACGTATCCATTGAGCCAAAAATGAGCTTCGTCGCTGAACACAATTTTTCGATAAAGAAGTGGATCTTCGACCAATTTTCCAAGAGCCCATTCACCAAAAATTCTGCGTTGCGGTAGGTCGTTCTTGCACCAGCTGTATTTTGAAAGGCTTCACACCTAAATCCTTCCGCAAAGTTTCCACGTTGTTGAGTAACAGAGGCCCAATTGCTGCGAACGGCGACGAATCGATAATTGATGGTCATCATTAACACTGGCCGATACAGTTGCGGTATTTTCTTCAGTTTGCACTCTACGTAAGCGTGTTGGTGGTTTAATGTCCAACAATGTAAATTTGGTGCGAAATTTAGTCACAATAGCCCGAATAGCCGCTTCAGTGGGTCGATTAAACTGACCATAAAATGGAAGAAGCGCGCGATGAACCTTCTTAACAGAGCACGCATTTCGATAATAAAATTCAATGATTTGCAAGCGTTGTTTGTTTGTAAGACGATTCATGGTTAAATTATAGACCAAACTGAAGATGTTTGACAGTGAACCAAAACACGAAACGTGCGTGAGCTGTTTAAACCAGTGTTGCCAAAAAGATAATAGCTAAAAAATCACCCGTTTTCTGTCTGTGGGTTTGTCTTGTTTCATGAACAAATAACAATTTCTTTAACCACTTTTGGTTAACTGGGTCTATTGTCTCACTAACTTTCTGATTTCATATTGTAATATTCAATTTGCAACCGCCAGTTTAAAGCTTTGGGCCCACTGTGCAGAGTAGTTTTTATTTAAATCTCATAATTATCGCTTCAATTTGAACTGTTTTGATGGAATTATTAACACCAGCTTTATTAAACCAAATTGAATAGAATCATTCACTAAAAGCCTTCATATACCACTACACTAACCTCCACTACATCATTCATTCGTTCATACGTTCATTCATTCATTCAGGTGAGTTCATAAAGGTACCACAACCGGTTCAAATAATTTAACATGGTTGGATGGTTCGGTTCGTTGAATTTCTTTTCTCTTTACTGGCTGACCCAGCAGCTAACTGCTGCTTGGTTGACTAACTTCACTAAAAGAGAAGAACTTGGGTGCTTGGTTGCATTCATCCATACAAGTAAAATGATTATGAATATATGTATGTGGGCCATAAAGAAATGAAAGAAAAAAATTAAAAATAATGACACAAATTTAAAAGAAAAAAACGTTTTTAATTTTATTACTTTTACATCATGGTTTTTGTTTTGTTGCTTTTTTGTTTTTCTTTATTTTTGTAATTTAATTTTGTTGCTGGGGTTTGTTTTTTAATGTTTTTATTTCATATAAAAAAAACAAAACTTTATAAATGAGTAATTTGAATGCAAACATGTGAATCACATGTGCCATTATTTTGTTTAATTAAAACTCACAAAAATAACAACAACAACAACAACAACAACAACAGTAACCAACAAAAAGTGGTAGAGAAACAAACAAACTCTGACTGTTTACCACCGCATAATAAAAGTACATTAAAGAGACAATTTTTTTCCTTCATTTTTTTAATTTTTTATTTTTGTTTTGTTTTTTCATTACGTGATTAAACAAAGGAATTGTTGTTAATTTAATTATTTTCTCTTCCCTTCTATTCACACACACTCTTTTTTATTATTATTCTCGTTCGTTCTATTTTTGTTATTATCGTTTGTGAGTTGATTTAGAATTTTTTCGATTTTAATGAAATCAAGTTAATGAAAAAGATCATTTAGCTCGTACATATACACACATGTACATATATAGGGTCTTCCTATAGGGACTTCCAAATTGTGACAGTTGACAACGGCCATCTTGTTCAAGCTGCATCTGTCAAATTAGTTGTCTTTTGTTTAGTCTGTGTTGTCAAAACACCATAGTCCGATGCAGCATTCAACAACAGAACGATCTGAGTGTGCTAAATATGCTCTGGAGATGTACACAACTGACCCTAATTTTCACCGAAAAATCGTCTTCAGCGATGATAAACATTTCCAAATGAATGGGTGTATGAACAAACAAAATTTTCGAATTTGAGACGCATCCAATGCATCCACAAAAAGTCTCTGTTAGGTGTGGATCCATTTTTCTTTGAGAACGACGTTGACCAGACCATCACTGTTAACGGCCAGCTCTGTAGGTCGATGTTTACATACATACATACATAATTGGTCATTACAACCCTTCAGTCAGGATTATGACCTAGTTTCTCACACCATTTATGTTGTGTGTGTTAATTTTATACATGAGTGGCGGGACCTACAGTTTAAAGTCGACTCCGAACGACAGATTTTTGAGAAACTTTTCATGGTAATTTCTATCTACTCTCAGAGTTTTTGCCAGAAATCTGCTGAGAGAAAGTCGCCGAAGAAATACTTTTTGTATTTTGTTTTGATGTCTGGCCTGGGGCTCGCACCTTGGCTTCACGTCTAATAAGCCAACACACTACCTACTAGACTGAATTGAATGATTTGGACACCAACGACGTGTGATTTCAACAGGGCGGTGCTACATGCTACACATCTTATATCATATTATAGGTACTGCACGACCAGGGCATTATCATATCAAGTGTAAGCGATATGGTTTAACCACCGAGATCGTGCAATTTAGACCTTTAGACTTTTTCTTGTGTTGCTTTCTTAAGTCACAGATATATGCGAATAAGCCACAACCGATGTCATGTAATTCTCAAGAAATTTGCTTAACTGGCGTAACGAACATCCATGTGAGGTTTATTGGCTGTTTTAGTTATGCTTCCTGTTAGATTGAGACCCCGATAATCCATTAGCTAAATAACTATTGGTACTGTTGTAGATATTGACGACCAGAGCAAATCCCCAGAATGAGAGATTAGGGTAATCGACCACAAATCCACAGAATTCCATTTGTATGGACCGGTGGTTAAACCACATGTTTTCCACTAGTACAGATAAGGTAGGGAAAACTCATTAAATATTGCTTTGGAGAGCACACAGCTTATATTATGGTTCAACTATACTTCAGCAAAAGCTCAGAAGCTTCAGAATAGCTCTTCGTACATTACACGCGGATTTTCGCAAGATAAGATAGCAAGCAAGATAATAAAATTGTTTCGCTCATGGACGAGATTCAGAATTTCATTAGTGTGCGCCGTTGTTAGAGCCGTAATCTTAATTCGTCCAGACAAGGTAGAAGGAAGTCATTAAGTATTCCTCTGTAGCCTCTGATTTTGGATACAAAGTTATCTTTCTCCTGTACGAGATTCACTTTGCAAATGAACATTCTCAAATCTTTCAGCAAAACTTCATTGCGGAGGTTGCCGTTTGATGTTTAATTTGTATGACATGTTGGCTGGTCGCCGTAATCTAGCAGGTGGTGTTTTGGCTTATTAGACGAAAAGCCAGGGTTCGAGCCACAGGCCAGACATCAAAACAAAATACAAAAAGTATTTCTTCGGCGACTTTCTCTCAGCAGATTTCTGGCAAAAACTCTGAGATTTGAAATAAAATTGCAATGAAAAGTTTCTCAAAAATCTATCGTTCGGAGTTGACTTTAAACTGTAGATCCCACCACTCATGTATAAAATTAACACACACAACATAAGTGGTGTGAGAAACTAGGTCGTAATCCTGACTGAAGGGTTGTAATGACCAATTATGTATGTATGTATACTTCAGCAGAAGCTCAGAAGCTTCAGGATAGCTCTTCGTACATTATACGCGGATTTTTGGTGCGCCAGTTGACAATACAAGCAAGAGAAGAAAATTGTTTTGCTCATGGACGAGTTTCAGAATTTCATTAGAGTGTCTTGTGTCCCGTTGCTAGAGCCGTAATCTTAATTCGTCTAGAGAAGGTAGAAGAAAGTCATTAAGTATTCCTCTGTAGCCTCTGATTTCCGCTACAAACTTATCTTTCTCGTGAACGAGATTCGCTTTGTAAGTGAACATTCTCAAATCTTTCAGCAAAAATTCATTGCGGAGATTGCCGTTTGATGTTTAATTTGTATGACATGTTAGCTGATCTAGAGCTAGAGCGTTATATTCACGGCGATCGATCACTATTCTCCTTAAAGAAGAAGAATAATTTATATTTCTGTAGGCGTATCGTGACTTTAAACTGTTCTATGGTATTTAGCTGATCGGTTAGAATATTATAAGATAATAAGCAGTGTTCCCAGATCTAAGCGATCCCACTGCAGCCGTCCTGCTGCGATTACCGATGATCGTGTACCCTAAAACTGCTTACACTTTATTAATCGTGGGATTTCGGGAAGGGATATAAGGGATTTCGTTTGTTAGACGATCCCATTATGGCTTCCTCAATTGAATTGGCACAAATTACTTACTTACTTACTTAATTGGCCATAACAACCCGATTAACGGGTTTCGGCCTGCCGCAACACATCCTTCCAGGCGCCTCTGCTTCGTGCGCGCCTACGCCAGTTGGTCACACCAATCGATGACAGGGCTTCCTCGATTTGGTCCTTCCAACGGATGCAAGGTCGTCCTCTTCGCCGACTTCCGCAGATTCCCGCATCAAATACCCGTCTTGCCGGCGCATCCTCCTCCATTCGAACGACATGGCCGAGCCAGCGCAGCCGCTGGATATTAATACGCTGTACAACGTCCATGTCGTTGAGGAGCTCATACAGCTCACTGTTGTATCGGATACGGAAATCATCGCCAACTCGCACTGGACCGACGATCTTGCGCAGTACTTTTCTCTCGAACACTCTCAAGGCCGCTGCATCTGTACTTAATAGGGTCCATGCCTCTGCGCCATAAAGAAGCACGGGTAGGATGAGTGTCTTGTAGAGTGTTAGTTTTGTCGTACGAGAGAGGTCTCTGCTACTCAATTGCCTATTGAGACCATAGTAGCACCTGTTGGCAAGAGTGATCCTGAGCTTGATCTCCAGACTGACATCATTTCTGGTGGTAACGGCGGAGCCAAGATAGATGAATTCCTTGACCGTATCAAAAGTATAGTTATCGGCCGTAATATGAGAATAAATACGCCGCGCGTCTCTACTCGTCGATAACATATACTTTGTTTTGCCCTCATTTACTGCCAAACCCATTTTAGTAGATTCGCGTTCAATAGCAATTGGCACAAATTAAGAAATCAAAAATCCCAGTATTATTCCAAATTTCTTCCCATTTGACAACCCTATTTAGTTTTAATTGAATTTGTGCGTTTTTTTATAGTCTGTAGGATTGTCTTATTGAAACTTCCTTGTTTACATAAAATCCCTTCATGGAATATTCATAGTTTTCTTTCACAAATTTCTATTTTCTTTTCCTTTTCCTTCTTCGATTGTTTATGCCAACAAAACAAAAAAAAATAATAATGAGGAGCAGGAGCAGGAGAAGGAGGCCTAACGTAAAAGGAAATTAAAAGTTATTTGTCAACATCAACATGAAGGAAAAGAAAGAAAAGAGGAAAAATTCATTAATTTTTTATAGAAAATTTTCCAGGTCACATAATTAATTTAAATGTATTGTTGTTGTAGGTCATTTGAATAGTTTTCAAATTATTTTTTTGCTTTTACCGCATCGCACTCGCTGTGCATTCCCCCTTAGCTTAGCAGAGTAAGCCAGTAAGTGAGTGAGTGAGTGAGCCAATAAGCGCGTTAATGTTCATATATTGTTATTGTTATTATTATTATTCGATAATGTCAACGTCATTTGTAGGTTATTTTTAAATTAACGCTATCTGTCTGTCTGCGTGTTTGTCTGTCTGCCTGTCTACCTATGTACGTCTGCATATTTATCAATTGCGGTATGGTCTACTTTAAGTGGCCGTGTCTAATATTGGATATTTCTTGTTATTGTTGGTCTTTTTTTTAGTTTGTATTGAATGGCTTCAAGACGATAAGAAAATATTTTGTTTGTGGGGGCATAATTACGTGAATTGAGTGGAACGTTGGATACGTTGTTGTATTATGCACTGCCGAGTGTAATCGATTGCAGCGTAAAACCATTTTTTAATTTGCCGAATGACGAAAAATCAAGATACTCTGCCAATATTTTGTAAACGTTAGCTGCTCTGGTTGGCTAATGACGACAATATTGAAATTCTATTGAAGTTTAAGTTTTTACACGGGAGAGGAGGCCATACAAGTTACAAAATGAAAAATAAAATTTCTCTTTAAAATGAGGTCGTAAATAGAAATTTTAAAACACATTCTGAAATCCTCTTATTATTCATTCTTTTATTTGTTTTTTGGTTTTTAGTTTTTAAAATAAAAAAAAAAAACATTTTTTAAGTATTTCCCCAGCACGTATTGCACAATTTTAACGCTTTTTTGATGACACACAAGGGAATACATTATTTGTTGTTGTTGTTTAAAAAAAAAAAAATTATTTTAATGAAAATTATTTACAGTCAAGCACAATAAAACCTTTTTTTTGTCAAATGATTCACACAATATTCCACAACACGATCATTTTGTTACAAAATCTCTTAATAGCAGCATAATAAACCATAGGTTAGAGGACGTGTACTTCTCAATTAAGACAAGTACAGTACCCGGAGGTCGAATTGACCCATTGTAATAAAGCATAACGCGAAAAAAAAATAGTAAAATTTGCTACAACATTTGCTTGATCATTTGGTCAATATGGCCTCTTGGTGTAATGCTTTAAATGGCTAGACTACAAATCCTTGCAAATTCATACTTTTAAAACACTTTATTCCACACCTTCAAACTATCCCTCCGGGAAAACTCCTTTGGTGGATAACATTAATTACAACCATCAAGGAATTTCACGCAGTGCTAGGGCTCCTACCCATATGTGTACACCCACAGTCAGAGGAAATGTTTACTACACAAAAACAATAAACCATACCAGCTTAGGAGTTTCCAGAGTAAGCCAATCACCTGATGAATGTAACAGATACATACAAAGGAAATAGGAATAAAACGATGGAGCTTTATGAAAACCCTATGACAGCACGAAGGTAGTCTGATCAATCGTTTGCCTATTCATCAACGGTGGATTTGGTTATACGTGCATTTGATTTGAACTCAAATAACCTTATGATGCGGGCTTCTTGGGGACGATTGCTGTAGACTGTCTAATGGTGAAGGTATATAGCACTGGCCATTATATAGTCACCTAGCTTCAATAAAAAAAACTTTCCTACACTCGCTTAAGCAGGCGATGTCGTCCTTATGGTAGAGAGACAACAAACGCTCCATCTTAAACTACAGAACTTTGAAGAATTTTCAAAATTACCAGAAGGAAGACAAATTGTTTCAGAATTCGTAGGCGGCGTTGTTGAAACCCCCATGTTTTCCAGCTCCAATTCGCCCACATTAGATGGGAAAAAGTGAGGCTAAATAGGCAGCGGCCTCAAAAAGCATAGCTCACTAACTTACTCGCTAAATTGATCATTACAATTCCGACCTAGCTTCTCACGCCACCCGTGTTGTTTGTGTTTATTTTATTATTTTTTTGTGAATTTTTTCAGTATTTTTGCCCACTAGACTACAGCAAGATCACATTGTAGTACCTATAGTATCTATTTCGTCCTTCACTGTAACTCCTGGCTGGCTTTTCTCAACAATCCCGACAGTTTTATGAGAGCCGCCTTGACTTAGCTAACTTCCGCTAATAAATTCTGGATGTGATTCCGGATGAATTCAGTTGCTTGCAAATGTTTTTGTTACTGCAAAACGATTGAGTTGGCATTGGAGTGGCTTCCAATGACTTTACTCTTCTTCGTTTAAAGATGAAAGATCGTCCATTCCTCCGCCTTAAATCTACAGAGCCTCTAGAAGTCGTTTGAGGGAAAACAAAGTTTTTTGGCCTCTTTTTCTGCCAATAGGGCAATGGCCTGTGATAACCGCAATAATGTAAGGAATGGTGGCCTTGTGATTTACGGGAAGAAGACAATCGATCCGCTAATAATCCATATCTACCCAGCAGAGCCCTAGCAATATTATAACAAAATCCCAGTGTTTTTGCCTACTAGACTACGACGAGATCATAGCATAGCTTACTTAGGTCCTATAAAGTCACCTTGTAGTACCGACAGTTTCTCTTTCGTCCTTTACTGTAACTCCTGGCTGGCTTTTCTCAACAATACTGATAGTTTTATGAGAGAGCCGCCTTTGCGCCTTTAGATAACGTCTGCTAATAAATTCTGGATGATCAATAATACTTTGTTCTAGGTTTTCAAGTGCTACACAATGACAGAGAAAATGTTTCGGGAGGTAAAAGAAAGTCGTTAAGCATTGTTCTGTAGCACTCGCCACTGTAAGTAGTCTTTGGGCCTGCGGAAAAATAAGATCGAATGATGACTCTTGCCTAAGCCAAATTTGCCCACATTGCAGGCTTGAAGATCTTCAAACAAAATACTTTGTAGGCACCACCAAGTTATGCCCAACTTCAAGGGGCGTAGTATGTTAAAACTCCTGCGTTTCATTGCGAATTAAACAGGATGCCAAATCATATGATAATTAATACCTACTACCGCCGCCCTTCTAAATATTGGCAGAGTAGAGTATTTCGATCTGCAGGGGGAGCACGCTTGTAGGTATTGTAAAAAAAAAACTATGAAAGGCAAGAAAGATTTCGGATTACTATGTCTAGTAGTCTAGTAGGTAGTGTGTTGGTTTATTAGACGTAAAGCCAGGGTTCGAGCCCCAGGCCAGACATTAAAACAAAATACAAAAAGTATTTCTTCGGCGACTTCCTCTCAGCAGATTTCTGGCAAAAACTCTGGGAGTTGAAATAAAAATTGCCATGAAAACTTTCTCAAAAAAATCTGTCGTTCAGAGTCGACTTTAAACTGTAGGTCCCACCACTCATGTATAAAAAAATTAACGCACACAACATAAGTGGTGTGAGAATCTAGGTCGTAATCCTGACCTGACTGAAGGGTTGTAATGACCAATTATGTATGTATGTATGACAGTCGTTTCGGATTCTTATACGGTAGGAGACCAACTGTAAGCATTCAGTCTTATGCCTATCGGCATACACTTAAGGCGTGAAGTATGTTTGCTTGTGTGCTCTATAGGAAATCTGTATTCTGTACACCACTTCCCTAACTTCTTCCAGTTTAGTTCTCTGAGATGAGTTATGTCTGGTATAGCATCCCCTCTAAAATAGTATAAGAGAGAAATGCATTAAAATTGTTTCGATTTGATTTTCTTAGGATTTCAGTTATAAACTTAATATACCTTTACTTTTATCATGCACTGTAAATTTTTTTTTTTTTTTTGTAAAAAATAGTTTTTTTTTCTAATTTAACTAAAAGCAAATATAATTTAAAAACAAATGCTTTAATATTGTTTTTGTTGGTATAGTTGTTGCTTTTTTTCATTCTTCTCCGTATTTGCTTTCAACGATTATTTAAATGCAATAAAGTTCCATTGACGTCAAGTGGTTTTTAGGCCGCAAAAATTTTTATTTTCAGTTGATGTTGCTACTATCACGGCTGCGGCTGATTCTTGCTGACATTTGCACACTTTTTTCCAGGTGTACTCAGACTAGAAAGGCCTTCATTCTTTAGTTTTTTTTCTGTTTTTTTCAGTTTAAATGACAAATTTAATGAAAAAAAAGAAATCCCCGTACTTGAATTGTTTGTTTTGTTTTGTTTTTTTTCATTTAATTAATAAAATATTAAGAAAATAAATATAAAAAATATAAAATAATATTTCATTTCGTAACAATAATAATAATAACAATAATGCTGTATTTATTTTTCATTTGAATTTAATTCTTTTTCTTCTTCAATAGCAGCTGTGGTTTTATTTTTTAACTCCATTTTTATTTATTGAGGTTTCATTTGTTTTTTTTTTTAAATAGAAAACGAAAAAATAAAATAAACTTTTTATTACGAAGCAAAAAAGAAAAATCAGATTAAATGTTAATCTAGTAGAAGTGTTTTAATTGGTATTTAAATACACCACAATAGAAAAATTGTTAATAAATTATTTTTATATTTTTAAAGCTGCTTTAAAACAATTATTCAAACTATTTTCGTCGTAATAAAAAATGAAATGAAATGAAAAATGTTAATACGATATAATTTAATTAAAAAACAATCTAAAATTTAATTATTTTTAACATCAACACGGTATTAATTGTTTTCCATACGTATTTGCCATTTCCGTTGGAAAACATTTTCAATTTTATTGTTTTGCCTTTTGGAAAATGACGCATTTTACTGAAAAGAAAAGTAATTTTAAGCCTCCAACGGAAATGAATTTTCTTTACATCTCCCCCTCTTTAATATTTATTGTCATCTTCATTTCATTTTGTTGAAAAATGTTAAACAGCTTAATAGTTATTTATACAACGTAATTTATGTGGACTGATCGCAAAGTTATTGGCATTGATTTTTAAACAAAAACATCTTTTGTGTCCCACATGGTCACCTTAGCATATAGAAAGTTATATCCAATAATCTACAATTCATTCCACTCTATTCTAACGATAACATTCCTCTCAAATGTTCTCGCAAAAATGAAGGAGTTCTTAAAAGCTTTTTTCAATATCAATTTCTCTGCTCTTTAAATGTAGTTGAGTAATTCTCTGTATAAATGGTGCTAAGTCGGATAGAAAATAGACTTGTGGAGGAAATGGTCCTAGTGGGCTGGATAGCCATGGTATCAAGCATTCTAAAATAGTTTTCGTTACGGCCATGCGTTGCTTGAGACCGGAGATATAGGCGTCGACAGTAATGCAAGCAACGAAGCTAATATCTTTCTCATTGATAAAAATAAAATAAAAAAAAATATAAGTCATCGTCCAAAGAAATACAAGTCATCGTCTTAAAAATGCAAGTCATCAACCAAAAATGCAGGTCATCATCGATCCAAAAAATGCAAGTCATCGTTCAAAAAAATGCAAGTCATCAACCAACAAAGGCAGGTCATCGATACAAAAAATGCAAGTCATCGTTCCAAAAAATGCAAGTCATCAACCAAAAAAAGGCAGTTCATCGGTCTAAAAAATGCAAGTCATCAACAAAAAATTCATGTCATCAACTAAAAATGTGCAAGTCACCCATAAAGAAATACAACTTGCGAAAAATACAACTTTTTGTCGGATGTATATATACATATAAATGCATATGAACTCAATGAGAATTAATAAAATTTTTAAGTTCATTCTTAAAATTTTTAATTTTTCGTGCTCATATAAAAAAGTTAGCTACGTTAGCCTATATCTCCGGTCCCAAGAAAAGCTCGACCCTAAGGAAAACTGTTTTGGAATCTTTGATGCCACGTCTATCCAGCCCACTAGGTCCACTTTCCCACACAGGTCCATTTTTTATCCGATTTTGACCGATTTTTTCATAATTTGTCAATATATTAGCTTCGTCGGCTATATTTCTGGTCCCAAGAACAGCTCGACCCTAAGGAAAACTGTTTTGGAATCATTGATGTCACGTGTATCCAGCCCACTAGGTCCACTTCCACCACAAGTCCATTTTTTATCCGATTTTGACCGATTTTTTCCTAATTTGTCAAAATGTTAGCTTCGTCGGCTATATCTCCGGTCCTAAGTAAAGCTCGACCCTAAGGAAAACTGTTCTGGAATCATTGATGCCACGTCTATCCAGCCCACTAGGTCCACTTACCCCCACAAGTCCATTTTTTATCCGATTTTTACCGATTTTTTCCTAATTTGACAAAATGTTAGCTTCGTCGGCTATATCTCCGGTCCTAAGTAAAGCTCGACCATAAGGAAAACTGTTCTGGAATCATTGATGTCATGTCTATCCAGCCCACTAGGTCCACTTACCCCACAAGTCCATTTTTTATCCGATTTTGACCGATTTTTTCCTAATTTGTCAAAATGTTAGCTTCGTCGTCTCTATCTCCGATCACAAGTAAAGCTTGATCCTAAGGAATTCAAAAAATGTTTTGGAATCATTGATGCCATGTCTATCCAGCCCACTAGGTTCACTTCCCCCCAAGTCCATTTTTTTTCGATTTTGATCGATTTTTTGCTAACTTGACAAGAAGTTTGCTTCCCCTGTATCTCAGGTCCCAATTAACGCCCGACAGTAAGGAAACCTGTTTTGGAATCCTTGATACCATGGCTATCCAGTCCACTTTTCCCAAGTCCATTTTTATCCGACTTTGACCGATTTAGATAAAGTACTTTTTTGCTCATTAAAAGAATACAATTAGCTGCATCGGCTATATCTCCGGTTTCAAGTGTTAACCGACCATAACGAAAACTGTTTTGGAATGCTAATAGCTATCCAGCCTACTAGGTCCGAGCACTGCTTTTTTTACATTTTATCGAATTTTACGCAATTTATGGAGGGCATATTTGGCAATAATACTTGATTTTTCAACTTTTTTTTGTCTCCCACAAGCAAATTGTTATTTTCATTATTTTTTCTCTTTTTTTAGTTTCCAAGTCTACTTCGTCTTCCATTCGTGTAGAGATTACGTGGTTGTAATACGGTAAGTGTTGAATTTTATTGCTGACTGTAAACGATTTAAAATTTTTTTTAATCAAAAATTGTTAAACGTGATCGATTATTATATTCGGTTTTTTTTTTAATAAAGTTTGTACAATTTTTTGTTGTTGTTGTAAAATTCAGTTCTAGAATTTACACTGAGCGCCAAAAGTGGGTAAACACCACTGAAATAGTTCATTTTCTTAGGATAGCGAGAAAAGTAAATGAGAATAGTCGAATAAATTTCCAAAAATAAAAACGTTTTTTATTATTTATAAAATGTTAAGTCGCCGTGGTCTAGTAGGTAGTGTGTTGGCTTATTAGACGAAAAGCCAGGGTTCGAGCCCCAGGCCAGACATCAAAATAAAATACAAAAAGTATTTCTTCGGCGACTTCCTCTCAGCAGATTTCTGGCAAAAACTCTGAGAGTAAATAAAATTGCCATGAAAAGTTTCTCAAATATCTGTCGTTCGGAGTCGACTTTAAACTGTAGGTCCCGCCACTCACGTATAAAATTAACGCCCGCAACATGAGTGGTGTGAGAAACTAGTTCGTAATCCTGACTGAAGGGTTGTAATGACCAATTATGTATGTATGTAAATGTTAAAACAAAAACAACAATTCATGATAAAGGAACTTTTTTTATACTTAAAAACAAAAGTGTTGACTCATTTATGGCACTCACTGTAGTCCTAGAATGACGTACGTACAATTGTTTTCCGAAGCGTTTAAACAAGCATTTCCTTATACATTTTACGAGTATACACTCATGCAATACACTTGCAATTGTAAATATTTAAAATTTTTCTTTATTTTTTTATTTTTTTTAGTAATGAATTTAAGCTTAAATAATTAGAAAATATTTTTACAAATTGTTATTAATGACTGTAAATTTTTATATTTTTTTACTTTATTTTCAATTGTTCACAAAAAAACAAAAAATTTTTTCTGTCGATAGTTATTGCAATTTTAAATCGCGAGTCACGGTTACAGCAACAGTGAGTTACAAAACACTACGTCAGAAGAAATAAAAATTTTCACAAATGTATTATTAACTTATTATAATGAAAATGAGGTACTGTTTTGGGTACCATTTCAAGGAAATTAGGGAATTTAAAAGTGGAGTGTTTAATACCAAAAAAATCGATGGGTGCCAGAGTTTGGTTTCATTAAATTTTTTGTTCAGAAGACAACAAGAATTAAGTTAACGCATAAACACCTTAGGCTTACACCTTCACAATCCAATCAATCATGGATACCAACCAACTAACTGCTAAACAATATCTTCTCCTAACGTTAGACTGACAGATAATAGACCACAACCAAATAAATATTGCTTCTCTAATGCCAGTTAAAATGTAAACTTAAGCTAATCCATCAATTCATGCAATTCGTTTCGTTGCAATAATTGATGCAATAATATAATAACGGTTTATAACTACAACAACAACATACGCATGTCATGTCAGGCATATTTTAGTATCAATATTGACATTTTCAATTGAATTGCAATTTGAAACTGAACGCAGTTTAATTAAGATCAGAAATCATTTGGAAATAAATGACATGTAATCGTAAGTGGTGTTTACACTGGCAATATCAAATTGTTTTATTGTTTTTGTATTTAATTTTTTTTATAAACAATTGCTATTTTTATTGTTTATTTTTGGCAGAAAACAAATAAATTTTAATCAAGCGATTATCTTTCAATTCGATCGGATTCGTAACAATTTACATTTACTCGCATGTTGATTGAGGAAGGGAGTGTCCGTTTTTCTTTCAAGTTTTTATTGTCATTTTATACGTTTAATTTGTTTACAATTTTTTTTTTTGCAATTTGATTTTGAAACAAAATTTGTCGTAAACCATTGGCGCAACTCAATTCAGTGATTTTGTATAGGGTTTTGAGATAAGGTTTGTTTTTCTTTAAAATGGAAATTTTGGCGATTTTTCAAAAATATTTGGGAATTGAAAATTCCTTTTAAGCTTCCGTGAGAAGCTAGGTCGTAATCCCAACTGAATGACCAATTATATATGTTCTAAGTTTCCGTTTCGTATTATTCAGGGTTTACGTTACTTCTACTAGATGCCTTTTTTTAAATTTGTTAGGAGTACAATGAAGTCGCCGTGGTCTAGTAGGTAGTGTGTTGGCTTATTAGACGAAAAGCCAGGGTTCGAGCCCCAGGCCAGACATCAAAATAAAATACAAAAAGTATTTCTTCGGCGACTTCCTCTCAGCAGATTTCTGACAAAAACTCTGAGTGTTGAAATAAAATTGCCATGAAAAGTTTCTCAAAAATCTGTCGTTCGGAATCGACTTTAAACTGTAGGTCCCGCCACTCATGTATAAAAATTAACACACTCAACATAAGTGGTGTGAGAAGCTAGGTCGTAATCCTGACTGAAGGGTTGTAATGACCAATTATGTATGTAGGAGTACAATGCTTTGTTTTTGGGTAAAAAAAGTTTCTTGACATGTGACAATGCCAAAAATTCTTAGTAAGGTTTTGCCATTTAATCATGAATAGTTTAAGCAATGAACAAAGCTTGCACAAACATATGTGAGAAATGTGTTTCAATCGAAATGTTATCTACAGTGGCGAATCCCATCTTTCTCCCAAGTTGTATGACAACAAAAAGAATTGCTGAATCTGAGGTAAAGATCAGCTAGAGCTAGTTCAAGAGCTGCCAAGTCACCATGAAAAAAGCACTGTTGGATGCTATTTACGTGCCAGTTTGTAGGCATTGGACTGCGCTTTTTCAAGAACAAGAAATATCGCTATATTATAGCCTATGGAGCTTAGTACTCTGCTATTGTTACTTATTTTTTGAGTCAAAATAAAAGATTTTTTACTTGTTTGTCATTAAATCATCAATATTATGCGATTTGATCTCACCAGACCATATTTTTTTTGAGTTGTGCGAACTCTGCTCTGAAGGGAAAAATCAGCCATAATTCCAACCCTGGAAATCAACATCGCAGCTGCTGTTGGTGACTTACCGGGAAAAATACTTGGAAAAGTATGCCAAAATTAAAACTCACTGAAGTATCATCTACAATGTAGCCGATGTTCTTTCTTTAGAAAATAAGTTAGGTTAGATTGTGCAACCTTTTTGATGGGTAAAGTTCGACTTTGGCCAGAATTGTGATACGACGTATTAATATACAACCACTAGATCAAAACATACCTTATGGGGGACCATCCCGATTCCAAAATACATGTTTCTATTGCATTCATTCTTATTTTAAAAAGTTCTGTCAAGGATGACAGAAAATCAGAAGTCAAAAATGTATGTCTATTAATGCAAGGGTCGGGCCGTGGCTGCAATAGTCTGTCAATGCCTATGGCCAATAAATAATGGGGTGCCTATTACGTTCCGTATAAATTAAGTTGCTTGCAAATGTTTTTGTTACTGCAAAAAGATTGAGTTGGCATTGGAGTGGCTTCCAATGATTTTACTCTTCTTCTTTTAAAGACTTCTTAGGCCCACAGAGCCTCTAGAAGTCGTTTGAGGCAAAACAAATTTTTTTGGCTTCTTTTTCTGCCAATAGGGCAATGGCCTGTGATAACCGCCATAATGTAAGGAATGGTGGCCTTACGATTAACGGGAAGAATACAATCGAACCGCTAATAATTCATATTTACCCAGCAGTGCCTAGCAATATTATAACAAAATCTAATTTTGTTTTAAAACTGGTAACCCTAACTCACGTTACAATAATTATTTTCGATGATTTTCGTCATTTAAGTAAATGACGTTGCTGTAGGCTGCCACAAAAAAACAAAACAAAAAAAAGAAGAAAAAATTTCTGAATAGATCATGTTTTTCGTTTGGAAGCGTTGTTAACTTTAACGAATGGAAAGTTTTTAAGTTTAAAAATAAATTTTTCTTCTTCTTATTTTTGTGGCTGCAATTAAAACTTAAAATTCTGTTTTTTTTTTATAGAAATTGATTTAAAACGAGTTTTTTTACCTACCACCAAATCTTTTAAAAAAATCGCAAAGATGTTGTTGTTGATCTTTAGATGACGAATTAAAAATAAAATTTGAAATTAAAAATAAACAATACGAGTATAAAAATAAATAAAATTTGAAAGAAAAAAAAACTTAATGGTCTGAGGGTCAAGTACTGTCTGGACAATGTTTTTGCTTTTTAAATTAATTTAAATGGTTTTTAGTTTTTATTAAGTAATGTGAGTACTTATCTAACCCACATACGAGCAACTGGATAGCGTATCTGGTTAATACTTGTCTTGTCAGGAAATCGCTGTTTTTTATTGCAAATGTTGACTATTTTACTCGCGGGAATAATATTCTTATTTGTAATTAAAGAATTTAAGGAATATTGATTATCGATAATAATCGATTATCGATAATAATCGATAATAATAATCGATAATAAATATCGATTATATCGATATAATACATACATACATAATTGGTCATTACAACCCTTCAGTCAGGATTACGACCTAGTTTCTCACACCACTTATGTTGTGTGTGTTAATTTTATACATGAGTGGCGGGACCTACAGTTTAAAGTCGACTCCGAACGACAGATTTTTGAGAAACTTTTCATGGCAATTTTTATTTACTCTCAGAGTTTTTGCCAGAAATCTGCTGAGAGGAAGACGCCGAAAAAATAGTTTTTGTATTTTGTTTTGATGTCTGGCCTGGGGCTTGAACCCTGGCTTTTCGTCTAATAAGCCAACACACTACCTACTAGACCACGGCGACTTCAAATATAATAATAATCGATAATCGATTATTATCGATAATCGATTATTACGGATTATTATCGATTATTATCGATAATCGATTATTATGGATTATTATCGATTATTATCGATAATCGATTATTATCGATAATTTTATCGATTATCGATTATTATCGATTATTATCGATAATCAATATTCCTTAAATTCTTTAATTACAAATGAAAATATTATTCCCGCGAATTATTTCAAATATGAATTTCCATGACACTTTTAAAACATTTCCTATGTTTGCTTTCAATAACAATTTTTTTCTTTCTTTCTATAGTTCTTGTTGTAGTTCAACAATACTTGTCAATTCCATTAAATTTTAATTGCCTACGAATTTCTTATAATTCCGTATTGTTGTGTTTGGCCTGTCACCTTTTAAATTGTTGTTAAGAAACGTACAACAACAAAATATTTTAATTTAATCAATACAAACAATACTTTATAGCCAATAACAACCTTCACCTTTAAATAAATAAAAAGAAGAAAACTTTTCTTTACATTGTTTACATTGTTGACATTTGTTTACACATTATATACCTGCTTAGATGCCAGGTGAAATTGTTTTCATAACTGTGACCACAAATTGCATTCAATTGCTGACCGACTGACTGACTGACTGACTGAGTTAATCGTAACAGTTGTGTTTATTTAGAGTGAATTTTTAATGACCTTCTCTATTTAATTATTGTATTATTAACTGCATAAATAGTTGAATAACTTACCTAGAAAAGAGAGAAAGAATTAGAATAGATTAGTATTGATTGAATATATTGACAGATGTACATATAAATGTATTGAATTAATGAATTATTATAAAATAAGCAACAAATTAAGCTAATTAAAGCGGCATTAATTCATTTAATTTAGGGTAATTCCTGTTTGGAATTAAATTAAACATAAATTAAATATTCATTGTAATTTTACGGAAGACTGCTAATCAAAAATCATTGCCCATTGCACAATAATACAGGTTAAACGCTTTAATTTTTAATATTTAAATTTTTCAATACGAAATAGACAAGGTTTTCGATTTAAAACATTTTCTAATGTCATTAAATAATAACAAACAAACTGTCCTCATAAGTCAGCAATAAGTTCTAGAAGTTGCCAGACCGATAACAAATAAAGTATAAAAAGAGTAAGAGCTAACGCTGCCAGACAGATGCATTAAGAAACGTTGTTTTTTTTATAAACTGATAAAAAATTTATCAAAAATAGAAAGAAAATCTCAATAAAGAAACTTGTTCTGAACAGTTTACTACCATATTTATAAAGGTCGCTGGAAAATTCTTATCGTATAGATCTGCTTGGGAGCTCAGTTTTAATTTTGAGTAAATGAATTGCGATAACCTTGAACCTCTTCATCAGGTATATGAAGATCTTCTTAGTCGCTGCCACATTAAGGGTTCTAATTATCTGGAGTCATCTCAAAACATAGGCAGTCAAGCTTTATTTACTTTCAATCCAGTGTTATGGATGCATTGGAAAAGTCGTGCATGAATAGAAAAATATCATCCGCATTGTGTAAACCTTCTAAAGGGTGTTTTTTTTATAGAGGTATAGAACTTTAAGTTGCAATAAAACAACGATGGATAAGTCGATTGACATGAATTTTATTTATCCGAAAGATAATCTTGTGGCATTACATTTTAAATATGATTTCTGGCATATGACCGCCACGGCTGGCGCGGATGTAGTCCAATCTGGACGTCCAATTTTCAATGACTTTTTCCAACATTTGTGGCCGTATATCGGCAATAATACGGCGAATGTTGTCTTCCAAATGGTCAAGCGTTTGTGGCTTTACCGCATAGACCAATGACTTTACATAGCCCCACAGAAAGTAGTCTAGCGGTGTTAAATCACAAGATCTTGGAGGCCAATTCACAGGTCCAAAACGTGAAATTAGGCGGTCACCAAACGTGTCTTTCAATAAATCTATTGTGGCACAAGCTGTGTGACATGTTGCGCCGTCTTGTTGAAACCACATCTCCTGGACATCATTTGTAAGCACGCAAACCAAGATCCTTCCGCAAAATCTTCCATAAAGTGGATGGACACAGATCCAATTCCTGTGCTCAATGGCGGATGGACTCATTCGGGTCTTCCTCAATGCTACGCTTTACAGCAGCAATAGCTTCTTCTGTACGCACCGTACAGCGTCTCTGGGGATGCGAGTTATCAATAAGAGTAAACGTGGTGCGAAAACGTTCCATAGTTAATCGAATTAACTGCTCTGATGGACGATTTTGTCGACGATAAAATGGACGTAGTGCGCGATACGTTTTCCGCACAGAACCATTATTTTCGAAATAAAATTGCACTATTTGCAAGCGTTGTTCAGGCGTGAGTCTATTCATGATGAATTGCCAAACCAAACTGAGAATAAATCACTTGACAGCTGTTAAATCGGTCGCCATCTTGAAAAGTAATGACAACTTAAAGTTCTATACCTCTATAAAAAACATCGTTTAGTTGACAATCGACACTTCCTATGTTTCTACTTCTGATACAAGTTGCGTGCAGCAATACTAAGCCCATAGCGATAACGTAAAACACCACTGTATCAGTCTAGTTTTAACTCCTAATATGGGGTCACGCAGTACTTGTCCTGCAAAGTTCCGATACAAAGTTATAGTTTATCTGGCACCTCAAAACATGGTCAATGTGGATCTATTTCCTCTCAATTCAATGCGACCGATATAAAGGATATATCATAGGCATAGACTAGATCCGTCTAGTCGATGATTCTTACTCCAATTATTGCTACTTCTAATGCGTGTTGCTTGCAGCATTACCTAGCCCAGAATAATATTGATTGACAGCGATAATAAAATGACCGTCTGTTAATATTGGTTCGCTTAGTAGACATTCACGCAGTTCTTGTCTTGCTAAGTTCCCATACAAAGTTATACTTTATCTGGCACCCCAAAAACATGACTATCTTGCGCTATTTGATCTCAAACGCATGCGGACGATATAAGGGACAAGTTAAAGATGTATAGGAAAATATAATGGGCTTAGACTAAATCCTAATAGTCGCCGACTTATACTCCAAATCTTTCTACTTTTGAACACATGTGTACACAGTACTTGTCTTGTTAAGTTCTGGCACTTGTTTGCAATTAAATGAGTCCTAGATTGCCTGCTAATGAAGATGAGTTATAAAAGTGACTGCTATTCCGCTAACTATCGCCAAATGAAACATAGACTGTTGACGATTCGGTTTAAATTTTTATCCGATTGTAGTTTTTTGCAATGGGAACGAATGGAAACGAAACACCAATTTAAACTTGCTACTGCACAATTGGATTAAAAATTGAGAACTGGAAGTAAAAATTGAAAGTTTTTAATTTTATGCCTGTAATGTTTAATTAATTAAGGCCTACAAACATGTGTGTTATTTAAGACTGTTTTTCTCTCTAAAATCCTTAAATTTTCCCATGGAAAAAATGCGACCAAGTTCTTTATTGAATACATTAAAGAAAAGAATCCTATGGGTATACGTTCCTTAGTTTCCTATTTCATAAAATGTAAATTTTGAAACTTTTTAAGCCCTTTTTTTAGAAAATTTTAATATTTCAAGAACAAACGATAAAACAATTGAGCTGAAGATTATTTTACCTTAGCAGCTACCCTTAGAAGATTGGAATTTTTTTAATTATTAAATAATTATACGACAGCAGCAAGAGAACAGCAATAGAGGAGCAACAATAAATCGAAACAATGCCAGATTGACAGTGGCAATAGCAACAATAGCAGCAGCTGTTCGCTCTATTGTTGGCAATAATTTTAGTCTTCAAACAATTGTTGTTGTTTTCGTTGTTGTTGTTGTTGTTATTTTGTATTGTATTTGTGATGCAATTTGAAAAACCTTGTAACACTTAAGCTGAGATTTATTGTTTCGGCCGTTTTGATGGTTTGTTGAACGGTTGAGTTAGTGGTTGTTTGAGTTTGAGGTTGGGGTCGAGTTGAAACGCTTAAACTTCTATTATTTCCATACAATTTGTACACCCATGCACAATCACATGTACTCAGTTTAAATTAAAAGACGACAGTCTGCCTTTTTTATTCGCATGTATCTCTCTCTCTCAGCCAAATATCAAGTTTCACAATCTGTGAACAGCATTTACTGTTTGTGTCGAATATTTGCATATTTTGAGACGTTTTTTTTTTTATTGTCGTCTCTCTGCTCTATTCAATTGCATTTGAAATGAAACTTTTTTTGCCTACAGTTGGATAGATTTTAATTTACTATACGTTGCGACCTTTGATGTAAAAATGAAACAAATCACATGAAAACGTTTCTGAATAAAAAGGAAAACATGTAAGATACACTAAAGAAATTGGAATAAAATCCATGAGCTTTAATAAAGTTTGAAAGTTGTTTCTATTAAGACGAGCACCATATTTCATTATGAACAAAATAATAAGGAAACCTGTCCCTGAGATAAGATAACAACAAGAAAGCGCACAAACTTTAGAAGTAGAGGACTCAGTAAGCACAGTTCTGCACCATTACCTGAAGTCGCCGTAGTCTAGTAGGTAGTGTGTTGGCTTATTAGACGTAAAGCCAGGGTTCGAGCCCCAAGACAGACATCAAAACAAAATACAAAAAGTATTTCTTCGGCGTCTTCCTCTCAGCAGATTTCTGGCAAAAACTCTGAGTGTTGAAATAAAATTGTCATGAAAACTTTCTCAAAAAAAAATCTGTCGTTCGGAGTCGACTTTAAACTGTAGGTTCCACCACTCATGTATAAAATTAACACACATGGTGTGAGAAACTAGGTCGTAATCCTGACCAAAGGCTAGTAATGACCAATTTTGCGTGTATGTATGTACATATCTATACTTCTTTATGTCGACTAATTTTTGGACGAAACAAAATCCACAATAGAACACTTTTATATCGCACTGTATTTTATTCACATATTAATTCCGTATAATTGACCCGGGCATTTTTTTCATTTTAATCGTAAAACATGAAACAGTAGGAATTATTAGAAAACAATTAATCACATTGTAATTGTAATTTTTTCTTCTTATAAATCAGCGTGAAGTGATTACATTTTGAATATTTATTTCAATTCTTCGTTGCTACTTTCTTTTGATTAATTTCGCAAATTTTGAACTTCGAACATTAAGTTGAAATGTGGCGTTATTATGCAAAATCACCACGTTTTTAGTCTTCTTTTTTTTTCTTAAATATTTTATAATTTTTTTTACACATTTTTTTTATTATTTTTTATTATTATTTCTTTTAATAATTTATATTGTATATATAATATTAAAGATATAATTTTTATTATTGCTGTTGTTGTGATTATTATTATCGTCGTTATTGATTTAATTTATTTCTTTTTCACGCTTCATTGATTACAAGAAATTAAACCAGAAAACTTTAACAAAATATTTGCCTTGAATTGTTTGTTGTTTTTACATACAAATATTACCGCTAACAATAACTAACTTAATGACTAACTTAGTGACTGATTGGCTGACTAACTGACTGACTACCTAGAGTGCAAATACCACGGAATTATTTTCATAAAAATAGATTTCTTATTGGACTGAAATATCCCCATCAGCTTATAAGTCATTAATCAAATATCAAATCAAACCAAACCACACCAAACCAAACTATAAATTAAAAACAAAAAAAAATAAAAAATAATTGTGGTTTCATTTCGTATTGAAAATCACGTAAACATGGTTACTTTGCGTAAAAAAACTACGTTTTCAAAAGGTCACGGTTTTTTGTTTTCTTCTTTCAAGAAGTAAAACTAAAAAACAGAAAAACAAACCACGAGTGCTCTTCTACTGCTTTAGTTGAAAAGTTTAAGAAGAGACTTTAAGTGCATTTTTGAATAACAAAACTAGTTTCGAAATTCTGTTTCTTCCTACAGAGTTTAAAAAGAAATGTGTCACATGATACATACAGACATACATAATTGGTCATTACAACCCTACAGTCAGGATTACGACCTAGTTTCTCACGCCACTTATGTTGTGTGTGTTAATTTTATACATGAGTGGCGGGATCTACAGTTTAAATTCAACTCCGAACGACAGATTTTTGAGAAACTTTTCATGGCAATTTTTATTTCAACTCTCAGAGTTTTTTCCAGAAATCTGCTGAGAGGAAGTCGCCGAAGAAATACTTTTTGTATTTTGGTCTGATGTCTGGCCTGGGGCTCGAACCATGGTTTTTCTTCTAATAAGTCAACACACTACCTTCTAGACTACGGCGGCTTCTACATACCACATGATACATACATACTAATAACCCGTCAGTTAGGATTACGACCTAGCTGCTCACACTTATCCATGAGTGGCGGGATCTACAGTTTAAATTCATCTCCGAAAGACCGATTTTTGAGAAGTTTTTCATTGCATTTTTATTTGCTCCCCGATTTTTGCCAGAAATCTGCTGAGAGGAAGTTGCCGCAGATATATTTCGTTAAATTCCGTTTAGATCGAGATGTCTGACCTGAGGTTTGAATCGTGGCCTCATGTCTAATACGCTAACACACTACCTAGTAGACTACGACGTCTTCAACAGCATGTACAAGATGTACAAAAAAGAATATAATTGTTCCGCCTACAAACTGCACATGGAAAACGGACCCTGTATTATAGTTTCGTGGGCCATTGAGTCACTATTTTAGCCTAGAGGCCTTAAAAATGTACACCAGTATACGAAAGCTACGGCATACTTTCCGTACTGCATTTTACCCTACATAACATAATTGATCATTACAACTCTTCAGTCAGGATTACGACCTAGTTTCTCAAACCACTTATGTTGTGTGTGTTAATTTTTATACATGAGTGGTGGGATCTACAGTTTAAAGTCGACTCCGAACGACAGATTTTTGAGAAACTTTTTCATGGCAATTTTATTTTCACTCTGAGAGTTTTTGCCAGAAATCTGCTGAGAGGAAGTTGCCGAAGAAATACTTTTTGTATTTTATTTTGATGTCTGGCCTGGGGCTCGAACCATGGTTTTTCTTCTAATAAGTCAACACACTACCTACTAGACCACGGCGACTTCAGGACCCTAGAGTCCTTAAAAATGTACACCAGTAGAGTCCCCAAAAAAAGTTCACCAATGTACGAAAGATACACGGTACTTTTCGTACTGCATTAAAATTTCATTGCAGGTTAAGTTGCTGATAATATATATGGTTTTGATATTATTACAGGCAACTATGTTGAATTGTTATTCCTTCGATGATCTCTATCGATAAAATAATAAAACCAACGCAGTCACTATGCTCAGCCGTCGGCTTAGAGGGCTCAATATTCAGTGAAAGTTTTTGTCAACATAGGTTTGTCCACAATCGCCCACAAATGCCATCATGATAAAGGGTTTTAGAACGTGAGTCCACCGGAATACTCAAGAGGCCAAACAGCAGTCTAAAATGTGCATATATCGGCGCAAAACGGCGCTAAAAAGTGTGGAGGCGGCTTTGTCGGCCTATAAAGTGATGTTGACAAGACAAAATTATTGCATTTGGCTTGAGAAAAAATTACTTCTGCAGCAGAACAATGCAAAAATGTACATATGTTCAGTGTGTACTACTAAAAGCTAGGTTTGACTGGCGGTATTGCCTTTACTCATTAAGTACATAAGCAGTGTATTTGATTGGAACTCGAAAACGTGTTCGTGGGACTCCCACGGAAGGCTAATCATTTGCTTTGCTAAGAAAAACTTGAGTAATTTTTATTATTTTTGAAGTCGCCGTAATTTAGTAGGTAGTGTGTTGGCTTATTAGACGCAAAGCCAGGGTTCGAGCCCCAGGCCAGACATCAAAACAAAATACAAAAAGTATTTCTTCGGCAACTGCCTCTCAGCAGATTTCTGGCAAAGACTCTGAGAGTTGAAAGAAAAAAAAAACTGTAGGTCCCACCACTCATGTATAAAATTAACACACACAACATAAGTGGTGTGAGAAACTAGGACGTTGTACAATGGGTCAATTCGACCTTTGGGTACTGTACTTGTCTTAATTAACAAGTGCACGTCCTCTAACCTAACCTAACATATTATTTTTCGTCTATTTACACATACAAATATTTCGTTTATTTTTTCCATAAAACTCCATCCCATTTAAAACGAAACTTTCCTTAGTTGCATGTCATTTTAGTTCCATTCGAATTATAAATTCTTCAATAGAATTAAATAAAGTGCTTAAGCATAAGTATCTCCTCTATAATCTTAGATTTTCAATTAAGATTTTAATTTTCAGTTTCAATTGATTTTTCTTTTATTGTATGTACGTATGTATGTATGTATGTCGCATTATAAATTCTTAATTCTTCTTATAAATATGTTCTGATGACTTACTTACTTACTCAAATAACAATCGTATTACTATCAGGGATATATGAACATATTATTGTTGTATTATCGTATCGTATCATAACGTATTTAAATTAAAATTGACTTGATTTTATTTTTATTGCAATTGTGGTTTTCATAATAAAAAGAATTGTTGAAAATATATATTTTTAGATTTTATATTGTTAATAAATACGTTGGAATTAGAAACATCTATTCGAGAAACAATACATACAGTCACACAGATAATTATACGTACCCCCCTTAAAAATCATTTTCTTAAAATTGATAATATATGGACAAGTCAACTGATTTTTGCGCCAAATTTTTTGTTTTCCGTCACAGCCGAATAAATTATAATTGTTCTCATCACTAAATATTACACTCACCCAAAAAGCAGTTGACTTGTCCATATATTATTGGGCAAATTCCAATCGTGGCTTTTTTCTCGGCACTCGGCTGCGGAAACCGTTCTTTCTCAAAACACTTCGAACATTGTGATCACTTTCCGAGGTATTTCGTATTTCTACAACTGTACTCCTAGGATTTTTATCTACAATACATTTTATATAACGGGCTACGCTTGGAGAAATTTTATACGAAATATACGTCTCGTACGTATAATTTTCTGTGGTGCCGTATTGGTTTTAAGCAAACTGCAGTCACAAATTCATAGATTTTGGGAATCTTTTTTTCTTTATTTAAGTAAATGTGTCGTTACCTTTTAAAAAAATGATTTTTAGGGGGTTACGTATAATTATTTGTGTGACTGTACATATGTACGTATGCATGTGAATGCAGATTGATTGTGAACAAGTGCATGTGAAAGATTTATACACTGAAAGGAAAATATTTAATTTAATATACAAGCATATGGTAAAGATTTTATGACAGGCCGTTTTGGTAAGCAAAAATATGTAATAATTTTGAGAGAAATTACGGCTTTTTTACTGCTGAATAGCTGCATGGTTGTTAGCTATTAAAAAAGTTATTATACTGCAAAATACTTGAAGCATATGTTTACTTTCAGCATTGGCTATCCCCGTTTTGATACCTTAACGCACATTGATACATGCACTGTTACAACTTGATTTGTATTGTGGCGATATCTCATTTGATCGTCTGATGTGGACGATCTTGATTTCTACTTCGACATGATGATTTAACGATGAACGCTTTTATTTGTAGGATGTTAACTTGTAGACCAGTTTTTGCTGTCTTTGTGGTTCCTAAATCGTCTGTTTTTGCTTGCATATGTTCTTGCTTTGAAGCGTAAGTCATTGGTATAAATGGAAACCTTTTGGTGTTGATACACGTTCCACGCTAGGTTTGGTCGAAGTGGTAGTGGGCTTTGATTACTAAAGCACTCTTGAGCAGGCATAGGGGCCACAGTTAAGCACATGTCCCTGTACGGACCGAATTCTACCAACCTCAACGAGGAGCTTGGTCAGCACAAGGGTTGTACACGTTCCGCTGCTTCTTGTCGATGACTAATTTCATGAGGCAGATCTCTGTGACTGTTAAAAGGGAAATGACAACAGGCATCATTGTTTGTTACATAACATACATACATACATAATTCGTCACTAGAACCCTTTTGTCAGGATTACCACCTAGCTTCTCACATCACTGATGTTATGTGTGTTAATTTTAAACATGAGTGGTGGGACCTACAGATTAAAGTCGTTTCAGAACGAAAGATTTTTTGGAAAACTCTCCATGGAAATTTTATTTCAACAATCAGAGTTTTTGAAAAGAAATCTGCTAAGAAGAAATCGCCGAAGAAATATTTATTATTTATTTATTAATTATAATACAATTACAAATTATATCCTAATTATATACGAGCGAAGCAACTTGACTATGTGCTCGGTGTAGTGTCACAGACCAGAGTCTCTGGTGGGAATCGAACCCACGACCCTCACGCTAATAGTCTAGCACACTACCCACTAGACTACCAGGACACCCTCGCCGAAGAAATATTTTTTTCAATATTTTCGTTTTGATGTCTGGCCTGGGGTTTGAACCGAGGCCTTATGTCTAATAAGCCAACACATTACATATATATATATATATTTGATTATAGATTGGATTATTTTAAAATGGTCGCAACTGCTAACAATTCAGAAACTTTCATTTATTAGTAGTAGCTTCTATTCATGTACAGACTATATTCCCACTCACTCAACTGATTTTCTCTTAGAAAATTTGTTGAAAAGCCGGTTTTTGTCTAAAAATTATACTTTTCATGGGATCAACTTCAGGGCATATACATAAGACCGAAACTTTTTGCAACTTCTCGCCTCTTAACTGAAAGCGAAACTCTAATTCTGTCAACAGATTCATATGCTGCATCGTTTAGGTTGTGTTTGCTAGGGATTTAATAGGGATTAACTGAGATTTGCTATGACCGTAAAAGTCTAGAAGATGACGAATGTCTAGTTGAAGTTTCTACAACCGAAACAATTGAAAAAATTTACGATATAGTGTTGGTGTAACGAAGATTAAAAGGAAAGAGAGAGGACGAGAGATTTCGAGAAGCTATAATCATTTCACATGACTTAAAGGTTTCAATTTTAAGTGTTCATTGGATTACGAAAATCTCTGCAACATTGTTGCTGAAAGGAAGATTAAAAGGGAAGAGAGAGGAAAAGAGATTGCGGAAGCTATAATCATTTCACATGACTTAAAGGTTTCAATTTTAAGTGTTCATTGTCTCATAATCTCTCTCCAACATGGGTGTCACATTTGGTCACAATTGATCACAAAATCAATCACATGTGACAAGCTCGCAGAAATGTTTGGCGTTATTCAAGCGCTCTATATTAAAGGGGTTTTAGGACTTTAAGTAAACGTGAATGAAACGTAGCTGCACCAGAACTTACCAAAGGCCAAACAGCCGTCAAAAATTAGTATTTCTCGAGGCAAATCGGTGTTAAAGGTTAAGGCATTGGTATATTATAATGAAAGGCTTTACTGTAGGGCGAACATACAAGAAACATTTTAAATGTTTTCTTTTTTATTTTAGGAAATGATGGCCTTGGTTTCCTTTCCTTTGTTTCAAAAGTGCTTTTCTCTGATTTGTAGTTAAACTTCTCTCAGTGCTGTTAATAAATGTCAATAAAAAGAATCTCATCTCATAATAAAATATTTAAAACAAGAATTAAACACAAACACACACAAAAAAACATCATTTTATTGTTGCTATTTTATCATACATATGTACTGTTGGAGTGCTCAGATCTATGTTTTCTTTATTCATTTTTCTCTATTTTCTATACGAGTGATGAGATGAGAGTATGCGACTGTAGTACAGAGAAAAAAGGAAGTAAAATTATTTGTATATATATATATATGTGTGTGTGTATGTGTGTTTAACTGTGTGCATTGGTTGGAAAAAAACAGTTGAGATGAGTGTGGGACTTAGTAAAGTTCGTTGTACACACAAGTACCGTAATTGCTGATATTGTATTTGTAAGCGAATGTAATGAAAAAAAAAAAGAATTCTATTCTCTACAAGAATGACAACGGCGGAAATTAAGCATTAATATTCATAAAACAATACGACAAGAATTTATATGAAAAACAAACAATTGGTTTTGCGAATAGAATGTGAAATACAAAACAAAACAAAACAAATCAGAGAAAAAGGAAAGGAAATTAAAAATTGGCTAATCACGACTGCAGAAGGCACCCTACAATCCACATGGATTACATATGGACTCTTGTGAATTCAATGGCCTACGTGGGACTTTTTCTTTAAGGGGGTCCGCCATTGTAAAACGATTCCAAATGCACCTCGTTTAGGGTCGTACAGGCAATTGGAGTTCAATTCCATATTAACCCATATGTGCTTATCGCCCCATTTTTAAAACGCTAAGATATTGATCAGCGGTGTGGTATATCAAAAAATCCATGTTTTTACGAGAAAAAAAGTTGGGCACATACGGGTTAAAATAAAACGTTCAACGCATAAGTCATAAGCAGAGAACTCACCGTATCATGCCAATATAATTTTGATTTTAAAATATCAGCTTCGAAATTGTGTTTCAAACCCTGACTTTACTGAAATGTAACTTCACAACAGATGTTACAAACGTTGTCATAAACTTAAAATACCAAATAAAAAAAATTATTTCGAAAATGAAATGAAAATTTTTTTGCTGTTGTTTTGTTTGAATTTCCATAAAAATAAATATTATTACGTGCAGTGGTAATAGTGATGGGAATTATGGTTGACAAATCCGCTGAGTTGTTTAGGCTTCCACACACCCATCCACTACTTACAGTGAGTGGCCTTGTTTATGATTAAATATTAAAAAAAAACAAAAACAAAATTCATAACAAAACTTGTTACAATTAAAACAACGTATGTTTTTTCTTTATTTCTTCTAAAAAAACATGAACATGATTTTATTACCCACTGTAATAAAAAAAAAACTGCCTTTCAATTTTATAAAGAAACTGAACGATTTATAACATCAGCAGTTGACAGTAAACACGTGCAATTTAATGGCAACAAGACGTACCAATCTCCAATACAATTTATAATAATTCCCGCATATAAATATACGAGCAGTGTGTGGTGTCATGTTGTCATCGGTGGCGGTAATCATTGAAACGTTTTGTAGTACCCTACAGGATCTTAAAGTATTGTTGAAAGTTAAATGAAAATTGCTTTTAGGGAAAATATCTTCCTTCTGTTTAATCTAAAATGTAGTATTTGCCAGAAGGAAAACGTTTTCAAAAATTTTATAAAAGAAAGCTTCTTTTGCACATACTGCTGAAAACAGTCTTTTAAGGGTAAGGATGCTCTCTTCTTATTATTAATTTTAGGTCAGATTAATCAGTCTTAGTAGAATTCCGGAGAATGTCTATAATTTCTGGAAACTATATTTTGAATTTGAAGTCGCCGTAGTCTGTTAGGTAGTGTGTTGGCTTATTAGACGTAAAGCCAGGGTTCGAGCTCCAGGCCAGACATCAAAACAAAATATAAAAAAATATTTCTTCGGCGACTTCCTCTCAGCAGATTTATGGCAAAAGCTCTGAGAGTAAATAAAATTGCCATGAAAAATTTCTCAAAAATCTTTCGTTCGGAGTCGGCGTTAAACTGTAGGTCCCGCCACTCACGTATAAAATTAACGCACACAACATAAGTGGTGTGAGGAGCTAGCCCGTAATCCTGACTGAAGGGTTGTAATGCCCAATTATGTATGTATGTATGTATGTATGTATGTATGTATGTTAGGAATGACTAGGGTTGACAGCCATCTCGACCTACCATAAGAATGAAATACGAATTCTCTTTCCGCCAAGCCATTTCTTTAGGTTTGGAAACAAAATATTTTCATCGGAAGCTAGAGCCGGAGAATAAGGCGGATGAGAAAGTCTAATTCAAGACCATTTTTGCCATTTTTTCACAAAATTAATTGTCACATGGAATTCGGGCATCAATTGCTCTCAAGAACAAGCTGAATGAATGGCTTAGCTTGTTCAAATTTTGACAGGAGCCAATTGACAGATAACAAGAACAGTACTGTCCTTCCAATTAAGAGGCCTACAATTCAAAAATTTCTGATCCATATACTCTGAAGTTGACTCCATGAAAAATATAATTTTTACAAACGTTTCCAGAGAAAAAGAGTTCCACAACTGACTGAATTCGGTTATAATTTGTACAGGAACTGAATCTACTGGTATTGCATTGGAAACCCTTGTAGGTCGACCCCTGTCATATATTCTCTAACTGCCCATTGGAGTGATTTGAAGTTAAACAAGTCCTATCCTATAATCCTGTATGAAATTCAAGAAATTAATTGACTTTTAATCCACAAAGCAATCTGGAGGCAATATCACTTTCAAGGTAAATACTTTAGGAAGGTGACCACCATATCAATATAGAGCCTAGATAGCAGATAGCTTAACCGTTTGGTACTTTGGTACGAAAGTATATGTCTCTGTTAACAATATTAGGTAAACTATTCGATGTTTATCTGCCCTCCAAAGCTGACTGAATTTTTTTTTTCGCCGAGGAGGGGTAAATGTACCCAACCGCACCATAGAGGAAGTCGTCACATCCTCCGTGTGTGGAGCCCTCACCCACTAAATCCCCCCTCGTCTCGTGGACTTGTTGTGCCCACTCCGGAACTACGGTGGTATTACTTCGGAGTGGAGTCCTTTTGGCCCCTGCGTGTTCATATCCGCGTCCGGATTGCGTGTCAAAAGTTGAGGAGACATCTAAGTGTGTCTACTATTCCTTTCGTCCAGGTCCCTGTCTCGGATTTTGTCCAAGTATCATCTATGCCGGCGTGCCTACATGTTCTGCAGCCTCGAGATCTCTCTTCTTCAGTCTTAGGATACGCTCCACGAAGTCCAATTCTCTCTACTCGCAATCATAACCCCGACAATGTTAGTGGCCGTGATCGTTGTGTTGTCAGTTCAGAACGATTGCTCTGCCAGCGTGCATATTCGAAAATAGTGTGCTTTACATCATCAATTACTTCCTCCTCTTCGTAAAGGCAATAAGGGGAGGCGCTCTTGCCCATTCTATGCAGGTACTTTCTAAAATATCCATGCCCCGATAGCATCTGTGTAGTGTAGTAGTTCACCTCTCCGATTTTCCGTCCAATCCATAGCTCAATATCCGGGATAAGTCTCGCCGTCCACCTTCCTCTGTCCTCTGCATCCATTGGCGTTGCGATTTTGAGATGGTGTTTTGCCTGAAGGAACCTGTTGTATAACTTCCGGTCAATTTCGCCCTATAAATCTACATCCGCTGACTGGATTGTAGATTGTATCATCATACTGCTCTTGCAGTCTTGAGATATGATTCGATGATACAGTGTGATTTAAGTGAACTGTCTTTAAAAGGTAGTAGGACAAATTGATGTTTATTTCCCTACAGGAAATCTGCAAATTGTCTGACAAATTGATTTACAATTAATGGAATATGATGTGTTTGATCAAATTTTGAAAGAAAGAATAGGACACCGTTAGCGCTATTTGGTGCTCAATCGGTTCTTAATTTCTCAGGCGGAATTATTTACTGTTTTGGAAGCATTTAATGCCGTGGCTGATTTCTAATGCGAATTCTCATGCGATATTCGCTGGTAGTTTAGCGGTTCTGAGGGCGCAAGGATTGATCTTGAATAACTCATGAGTGGATGCGGACTGTAATAACTCTGTAATCGTGGCAGTCGAAGCCAAGTGGTATTCCTGGGAACGCATCACTTGAATTGATTTCTTACACGCCTGACAATATGGTTTCGATTCTAATCCACCAATATGTTGTCCCTCATCGGGAGATATAACCGGGAGATGGAAAAGAATTGCTGAGGCATAGTGCTGCCACAAAGTGTTTTGGTTTCAATTTTTTATTTTTTCATTGTCTTGTTTCAGTGTCATTAATCAAACTGTTCCAGATAAACAGCTGATAGCTCTACTGTAATAGGCCCTACAAGTTATCCGTCGTTGTATAGAAACAATTCCCTATGAATTGAGGTGATGCCTTCTCTTTCGAGAGGTGTCGCTATCTGATTTTCCTATAATGTTTGTTGCTGGTATTATCCTTGCAGGGAGAACCCCCATGTAGTCGAACCTGTTTTAAAGTTTGTACTCTGATAGTTTAATTCCAATACTAAGTGACCTAAAATCCGGGCCAATGGTTGGCGACACAAAAAAGATTTTTAAAAACCCTTGTAATGGGTAAACAAATCTTTTTTCAGATCTGTCTGGTATAGGGGGTCACAGTGGATAATTACGACAATTTTACGTTTATTTGTTGTTGGATTTTAATAAACAAAGACGAACATTATTATTGTTGTTAATTAGCTATTGTTTGCTATTTATTATTAAATGACGTCAGCATGTTAATATTAAATAAAAAAAAAAACGAGAGAAAAAATCTACAAATAAAAACGGGTGACATCTGTTATTTTAATTTAATTTGTTTTGTTTCTTTATTGTTATTATTGTTGTAATTGTTGTTATTGTTGTAAATTCTCTTCATTACTTGTCTCTGTCATGTCATGCCATGTAATGAAATAGACAAACGCAAGAAAAAAAAAAAACAAATTTTCTACACTTTTAGGTAAATCGGTATGAAAATTTCCTTTCCTTTTTTAAAGGGTTTTCAAAAGGTAGTGAACAACAACAACAAATAGGAAAAAAATATTAAAAATTGTCAATTCTGACAATTCTGATGCTTCATTCTCTTCATTTTTTTAAAGGAAATTTAAATTTTTGCTGACATAATGACAATAGGAGATGTGGTAGAGAGGGGAGAAGGAGGGGGAGGAGGAGCGAAGAGTTGTAGCAGCTGTTCGTTATGTTGATTACAGAACAGTTTCTGGCAAAAAAAAAAAAAAACACGTAAAAAATTTCAAATTTTCTTCTGCTGTTTGGAATATTTTTGCTTATTTTGCATTGGATTTTGGTCAGGTTCTTTGTTTGTCGACACCAACACCAACACCAACAACTAAGACTGACTGATTATAATGTGTAGTAAAAAGTAATCCATTATTGTTATGTAAAATAGCAAATGGTTGTAGCAACTCATCTTCTCCATTTGCTTTGCTTGGTTTTACTTTCACTTGCTGATCTTCTGTGTCACATTCTAGACTGATATGGTTGCCATCGTTTATTGCTTTGCAACAATGCCTTGCGTACAATACGTACTCTACAGTAACAGAAACTTTGCTTATGAAAACTTAATCCTTATCGATCACTATGCCAATTATATTGTTTAAAATGTTAATCCCTATCCGAAGATTGTTTACTATTGTCAAGTTTTTGTTGAATATTCTAATGCAAGAGGCAAATTTCTTCCCTTCATGGGTGCCTAGGAAAAGTTTAGATTGTCTCAACTTCGTTGGGATGGGGAAGAGTCTTCGGCGTTCTTTATCTTTTCTTTCGTTAAGTAAACTCCTCGTTCCATTATCAAGAAAAATTCTGAACAAATTGGTGGAGTAGAAAGTGCTTTGGTGAATGAAAGATTCTCAACTAATTGGTGGAGTAGAAAGTCCTCTGATGAAAGTCCGCTTCAGTCCGCTCCAGTCCGCTTAGTGCTCTTAATTCTCATATGACTTGAGATACAACAAAAGATGGATTCTATTTCTCCTGTCTATCTGAACTTGCAATGTAAGCAATGCCAATTCCGAAGGCTATACTAAGATATCATATGCACTAGCCGACTACAACAGTTGCAAATTCTTTAGATAAAGAGCTAGATGGGTAGATAGGTAGAGGTGCGCGTAGTTTAATGATCAGAAGTGTGCATATTTTGTTACTATCGTACTCAAGCTATCCTGTCAATAGCACAATAAATTTCTTTTTACAACATGTGTACGTACATACATACAGTGGTGGCCTTATAATTAGAAACGACTTAGCAACATGTATGTTTGTTAATTTGTTTTACAGTTTTCACTGTATACCTAGGATCAAAGGCTTTGTTTGGAGGACGTCTTGCATACATTTTTCCATCAGATTGGGACAAATTAAACTTAGATTCGTCACTCCAGAGACTCTGTTCCAGAAACACCGTTTATAATTAATTCTGAAGTCGCCGTAGTCTAGTAGGTAGTGTGTTGACTTATTAGACGCAAAAGCCTGGGTTCGAGCCCCAGGCCAGGCATCAAAGACAAAATACAAAAAGTATTTCTTCGGCGACTTCCTCTCAGTAGATTTCTGGCAGAAAATCTGAGAGAAAATAAAAAATGCCATGAAAAGTTTCTGAAAAATCTGTTGTTCGGAGTCGACTTTAAACTGTAGGTCCCACCACTCATGTATAAAAATTAACACACACAACATAATTGGTGTGAGAAACTAGGACGTTGTACAATGGTTCAATTCGACCTCCGGGTACTGTACTTGTCTTAATTGACAAGTACACGTCCTCTAACCTAACCTGACCTAACCTAATTATAAGGCCACCACTGTAATTGGTCATTACAACCCTTCATTTAGGATTACGATCAAGCTTCTCGCACGACTTCTGTTGTGTGTGCTAATTTTATCCATGAGTGGCGGGACCTACAGTTTAAAATCGACTCCGAACAACAGATTTTTTTTTGAGAAACTTTGCATTTCAATTTTATTTTACTCTCAGAGTATTTGCCTGAAATCTACTGAGGGGAAGTTACCGAAGAAATATTTTTTCAAATATTGTTTTGTTGGAGATGTCTGCCTTGGTGTTCGAACCGTGACTTCACGTCTAATAGCGACTTCTTTTCACTACACCTTATATTATTATTTCAAAATGTTGTCATTCTTGTTTAATAGTTATTATTCATATTGTTTTATTTGCAGTTGTTGTTGTTGGGTTTTTTGTTTTCTGTAATTAACCATACTCCACACGTGGTGTATACGGAATGAATGAGTATCACAGTATTTGAGTAGAAGTATATGTGGTTAAGCAGTAACAACAACAACTAATTTTATAAAAAAAAGCAAAAAAAGAACCCGTATATTCAGTCAGCTAGTCAGCCATATTATAAAATTATTATTAAATTAGCAAAATAAAGCAAAAAGAAAAGAACGAACAATACATGAAGCATGGTTTTCTAAGGCATCTTAATGCTTAGCTTAGTTGAGGGCCTATGTTATGGATTTGATGTTTAACACATTGACTGCCGACTACGAGATAACTCTTAGATGGCGTTCCCTTCTAGGGCGCCAAACTACGAGTTACCTCGTACTCACTAATGTGAAAAAATCAAATTGTCGTTTTTTGGCAAGTTTTCTGAAAATTACCGCGGCAGTCAACGTGTTAAAAATCGTTTCCTGTTTTCAGCATGTTTTTTCTAAAATTAAAAAAAAAATCTTATGCAATCGTTGTAATTGGAAAAGCATGGCACTTGGGATGTGCTGTAAGCCCCGGTTTACGTCAAGCCATGCTTACATCTTTAGTGTTTAGATGATTTACTGCCTTATTATCTAACATTTCAAGTGTATGATTATTTTTATTTTAAAATTTAAATAATTTTAATTAAATTTTTATTATTTTAATTGTTTTTTTCTTATTATTATTCGGTTTTTTTTGTTTTGCTTCATTTAAATATTTAAACGCAATTAGTTTGGACACTAAACAAACACCCACCCCTACTAATACCAGTTGCTTGACCGGTTGCTTACTCATAACTGTTGTGTGTTGTAACACAGGCAATTAAAATTTAAATAGAAATTACCGGTCAGCCAGCCAGCTTAAGGCAGAGTAACCAGTAACCAGTAACCACCATCATGTAACACCTTCATTGTAACGTGTAAATAAATTTGAGATTTATTTCATGTATTCTCGTGCTTGCTTACTTGGTTACCCTGTTTGTAATTAAATGAAGTATTTTTTATGCATAAAATAAAATGTTTAGTAATAAGAGAGACTGGTTTCTTGTGTAAGTAATTAGATTAACTCAACTAAAAAATATGTTGGCTTAAACGTTATTAGCCAATAGAAGTATTTATCTGTGTTACCACGTATTAATTTGGAAAAATTTATAAAAATTCCATGGAATAACTAACAACAGTTAAAGAGAATCAAGGACAAACTCTATAACAAATGTTTTTTTCATGGTTGTCTTATCTCATAAGATCTGTTTTAGTTGTGGAAATTGGAAAGGTTAACGAAACGTTACCTTAAGAAAGGACAAATAATTGCCCCTTAGCTTGGTTGCAGTAGTCTATCTTTTTAAGATAGTTTTCAGCCACCTTTTCATACATTTTGGGCAGTATCTGGGCGATAACTTGGCAGATGTTGGTTTTAACGCCTTTAATGTAGTCTTCCTTTAATGAAGTCGCCGTGGTCCTCTAGTAGGTAGCGTGTTGGCTTATTAGACGTAAGGCCACGGTTCAAACCCCAGGTCAGGCATCTCCAACTGAATGAAATATGAAAAAATATTTCTTCGGCGACTTCTCCGCAGCAGATTTCTGGCAAAAAATCTGAGTGTTGAGATAAAAATTGCCATGAAAAGTTTCTCAAAAATCTGTCGTTCGGAGTCGACTTTAAACTGTGGGTCCCGCCACTCATTTATAAAAATTAACACACTCAACATAAGTGGTGTGAGAAGCTAGGCCGGAATCCTAACTAAAGGGTTGTGATGATCGATTATGTATGTATGTATTGGAAAGGCAGTTTTCACAAATTTTGGGCAATATCTGGGCGATAACTTAAATGTTGGTTATAAAGAACTCCAACGTTACAGGATTATACGTGTAAGCACCGCCTTTGATGTAGTCTTTGAATAAAGTTTCACAGTGTAAATTGCATAGTTTTTGGAGCCGCCTTCAAAACGTGTAATTACACTTTCTGCAAACTTCTCTTATAATACAACCAAAATCGGTTGCTTTGTGGTCCATGATACCGTCTTGTTGAAGTCACATGCCTTCCCATTCATTACATTTAATTGTACATTAAATTTGTACGAACATAGTGCTTTAAATTGACTGTAATGACTCTTTTCAAGGTTATGTTTGAAAGCTTTCATACTGCACATCACCTTTGTATTCTCTGAGCCCTATGTGCCACCTCCGAGAGAGAAATTGCTTTCATCTCCTAAGAAACTTTTGTAGAAATTGTTGTAAATGGCCAGTCGGCTTTAATTGTTGTGCCGTAGTCTAGTTGGTAGTGTGTTGGCTTCAAGTTTAAACATCTCCAACAAAATGATATACAAACAAATGTTTCTTCGGCGACTTCCGCTCAGTAGATTTCTGACAAAAACTCCGAAATTCAATGAAATTCTATGAAAAGTTTCTCAAAAATCTATCGTTCGGAGTCGGCTTTAAGCTGTAGGTCCCACTACTCATGTATAAAATTAACACACACAAAATAAGTGGTTTGAGAAGCTAGGTTGTAATCCTGACTGAACAGTTGTAATAACCAATTATGTATACCTTCAGGAAGAATAAACCTCAATTAGAGTATTTGATCTTGTATTGCCTTTTAAAGGGCTTGAAGCATATCTCTAATGAGTACAGAACAATACTTTATTACTTCTCTGATCACATTAATTGGCTCGTGAGTTTGAAGAAAAAAATATTTGATAATGAAAGTTCATTAGAAAAAATTAAACCAAAACAAATTTATCGCAAAACTTTACAAACTTCTATCGAATACCAACAAAACTCTCTAAACGAGTAGTTGAACACAGTTAAACGTGCGGTTTTTTTCAACTGCACAGCAGAATCGTATGCAATACAGCGATTCAGAGACGTTAAAATTATTCAGAATTTTGCAAAATTATTGTTCCAGGAATTTCATACATACGTTAAGATTGTAATTTCTTGAGAATTATACACATACGTGGTATGTTTAAAAAGTAATTTTAATTTGTTTATATTTCGCTTGAAGCCTACATCTGGAATATTTGCACTTTTCATTACAACAGTCGTATAGTTTTCTTAGCAATTAATTTGATACACTTTCCGAATGTGAAGAATAAAAACAAATATTATATAAAAAATATGGAATTTAGTACTCGAAATACATACATAATTGGCCATTACAACTCTTCAGGCAGGATTACGACCTAGTTTCTCACACCACTTATGTCGTGTGTGTTAAATTTTATGCATGAGTGGCGGGACCTGCAGTTTAAAGTCGATTCAGAACGACAGATTTTTGAGAAACTTTTCATGGCAATTTTATTTACTCTCAGAGCTTATGCCACAAATCTGCTGAGAGTAAGTCGCCGAAGAAATATTTTTTGTATTTTGTTTTGATGTCTGGCCTGGAGCTCGAACCCCGGCTTTACGTCTAATAAGCCAACACATTACCAACTAGACTACGGCGACTTCCAGTACTCGAAATACGTAGTAATTAAATTCTTTTTATGGCAAATAAGTGTTTTATTTTTCTTTAAACATTTACCGGGTGCTTATGACAAAATCAGAAGAAATAAAAATATTTCCACTTCTTAGGAAATGACAAAGAAAATAGCCCCTAACATGGCTTGCAGATAGAATTCGTATCCTGCGAATAAAAGTTTAGATTTGTTTAGATTAAGTCCTCTTATGGCGCTCCTCATCCATGGCTGCTTTTGATTCACTAAAGAGACTCATTAGTGATCGTAGATTTGTAACGATTACATCTCTAAGAGAGCATATTAAGCGGTCATCAAAAAGTTTCGATTGGGCACAAGTGATTTCTAAATTCGTCAATTATTTTTAAGTCCAACGAACAGGAATACTGAGGAGCAAAGCAACACTACTCCTGTCAACAGGCATTTGTCAAACGCTACAATCAGATATTCATAGCAGGCTACTGTGTGATTTAAAGAGAAAAATATATACGACATGAACTACAAATTCCTACCCTATTCTCGGGCTTTAGGGTCCCTATTGAAAGTTCCAGGCTTATTGAGCCACCCTCGTATACGGCCTTCAACAGAAGAGCTTTGACTATGTACACAACCAATTTGTATTTGATTCCAAATTCTTTCCGAAGTAATCAATATTTTCTAAAGCAAATTAACATTAATAAGTACAGAGGGAAGGTAAAAAACAGTTTTTTACATGTTTTTCAGAATCGTATATGAATACGTCATGAATTCCTATGGCTAGTAGGCAAACCTGATACAATTTGATATTACTTCAGATTGTTAATTACTTTGGAAAGGCACAAGCCTCTCCGAAACGGTAATGTGGTCAGGAAAATTCCAGGATAAAATATTTTGATAGGCCAGTGGCGTCTTTCAATTTTTGAAATTCAAAAACCGTGATGAATATTTCTTGGCATTTTCTCGTTTTCGAACTTCGAGAACTATGTGTGGTTAATTAGAAAAAAATCAAGTCTGTAGAAATGGTATGTTAGCTACACCATCTGATTTGAATATTTCGATAAATTTTCTGCAGGAATTTTTAACAAAAAAATGTTTACTGGGTAATTGACATGATTTTCTGTTATGCAGGTTGTTGTTGTTGTTGTTACTTTTTATTTTACTTTATATTTCACATTTTGCCTTCGAGTAGCCAGTTTGTCTATGCAGCTTCCTTAATGTCAATTTTTGTGTGAAATTGTGTTTTTTTGCCCAATTTTTTTCTTTCTTGTGCTGCCACTTACTTTTCTTTTTGGCAAAAATGTGCTCTTAAGTATTAAAAAAAAAGGCCAAAGGAACACCATATTGATGATAAAGAGAGAAAAGGAATTTCTCTGATAAAATACACAAACAACTGCTAGCTACTACGACTGTTCAAGCAAAAGCAACAAAACATGTACAAAAGCTTTGCCATACTTAACTCACACACAGGCATATACTTGTACATGAGAGAAATATGCAAGAGAAGTAACATTAATTTCTATAATATGTAGTCCTCTTTTAACATACACATTCGCACACACACACACCATCTCTTGCTTACTTAGGTTTACAGTTATTGCTGCACAGTTGAAATGTCTTTGAAGAAACAAAATTTTTCAAAGAAAATCACGTTTGAACAGGTCTTGTTGTTGTTGTAGTTGTATTTTTTTATTTCTTTATTCGATAACAACATCCTGTACTTTAGATAACGGTTTTATATTTTGTTTATTTAAATGTTCGACTATGCCTTTGGATGTATGCATGCTTGTGTGCATGAACGTACATAAATGTATGTGAAAATATTTCGGAGAACATAATATTATTTTAATAAAATATTTTCCATTTTCTCTCACTCTTTCTGGCTCCTCTCTACCTCCCTCTCTCTCTCTCTCTCTATGTGTGTGTGCCTTGCTTTGGAGCTCTTTTATTATCTGCCGTAGTATTTAGGAAAACAAGAAAGTTTTGTGTGTGCGGCGGCGAGTGTGTGTTTTTTATTATTATTTTGGTTTTTCGTTCGTTTGTGTTTTTCGTTCGTTTGCTTAAATTACATACTTTGTAACAATGTTTAGTTGTTATTGTTGTCGTAGTCGTGTATTTATTTTTTTCTTTTTTGAACAGAAAAATTTTTGTTCTTCAGGGACATGTGGGAGCATAAAAATGAAGAAATAATGCCGAAGATAAAAACAAAATCATGTTTCTCTCTGTATATGTATGTGTACAATACATACATACATACATATTTTCATCCAATTTTCCTTTATTTTTTTTGTTTATTTGTTTGTGTTTTTTGTTACTGTTATTTTGTTACGTTTGCTATTGAGTGTCGAATTTATCTTTAAAATATTGATTAGTTTGCCAAACAAGACGAAAAAGAAGAGAAGACAAAAAGAAGGAATTGAACATTTCTGAAGAAGATTTTGGTCTCTGGACAGCAAAATCTGAAGGTAAAAATTGTTATTCAATCACATGCAGGTCTTTTTTCCCCCTGCCCCCCTCTTCAAACAAATTGAAAAATGAAAATTTGGAAATAAAAAAGAAACAGAAACAGAAACAGAAAACAAATATTGAAAATTCATGCTTGGAATTTGTGTTTTTCTGGTAGCAAATGATAATAAAATACTGGCTGAATACACGTTGCTTACATTTTATTAAGAAAAGTATTCAGTTTTTTTTTTAATACGAATACCTTTACAACAGGACTTTAGAGGGAGAAACAAAATTTCTGTCCTTAAAAATGCATACTAATGGAGTGTGTTATGTAAAGGAAATTATTATTTCCCATTAAAATTAAACTCATATTGTGCATACATGAGTGCAGTTAGATCACGCCAAACCGTAGCAACCCAGTTCAGCTTTAACTATCACGTGTTCAGCTGGATAAACTTAATTAACGCAACCAAAAAAAAGCACAAGAAATAACAAGATGATGAGAGTGATGATGCTTTGTGACAGGAAGGTTAGGTTAGGTTAGGTTAGAGGACGTGTACTTGTCAATTAAGACAAGTACAGTACCCGGAGGTCGAATTGGCCCATTGTAAAACGTCCTAGTTTCTCACACCACTTATGTTGTGTGTGCTAATTTTATACATGAGTGGTGGGACCTACAGTTTAAAGTCGACTCCGAACGACAGATTTTTGAGAAACTTTTTCATGGCAATTTTATTTCACTCTCAGAGTTTTTGCCAGAAATCTGCTGAGAGGAAGTCCCCGAAAAATATTTTGCCTTTGATGTCTGGCCTGGGGCTCGAACCCTGGCTTCGCGTCTAATAAGCCAACACACTACCTGCTAGACTACGGCGACTTCTTGTGACAGGAATGTGGTGCCAAATATCACAGAATGGGAGATAGTGGAGGCTTTAGCTTAGCTAGGTACATACAGCGGCTTGTTATCCAAACTAAACTGTCTCGGCATACACCGAAAATCAGTCTGAAAAAGTCTAGCAATTGGTTTGATGCTTGCGCTGATCTCCACAATAGCAGCATGCCTCTCCATATGCCTTTTACTTGGAAGTGTAGATGCTATGACACAGATGACAGTTCAGTCCAGTTTAAGTAGTGAATTGTTATATTTTCTATCCAATTTAAGCCAGGATTTGTCAGATTTTGTCAGCAACCCATCGATATCATTGCTTGATAAATAGTTTATCGGATATGCAGAGCAGCAGTAATGACTACCTATTATTGCGTACCTATTACGCTATAGCTTGTGAGATTTTAATGGCGAGAGTTTTATAAAAATTCGAATGTCAAAACCTTCCAATGTCTTTCAGCATTTTAAAGTGAAGCCTCTCTATACGGTTAAAGTGTCCCTATGGTCTAGTAGGTAGTGTGTTGGCTTATTAGACGTGTGGCCTCTGTTCAACTAAACGGAATCGAAAAAAATGTCTTTTGTGACTTCCTCTCAGCAGATTTCTGGCAAAAACTTTGAGAATTGAAATAAATTTTCCATGAAAAGTTACTCAAAAATCTGTCGTTAGGAGTCGACTTTAAACTGTAGGTCCCACCACTTTTGTATAAAATTAACACACACGACATAAATGGTGTCAGAAGCTAGGTCGTAATCCTGACTGAAGGGTCCTAATGATCAGTTATGTATGTATGTATGTACGTATGTATGGGTTGCGATGTTAAATTCCATCCAATATGAAGTTTATTTTCTCAGCCGTTATAGAAACTCGAGTAATAAACTTTCTTTTGGGACACCTTGTTTAGAAAAACGTGATCAATTTTCAGTTAAAATGCTCGTTTATTTGTCTTGAAACTTGTTTTATTTTGCTTTGGCCTGGGTTTTCTATTTCCTTGTTGTATTCATGTTTTAAACTGACAATTTGTTACTTTTAATGCCTTGTTTTTGTTAATGGTATTTCTATTCTCCTTTTGTTCAGTTAATTCGTTCTTTTATGGTTTTATTTCTTGTATTTAAGATTAAGTTCTTGGTTTGGTTCGTATTGTGTTTGTCAAAACCTTGCCTTGCATTTTCTCTTTTTCTTCATATCGTTGGTCTCATGTAGGAAGGCCCTAACTCACACTTTTTTCGAAATTGATTTTTTTTTATTCCAATGCATTTAATACAAATACATATTAGAATCACAAAAAAAAATCAGTTTCGAAAAAAATGTGAGTTAGGGCCTTCCTACATGAGACCAACGATATGTATATCATGTTGATTGAATTTATATATTTTTATTAATAATTTGTTATTATTTTTCTCTCTTTTTCCTGTATTGTTTTCTCTCTGCTTTATACCACAACTACTACCCCTTAAGCGTTGTCCTTTATCTCCACATAATGTTTTATTGGCTATTTCGTGGTCATATTTTGGTGGAGTTCTATTTACTACTAAAGAGAGAGGAGTACAGGGTAGCCCCCCTGTACAATAACTAATTACCTTTAACGGTAAATATTTGTGTGTGTTAATGCCATAAGTGGTTTGAATGTTTATGGCTGACATTTAATCGACCATGTTTGCATTCACCTCAAAGCATAATCGATTGTTGTTGTTGTTGTAAATTTCTTCGTTATCCTTGTATATTCGAATGTATTTTCAAACACTGATTCCCAATAGGAAAATAAGGAATACATGGCTGCAAGTTTTATTTCCGAAATATAGTTTATTCTCCTTAAGGAATTACGGTGTTATTCTGTATGCCATAAAGGATGTTTTTTAAGAACTTTTTATAAATACTTTGAAGACCAAAGAGAGCAGGCATTGAGTATTAATCACGAGCTATATAAGCGTTATGGGGAGAATGTTGTAGTTAAACACGTTACAACGCATTAGCAGAGTATGAGTGAGAGTTGGTGGTCATTTTTTAAATGCTGATGTAACGTGATAAATTGGGGGAGGAGATTTTACGATCGAAGCATAAATAGATTGCGATAAAGCCTTTTAATAAATAAATAAAGATAAGGCTTTTCCTGTAGATGAAATATGCGGATATCTACTGTTTGGAATTTACAGCGCAGGAAAAGAAAAAGGGCCCCTCCATACATTGATTAATACGTTGACTGTCGACTACGAGATAACTCGTAGATTGCGTTCCCTTCTAGGCAGCCAAACTACGAGTTATCTCGTACTCACTAATGTGAAAAAATCAAATTGTCGTTTTTTGGCAAGTTTTCTGAAAATTGCCGCTGCAGTCAACGTGTTAATCAGTTGGATAACAAGATAAAATCAGGACCTTCTACACATTGAGAAATCAGTTGGGTAGCAAGATGTAGTCGATGTAGTATTGTAGGTAGTATTGGGCTTCTTAGGACAGAGACCGTGGCTCAAACATCAGCTTAGACATTCCGAACAACCGTCTTCTGGCAAAAAGTCTGGGAATAAATAAAGTTGTCATGAAAAGGTTCTCAAAACTGTCGTTCCAAATCGACCTTAAATTGTAGGTAGCGTCACTCATGGATAACATTAACGGATGGTAGCAGAAGCTGGGTTGCAGTTCTGACTAAAGGTATGTGTTGACCAATTAAGTAGGTTAGGTTAGAGGACGTGTACTTTGTCAATTAAGACAAGTACAGTACCCGGAGGTCGAATTGACCCATTGTACAACGTCCTAGTTTCTCACACCACTTATGTTGTTTGTGGTAATTTTAGACATTAGTGATGGGACCTACAATTTAAAGTCGACTCCGAACTACAGATTTTTGAGAAACTTTTCATGGCAATTTTTATCTCAACACTCATATTTTTTGCCAGAAATCTGCTGAGAGGAAGTCGCCGAAGAAATATTTTTTATATTTTGTCTTGACGTCTGGCCTGGGGCTCGAACCCTGGCTTTTACGTCTAATAAGCCAACACAATACCTACTAGACTACGGCGACTACACCAATTAAGCATGTGAGTTAGAATTCAATATTAGGAACACGATGGTATAGAGCCCACAACAAGATGATGCCACGAACAATATACTACGACCGATATTGGTTTCATTACACGAGAAGTTTCCTACATACATACATAATTGGGCATTACAACCCTTCAGTCAGGATTACGACCTAGTTTCTCACACCACTTATGTTCTGTGTGTTAATTTTATACATGAGTGGCCGGACCTACAGATTTTTGAGTACTCTCAGAGTTTTTGCCAGAAATCTGCTGAGAGGAAGTCCCCGAAGAAATATTTTTTCATATTTTCGTCTTGATGTCTGGCCTGGGGTTTGAACCCTGGCTTTACGTCTAATAAGCCAACACAATACCTACTAGACTACGGCGACTTCAAGAGAAGTTTCCTAGAAAAGAATAATTTTGCGTTTTGACAAAGACAATTGGCCAATAAGAACATGCAATGTGACGTCATATGTCCTCATTGTTTATAGGCTTTATTCCCTAATGTTTGAGCATTTGAAGACCATTATTTGTCAATTTATCACAGAGATATTGCCTGAAATGTAAAAAGGTGCTGCAAAACTGCTTCAAATGAATCCAAATCTGCATCTATTAAAGAGGGATAATACTATATTAGGTAAACAATGGCTGTGGCAATGTCCAAGTGTTACAATGAAATGCAAGTTTCATCGAATTCTCGGATTTATGAGTGTTTTATTAAATTTTTCTTTTAAAATTGAAAAATGATTTGCAAAAGCGAATACCTCAACTCATACGTTTTATTCAACTTTGCATTAGAAACCTGTAAGTGGACAAACCTTTACCAAAAATCTCTTTTGAAAAGTTCAAAAACCTACAATAAATCTCGTCAATATTTTGAAATGAATTTTTATGGGGGTTTTTGTTTTTTTCGGTTTAACCCTGGAAATGGTTTAAGAAAACTTTAATGGCGTTTATTTTTTGTTGTTGTTTTGTTTTGTTTAGTTTTGTTTTTTCTTTTGTTGTTATTTCTATTCATTTATTTATTTATTCATGATTGTAACTTACATTTGATGTTGATGTTGTTGTTGTTGTTGCTGCTGCTACTGCTGCTATTGCTCTTGTTGCGGTTGTTGTTTTTGCTGTTGCTGCTGTTGTAAATAGTTTTATTTGTTCTTTTGTTGTAGTTGCTGTAGTTGTTTTATTACTTCAAAACAACAACAAAAATATGAAAATAGTTGCGAAGCCAAATGCCCAAAAAAAAAGAGACAGTAAAATAGAAAGAGATAGAAAGTTAAGAGTGAGGGAGACAGAGAAATAAAATAATAGAATGAAAATACAATAACAACAACCACTAATAAAACAATATAAAATACAACGAGTGTATATATCTATTCTATCTATCTATTCAGTATTAAAAAAGTAAAAAGAAAATTAAAAAAATAAACGAGTTATTTACTATTTGTTGTTGTTTTTGTTGTTGTTATATTACTCTTTCAATGTTATTTTGTTTTATTATTACAATTTGTTTGTGTTTATTTTTGGTTTTACTACTACTGGTTGGCTTGGCTATTGTTTTTTTTTTTTTCGTATTTTTTTTCTTCACACAATTTTAGTTGACGTTTATTATTTGCTGATATTTTTTTATTTTTTTTATTTTCAAAATAATAATGACCGACTGGTGTTGGGTACTCTTGCAATTTGATACTTTTTATTTATTTTTTCCACTTTTTTTTGTTAAATTTTTGTAAATAAATAATAAAATATTTTTACTTTTTACTTTTAACTTTTAATTTTCGTTTATTTTATAACAACGTTTAGTTTTTCTTTTTTAATGTATAATTTTTATTTATTTTTTATTTTCAATAAATTCTTTTTTTTTTTCTTTTTTTTTGGCAGCTACTTTTTCTAAAATAAAATTTTTTTATTAATTTTTTTTGTAATTTTTTTCGTTTTATTTTAATTGGTTTTCAAAACTATTTAGTTCGCATTGCATTGTGTAATCACATTTATTAGATTGGCAATTATCCTTCTTATTATTGTTATTATTTAATTTCTGTTATTAATTTTTATATGGTTTTTCCAATTTTACAAACACTGTACAACAAAAAAAAAAAAAATATAAAAATTATTCATGCATGTAAACATTTCATACACATTTCTGGGTTAAAACAAATGCAACAAAAAATAGTTTGAATAAAAACTTTTTTTTGTTACAATTTTAATTCAAGTTTGGAATAAAAAATCGAACAACTTTTATGCCATCTGGGTTTATTTAAATCATTACATACATATATACATAATTGGTCATTAAACCCTTCAGTCAGGATTACGACCTAGTTTCTCACACCACTTACCTTATGTATGTGAATTGTATACATGAGTGGTGGAAGCTACAGTTTAAAGTCGACTCCGAACGACTGATTTTTAAGAAACTTTTCATGGCAATTTTATTTTTAATCTCAGAGTTTTTGCCAGAAATCTGCTGAGAGCAAGTCGCCGAAGAAATACTTTTTGTATTTTGTTTTTGATGTCTGGTCTGGGGCTCGAACCCTGGCTTTACGTCTAATAAGCCAACACACTACCTACTAGACTATTTAAATCCTTAACTTTTTCAATTTTGTTGCATAGTTAAAGAGGTGAAGTCGTCATAGTGCTGTAGGTAATGTGTAAACTTATTAGACCAAAACCTGTGGTGCAAAACCTGGCTCAGACATCTCGAACAAAACGAAAAAAAAAATATTTCCTTCGGCGACTTTTTCTCTGCAGTCACTGAGCAAAAACTAAATAAAATTGCTGTGAAAAGTTTTTCAAAACTGTCGCTCGGAGTCGGTGTTAAACTATAGGTCCTTCCACTCAGTAATAAAATTAACACACACAACAAAGTGGTGTAAAAAGCTAGGTTGTAATCCTGACTAAAGAATTGAAGTGACAATTAAGCCGTTGCCTGATATTTTTACGATGTTAGCAGTTGATGTTGTATCTCTAGGGTGTCAAGGATAAGGCTTCCTTAATTGATTATTTAGAAAGTGATTGAAGGCTCTTAGATTCTTAAAATTTCATAAAATTCGAAACCCATGAAAAAGGTTTTCATTCTCTCCTGTAGTTGACATTCGGATTACCATTACGTTGAACCATTATAAGTGCTCAAGTGAGCTTTGCCATCGAAGCTACTACTCCAATCAGCCTACCTACCATGTGGTTTGAGAAAAATTGCAAAAATCCGTGTATTAGGCTACTTACTCCCTATTATGCGAATTTTGCTTCAAGTGATTATTTTTTGTCTTGGAAGAAATGGTTCCATGGGAAAATATTCGACTATAACAATGAAATTATCACACATAAAAATCTATTCTGATGACCTCAAACTATCCTAATGCTTGCAAGACCGAACAGAGTTGAAGAAATGGTGGATAAGGGGTGTAAAGATCTTTCCAAACAATCTTTGTCCCATATCAGATTCGTTCTAATAACGTCGCGACAACATTAAAAACGTAGGCTTGAAAATGCTTGAATACGTCTACTAAAAAATGGAATTGTAGACCAGGTAACTAATAGTGAGTCTTGAGTGCAACACAGTTGATCCATTTATGAAGCGTAAAAGATATTTAAACTGGGATTAATGTTCAAGAATTTCTTTACATATATTGGGTAGGACTAGCAGGGAATCGCCCATTGCGAGCTACTCCCCTATTGTGCAAATATTAGTTTAGACCTACACGGTCAACAATTGATCTGCGAACAACTTGAGTTAAAACCAGGATTAATTTCTAGAATTTCTTTGTGTATGTTGGGTAGGACTAGCAGGGAGCCGCCTATTGAGGGCTACTCCCCTATTGTGCAAATTTTGTTTAGACCTATACGGTCAACGATTGATCTGCGAACAGCTTGAGTTAATGGGGGAATAAGTTTACGATGCCCCCACTCTATAGGCTGGGGTCGGCGCCACGTGATTACTGTTAGTTTTTCTTAAGGACAAATTTTATTTTGAGAAAATTGATTGTCCCAGTTTAATTTTTTCTTTTTTTTTGTTGTCAAATGGAAACCAGTTATCGAACAAAACTGTTATAATTGTTACTACTACACCTTATATTTGGAATTGAAAAGTTTTTTGTTTTAACTTTTAAACGAAAAATGGTTGAAAATTAAATTTTTTTTTTAAATTTTTTTTGGAGACTTGTTTCACATCACATTCAGAAAAAACTCCGAATTTTATAAAAAAAATCTTTAAAAATCAAATTTTTTATCCAAAGAACTTCAATTCCAACTATTTTTTGTTTGTAAAGAAACCAATAAAATTTTTAAAATTTAATTCTATAAACGTGTGTACTTTTTTATTGTTGCACAGTGTTTTTTTTTTCTTTTGTTCAAAGTAAAAACAAAATTATGCTGCTTAAATTAGCATTTTTTAGAGACCCATTCACATTGACTAGCAAACACACACACACACACACATACACATGCAAGCATACATTCAGACAATACATAGAATTTACTCTCTCTCTCACGCATACACATACACTTATGGAAATACTGTGCGCGTTTGTATGTACTGTTATATATAACGGTAGTTTTTAATAGTAAACTCGTAAGAAAAAAGCAAAGAAAAAAACAGAAAACTGGAAACGAAAATTATATATTCAGCAGCCGCAGCATAAATCTTAAAAAAAATTTTTTTTTTCTCTTTTTTTGTTTTAAATTTTCAATCAATTCACCTGCTGATGTTGTTCTTTTTTTACGGAATTTTTATTAAAGAAAACCGAAAAACAACGTTTTTTTGCTGTAATTTTGCAAATATCTTGTGGATACTGGATTTTTTCTTCAGATCTTTTTGTTTTTTACTTCTTCTGGTTGGTTTTGTTTCAACTCTTTTTTTAAATTTTTTTTCCACTTTTTTTCTTCACGTTTTTTTCTTCTTTAACTTGGTTTTTTTTTTTTTGAAGTGAATGTACAAGAATTTCTGTATATCTAAGGCTTGTTTTTCTATTTTTCTTTACAAATTTAAATCTATTGTGGTGTTTGCTTGTTTGTTTGTTTGGTTGTCTGTCGTTATATTAATCGGTCTTACAACACTGTCTGTCAGTCTTCTGGTGTTACCATCGAGACCGGACTTCTTTCGCTCTCCAATTTTAGAAATACAAGTTTATCAAACGCGCGCTACCGTACAACTGATAGTCGTTTGGAATATTTTTGTATACAAAAGTCGTTGTCTCTGCTTTCAGTCTCATTTCATTTTTTTCACTATTCTCCTGTGCTTTTTTTTTCCATTTTTCTGTTACTCTCCACCACACTTGACTTTATTAACAATACTGTTGTTATTTTTGTTGTTTTCGTTGCTGTTGCTGTTATTGTCTGTTTTAAATTGTTATCTCTCCTCTACTCTACTCTGTGATTCTCTACTCAACATTATAATTCTCTGTTGTTATGTTTGTTACTCACTCCCCACTCGTTGTTATTGTTTGTTAAAAAAAAGGGGAGCTTATTACTCTCTGGAAATATCATGTGTATGTGTGTGTGGAGGAGTAGAGTAGGCTTTTTTCGCCATATAACTGTTGTTGTCTCTTTCTTCGTAGTTTTCTACGTTTGAATTTATTTTGCTATACTTTTTCTATCCACAGCGACTGTAAAAAGCTTACACAAAATAATTTCAAGTGGTGGTTTTGAACTACGCTAAAAGTTTTTTCTTTTGAAATTCATAACACATTGAGAGGCATTGTAAACAATAAAATTTAAATATTTGAATACAAAACGTAATAAAAGCTTGACTTTTATTGAAAATGATCAGTCTGGCAACGCCTTAAATGTAAAAAAACTGCAGAAATTGGGAATTAATTCCGGAAGTTTGATTTCCGAGCCTTCTCAAGCAAATTAAATTTAATAGAAATTATTTTTAAATCAATAAATTGTTATTGGGTTATCCATTTAGTGGTTTCAAAATCTCGTAGTCTGGCAAGGCTGTCAGCTATAAATTGTTCCATATTTAGCGGAAGGTTTCACATTTACGATCAATATGATCTTTTAACCATCTAAGGGCGCGTGAAAATAGTTAAAACTTAGAACGAAAGCGTGTTTTCTGGCACTATTGGACTCGCAGAACCCAGAATTGATAAAGAAAAAGCCATTGCGTGTGAAAAATTCACTGTTTGGTATGGATTAGAGCTTACCGACATTTTAAAGTCCTAAACCCATATGAGAGGTCACCTCTTTTGGCCTCTACTTAAAAAATTATGAAGTGAACGGTAAGTGGTTTTAACAAGACGGTGCCCTAAGCCACACAACACGACCTATTGTGACTTTGCTGCGCGACAAATTTCCAGAAAGGGTGATTGAACGTTTGATGATCTAAGTTGGCCATTAAGATCAAGCGATTTAACGCCGTTATACTTCGTAACAGGGATAGTTTATGGATAGCCTAGTTGACCTGGTGTCTGTGGATATTTTATTCCTTAGAGTCTCAGAAATGTCACTAGACCATGCAAAATTCACTTTTGTCATCTCAAGGTGTTTAGGCATTCTCCATAACATTGTGGAGTTCCAGCACCCTGAAGCTTCTCTAGTTCCCTGAAGCTGCCGCTCCCTGAATATTATATTTCAAACATTATTTTTTGATATTAAAGGGTCCACCAAATAACTTTTTTTTTTGAAAATGCTTTAAGAAAAAACTACTGAATATTTCCGGTTAATAATGGAAAATAATTTCATTCAAATGGCTGCCTCGGCTGCCCATGCACGATCGGTCCAATTTTTAAGCACATTATCGATTGTGTGCAGCTGTATTTCACCAATGGCTTCACGAATATTGTCCTTTAAAGCGTCAATTGTCTCTGGCTTGTCGGCGTAACACTTACCTTTGACGGCACCCCACAAATAATAGTCCAACGGTGTCAAATCGCAGCTCCGCGGTGGCCAAACGACATCAGCTCTGCGGCTGGTAATGCGATCTTCAAAAACAGGGCGCAAATCATCGAGTGTAACTTCGGCTGTGTGGCACGTAGCGCCGTCCTGTTGAAATCAAATGTTGCCAATATCCTCCTCTTCAATATTTGTGAACAAAAATTCGATCAACATGGCCCCATAACGATCGCCATTGACTGTAACGGCCACTCCTTGCTCATTTTCGAAGAAAAATGGCCCAATTATGTCACTGGACCAAAATCCGCAACAAACAGTGACTCGTTTTGGCTGCGTCGGCTTTTCAATGTATGCGTGCGGGTTTTCTGTGCCCCAGATGCGACAATTTTGCTTGTTTACATACCCGCCAATATCAAAATGAGCTTCATCTGAAAAGATGATTTTTCTTTTTGCCAAAATCAGCATCTTCTGGTGTAGGCTACTGCATGGCCAGCCGAGGCAGCCATTTGAATTAAATTATTTTCCATTATTAACCGGAAGGATTGTACTTTCAAATAAAAAAAGAAATTTGAGAAAATATTCAGTAGTTTTTGTTTTTTAAAGCATTTAAAAAAAAAAAGTTATTTGGCGGACCCTTTATATGATATTATATTGAGTTTAACAGCGCTGTTGTCCAACATGTGCATATTTCCAGTAGTTTCATTCAGTAGACTATAGAGGACTATATTGACAATTCTTACTGAGAGGTCAGTTATCTAGACCAGCAGTCTTTTAAGCTCCGCAGTTCTTTAAGTCCAGCCAGTTGCTGTGGGTCCTGGAGCAACTAAAAAAAGCTAATTTAACATGGCGTAAAGTGTCGTAGTCTAGAAGGTAGTGTGTTGGCTTATTAGACTAGAGTCCGTTATTCAAACTCCAGCTCAGACATCTTCAACAAAACGAAATATGAAAAAATATTTCTCGGTGACTACCTCTCAGCAGATTTCTGGGAAAAACTCTTGAGTGTCAGTAAAATTGCCATGAAAAGCTTTTCAAAAATCTGTCGTCCTTAGTCGATGTTAAACTGTAGGCCCTAGGCATGGATAAAACTAACACACACACCATGGGTGGTTGGAGAAACTAAATTATAATCTTGACTAGAGGGTTTAGGTTTAGGTCGGAGTGGTAGCTCTGATATCACAAAGCTCACTTGAGCACGCATAGCGGCTCGTTGTGATGCCACGGGTGAACGCTGTACTGAACAAGTTCCACCAAAATCAGGGAAGAGGAAGTAGTTGACTAGGGGGACAATTAACGTTTAAAGCAAAGTGCCGCAGAGGATTAGGAAACTTAAACTGTCAACGATTCTGTCATACTGCAAAATAATTGAATGAATATAAAAAATGAAATCAAATTATTTTTATTTACCTAGCATTTCTCATCATTCCCTCGCATATCTTTTAAATATTTTCTATGATGATCATGTTTATTTCATGTTTCATATTAAATTTGTATTTTTTTTCTTTTTTTGGATTAAAATTTAAACATTTTGTAAAATATTAGACGTAATTTAAAACAATTTATAGGTTCTCTCTCTAATAGAACACGAAATTATATGCAAAAACAAAAAGAAAGAAAAAAAATTAAATTTTTTTATTTTATTCACCAAAAGTATACGTTAAACTGGTTTCGTTTTGCATTCGAGCGAATTAAATTTGAAATTTTATTTCAATTGTCGTTGCATTATGAAATTTTTATTATTTTTGTTGGTGTGTCTCTGTTTGGAATGAACAAATCTGGGAATTCCCAATTTCAAATACAAACAAGCGATAAATACAAAATTATTTCTTCTTTTTATTAACTGAAGAATGATAAATGATGTTCACATTTGAAATCAGACGAGGCTTAAATGATTTCTGAAATGCTTTTGTCTTGTTCTTTTTGATTTGATTGTTAATCTTTCAATGAAACATTGTTTTTGAAGGCAATTTTTTAAAATTCGTTGTCTTTCTTTTCAAATGAATTGGAATTTTTAGCTGTTATATTAGCAGTTAATGAGTGAAGCGTCAGACACATTATTAACACATTATGTGCGGGTGAGATGCGCTTTGTGACTACGGATACTAGAGCACGGGTACGGGTTAGTGTAACGGCATGGTTTCTTTTTACCGATTGGTAATAGGCTGGTAAATACATTTCTAGCTTGCAATGATATACGAAGTTATAGCAGACTGCCCGAAAAATAATGAGAAAATCGAAATGATTTCTGAAAAGTTATGTGCACGGATTTTGTGATGGGATGCCTGCTTGCCAAGCTGTCAATCTGGTGTCAATTTGGTTGATATTCGGTTTAAGGTAATCAGGTTCAGGAATGTAACCGTTTAGGAAAAAGTTAAACGCCTCCACTTCTTTTGGCATGTGAAGTCTAATGCTCCTCTAAAGCTTGTCTAACTATCGCTCTTAAAAGCCTTTTAAAAGCTACAATCCTATCATTAGGTACATGCTTAGAATGTATTGGTTAAGTTAGTTTATGTTAGATAAGAGTATTGGTTGATACATATATACATAATTAGTCATTACAACCCTTCAGTCAGGACTACAACCTAGCTTCTCACACCACTTATGTTGTGTGCGTTAATTGTTATACATGAGTGGAGGGACCTACAGTTTAAAGTCGACACCGAACGACTGATTTTTATGGAACTTTTCTTGGTAATTTTATTTCAACACTCAGAGTTTTTGCCAGTAATCTGCTGAGAGGAAGTCGCCGAAGAAATATTTTTTCATATGTGTTTCGTTTTTATGTCTGAACTGGGGTTTGAACCGTGGCCTTACGTCTAATAAGTCAACACACTACATACTAGACTACGGCGATTCAATTTGCCACAATTAGGCCTCCAGATCGTTTGCAGTATCACGATTCTCTAATTATACAGGGTATTTAGCGTAAAACTAATCTGTGCTGTTTAAGAAGCTCAAAATAGGTTTCAGTTCCATAGCTAAAGCATCAGATAGACTAGACCTTCAAAAGATGTAGAACCCATCTTATCGCCCAGCTAAGACACGGTGACGTAACTGCATGGGCACGCTGCTACCAAGCATGCTACATATCTACTTATAGATGTGCTTATGTTCGATAATCAGAGACTTTTTGTAAGGCTAGACTACAGTGAGATTCTGAACTCAAAGCTTATAAGTTTAAAGACTAACCTGTAATCCTAAAAGAAGACGATATGCCGCACTAATACATTCACTTTAAGAAGAAGTGTGCATTTATTGTCAAGATAGGCTCCCCTTATTGCTTGCCTATCAGGCAGAGTTCTTCTTAGCCGTCCATCTAATATTAGCAGCTGCCATAGGATCACAATAACGGTTGAGTTTACAACAGAGCATAGCCGCTGAATTGGTCATTAGCACCCTTTAGTCAAGATTACAACCCAGGTTTTCATACCATCCATGTAGGCCGCCTTCCAAAATGTTAGTTGCTTTGTGTTTGAACAAAGTATCGTGTTTCATAATGCCGCTGTACAAAATATATACAATGTATTCTATTTCAAAACGTCGTCAATGTGTATTTTTAACGCAGTCAAAAAGCAATCTTACATCGGATTTATAGTTGATGCATTGTTTGATTACTTTGCCTATCTACATAGTTTATATACAGTAGTAGAACTGCATACAAACTTTGTATTGATACATTTTGGAAGGCAGCCGTAGTGTGCATTAATTGTATCCATGACTTGGGACATTTACAGTTTAACTTCGATTTTGAACGATAGATTTGAGAAACTGGCATGTTTCTTGCTTGAATGCTTTTGAGATGATCGTCGTAAGAAAATTTTTTTTCAATGTTTCGTTTTTTTGGAGGTGTCTCAGATGGGGTTTGAACCACGGGCTTTCGGCTAATAAGCCAACATATTATCTGCTATTATCTTAGTCTTGAAATCGCCGTAGTCTAGTAGGTAGTGTGTTGGCGTATTAGACGTGAGGTCCCGCTTCAAACCCCAGGTCAAACATTTTCTTCCACGACTTCCTCTCAGCAGGTTTTGGACAAAATCTCTGAGAGGGAAAATAAAATTGCCATGGAAAGTTTCTCAAAAATCTGTCGTTCGGAGTTGACTTTAAAACTGTAGGTCCCTCTCCACTAGTGGATAAAATTAACACATACAACATGGGTGCGAGTTGGCGATGATTTACGTATCCGATCCAACAGTGATCCTTAACGACATTGACGTTGTACAGCGTATTAATAACCAGCGGCTGCGCTGGCTCGTTCATATCGTTCGAATGGAGGAGGATGCTCTGGCGTGACGGGTATTCGATGCGGGAATCTGCGAAAGTCGGCGAAGAGTACGGCCTTGTATCCGTTGCAAGGACCAAATCGAGGAAGCCCTGTCATCGATTGTTGTGACCAACTGGCGTAGGCGCGCAAGATGCAGAGGCGCCTGGAAGGATGTGTTGCGGCATTCCGAAATCCGTTAAACGGGTTGTTATGGCAAATTAAGTAAGTAAGTAAGTACACGGGTGGTGAGAAAAGCTAGGTTGTAATCCTGACTAAAGGGTTGTAATTACCGATTATTTTTTATCTTAAGCGTCCTTACCTTCTCCTATATGAAGGAAATATTAAACTGCTCTGCAATGTACTTAAAAGATGGACGACAGTCTTGTTCTAAGGAACTAGGATTCAAGGCTATAAGGGTGGAAGGACTATCGCTAAACAGATATTAATTTTTCTTAGCCTGTGTACAGCTTCCTTGGACACAAGAATATCGGTCTTGAAAATTCTGCAATGATTTTGATGCCTGCTTAGATAAGCTGAGTCTAAGTTCCTGTAAAAATATTCCCAAAACCTACACATTGTTTCCGAGTCTGGCATACCATTTAAACTTTAACCAGGATTTGTTTGCAACAGTTTGAGGGAAAGCATACGAGTATTTCGTGGGAGATTTTGTATTCGTTATGCTTTTAAGTGCTTTTCTTCCTGTTTAACTGTTTTTGATTAAATTTTGTGTCCAGTTTTTTAAGCTTCAAAACGATTTTTTGATTTTTTCAAAGATATTGGAAGACCATCTTCCATTGACAAAAAAAAAATTGGAAAAGTGTGTGCAAAGTCACATGGTTTTTTGTTCACAAAAAAGAAAGAAAAATAATGTGAAGATGACTTAAACGAGTAGCTGCCAAATAAGTGATCAACAGTGCTTAACAAAAGTGGACAGACAACGAAAGAAAAAGTAGAAATAATAATAAAAATAATTGCATATAAAAATTTCGTTTATTATGCTTCAATTTGTGGTAAATTTCTATCCACTTTTTGTAAGTTTTTTTTTTTGTAAATTAACAATCATCGTCTGCTCCACACGGTATACCAGAGATGCAATGCAATTTTAGGGTAAGACGGGCAAAGCTCGAAAGAAATGAAACGAAAGATGCCACAAAAGAAGCACCATTTGTGTCATAATCAGTTGTTGTTGTTTTTGTATATTTCGGCTGTTTTTGGTATTTCAGTTGGTTTTTCTTTGGAATTTTTTTTTTATGGCCAAAATTAAAAAATAAAAAAAAAATTAAAGAAAATCATCGCGTAGTTAGTTGCTGTTATACGTACTAAAATAATAAATAATTTTTAGTTTTAAAAATTTTCTTGTGTTGTTTTGTTTTTAGAAAGGAGGAAGTAAATTTTATGTTTCTGTGTTTCTCTTTAGTTTTCTGGACAAAAAAACAAAAACAACAAAAAAAATTTAAACGTTGTTCCTTGTAACCCAGTGTTGATTGTGGATCTGTCTACACGGTCTATTCGAAGGCAATATAACTTTTTTATTTTTATTTCTGTTGTTTTTTTTTTTGTTTTGTTTTTAATTAAATTGTATTCCCCAAAAAAAAGAAGGTTTTTTATTTTCTGATCATAATAATAAATAAACATTTATTTTGTAAAGAGTCTCATTTCGTTTAAATTGTAATTTATTTTCTTGTAATTGGCTATACAATGCAGGCCATCACTTGGTAAATTATTTATGATGCCGGGATAAACTGTTTCCCGAAGACATCTTTTGAATTTCGTTTACAAATATGGCATCAGCCTTTTATGGCTACATATTGGGAAAGGGAGAGAGGGAGAGGTGAGAAAATGATTTGTGAGGCAACAATGTTTTAGCTACTCCGGAAGGCTACTGCTAGTTAAAGTACTATAATGGATTAGAATGTGACTGAAATTCATTTTTTTATTTCCTTTTCACAAGACACAAAAACCCCGGAAGGAATCATTTCAACCATATTGTACAATGGCCCTGAAGCATTTAAGCCAGCAAGGATTGTAGGAGACTTATTGATAAATGTTAAGAAATTTACCAAAAAAGTTTCAATATTTTTAGTAGGACTGCGAGAAATACCGCAAGGGATTCCTGACAGTGTTTTTCTGGTGGCTTAAAGAATATTACAAACGCTTAGTTTATCCCATTAAAGCTGAATAATAACAGCTAGAAGATGGTATCGAAATTGTCTGTGTTAGTCATTTAATGAAGTTGGCTGCAAGTCAAATTCCAAAGTAATGCCCAAGCAAACTTACTTTTTTATTTGATTAATTGGTTATTTATTTTACTTTTCATTTATTTATTAACCCATTAATGCCCGAGTTACCTTTTTTTTCTAACGGTTACCCTTTTGTTTTTTACACTCAATTTGCTCTCAGAGCATAAGAACTAAGGCAACCTCTGCTGGCAACTTAAGTTGCCACTAGGCACTAATGGGTTAATTACAATACAATTATAAATTATGTTTTAATTATATACGAGCTGAGTAACTTTGACCATATACTCAGTGTAGTGTCACAGACCAGAGTCTCTGGTGGGAATCGAACCCACGACCCTCACGCTAATAGTCTAGCACACTACCCACTAGACTACCAGGGCACCCTAATTGGTCATTGATCCTGACGTTTTGTCAGGATTACTTCCCAGTTTCTCACACCACCGTTGTTGTGTGTGTTAATTTTATCCCTGAGTGGCAGAATCTGTAGTTTAAATTCGAGATTTTTAAGAGTTTTTACTAGAAATCTGCTGAGAGGAAGGTTGCCGAAAGAAATATATTTCACTTCATATTTCGTTTTGTTTGAGATGTCTGAGCTGCGGCTTGAAACACAAGCTCTCGTTTAATATGTCAACATACTACCTACTAGACTATGGTAATTTCATAAAGATAGTTTAGCTACAATGCTGTCAACAGGTACATACTTGGTCAAGTCAGCGTAGGTTAGTTTAGCGGGTAGCTTACCGTTCACAGGCAAGTTCTCTCGGTGGCCATATGAGCTATTTTTGTTACCCAGTATGAAGTCAAATCAGTGTAGGTTACGTAAAAATATTTTTTACTTCATATTTCATTTTATTTGCGATGTCTGAGCTGGAGTTTAAACCACGGTTACGCACCTAATTAGTCCACATTACGTACTAGACTACGCAGAGATTCTGGACTCAAAGGTTATAAGTTTAAAGGTTAACCAGCAATGCCTAAACGGACCTGTCTTAACTACATCATCGCGCAACAAATCTATTTCGATGCTTTCGATAATTCTAACTCCTTGAAAAGGTTTACAGAAACGTTGAATAAAGCGTGAAGTGGTCAAAGGAGACTAAGTTAAAAAATTAAATGACTTATTCGATCGCCCTTGATTCGATAAAAAAAATTTTAATCGATAACACTTCAAGCATCGATTTTTTTATTATCTCGCTTATCAATCATTCGAATATGATTTAATGCAGCACATACTGCATTTGAGTAGCAAACAAATCCTTGATACTGAAAACCCGCAATGCATTTCATCAAAATAGAAAGGCAATGCAAACCGGTGACACACCCTTCATTGGACCCAGTAGAATACGAGCTCATGTTTTAAACACACCTTCAAGTGTTTTTGTTTTTCTTTTTGTTTTTTATTTCAAATTATGCCACCACACATGTACATATGTATGCATGTATGTACGGAGTATTACAGCGATTTTTCATTTCATGAACAGTTTTCGTAACACTTTGGAAACATTTTTAAAATGGGTCGATAAAATAATAAAAAAAACAGACTTATCAACCAACGCCACCTGTGTGTACTTTTTTCCATTTTTTTGTTTCTTTTTTTTGTTCTTATTGTTGTTAAAGAATTTCTTCATACCTTCGAAACAGACATTTTTAAATAAAAAATTAAAAAGAAACGAGGTTATTTAATTAAATTTACAATATGCAAACAAATACACCAGTATGCATGGATATATAGTACGTAGTTGTTGCTGTTGTATTCTACATTCCTGTACCAAATTTATGGGGGTTTTTGGCCATGAAAACTATACATGGAGTGAATGTTTGAGGGAATCCTGGTGCAATATAAATTTTTTCTTGTTGTTTTTTTATTAAATCAACCGCTTATTGGGTCGATATTGTCAGTATGGGTTAACCGTTTACATATTGACATTTCTTTATTGGCCACTAAAAAAACTCAGTCTTTTGACTACTGTTTGTTCCTTGTTTTGTTGTGTTGAACTCACGTTTCGACCACACTTACGAAAAACAGAAAAACTCGTTCATAAACAACGTGAAACAGGCTTCTGAAATTGTGTTTTCATTGTGTTTAAGTCGATTACGAGCAAATTTTATACCCGCCCACATAATATTCAAAATTAAAACCACTGAGCCATGTGAGATGACTTTTGCTTCCATAATCTTCTGAATTTGAACCTCCAATCGTCTAATAGCTTCAAGCGCAAGGGTATTCAAGATGTTGTGAAACTTTTATACTTACTTTATGAAAGTCACTTTTTTGGAACTGATGGCTTAAGATGGCTAAAGCTTAGAGTTCTGCTGACTGATGGTTTTTCCACAAAAAAAGTTCAATTATCTCATGTAATTCGCTTTTACCGATATCTCCTCGATTTCAAAACAGCCTGCTGTCGGTGGTTGTTCTAGTACGTGCTACAGTATAGTACTTGCTACAGTATAGTACAGTATAGTAGTACAGTATAGTACTCTTATACTTGCTACAGTATAGCAATCAACTGCTTAACAGAAGAAAAATTTGTTCTTTCGTTTGCGTTTTTTAAAAATTGGACAGTAAAGTTTAAACGAGTCCCTATGAGTTGCCTTAGTGAACGTCCTAGGGATCTATCAACCAGGGAGAGTTTAGGTTGTAAATGCTTAAGAAAATCAACAGAATTGTATATGAAGATCGTAGATGAAGAGAAGGGTGCTAGTTACTACGCGATTACTATATAACTTTTAGAGGAGTTATTGTCACGAATAAGAAAAGGACACTAAAAAACATTCTCTGTGTGAATAATCGTAACCCTTTAGTCAAGTTTACAACCTATCTTCTCACAACACTTATGTTGTATATGTTAATTTTATACATGGACCTACATGGGACCTACACTTTAACGGGGTCAACGTTACAAATTTTTGAAAAACTTTTTTTTACTCTCCGAGGTTTTGCTAAAAAACTGCTGAGAGGAAGTTTTCAAAAGAAATAATTTTTCTTTTTGTTTCAGATGCCTGAGCTGGGGATTGAACTACAAGCTCCCGTTTAACATGACTACTAGACTACGAAGATGTCATGAACGTAGTTTAGATGCAATGCTGTCAACAGGTATGTAACATTTATTGGTTAAGTAAGTGTATGTTAGCGGGTAACTTGCCGTTCACGGGCAAGTTCACTCGGTGGCCATGTGGTCCTTTGTGTTACCTAGTATGAGGTCAAGTCAGTGTAGGTTACTTAAGAATGTTAGAGACTTCGAATTACATACATATACACTCAACCACAAATTTCAGAAATTTTTTAACCAATTCGTTTTCTTCGATTTTAAGACGGTCTTTTGCATTGGTTCAGAAATTTCTGAAATTTGTTAACCGTATGTATACTTTAGTAACTGTGTGTACATATATATACATACATAATTGAATTTCGCCGTGGTCTCGTAGGTAGTGTGTTGGCTTATTAGTCGTGAGGCCTCGGTTCAAACCTCAGGTCAGGCATTCCCAACTAAATGAAATATTAAAAAATATTTCCTCGGCGACTTCCTCTCAGCAGATTTCTGACAAAAACCCTGAGGGTAAATAAAATTGCCATGAAAAAATTTCTCAAAAAAATCTGTCCTTCGGAATCGACTTTAAACTGTAGGTCCCACCACTCATGTATAAAAATTAACACAAACAACATAAGTGGTGTGAGAAACTAGGTCGTAATCCTGACTGAATGGTTGTAATGAACAATTATGAATGTAGATACATACATACATAACACATCGAATTAGTTCCCCTAAAAAAATTACTCTCTTGAGAAAGATTTTCTTACAATGAAAAGGTAGAGCCTGCAGTTGATGGTTATTGTATGAAGATACCTATCGAAGGTGCCTAATCTATTAAGTAGGGCTGGTAAGAAGCAATCGAATTAAAAGAATATTTTGTTGAGAAATTTGTTGTTTCGATTTAAATAAAGAAATTGTTGATGTCTTCTTTATGTTAGGTTAGGTTAGAGGACGTGTACTTGTCAATTAAGACAAGTACAGTACCCGGAGGTCTAATTGACCCATTGTACAACGTCCTAGTTTCTCGCACCACTTATGTTTTGTGTGTTAATTTTATACATGAGTGGTGGGACCTACAGTTTAAAGTCGACAGAGTTTTTGCCAGAAATCTGCTGAGAGGAAGTCGCCGAAGAAATACTTTTTGTATTTTGTTTTTGATTTCTGGCCTGGGGCTCGAACCCTGGCTTTTTACGTCTAATAAGCCGACACACTACCTACTAGACTACGGCGACTTCTAAAATTATGTCCTCTTTGCATTGCTGTAATCGATGATAAAACCTTTCGAATTTCTATTAAAAGTTGTGCAAGGAAAACAATATTTTTTTTGCTTCAAGTTAAAGTTGATAAATTATATAATTGATGACTGCCTTATGCTACAATACTTAGTAATAAAAACATTAAAAAAAATTAAAATTTTCTTCAAAGATGTTTACAAATCGTTTGTTATGATCACATAAGTACATGGCTTCGAATATGTTTGTTTTCCCAACTGTTGCCAATTCCATTAAGAATGGAGGCAATAAATAAAACAATTAAATTAAATATTTTTTTTAATTTTATTTTTAATTAGATATTGTTGTTGTTGTTGTTACTTTCAATGTTTCATTAAATTTTTATTTAATTAATTTAATATCCGTAATAATATTTGTTTGTTTGTTAATGATTTGTATTGCAAAATGATGCACTTACTCTACCCTATCCAGGAGGAGAAGAGGGTATTACAAAGGGAATGTAAATAAAAAAAAACAAAAACAATAAATTTTAAATAATTATTGTAATCAAAATTAATACGCAATATTCTTATGTTTTTAATACGAATTTTTGTATTTGTATTCGTGTATATCTACAAGTGTATTGGCATTTCCAGTAATTAATTAATATTTTAAGTACATTATACAGAATGTACGTATGTATGTATGTATATACTACACCACTTAATAATCTTTAATAATGAATTATTCTTAATAAAGATGAATTATTTTCAAATAATTATTACAACTTTACATTGCTACTACAAGCAGCAGGGGGATACGGATGACACGGGTGGCTAGGGCCTTTTGTTTCACTTACAAATATAATTTCAAAATTACAGTGTTTCACATTTGATTTTCATTTCCTTTTTTCATTATTTTTCTAATTTTTCTAATTTTTATTTGTTTGTTTTTAGATTTTTAAATAAATTTTATATTCTTCTTAAAATATATTCTGTATACGTACATATGTATACAGCCAGTATTTGATTTTTCTCATTTTCAAAAGGTAGTTTTGTTCCACAGTATTATTTATATTTTTTATGTCTCATATTCGTTTGATTTTTAAGCATAATTTATTACAAAAAAAAAGAAAAAAATTAATATTTTTGTTCGTATTATTGAAAAGTGTCCTAAGGATTATAAGATTACAAGTTCAAACCGAAAAGTGTAGCATAAAGAATAAATTGTCTCTGTAATATGTACGTGGGTGGCTCACTAAGCAACTAAAAAGTCACAAATCATCACAACAATCATAAGCTTTTAATTCAATCAAGCTAAGCTTTCTAGTGTTAAGTATCTCCTACTCAAATGAGAATTTTCAATTCAAAATTGAAGTATCTTCAGCTCTCATATTTTGTTTGTGAAGAATGAAGATGTAAAATTCGTTATATTTCAATAGAAGGGCGGGCAGGTCAATAAGGAGGTGTTTTTTTTTTTGAATTCACCATCTCTTAACCTAAAACCAGTGTTCGCAAAAATACTCTAAAGTACGTAACGTTTATATACTGTACTGAATGTCGTGGGTATTGCACACAAACACATTCACTACAACGAGAGCAAAACTCTTCGTTTCTACTTTAATGTTTGTGAACATGTACGCAAACTCTAACATAACGTACTGAACAGAGTTCACAAACACAATTTCTTAGTGTTTGTGTACAAAGTACTCTAATGTTTGCGAACATGTACGCAAACTCTAACATAACATACTGCACAGAGTTCACAAACACAATTTCTTAGTGTTTGTGTACAAAGTACTCTAATGTTTGCGAACATGTACGCAAACTCTAACATAACGTACTGAACAGAGTTCACAAACACTATTTCTTAGTGTTTGTGTACAAATTACTCAGTTCACAACGAAAAAAAATTGGATTTTAGTGAACTTTTTTTTGAGTACACTAAATTTTTTAGTGTACGCGAGAGTTTATCTCCTCTCATTCAGTATTTTTAGAGATCGTATTGTGGTTTTTGATGCCATTTATTATTCTTAAGGAATAATAGACATGTTTCGCTTAAGAATTCAAAGAAAAACTGGCCATTTTTCTCTCTCTTTTCCTCTTACTGAATGAGAACATAAACTCGCATTCCATCTTAGGAATCTCATAGGAGAGAGACACATGCCTAAAGATTGAAAATGCCTTATAGTGGCTTCTGTCGAAGAGGGACAACAGAACATCTTCTCTGCCAAAGTCCAACGCTTGGAAAGCTCGGTAACAGATTTCTTTTGCACCCAGTATTTATTGACAGAACGTGAATATAATTCACACCTTTGAAAAACATTTGCTTCATTCAAAAAGCCATAGACTTAGTTAGCTTCGAACTCTTCAGCATTAGTAGTAGCATTCGTCCATTGTGACACAAAACCCCTTCAAAAAAGAAAACAGAATCAAACTGCACAAAACTAGAGTTAGATTTTGAGTGAGGAAGAGTGAGAGAGAGAGAGAGAGAGAAAGAAAAAAGAAAGTAAGGATAGAAAAGATAAGGAAGAAGCAAAAGAAGTGGAAAACGAAGGAGAGAAAGAAAAGTGGGATATCCCCTAACTACATACATAACATACATAATTGGTCATTACAACCCTTCAGTTAGGATTACGACCTAGTTTCTCCCACCACTTATGTTGTGTGTGTTAATTTTTATACATAAGTGATGGGACCTACAGTTTTAAGTCGACTCGGAACGACAGATTTTTGAGAAACTTTTCTTGGCAATTTTATTTACTCTCAGAGTTTTTGCAGGAAATCTGCTGAGAGGAAGCCGCCGAAGATATACTTTTTGTATTTTATTTTGATGTCTGGCCTGGGGCTCGAACCCTGACTTTTCATCTAATAAGCCATAACACTACCTATTAGACCACGGCGACTTCCTGGACCACGGCGATATCCCCTGTCTATCATGCCATAATGCAACTATCCTGCTAGCCAGCCAATCCCGCCTACGAACGCTATTAGATCCTAAAGATTTTTGATCTTCAGTTCCTTAACAAATTGACTTCCTTGCCGTCTACATACCTGCAGTGCAATGACATTAAATATGTTGTATTGCTTCTTTTGCCTCTTCATATAACCTATAGAAATCGGAGATATCTTAGTTCTGTTCGTTAATTTGTGTCTAAAGTGGCCATGCACCCGTTAGGACTCATCTTCCTTTTTAGGACTACTTTTGTGTAGCCATAAAACTATTGCAATCCTCACGATTGGTGAATTAATCGAACCTTTCCTCCATAATATTCAATAAAGAGATGAATAAGGAAATGAGCGATTTTTTATGATTACAACAGGTCTTACTAACAATTTTAACACGATCCCTCCGGCGCGTGGTAGCTTTAATTTACCAAAAAGCTCACTTGAGCACGCATAGCGGCCCGTTGTGATGCCGCAGGTGTACGCAGCCTCTCTAACCTAACCTAACTCCGGCGCGTGGCCCGCACTATACTGTCTCATCGGGCTGTGTATACCACCGGTGGTACTCAATTAACCCATTAGTGCCCAGTGGCAAAACTTAAGTTGCCAGTAGAGGTTGCCTTAGTTCTTATGCTCTGAGAGGAAATTGAGTGTAAAATACAAAACGGTAACCGTTAGAAAAAAAGTAATTCGAGCATTAATTGGTTAATTATGCTACTAGACGATATGTAATTCCAAATATTTAGATCTTTAACACTTCGACTGCACAAATAATAATAATAATAATTATGCGGGCTTCTTGGGGACGATTGCTGTAGACTGTCTAATGGTGAAGGTATAGCACTGGCCATTATATAGTCACCTAGCAGCAACTTGTTTCCTTGCCGTTCGCATCTTGAGTTTAAATCAAATGTCCACAAACACTACTCCCTCTTTCCACCTTCCTATAACCTATTTTCCTAAACCTGCACAATGCACTGCATGAGTAGGGGCCATCCCCTGAGTGCTGGTTTTACCAAAAAAATATCTGTCACGTTCTCTTTAATAACAATTATAATTATTAGCGTCTTATAAACATAACAGCCGTCAGTAGGCCACAAGCATGAATTAAAGCACCGGCGTGAAAGTCTTAATTTATTTAGCAAAGTCTCAAACCCATCCCTCTAGGCTATGTTGTATATTATCTCTACAGATAAGGATTCAATACTTCTTCCAAGCTTTGCTTTCAGTTTTCATTCAACGGCCATTTGTAAATTGCCTTTAAATAACTTCTAATAAATTCCTATTCTTAATAGAAATAATAACCTAAAGACTTAGAGATCTCAATCCAATACTGGTCAATGTTTAAATGTTTAACTTGACACATTTGTTTCTCTTATGTAGCCTTGCATTCGAACTAAAAACATTATTTTTTTTCCTTGACTTAAAAAAAAAACTATAAAAACTTAAAAAAATGTTTTAAAACATATGTTTAACATAAATTGAAATAAAAAATCTATTGCATAACCAGGTCATTAAAAAATTAACAAAAAAAAACTTAAAAAAAATAAACACAGTTTTGAATTTTTTTTTATTTTTTTTTTTTGTTTTAAAGTTTTTATTTTTATTTTTATTTAACGTTTTAACATTTTTTTGGGGATTTTTTGTTGGTTTTTCTTTTTAAATTGTTGTTGTATTTGTTGTAATATGTATAATTGTTTATTATTTATATTTTTTAAATTAACGATAAACAAAAAGAAGTTTCACATTCTTTTTTGTTTTTAAATTAAAAATTAAGGACTATTAAAAACATAATAATTAATAATTAATAATATATATAAAAAAAACATTCTTATTGTTTTGTTTTTGTTTTCTCTAACACACAAAAAAAAAGAAAAAATAAAATAAAAAAAATACAATAATAATAATAATAATAAAAATAATAAATGAAATCAAAATCGTTTATTTAATTAATATTTATCAAATAAAATAAAAAAAACAAAAAACTTAAGACGAGAAACAAACAAAAGAAGGGAAATTAAGTGACTTCAAATTTATTTTCTTTATATTTTTCTTTTCAAGACTTTTGATTAAAGTAATTGCAAGGAAAAGTGATGAAAGCTACGTTTGGGTTTTACAGCCTAGTTTAGCATGGGCTTCAGAAGATGATTTTCTTTTTAAGTTATTTTTCAAAATTTTATTTTAAGTTTTTCTTACATAAGTTTTAAAGGCTTATTATAGATTTCCGAAAAAAATTTTTAAATCCCCATGCCATGTTTGTTTTTGGGGCGGTTTAAAACAAACCGACACTTATAATAGTAAGGTTTGGATTTTACACAGCAAATCAGCAATTTAGCTTCTATAATTTCATGTTTTGCTTAGGTTTCTCTGTTCAAGTTCTGATCGAAATGCTGTCATGACTAAAATGTATGTACATATCTACCAGATAAAATACATATAACCGAGTTCTTGCTGGATCGACATACAATATATTTTGCGTTTGAAATTCAAGCCTTAAACTGTGGTTTGTACGAAACCTTAATAAAGTAAAGAGAACTGCGAACTTGATAAGCGAAATGTACATGCATGCCAGTGGTTTTTGCATAGCAGTTGAATTTTTTTTTACTATTATGAATATATATTCCAAAAGAGATCCGTGGATAAGCTAATGCCAATATTTTGATTTAATTTGATTCAATTTTAAACTAATTTGAAATTTGAACAACTGTTGTACGGTTGACAAGCAACAACTATGCTCGGCGATTGGCCTATATACGGTTGTGCGCAACCTATACCTACTGTTTTGCAGAATGCGTTGATAAAAAAATACGAATAACTTCATAAACCCACATCTAAAGCGTTATTTAAAAGGGTATTTGGAAATTTTATTTCCAAAGCTGCTTATGTACATTAGAAAAAGCAAAAACTGTGTTCTGCTGATATTTAGCCGGGTATTAATTTTAATGTTTCAATAATGCTTTGTATGGAAAAAATTCAGGTCTGAATAGAATAAAATCTGGTCTGTTGTTGTCTACGAATACAGTTTGGGCCTTTCAATTTCTGGGACCTTTGTTTAGTCTTGTATTATTAAATTAAAACTTCAAAAAGTGATTCAGAAAATCGAATCTTAAAACCTGATGATTTTTTTTAAAATTCAAATTTTAATGCTTTTGGCATCCCATTGCACAGCTACAAGTTTATAGGTTATCTTGTGTTTGCTAATTGAGTTTTGAAAAAATTTATTCATAATTTTTAATTTCAATGCCTATTTACAAATTTGAAAGCTTTCTGCAATTATTATTTTATTTTTAATGAACTTTTGGAAAAATTTAATCAAAAATTTTAATTTCAAATTTAAAAACCTTATTCGATTATTTTTATTTATTTATTTTTAGATTATATTTAGAAATTTTTTTTAAATCACTGTTACGAACCTGTGCTATTTTAATAGTTAAAAATCTTGTTTCCTTTTAAATAATGCAGGGTTTGTAATTGCAAAAAGTTTTTCCCACTTTTTTTTTAATTTCAAATTTATAATTTTTTTTTTTGGTTTTTTTTTTTGAATCACTGTTTCGAACTTGTGCTATTTTAATAGTTAAAAATCTAATAAAATATTTTGGTACTCAATACTGATATTAACTTGCTGTTGTTATTGAATCTTTATCAATTTCGATTGTTCTTTCATATACGAAAATCTACTATAAGCCACATTAATTTTGTAATTTTATAAAATCAAATGAAACCTTATTTCATTATGTATTGAATTTGATTTTTTAAACTCTTTCAGAATCTTGCAATAATATTTATTTGTTTGTTACGAAATTCATCACTTTAACCCTTTCATTCATTCTATAATAACATTTTCCCTTTTGAGTCACTAGGTTTTTCCCCTCTTTCGCTTAAAACAAATAATCATAATAATTAAAATATATTTTCGTTTTTTTTTTGTTTTTGTTTTTAAATTTAAATGTATAATTAATTTTATGGATATTAATTTACAGTATTTTTCACTTAATTTTCATTACTTTTGCATATATGCTTTAAAAATATGCTCTAAAAATATTTTTTTTTTAATATTAAATTTTAAATTTTTTAATAATTTTTTTTTATTATAGTTTAAATGCAAGATTTTACTTGCGGTTTTGTATTGGATTACAAATTTCCAGAAAAAATTTCTTTCTTTTAAACATTCTTAATATTGTAGGTTGTAGTTGCTGTGTGTAGTTGTTGTAAATTTATATTAAAACCGAAATATAATTAAAATTAAATAATAATATGTAATAATAATAGAAAAAGGAAACAAAACAATATAAAATTATAAAAATGTTTACAATTTATACAAAAAAAAAAAAAAATAATAAAACAATTAAAGGAATTCAAAATTGTTTTGTTTGATTTACGCGACACGCCCCTTGTTTAGTAAGTAAATAAGGGCGTTAAGTTTTAAATAATTTAATTTAAATTAAAAAGTAATTTTTAATATTTTACATGTTTTCTTCTTCTTCTTCTAAATAGTACAATGTTTGTTTTTTGTTTTGTATATTTATAACGTAGTATTTTTAATTAATTTTTATATTTATAAGTATAATGTATATACGTGTATATATATATAAAGTTTTATATTTATAATTAAATGTTCTTTTTGTTTTGTTTTTTTGTTTTTGATAACATTACAGGAATTATTTTTATTATTACATCTCATAAAATATGATTTTTAAATTATTTTTCTTCATTCTTTCTTTTCATTTTTAAGGTATAAAAAAATTTCTGGTTTATAATAATTATGATTTTTTCACTTTCTTTCTTTTTTTTTTTGCTGTTTTAATAATAATAATAATTTTATTTTTATGTATAGTTTTTATATTTATTTTTATTTATAAAAAAGATTTAATTTTTCTTTAATAATGTCTTTCATTTACTAAAAATTATCAAGACTTCTAATGTTTTTCCCATACAACTTTTCACACAATTAATCTGGCATTTATTTTTATTTTAAAATTTTATTTTTAAACAGAGAGATTTTTTGAAAGGAGCGAAAACACTGTCATGTTATGAATTTCCATACTTTCATTATAGGTTTTTGGAATTTTATTTTCATTTCTGGTTTGCTTAATTTTATTAAATTTTTGTTTTAAGACTTAAAATTAATTTTTTTAATGTTTTTTTTTAAATTATTATGGTGTTTTAAGTTTTTTATTTTTATTACAAAAAGTATATGTTTTAAAGAAAATCTTTATATTTATTATTATTGATTAATGGAAAGAATTATTTGTTTTTTTATTTATAAAAAATATATGTTTTTTTGTGTTTCATGTTGCTCACGGTTAAGTTTATTATTTTTATTGTTGTTATTATTTTGTTTTTATTTATAAAAAAAAATATTTTTAAGTTTTTCTGTTTTCCCTTAAGAATTAAAAACAAAAATGAATTACAATCAGTTCTCCTTAAAAAATAAAACTTTCACAATTAATTATAAAAAAAGAAATCTTTTAAATTAATAACACCTCACTTTTAATAATTGCCATGCAACAGATATAGTTTATAAATATTTATTTATTATATAATTATTATTATTTATTATTAATTATAAATTTATTTCCTTCCTTTTTTAAACTTATTATTAAATATTTTCATAAAAAAAAGAGTGAAAATTCTAAAATTCCTTAAAAACATTTGAATATTTAAGCTTAAATACAAAAATACAGGGTTTGGAAACAATACCTCCTCTTTTCTTTCCTGTCAAGTAAATGTCCTTAGTAAGCTGCAGAACTTAAAACTTAAAATTATAAAAATAAGAAATGAAAAACAGAAACAGGGTTTGAAATTCCACAAAAAAAAAACTCTTCTCAAAAACCGCTTGTTCTTGCAAAGAACTTTTTAAACTTCTTTTTACAGAAATTTGTATACTCAAGTATCTAAAAATCTTAATTTTTTTCATAAATTTCCGTTCAACTCTTATCATATAAAAAATAAGTAACTTAAGTCAGGGGTCCAAATACCTAGATACCTAATTTTAAAACTCTTGATTAAGAGACTCGTGGGGTTCTTGAAGTACAGAATGATTGAAAGTTTTATAATCAGGGTTCGGAAAAGGTTTTTTAAAGCTCTTTTAAACACAAATTTTAATTTTTCTAAAATGAACGCCTTGTTTTCGTAAGTGAAACAATTTCTGAAAACAAACAATTTATATGAAAATAACTCAAAAATATATAAATAATTAAGTGCTTTTCATATAAATTAATGAAACCTTTCGTCTTACTAAAACAGGGTTTAGGTATGTTTCAACTCTTAAGAGTTTTAGTGAAATATTCCACGAGATACATACAAATACAGGGTGTAAATAAGTCGTTTCCTGATTATGAATACCCAGTTATTGAATGGGTGATTGCCTGAAAATTAAACAATCAGGGTTCGACAAACATTCATTTTAAAAAACTTTGATTAAATTCTAATTTTGTTTTCTTTTATTTTGAAACCAGAGATTGAAAACTAATCATAGCCTCTAATTAAATTAGCATTTCCGATGCCCTGCTTTGTTGTGTCTATATTTTTTCAAAGAATTTAAAATTCCTGCGTTTTTAACAAGGGAAACTTGTAATTTTTAAAAACATTTATGAAAACATTAGAAAAAATCAGGTTTCGGAATCTAAAAAGAGTACTTTGCTAAAGCTGGATATTAAAAACTTGAATATGTTTAAACAATCGAATTTACTATAACAGGAAAAGTAAGAAAAGATTTTAAACAAACTCCAAAACTGTATACGACATGAGTCAGGTTTATTCTAATTTGGGGAATTAAAAATATAGACCTGTTTATGTAAGGCGAAAGGTTTCACACCTTCGTCTCTTTATAATGGAAGAATGTAAGAAAACGTTCGTCTTACAAAACCAGGGTAATAAGCTATAGATTATACACGTAGGTCAGGGTTAGGGCAGGGAATTTTGAGATCATATTTCATGATAGTTTTGTAGTCCAATGCAGATCGATTTCCTATAACTTCCTACATTGCCAGCGGTTATTATCATCCGAGAAGAGTTTCCTCTGAAAGTTTTTTCTTCTTTTCTTTATTTAGTTAGTTTGGTTTGGTTTTAGTTTAGTTTCTCTTAAAATGAATTCAAAATGTTCAACAAAATACTGTTGACTGTATTTTAATTAAAAACAAAAGAAAATTTTTAAAAGTAAAAATTCGTAAACGACTAGAAAATGTTAAAAAAAATAAAAAATAAAACAAGTCTGCAAATGCTTTTAATTTGAAATTAAAAAAAAAAGAGGGAAACACTTTTTGCAATTCCAAACCCTGTATTATTTTAAAAAAGGAAACAAGAAAATTAAAGAAAAGTATTATAAATGACAAGCAATAGTCGTGTCGTAGGTGTGTCAAGGGTGTCAAGGGTCACATTTAAAAATATTTTTTAACTTATTTTTCTAAAACTTAAACTATATCTGCCATGCTTTCTATTTTTCTTTTTTTTTCGCAAGAATCTCCTTGTTTTTCTATGGGGTTTTTTTTGTTTAAAAAATGATTTGTTGAGCTGATCAACTCATTTGTTGAGGTGTCACGTTAATATAAAAATCTTTACCTATTAAGAGTAGTGAAGGCTCAGAACCATCGTACGGGTAGAAATAGGCAAATTCACCGGTAAGTTTCTCTTTAGCGTGGGTTGATTGCATTAAAATTGGTGGCAATTCTTCAATGTTGCCTTCCAAATGAAATTCATGCTGTTCATGGGTTAACAGTAAATCACCCGCCATTGTGGGTATAGTGGGTTGCATGTCTTCCTCCTGCTTGATATCATTGTTGTTGTTGTCTGTTTCATTTTCATCTACTGTTGGCTGCTGTTGCTGCTGCTGGTCATGTAAGCAACATGAATTTCCATTTCTCGGTGTATCGCTGCTACTGTTGATCGTTGGGTAAGATTTTAGCATTTTTAGGGAAGTTTTAAGATCTAAGGGTAGTGGTTGGAGAGCGTTAGTGGAGAATATGGAATTGGTTTGGATGAAGGGGAGATGGAGATGGAGATGATGATTAAAGGGTATAATGGAATCGATAATAAACTTGGCCGGAGCTACTGTTGCTGCTGTTGTTGTTGATGCTGTTGATGATGCTGTTGATGGTATAGTTGTGTTTAGAATAAGATCTGCTGCTGTTGCTGCCTTCGTAGTATATGTTGTGGTTAATGCTGCTGTTGCTGTTGCTGCAGCTCCTGCTGCTGCAGCTGTTGATGTATTATTTGATGTGGTCGTTGTTGTTGCTACTGTTGTTGCTGCTGTTGGTGATTGTGTTGATACACTTAATCACGTACTCAGCCATGTCGAATTGCAGGTGCAAATAGTTGTGGGAATCACAGGTGCATAATAGACGCCATTGGCGTATATGAGTCCGGGCGGACCGGCTTGTATTTGTATTGTTTGCTGCGGTACCGTTGTGGCCTGAGCCGTTTGAGGAACCGTTTGCTGTTGCGTCTGTTGTTGTTGCTGTTGTTGTGTGGTTTCAGCAGCACTTGTTTGAGGGGCTGGCATGGCACAGCATATGGTGGCTGTTTGTGGCGGCGTTTGTGGAACCTGTTGCAAGTAAATGGTGTGTGTATTGTGAGGTTGTTGTTGCTGCTGCTGTTGCTGCTGCGGTGTTTGACACGGCGTCGTATTCACCATAGTCATTGTGGACGTATGTTGCTCAATCAATTGTTGATGCTGTGTTTGCTGCTGATACTGTTGGTGATGTGACTGCGCTTGATATTGCTGCTGCTGCTGTTGTTGGTGATGATGAAGGTGATTATTTTGTTGTTGCTGTTGTTGTTGCTGCTGCTGCTGTTGCTGTTCATGAACTTGTTTTTGCTGTTCCCTGAACAGCACCTGGGCAGCCAGCGACTGTATCAACTGCAATGTCTGCCGTCTTTCGTGGCCCATTAGGCATACGGTTGAATTCTCCACCACCTCACGTAAATGCATCAGGTACTGGTACTGCAAAGGCTCCTCGTCGATACCCCAGAAGTGATTACGCAAATAGGCTTCCAATTTCACTGTTTGCGTATTGATATCGGGAAAATCGATAAAGAAACGTGAGCACATGTAACGCTCGAGGGTTTTGATGCGCTGCGAATCGACTGGCTTGTAGTTGCGTACCAACAAATTGCAATACTTGAGCAGACCACCGCCTCGTATCTCTTCGGGCTGCCGCGTTGAGATCAGTTTCTTTTGCAAGTGATACAAGGCCTCTTGGAAGTCGCCGTAGACGGATTCGCCCACGACGGTGGGGTAAAAGTTTTCGGATATTGGCAAGGCTGCACAATCGTAGAACAGCAGCAACGAGTCGAGTACAATTTGGAAGGAATCGACGGAAAATTCAAATTGTCGCCTCATGGTATCGACAAATTTCAGTTCGACATTTTTGTGACCGGGCGAATTGCCCAATGATATAAGCGACCAGCGGTCGCCATCATTATTATTATTGACCTTCACCATTTTGCCAACGTATGCCTCCTTGAGCGCACACGGCGAGATGCGACGCTTGGAAACACCTTCGGGCAATAGGTCGAGCAATGTGCTCAATACAGCTGATTTGACACGATCAAAGTGACGTGGTGAACTCAGCTCAATGGCATAAATTAAATCCAGATCGTTATAAGGCTGATCCTCTGAAGCCAATACATGACTAGCTGCTCCACCATTCAAGCGTATATCCTTGACTATTATACCGGCACCACCCGATACCATATCGGTCTCCAATTTGCGCCTCACCAAATTCACCAAGTCTTTTAATGTCACCTCCAATGTGGGAAAATTACCACGTCCATGTATGGCCACCTTTTCATCCATCACATTATGCAATTTGCGTACCTGTTCGAACGATAGCACAGCCAAACGTTGTGTACCACCCGTATCGACGCTCTCCAATGAGCCGTGATCTGATGTCGAGGCTATCGATGAGCCCGAACTGGGTGAGGGTGGTGGCGTTTCGGTGCCACCATCTGAATGGAAACCGTCATCAATTTGAAAAACGTCCATTCTGTTGGATCTCTGTTTGTGATATGACGAATCGGGTGCGTCTAGTGTCCCGCACTATAAGAAAAGAAAAAAAAAGTGAAAATTAAAAAATTATTTTGTCATTTCAAATGTATTTTTAGAATAAATAAAAACACGAGAATATTTTCCCACTGGTGAGGGTGAGTGAGTGAGTAATTTTCAAACTTTCATTATCACGATCCCGATTAGTTGTTGTATTCGAAAAAAAAATTCTTCTTTTTATGGTTGATGAGTTGAACCAAAAACAAAAACAAGGAGAGAAATATTTCTTATTAAATGTGGGTGTTAATAAAACGTGGATGAACAATTTTTATTCTTACAAAAAAAATAAAAACAACGTGTTTTTTGCTGTTGTTCTTTTTATACAACGACGACATAAAATTTAATAATAAAAAAAATGGAAAAAAATTGTGAAAAATACATGAAAAATAATCGTTAAAAAATCATTATTTTTTAATTCTGAAATCAAGACAAATTGAAGAAATCAACCAACCGCAACGGGACGAGTAAATATTTAATGACACAACCAAACAACTAACCAACCAACCTACCTACCTACCAGTCAGCCAGCCAACCATCTTTGCAACAACATAAAGGAAATTGTAGACCCCATATAGAAAAAAATAAAATTTGAAATAACAACGTTGACAACAACAACTACAAAAAAATAATGAAAAAAAAACAAATGACAGATGGACGAATTGATAGAAAATTAAAAAAAAATACCAGAAAAAAATTATTACTTATGGAAAAACATAATTGTAATTACAGTGAGGGTCATAAGTATGTATTCTGGAGGGGTCATATTCAATTGGATTTTTTATAAAAAGTCCCAGAAGTTCTTTACTTGTCCCTCAAGCATGATTTCTTTATCTATGCCTACTTAAAACAAGGCGTGGCTGTAATAAATGAGTATGAATTTCGTTTCTCAACTTGTCAGAGAAATGCAGTACAATTTACCATTTTGTTTAAAGCGTATAAGCAGGTCCGCGTGACCTACTTTTTTCTGTCAATAAACTGCGTCATTTAGTTTCTGTCCACGTCAATTGAGACGAAAAAGAACACATTTCGTGTGCTCATCAAGCATTGCTCTTTGAGAAGAAAAGAAAAAACACTCACGCCAATGCCAAGTTTGATAAATACTATGGCGGCTCTAGATTCCTAGAGCCTAGAAGTCCATTGCGGCTGCACAAGAATCAAAATTGCTGCAGGTTCTGCACATCCAATTTAGGTCGTCATTTGTATTCATTGGTATCATTGGTATTGCCTTAACGGAGATTAAAAGTGCAAGAGATTGTGCAAGTCATAGGCAGCTAACACGGTGCAGTGAGTTCAATTTTGAATCATTACTTGAGAAAGCTTTTTTTAAGATGGGTATCTCGTTTGCTGACAATTGAATTCAAACGTAATAGGAAACGCCACAATAGACTACAGGGCAAATAGCAGGATAGGTTAGGTCTGAGTGGTAGCTCTGATTTCACAAAGCTCACTTGAGCACGCATAGCGGCCCGTTGTGATGCCATGGGTGAACGCAGTACCTGTACTGACCAAGTTCCACCAAAATCAGCGAAGAGGAAGAAGTTGGTCAGCGCAAGGGCTGCACATCAAAAGCACGACTACCCCATACTGGAAAACCAGCCAGAAAGTTTGATGAACGTGGCTATATCCTTGATATCAATAGATGATAGCTCCGTCAAGCTGACAAGAAATGGCGAGCCAAATGACCTATATCTACACCTAGCAAGAGACGGGCACTGACAAAGAGAGTGGATAACAGTCTCCTCTTCCTCAGCGGATCTGCATCCACGGCAGAAGTCGTTAAATGGGAGCCTCATTCTCTCCGCGTGTCTACCCATAACGCAATGATCTGTAAGCACGGCCACTGTGGTTGAGATGACGTCACGACCAAGACCAAGTAATTGGTTGGTACGCCTTCTATCCATCAAGGGCCAGGTGAGTCTAGCGGTGGAGCAGGACTCCTCATTGACCCAGGATAGGTTGGCGTCCCGAGAGAATTTCCGCGCATCAAATAGCAGGACAACAACAACAAATTCCTGGTGATTTTTTGTTGAAATGTTCGAGGTATAAGCCAGCATTTAAATCTGTAAGGTTTTCGAAACGCATGTTGGCTTGAAATGAGACCAAGTTGAGCTTGTTAGGCACTACAGTTTTGGTGACAATTTTTTTGAAATGAATGCATGGTAGTATACATTGGCTATCTTCCAAAGGGCAAACCAATCAAGTGGTGAATATTAAGGCAAGTTATTGCAAATCATCAAACTTTCCGTATGGTTTTAAGCTTATTCCTAAGGCAACATTGCTTTTAATTGTAAGCCTTAAGGTTCATTTTTAATACTTTAATGATGGCAGTCTAATACACTAAAACTTGGCAGTTTGTTTTGGGAAAGAGTTTCATGTGTTATACATAGTAATGGACGCCTAGGTGAGCTCAAGCCAGCCTTGAGTCTCCTCCAATACTTTTCTAAATTTGTGGAAGAGATCAAGAAAATTATATTAAACTGTGGACAGTGCAGTGCAAAGCCTGTGTTATTCAATTTCGCTCCTTTCATTTAAATCTTTGTTTTTCAAGTGTAATTATTTCTATGACCTCTACTGTACAATTTTTTTTTATCTTCTAAACAGAATGCGTAGTTATGTTTACCATTTAAAGTCGTTGAAGACAAAAAAAAACACAATATTTAATTGCAAATAATTGCAGGGGTATTTTTTGTTTCTCTTTTTTTTTTTAGAGCAAAAATAACATAATTTTTGTTGTAAATTTGTGAAATTCAACAATTTTTTTTTTGATTAAATTAAACGGCAAATTAATTTCTTAAAAGAGTTGCGCGTCTATAATATGCGTCGTAATATGATTAAAAATTACCTCAAGACACTTTGAACACTACACTTAAGACACTTTAACAGCTTTAAAAGGTAGGCTGGCATATAATATTGGGTAAGGGAAAAATGAGTTTTCTTGGTTAAAATTATGCTACAATGAATTTATTTATTTTTTAATTTTTATTTCTTTATGCCATAAAAGAGCATTTTAAAAAAGTCTAACATTTTTAAGCATATTTTTTTTGCTTATTTTTTTCTGTAAATAGACACGCGGAAGAAATAAAAAAAAAATAATGAAGAAAACTAACTAACAAATGATGTCTAAAAATATCTAAATAATCTATTTAGCATAATTAACACAAAATATTTTTGTTTAAAATAAAAAAACTATTAAAATACAATAAAAAAAAGACCGAAGAAAAATATGCGCAAAAAATAATTCACGTTTCATTAATAAAATGAAAAAAAAAAAAAAAGAAATCGTAACAGTTGGTACTTTCAATGAATATTTAATGGATTTAATGGATGTATTTAATAAAAACAAGATAACAATAACAAAAAATTAAATTTATTTTTAAAAATAAAAAACTATAAAGTTAAAACAAAATTAAAAATGCATAAGAATGCTGCACAAGGGCAGCAGGCAATGAGTGAGAAAATAATTCCACGCGCGTTTATTGAAAACAAAATTAAAACGGAATCATCCGCAGACACAGCGTAGATTAGTCGGTCAAATTTATATTTAAACTTCATTTTTGACCTTAACAAAGAACCTAACAAGTGTGACATAATAAATATTAAAGCTCTCCGCTAAAGATCCGTTTAATTCCGTTTAGTATTCGAGAATTTTAAAGTAACCATGAATCTTGATTATAAAAAATTATGGCGAGTGCGCCGTTCAAAAAAAGTGTCAAATTGTGTATGGCATGCGTTACACTTAAACTATCAACTTTATTTACGACTTGGCTGTAGTAAATTGACCATTTCTTGGTATATCAGATGGAATATTATTGTGCCATTAAGGCGCTGCCTCTTTTGGGAGTATCGTGGTGGCTGTAGTTTGGACCCAAATCGCAGGAAGAGTCTAGTTGGGCTCGGTGTGGAGTTGCATTCTCAACCGGGTGGCGTGACCCAAAAATCGGAAGGAGTTTTAGATAGGCTCCGCTCCTAACAAAGGGGGAAGCCATGTCCAAATACATGGCTTCGAATTGGTACTCATGTGTAGCAGTCTGTTACATCTGGGGCGTTGGTAGACGCATTATATTTCACCCTGTGCGAAGAGTACAATGGGATTAGGTCCACGCGCACAGGTACCATGTAAAACCCCTCGTTGTTGTACCATAAAGGCGTTGCTTACTTTTCAAAATTTGAAATCGGACTTACCGGTTAGAAAAAGACAAATTTTGGATTGAGTAGCTGATATACACATTGTTTTAAACTACTTCTCTACAAACATTCAGCCATCTGACCATTTCAACAATTCAAAATTTACGACCCTCCCTGGGGATTAAATTTCCCTGATTTTAGTCGTTTACCTGCAGAACTATTACTGATATTGTGTATCGAACATATAATCTGGAACAAGATTAATGAGAACCCCATTCCTTTAGTTTTTTAATGCAACATACATACATAATTGGTCATTACAACCCTTCAGTCAGGGTTACGACCTAGTTTCTCAGTTTTTCTAGTTTTTTTTATGCAAACCTCTTGTAAAACTGTTTGCGCAAACATAAAAATCTAGAACACATTACAATGACGGCTGGTACGTGTAAACAAGACCAAATCTCGAAAGATAGTACTATAAAAGGACGGCATCAAAACGGACTATTCCTACTCCGTATCAATCCTACAGGGAGCTAAGTCTCCAAGAACGACAGCGAAAATAAGCTGATCCTAAACCAAACTAATTCAAACGCTAATCATAAAAATAAAAACAATAAACCAAGTATTCTACAATCCTTTACGACTCTCAAATCATTTTTAGGTTCTAATAAACCCACGAAATCTGTCCATACGCCCACACAGATAAAGGGGCAGTTAAGCTATCTGTGTACTGACAACGCTAGGCAATAAAAAAGGAATTGGATGATAGTTTCAATTTCTTGTACATTTTTTCAGCCCCTACAAAAGTCATGAAGGAAACGAGCCAGTTTCCTAGCATGACCATTTAAAAACAATGGCCAATATTTATCCCACTTAGTGCTGGTAGCAGCCGGTACTAAATATGTTTTCTTATGAACATAGATCGGCCACATAAGTCATATTATAGCAGTTTAAGATATCATAATAATTGCTTTCCGCTTAGTTATAGAGGAATTTGTTGATTTTTTACCTAATAGAATATTTTGTATACTGATGACGAGTATACTCGTCACAAAGATTAAAAAGAATACTTTTGTGTTCATATTCAACAGAAAATATTTTTTATAATAAAATGAAATTGTCGCAAAGGTTAATAGAATATTGTTATGTCAATTGTATATGATTAGGCCCACTGTAAAGTATTTCTTCTTTGAAATTTCATACTAAAATATGCGTTTGAATTTTTTTTTTGCCTTCTTTTTTTTTGCAAAATAACAATGACTAGTTACGATGGATGAATAAATTAATAAAAAAAAATTAAAATTAAAAAAAAAAAAAACAAGAGAAATAAATTTACAAACAAAAGAAACCACAAAATAATTGTTTATAAAAATAAAAAAAAATTCAACAAAACAAAAAAAAGCAAAAATAATGAAATAAAATACTCGCACATAATTTGTTAATTTTGTTTGTAAAAGAAAAAAAATAATTTGAAAAAAAAAAATCAAAATTAAATGAAAAACAAAATACCGAAAATATTTTTAATAAATATTTTCGAAAAATACAACAACAAGAACTACAACAATAGTTATAGAAAACAAGAAAAACAGCGTCTAACAGACGGACGGACAAAACTCGACAATCATAGAATGACAACAATAATACAATACATAGGCATATGTACGTATGTGTGTATGTATGTATGTATTATAAAAGAAACAACAAATTAATGATGAAATAATGACAATAATAAAAATAATAAAACAACAACAACAAAAATATTATTCACCAAAAAAAATTTATCATTCAGGCCTCTTCTTACACACACGCATATAAATTAAGACAGACAAACGGACGGACGGACGAACGAGGAAAATTCATTATAATTAATGTCTGTGTGTGTGTGTATGGTGTCGTGTCGTGTCGGTCGTGTTGTCACAAGGACGGTTAGTTCAGCAAATTGTCCGACGTACTGATATTATCGAAGAATTAGGAAAGAAACGTAATAATGATACGAGCACAGTACGTATGTACGTACACAACACACAACCTTTGAATTTTTGTGTAAAAAAAACGTAAAAAAAGACACAAAAATTATACAAAAATTTTCCAACGCATTTTAATGAAATACTTTTGCACAAGAATGAAAAACAAAACGAAAAAAAAATTTAATTATTGGTTATGGGAAAAAATTATTTCTGTAGAATTTGAAAAGAAAAATTTAAAGTTTTTTAAGTAAGAGCAACAAAAGCTAGATAAGAGAACTTTATAACTAGTAAAGGCCAGGTCACATTAGGCAAATATGTAGCAAAAAAATAAAATGTAGCCAAAACAAAACAAACAAAGTGTCAGATTGTCAGATAATGTTACAATTTAAAGATCTTAACACAGTTCTTTGGAAAATAGCCTGGTAGTGAGAGTGACTGTCTCTTTTGGTATATGTATATACAGTCACACAGATAATTATACGTACCCCCCTAAAAATCATTTTTTTTAAATGATAATATATTGACAAGTCAACTAGTTTTTGCTTCAAATTTTTTGTTTTCCGTCACAGCCGAACAAATTATATTTGTTCTCATCACTAAATATTACATTCGCCCAAAAATCAGTTGACTTGTCCCTACATTATTGGGCGAATTTCAATCGTGGCTTTTTTCTAGGCTACGGAAACCGTTCTTTCTCAAAACACTTCGAGCATTGTGATCACTTTCCGAGGTATTTCGTATTTCTACGGCTGTAGTCGTAGGATTTTTATCCACAATACCTTTTATATACCGGGCTACCCTTGGAGAAATTTTATACGAAATATACGCGTCGTACGTATAATTATCTGTGGTGCCATATTGGTTTTAAGCAAACTGCAGTCACAAATTAATAGATTTTGGGAATCTTTTTTTCTTTATTTAAGTAAATGTGTCGTTACAGGCGCTAATGTAAAGAAATTTTAGATTAGAAGTTCATTACGTTTTAAAGAAATGATTTTTAGGGAGGGGTACGTATAATTATTTGTGTGACTGTATGTGTGTATATGGAGAGATATTCTTGGATCATTGTGTGACTGTGTATAAAATAATGGAAAATTCCCTTCTACAATAGAAATCATCGATACTTGAATTATTCACTTTATTTATTAACGCCCTATATCTAGTAAAGTGACTAACTCTACGTAAATAAGTCTGGGAGGAATAGTTTCAATGAAATTCCCAATAAATTTAAATAGTTTTGTCAGTACAAAGAAATAAATAAAAAATTCTTTTATCCATAAATTAAGTTTTTTTTTACAATAAAAATAAAAGAAAATTTTATAATCTATTGCTGTGGTATGCAAAAAAAATATTTCATGCAAATAAGCCAATGGTTTGATAAACTCCTTATCACTTGATAACGACACTGTTATTGCTACTTATTTGAATAGAAGGTACGTATATTTTAATTTCACAATAAAACTGCAAGAAAATTATCATATCAAGCAACCAAATGCCATTCAAATAAAAAAAAAAAAACTAAAAAGAAAAAAAAAAAACAATTCTGTTATGCAAGTGAACAAATTATTGACCACAAATCAGATAAGTTAACATGAATATGTCAATATGTATTCCAATATTGATTATAAATTTCTATACAATGCACTGCTAGTTAGATGTACTTTTGTAAGACATTATCTTTTAACACAATCAATTCTTGTATCAAATGTATCAGAATTTATTTTAAACATTTAGGGCCACCACTTGCCGTTAAAGTGGGGTTTATTTAAAGCTAACTTTAGCTAAAGTGAACTTTAAAGTCACCTTTAACTTAGTTTTGTTATTACCAACCTACAGATAAAATAAAGTTAACTTTTTCAAAAATATGGTAATGCCGGAGCAATGTCAATAACATTGTTTAAATAAATAAAAATATTTAACGCATTGACAACGACGGGCTTCTTCTAAAGTTGCCATATTGAAAATAATATGACAAATTTAAACATAAAGTGAACTTTAAAAGTTACAGGGAGAATGATCTTCCCTTTAGCTTAACAATCACTTCTATCTTATTGGGTGCTCATAACAACGAAAAACAATTTATCTGCCCTTTAAAATCCTACCTTGAGTTAAAGGCAAGTTGTAATAATGGCCCTTAAAGTAATAAGTTTAGGGTGGTAAAGGCTTGTCCACAAGCTGGTATTTGACAGAAGCTACTCTAACCATAGCATACTCGTTGTCAAAACGGATTTCGACTGCTGGTTGCTCTGTGACCATAGGGACAGATTCAGATAGCATATGTATATAAAACAAGAATTCTACTCATTTGTTAGTATTATATACGAAAGATTATTAGACAGTGTCTACTACTAAGCACCTTATAATAAGAGAGAAGAACATAAATTAGCGAAAATTAAACCAAGTACTTAGTTTCGGGTTCTACAAACTTTAAGAGTTAAATGCCTGCTTCTGAGATGTTTCAACCACTGATAATTCTGATAAGGCAGAACGGCACAGAAAATCTGACCAAACTTAGAATGCGAAAACTCGAAAGGAACGCGCTCGGTATGATTAATGGAGTCGTTACTGGACATCACGTTGTGGGCACTCATATAAGGCACACCGGTTTTGGACACTTGGCAAATGATTTCCGCAAGAGAGCTGCAGAGATGGGGAAGAGATTGATATTCTTCTTCACCTACTGGGCACATCTTCAGTACTTTTGCAAAAAAGAAAAAGGCACCCTTGTGTCGTACTACGTGGAGAATCGATCAATAATAGGCATTGACAGTCTAAGCCTCTTCAATTGGCCGCTCCGAATACTTCAGAGATTAGGAGAGGAAAGATTAGCTGTGGCATCACAACGGACATCATGTAGCCAAACCTCCTCTACCTACCCTTTTAAAGATCGTAACAAAAACCTAAGCCGCCACAACAATAAAAGCTTCTGCCGCAACGAATATTGCTAGCAACCAGCGGCAATATCGGGTAAAATAGAGGTTTTTAAGGGAAGCAGATTAAAACATTTGTTGGTTGGGAACAAAATCTAAGGAAATCAAATGAATAGAGCTGTGCAGTTATAACGAACGTATTATCCTGACAATTCCTATTCCTATTGCAGGCGTTACAATGAAGATTGTTGTCTTACTCAATAAGAACTTGAAAATACCAATTCACTAGAGGCTAATCGAGAACGAATTTGAGAATCTAGGCAAACAGTTCTTATTCAGAGTTCTTTAGATTTCAACCTGTAGATCCATGATGAGAATGAATCATCGGAACACATTCTTGGAACCTAATTAACGAAGACTTTAAAGTTTGAGGAGAGTACAGTACTAAGGCAGCAGCTCTTCACGACAGTAATAAGAATTCACCATAAAACAAAGAAATTTTATAATCATCCCAGCAAGAAATACCTGAGAATTGTCACTTTCGATATACTGAGCAGCATCCTGAAGTTTGTCAGGGCATTAGGCTTGGAGAAAACTTTGAAGTTTAAGGAGAGTGCATTACTAAGTCCGCTCTTTACGACAATAATTAGGGTGCACCATAAAACAAATACATTTGATAACACACGAGCTAAAGCTAAGAGAACTGAAGGCCAATAAAAAGAAATAATTTTTCCAACAAATCTGACAATAAAAAATTTATTCTGTATGACAGGCCGAGGAGACCACAAAATTTACGTTAATCAGGTGGCATTGTAACAAATTTGGAAATAAAATTAAATACAAAATCTTTATGACTTATGGAATAATGAGGTATTTTAGAACAGCTAGCACTTATAAAAAATATATTTGTAGAAAAAAATTTTTAAATAAAAAAAAATATATTTTTTTGTAAATTTATGTGACTTTAAATGTCGCTAATGTGTCTAAATTAATCATATTTTCATTGTTTTTTTATTATTATTATTTAATATATTATTAGTCAATTAGTAACGAATAAAAAAACACACGTCTTTTTAAAAAATTTTAAAAAAAAAATTTTTTTTTTTTTTTTGAAAGTCATGGACTTTTTCTTTCCAAATGATTCACAAATACAACTGGGTAGTGATTTTCGTTTGCTTTTTTCTAGATTACATGACTTAAATTTTTTTTATTAAAAATGTGTATTTAATTAAAAAATTGTGTTGTTTATAATAAAAAACACAAAAAATTACAAGAAATGAAAGAAAAAAAATTCCCACAAACAATTTAATATTGTTTAAGGCCGTTAATAACAATTAAAATAAATTAAAATAAAACCAGTTGTAGGTGGCATTCAAAACATTTAAAAAACAAAATAAATAAGACAGACAAACAACAACAACAGCAACAAAGACAGAAATTGGTTGCATTTAAAGGCGTTTATCAAATAATTTTATTTGAAATCAACGGTATTTTTATGGTTATAAATTAAGAAATTGTACATAAAAATGTATTTTTTAATTAAAAAATAAAAACAACGACAAGTTCTTGTTGTTGTTGTTCTTTTTTAAGGTGGTTTAGTTAAGACCGACTGCATTCTCAGTTGATATTAAAAATTTAAAATAATTATAATGGCAACCCATAAATAAAGTATTGAATTTTATTGCTCCTCTTATTTAACGGTGGTTTTTAAACAATCCAACCCAACCCAACAACACAATTCAACAAGTGTTGGTCAAGTGTTTGAGAACTTTTTTTGTTCTGCGTTTTTATAACACCAGCCAAGCAAGCAAGCAGCTGCCTGGAAACCCTGTTTAAAGATCTTATTTTTTTTTTATGATTATTACCACACACTTTTATTTAACAGTTCTTGGCTTTAATGATAATGGCTTACGGGAGGTTATAAAAATATTGTGTTGAATTTTTATTAAAGAAAACTTCATCAGCAAGCATTAGGGGTTAACTTGAAGCTGAACGAATTTTTAATTTTTTGAAATGGAAATAAAAAATAAAACTCTTAGGTTTTTGAAAATGATTTTAAAAAATAAAAAATCTTATGTGGCAATAATAAATATTTTATCTTTGTAAAGATTTTATTTTTGTAATTAAAGTTGTTAAAAATCACAAAAATTTAAATTATTTTTTAAAGTTCTTCCCACTGCAAGTCGAATGGATCTGCTGGCATTTAACGAATCTAAAAGATACCTAAGGATTTCTAAGCACACATCCACATACCACATCAATTGGACTACCGGAGGAAAAGTAGTGATAATTATTATAGCTTTGAGGTACTGCATAATTGGTCATTACAGCCCTTTAGTCAGGATTACGACCTAGTTTCTCACACCACTTATGTTGTGTGTGTTAATTTTTATACACGAGTGGCGGGACCTACACATTAAAGTCGACCCCGAACGACAGATTTTTGAGAAACTTTTCATGGCAATTTTATTTACTCCACAGAGTTTTTGCCAGAAATCTGTTGAGAGCAAGTCGCCGAAGAAATATTTTTTCATATTTCGTACAGTTGGCAATGCTTGACCTGGGGTTTGAACCGAGGTCTCATGTCTAATAAGCCAACACACTACCTACGCGACTTCAGCTTTGAGGTAATAAGATAGTTTATTTGCCTCCGCAATTAACGAGTCGGTTTTGCATAAAACTCAGAATTTTTCATGCCAACAGCTGACATTCTAATCTCCTTCTAATCCTCACAATTCAAATATTGCAATGACGATTATTGTCGAACTGAAGACGAACTTGAAAAGACCAATTCGCTAGAGGCCAATCGAGATCCTAGACTTGATAATCTAGGCAAGCAGTACTTATTCAGAATGGAGGTTCTTTAGAGCCCAACATATATGTAGGTTCTGTGACAATGAGAATGAATCAATGGAACACATTCTTGTGATCTATGGGGCGGGCATTAATGCATTCCATCAAGAAATACCTAAGAATATTCACTTTTGATACTGAGCAGCATTCTGAAGTTTGTCGGGGTATTAGGCTTACCGAAGACTTTAAAGTTTGAGGATAGTGCAGTACTAAGGCAGCAGCTCTTTGCGACGATAATAAGGATTCACCATAAAACAAAGACATTTTATAACACACGAGCTAAAGCTATGGGATCTGAACCAATGTTGACACTGAGCAGCATTCTGAAGTTTGTCAGGGCATTAGGCTTGGTGTAGAGGTTGTAAAGATACCTTTTAAAGTTTGAGATCGAATCTTTTTCAAGATACAGTGGTGGCCTTATAATTAGAAATGATATTTCTGGAACAGAGTTCTCTGGAGAGACGAATCTAAGTTTAATTTGTCCCAATCTGATGGAAAAACATATGTAAGATGTGCTCCAAACAAATCCTTTGATCCCAGGTATACAGTGAAAACTGTAAAACAAATTAACAAACATACATGTTGCTAAGTCGTTTCTAATTATAAGTCCACTGTATGTATGTTGCTGCTTGAAAGGTTTACTATTTTTTATATTTTTCGTGTTTAGACTTCAAGAATTAACAAAAAAAAATCGCGAGAAAAACTTCGAATTCTGCTTCGTTGATATATCTTAAGAAGTTTGCCGTGGACAATCATTTTGAATTTGAATGTGGCCAGAAAGAGTGTATTTTATGAGTTAGTTTTTAAGATGAGGCCTTATTAACTCGGTTATTTATTATTTAAATTATAAAATATTATTATTATTATTATTATTACTATTATTTATACATACAAATAAAATATAAAATATATTCCATTAAATAATATCATAGGAGTATATTTTTTTAAATTTTTATAACAAATAATTGACTTGTATTTCAAAGTTTGTTTCTTGGAAATATATTCGCAAACAATGATAAACAAATAAATAAATGAAGTTATTTAAACAATAAATATTTATTTTAGATTCCAAACACCAGTCTGTCTAGCTGTCTGGCCCTAGCTATTTAATATAAACAAAACCTATTCCCTAGAAAAAGAGAATCATTTTAATTGTTATCGTTAAAAAGTAATAATTTTCAGAAAAGAATAGAAATAAAGTTTAAAAACAAACATTCTAATTTTGTTGAAATAATGGAATGGATCTCTTTGAATTTCTAATTTTAAAAAATGTTTTTTATGGTTTTCTTATTTATTTTTTATTTATATTTTTTTATTAAGTGGTTTTCTTGTTAATGAAAAGCAGTTTTAGGACAGGTTATTTTTTGTTTTTTAGGTATACATTTCTATTTTGTTTTTATTCAAAATACGTCATTAGAAAAAAATTTAAATAATTTTATCATAATTTCTTAAAATGGCCGGTTAGGTTAATTTCAGTTATTGACCTTGAAGTGCTGAAAATTTTTTGTTTTTTTTTGTCTCCAAATTATGCAACATCTCTTATCTCTTTTCTTTAAAAGTTAAGCACGTGTTTGATTGGAGACAAAATAAAAAAAGAAGAAAAGAAATGAAATTAAAAAGAAAGTGAAAAAGATTTTTGAAATTACTATAGAAAGGAGAGGAAACTTATTTTTAAAGCATTTTGTAGGAGAGGTTATAAAGTGATATTTATTAGAATATTGATCAACTTCTTTGGCTTTCAAAGAAAGCTGTTTTTTCTATATGTTCCCTAGGAAAACTTGATAGTCCTTATCCTGATGCTCAAGATGATATTGAGAATAGTCTCAACAGAAAACTTTAGTTGTTTTGAAATCCATTCGGAGCTCGAAAATCCTCTCCCTAAAACAAAAAAAAAATCGACACTACTCTACCGCTTAGAAAGATGCAATGATGCAACCGAAGAACTGCCAGCTACAGTTTACATAATGAGACTTATCTAAGTCGAGCGTTTTCCACCTTGACCTCCAAACAACATTACGAAATATGTTTTTTTGACGAGGAGTCTGGCTCAAAATCGGTATGGTAACTACAGCTATGCACAAAAGTTGAGGCAAAATAAAATTCCTTTCCCAACATAAATCATGTTGGAAAATGTTTGCGCTACACTTCGTGTTTCAATGTAAGTCTATAATAAACAACTCATTTATAAGAGATGGATGGCATGATTGTAGTCACGATCAGTCCAGATTCGAACAAACAAATGAAAAAAAAAAAATTCCAAAAATTTCTGATTTTTTTTTTTTTATGAAAAAGTGTAGCACGAACCCTGGAAAATGTAACTTGCGGTTGAGAAATGAGCAGCACACTAGCAACTGAAAAGCTGATAAGTCATTGACTTCAGATTGTAGAGCCAAGCCACTTTAATTAAGTAAGCAAGCGTAGAAAGTAAGGCATGCACGAAGCCCTTTTGAACAAATGATGTCTGATTTAAAAGACTTCGATTTTGAAGTTTATGGAGTTAAATTAAAAAAAAAAAGGAAAAAAGAAAACAAAATATTATACTGGCTAGTAAGACCAGTAAACCGTAGTCTAGTAGGCAGTGTGTAGGCTCATTAAACGTGAGGCCATACAAAACGAAATATGAAAACAAATTTCTTCGCGCATCTTCCTCTCAGCAGATTTCTGGCAAAAACTCAGAGAGTAAATAAAAAATTGCCATGATAAAGTTTCTCTCAAAAATCTGTCGTTCGGAAACGACTTTAAACTGCAGGTTCCGCCAATCATGTGTAAGTGGTCAACATAAGTGGTGTGAGAAACTAGGTCGTAATCCTGACTTACGGGTTGTAATGACCAATTATGTATGTACGTTGTATGTATGTATTATGGGATGTTCCATGACAATCTTACAAAACGAAACAAATTTTAAAGTGAAACTAAAGAAATTGCGAATAGCTGAACTCTACAACTGTAGTAGATATACCTCATCTTGATGCTAAAGTTCGTTTGAAATCCATGTAGAATTGTTAGACTGGCTAAGACCAACTACCGATTGTTGTGCTAACTTAAGTAGTTAAGAAACCTTTTTTGTATTTAAGGTAATATATTAGAAAAATGTATAGAGTTTTTAAAAACAAAATTTCTTGGTCTTCATCTTTCTGTGTGTGATTCTAAATTTGGCCTTCAAAAAAATACAATTTTCGCATATCGCTCTTTTGTATTCAGTTTCCGTGTATGTATCTTGTTCTATAAAAAAAACATAATTATTAATACACAATACATATTTCTTTTAATCTTTCTTTCATTTATCATAATATCGAGTATTTTTTTTCTTCTAAAACACCTGTAGTGGTGGTGATGATCTTAAAAGAAAAATCATTTTTTTTTATAAATTCTTTCGCCTGAGATGACTAAGAGGAGATGCTGCTGAGATGTTAAACAAAATATTGCTTATTAATAAGATGCTTTAGTTTTTTGTTTAAATTCATATTAATTTTGTTTTATTTTTTTTGCTTAATATTCATATTTTTTTTTTGCAAATAACCGCGACGACTACGTCAATAATTTTTTTGTTAACAAAATCTTGGTAACGTGTCTAAAAATAAATAATAATAATAATAATAATAAAACAATAACAAAAATATACACATGTTGTTGTGTTAAATTTATATGATATTTAAGTTTATAATTTATAACAAAATTTTATTTTTTTTATAAAAAAAAAAAATCCATAAAATATTGGAATTCTAAAAAAATAAAAACGAAACATCTTTCAATTTTTAAACAATTTGGCGTAAATTAACTCATTTTAGTATAAAAAAAAATTAATCTTGTATTCCCGGAATTATGGGGTAAGAAAAGTATTAAAAAATTCTTTTACTAAAGAGAAGCAAATGATGTCATTAAACGTTACGAAATACTGCACGAGTTATCCATTTAGTGACTTTAAAAAACTGCTAAATACCTTTCATTTGCAGAGAAATATGAAGAAATCTTAGTGTGATGACTTATTATACTAGAGCCTGTGGTTCAAAACCCAGCTTAGACATCTGGAACATAAAAAAAATATGAAAAAGAAACTTTCGTTGACTTCCTCTCAGCAGTCTTCTGGCAAAAACTTTGAAAGTAAAAAATTCTCATAAAATATTTCTCAAAAATCTGTCGTTTAGAGTCCACATTAAACTATAGGACCCGTCACTTATGGATGAAATTAACACACAAAACATGGGTGGTATGGGAAGCTAGGTTGTAATCTTGACTAAAAAGTTGTAGTGACCAATTAAGTAAGTAAGCTAGTAGCTGGAAATGCCGATTGGGTGCTAGAGGCAAAGATTTTCAATGCTAAGTTTTCTAAAAGAAAAATTTCTTCAGTGTTAAAGCTTATATTTCACTCGGTGGGGTGGCTTTGTACACAAGCACAACTTCTGGTCGACGGAAAACCCAGAAATAATTGTGGAAAAGTCATAGCTTCTAGAAAAAGTTAAATGTTTGCTAAGCATTACAGCCGGCCTAGAGGTGTCTTTGGGTTATTTTATTAGTAACATGGCCCTTTCAGATCTTTAGTGCTAATTCCGAGTGCTATGACCATTAGGATAGGTTAGATTAGGTCGAACTGGTATCTTTGATTGCCAAAGCACACTTGAACATGCATCTTCGCTTTAAAGATAATCGTAGTTTTGTTAGCTGAAATGGATTCCAGTTCGGAGAAGTCATGGATGACTTTAACACTCAAAACATGGGTGATATGAGAACACTAGGTTGTAATCCTAACTAAAAGGTTGCAATGACCAATTAAGTAAGTAAGCTGGTAGATAGATATGCCGATTGGGTGATAGAGGATCAAAAATCTGCCTTTCATAAGTGATATGGAATGCATTGGCGTTTCTAATACAAGAACAGGCACAAACACGTTTTATCACAGACACACTTTATCACAGACACATTTTATCACAGACAAACTTTATGCCTTAACTCCGAGATAACATTGTTTGGAGAAAAATAAGTTCGAATCCCCATCATAATACAATGAATCAGGGTTGTTAGAGAAGATCTTTCGCTACTAAAGCTAGCCTGTCTCCCAAAATACTACAGGGAGGAGGGAGTCTTTTCCAGAAATCAGTGTACAAGGTGCAAAAGTCATTGCAGCATAATGGGAGCGATGAAATCTGTACCATGGTTGGTTTGAGGGTTCAAGAGACTGCATTCATTAGAGTAGGAGGCCAATGGCATTTATTGCCCTCTTGGTGTACACGTGTAATTAATGATAATGACAGCTTTCAGAAAGGAGTTGTTATCTGTTATGTCAATACAATTAATATGTTTTCTTAGAATCAATCGGCCGTTGTGACGTCGCAGTTAAACGGCGTCCCTGTTTACTGACTGAATTCCAGCGAACTTATCGAGGAAGTTACTCAGAGCAGTGGCTGCGTATTAAAAGCTCGATCATAGGATAGATGGAAACTAGACGCATAATGACCAACTTTTGTCGCCTGCGTTTGAAGATTATGAGTTGGAAGGTATTTGGCATCAAGAGGACGATGCCAATACCTTTTGGATTTAACAGAAACAGTAATAACTAGTTTGAGTCGATGTCAATTGGTCAACGAAATCATGTGTGCGGATAATCTTCTAAATAAGCAGGCGTGACAAAATTTTTATCACAAATCACACGCATAACGAAACATTTTATTTTTAAACAAATTTTCTTCTTGATGACAAATTTTCATCATCAACTTTCTTCGTTTTGACAAAATGTGAGTCAAAGATACGAGTACCTCGCAGCAAAGCCGCAAGAATTATAAGCCAAATGGCAATGATTTTCGGTTTTCGTTGCTTTTTTTGGCCATAAATTTTAAACGAAAAATATTTTTTGTATTTTTTGCTTTAATCATGGCTATAAATTTAAATTTTATAATTTAATTATAAACAACAATAACAAAAACCAACGAAAAAAAAAACGAAAAAGAAGAATAAATATTGTTAAACAAATTAAATTAATTTTTTTTTTGCTAAGGTGTTTACGTCAAAAGAACAAATATTAGACGTTTTTGAAAACGTTTAATAAAATGACAAAATAAAAGACACGACAAAAAAGAAAATTATTTACAAAATAAATTTTTGAACATTTTCAAATAAAATTTGAAAAGAAAATATTTTATCAACATTTAATGCATTAAGCAGGGGAATAAAAAAAATCTTGTTTTTTTGTTTACTTTTAAAAGTGTATAATAAACGTCAAAAACAAAACAAAAAAAGGAAAATTCAATTGCATTCAATGCAGTTACTAAGAGAGAACAATAAAAAAAATTTTATTATCATTACTTTTATCACCCACTGCACTGTAGTTAAGAGAAAGGGTAAACGATAAAATTAACACACTCGTAAACCAAACATTGATAAATGTCAGCATGAAATACAATCACAATTGAGTGTATTTAAAATGACTTTATCAAGCGTTTATTATGAGCAGTTGGCCTGGTAAAAAGTTTCTCACGGTGGCCATTTGGGCTCATTATGTAATCCCCCTTAAGGAAAGATATCCCATGCCATGCTGGATTATCAAGTAGACTGGAAGTATTTCCCTCAACAAATACAGAAAGTGTCGAATATTTGCCTTTGTCTTCCCATCAAAGCAATTTCACCAGCATATATCTCTGCCTGCTGTCAAAAGCATTTCGTCTGTATTGCCTTGTGGCGCCTATTTCTTAATTTGAACCAAAATCAATGTCCTTCCGCACTACCACATCCAATCCCCATTCATTAGCTACTAAATTGGCATTAAAACTTAAGTATTTTAACAAAGAAACCAGCTTTTCCCCTGTGCTCAACTAGTTCTTGATCAATGTAACCTAATACAGTTCTATGCGGAGCTTTACTTTAAAGGCCTAAAGCTATCGGCAATGCATGATATCATGTGACTTATAACAGATGAAAGAAATTGCCAAATTAAACAGCTCTTCGGCAAACAGAAAACTGAAAACTTTATAATACAATCGAGGAGAAAGATCATATACGAAGTCGGGAAGTATATATTGGGCCTCCGATTCTGAGAAAACTTGTGAATTGTTTTGGCATAAGAGTTAACAGTTCCTTTCTGAAAGCCTGAAATTGTCTTAGTAGATAGGGATCAAGTTATCATTAATTACACATGGACACCAAGAGGGTAATCCTACTCTAGTGGATGCAGTCACCTGATCCATCAAATGAATCAAGCACATTAGTTTGTGGTATAAATTTCACCGCTCCCGGTATGGGATAATAACCTTTGCAACTCTGGCGATAACTCCCTATACTATTTTTCCACAGAGGCTAGCTTTAACGGAGTGCCGATTATTCAAAAAGAACTTGTTCAGTGGTGAAGTTCATATTTCACTGGGTGGCTTTATCAACAAGCTAAATTATTGGTCCACGGAAAACCCAGAAGTAATTGTGGAAAAGGCACAGCATCTGGAAAAGTTAAATACTTGGTGAGCATTGCAGTCTAAAGGTGAATTTGGGCCATTTTATTACTAATATGACCCTTTAAGACCTTTAGTGGCAATTCAGAGCGCTATGACCGTGAGGTTAGGTTAGGTCGAAATGGTAGATTATCAAAGCACACTTGAGCACGCATAGTGACCCGTTGTGACGCCACAGATAAGAGCAGTCCCTGTTTACAACTCTGTAGTATCTTTCCAGAGAGGCAAGCTTTAACAGAGCCTTTATCTAGCAACCCTGATCCATAATATTGTGATCGGAATTCGAACTTATTTTTACTCTAAACAGTGTTATCCAGGTGTTAAGGCATAAAGTGTGTCTGTGATAAAGTGCGACTGTGATAAAATGTGTCTGTGATAAAATGTGTCTGTGCCTGTTCTTGTATTAGAAACGCCAATGCATTCGTTATCACTTATGAAAAGCAGATTTCTGATCTCCTATCATTTTAGAACAAATTTCAAGAGAATATATCACCAAGAGTTATCGAAACTAGAATTCCATGTCAAATAACAAAAATACGATCATCTTTGAGATGAAGAGACAGACTTTCTTCGTACACTTAGTAACAAATATTATGGCACACCAGCAAGAAAAGATTGAAAATAATTGCAATTGAATACACAATTAAAATATTAAGATGCAGAGATGATGAATGTACTACCCTTAGTATAGACTTTCTTCGTACACTTAGTAACAAATATTATGGAACACCACCAAAAACAATTGGAAAATAATAGCAATTGAATACACAATAAAAATATTAAAACAACAACAAAATATCAAATTAAATAATAATGAAATCATTAAATTATAAATAATAGATATGTATGTATGTGTATTGTTGGGGTTTTTTTTTTGTTATGATTTTCTATTCCTATGACAATAAAATTCTTTTTGTTCCTATAATTTTGTTTTAGAATAAACAAAATAATTAAAAAATAATTTTTTTTGTTTATGAAAACCGAAAATTAATTTATTAAAGCCATTAAAAACTATAAAAAAAATAGTAATCACAACAACTACAATAATGAAACCAAAACCAAATAAATAAAATAAAATAGTTCATGAATAATTCACAAATTAAAATTAAAATTCAAATTATTTTGTTTTCAAGTTTTTTTTTATTTTTTTTTTCGTTCATAATTTTTTTAAAATATCAAAATCATCATTGTGTCGGCTTTTATTTTTTTAAATTAAATTTACACGGTTTTCGTTTAGAATTTACATAATAAAACAGGAAAAATATTTATAAGTTTTTGTAACAAAACAAATTATTAAATTAATGAACTGAACAGAAGTTTTTTTTTTCTTTTAAATTTCGAAAGAATTCAAAAACAGTTTTGAACTTTATTTGGCCTTCACCTTACACAGTAAAGGGTAGTTAGTGCGTTATGGTAAACTACAGTGGTGAGCATTGCATCAGTGGCAAAACTAATTATGAAATGGCAATAAAAGTGATAAATGCCTGATGGTAATTAATTGTCAGTATGTCGGTCGTATTAAAAATTGTTTTCTTTCAAGCTTCACTTTATCAGGAGATATTGTATTTTTCTTTTCTATTCGAAAAACGTTAAGAATGCATTGCTTTATGGTTGAAAAATAAGGAAAGTTCATGGAGACGATACTGTCCCTACAACAACAGCGTGATCTGCTCGTTTTCCATCAAAAAAATTCGATTTTAAGGACACATCACCATTGAATCAGTTTTTCGTTTAAGAAACCTAGAAGCTCTGTGCTGATGGAAAATTTTATGGACTTAAATGGTATATTACTTCACTATTACGTATTGATCATCACAATCCGTTAGTCAGGCTAACAACCTCGCTTCTCACACCACCCATGTGGTGTGTTAAGAGCTTTTGCCAGATTAGGTTAGGTTAGAGGACGAGTACTTGTCAATTAATGACAAGTACAGTACCCGGAGGTCGAATTGACCCATTGTACAACCCTAGTCCTAGTTTCTCACACAACTTATGTTGTTTGTGTTCATTTTTATACATGAGTGGTGGGACCTACAGTTTAAAGTCGACTCCGAACGACAGATTTTTGAGAAACTTTTTCATGGCAATTTTTATTTACTCTCAGAGTTTTTGCCAGAAATCTGCTGAGAGGAAGTCGCCGAAGAAAATACTTTTTGTATTTTGTCTTGATGTCTGGTCTGGAGCTCGAACCCTGGCTTTACGTCTAATAAGCCAACACTCTACCTACTAGACTACGGCGACTTCAGAATACTGCTGAGAAACAGTCGCCGAAGAAATATAGTTTTTTGTATCTCGTTTCATTCCAAATGCCTGAGCTGAGGCTTGAAGCACGTTCAAAACTCGTTTTAAATATAAGAAAAGCTGTTGCATTTTTGATTAAATTTCTAACAGAACTTTTTCTACCACCCAATATTAATAATGTTTGAATGTGTGTAATTGAATAGTTTTAAGGAAGTAAATGCCAACCATAGGTATTATATTCTATTGAGATTCAAGAATTCTTCATTTAGCCTCTAATACGTACAGTAGTGAATGTCTCCTTAGGTTGGCTTTGGGCTCATTTCTGGAACACATACAGTGGTGGCCTTATAATAGAAACGATTTTTCTGGAACAGAGTTCTCTGGAGTGACGAATCTAAGTTTAATTTTTTCCAAACTGATGGAAAAACGTATGTAAGACGTCCTCCAAACAAAGCCTTTGATCCCAGGTACACAGTGAAAACTGCAAAACAAATTAACAAACATACACGTTGCTAAGTCGTTTCTAATTATAAGGCCACCACTGTACTCAAAATGAAGTTACATGGGCCGTTAGTGGGTTTTAAAGAAGCCGAATTCATTTGAACTGTTTGAACTGAAACCTGATGCACAACATATTTAAATCAAGTGGATGTATTTAGTTAAGCCTTTAACCAGAGGTCGCTGTGCTTTAGTGGACAATATAGTATTACAAACTAAATTAGTGATCTAGGGTCCGAAACTCAGCTTTTGAAAGAAAAAAATATTTTCTGTTTTGCGATTGTCGCCCTTTACATTCTTCTGGCCAAAAATCTTTGAAAGTAAGCAAATTGCCAAGAAAAAAATTTCTTAAATCTGTGTTAAGGAGACCGTATTAAACTGTGTGTGTCACCACTTAACATGTGTGATGTTAGCAGCTATCACACCCCCGGAGATAGGGTCATAGGCCCAACGAATAATCTCGCTAAGCTAATCTAATGCCTTAACTGATAAACTTTTATTTTCTTTCTCAATTACTTTCCAGTAAAGAAGTGTTTCTGACGAAACAAAGTAAGTTTTCAGTTTCTTGATGACGATTATACTCGTCAGTATGAGAAAAAATATTTTCTCCTAGATAATCAAACTTTTTTAGTTAAAATTACATGGAAATCATTCACCTGAAACAACAAATGAAACTCATGCTCGTGTTTAAAAAATCAATAGAAGATGCCTCCTCACATGCAATAGCAATTCAATTAAAAAAAAAAAAAGAAAATTTACATGATAAATAAGGTTGAGAACAAGATTTTCTCACACAAAAACTACAGGGAAATTCTTAAGAAATTCTATTCTTTATTCATAATCATATATAAAATTTACTGCAAGAAATAGAAGAACTTTCAATGAAATGAAACCAATTTAATTTGAAATTTTTATTAAAAAAAAAAAACGAGAAAAAATTGACAATTTTTTTTTGGGGTCTCTTATGTTGCGACAACAAAAAAAAATTCTTCTCTGCCTAACAACAAACAACGCTTTCTACAATAAAATTGAAACCCAAAATACAAGAAGAAAGAAAAAAACCGAAAAAATATTTGAAATTTAATTTTTTCAAAGTGCTTTTAGACATACAATGGTCGGACTGGCTGGCTGGCTAGTCTGTCTGTCTGTTTGACCATTTGCTATACATAGTATGACTATATCAGCGGCATTTTTATGCTGCGGCAAAGTACAATGTCACACACCACTTAAAATTATAGTGAAAATATCAAAAAAAAACACAAATAAAAATACCAAAAAAATGAAAAGAAATATTTAAGATTAGCCCGGTAGAGGCAAATGCTATCAAAGAAATATTTTTTTTTGAAATTTTATAAACAATGTTGCTGCTACTGCTGTTGTTATAATTTTCTTTCTATTTTTGTTTATTTTGTTTTGTTGGTATTGCAAAAATTTAATTTTTTTTTCAAAAAAATATTTAATCACACGAAAAACGTTATTGATTTTTCTCTTTTAATTAAATTCATAATTTTTTTTCTTAAATAATTAAGAAACTAAAAAAAAATAATTTTCACTTTCATTAACCTGCACACACAGCGAACATTACATATTTCACAAACAATTTGAAATTCACTTGGATTTTCAGCCAGCCATACGGTGTGTTAGTTGATTGTTGGTTGACGTGTCAAATTATAATTTAAATTACTTTTATTTTTATTTTATTACATTTCATTTTATTTCTATTTCAATTTGATAACGTTTTATTTTTTTTTATTTTATTTAATTTAGAATATTTAAAGATTATTTTTTCGGTCGTTTTTTTTCTAAAAATAAATTTTTTTTGTATGCTTTGTATTATAATTGATAAGAATTTTTTTTAATGTTATTTTTCTTTTATTTGAATGCTAAATTTGAAATTAAATTGAAAAACAATTATTTTAAAAATTTAAAATTAAAGTAAAACTATGTATGTAAAAAAGGAAAACCCCAAGAACCACAAAAATGATAGGAACATAGAAATTTTAAGTAAAGTTTTAAAAAGTTGGTTTAAAAATCAAATCAAAATCTATCACATGCAGTACATTGCTTAGAAAGGAGGGAATAGTAGGTAGGTAAGTGTAGAGGTGGCTGTCTAACCAAAGAAGTTAAATGGACACACTGAGACCACTGTGATAAAAGCAGTGAGAAGTATACACGAAATTATTGTAAAAAATTGTGTTCTTTTGAAGACCGGTGTCGCAATTTTGTTATCATTTTCGTACAAAATTTTTTTCTCTGTAATACAAACGAATCCAGACAATTGAAAAATATTTTTTTTTGTTAGAAAAATTTAAAATTTTTTTTAGTAGTTGGCTAGTTTTCATATAAGATTTCAAACGTTTGGAAGAATCGCTTGTCTTGCAGAAACACGGAGCTACCATGGTTATGATACAGTACATGCGTGTTTATAACCCAATGTCTCACACCACCCATGTTATGTGTCTTTATTTTATCCATGAGTGATGGAAACTACTGTTTAACGTCGACTCTGAACAACAGATTTAAGATTTTGTTTACTCTCAGAGTTTTTGCCAGAAGACTGCTGAGGGAAAGTCGCCGAAAAAATCTTTTTCATATTGTGAGTTTCGTTACTTTCTTTAGAATCGCTCCAACTTTCTTCTTTACATACATACATACATAATTGGTCATTACAACTCTTCAGTCAGGATTACGCCTTAGTATCTCACACCACTTATGCTGTGTGTATTAATTTTACACATGAGTGTAAACTCGATTCCGAACGACAGATTTTTGAGAAACTTTATCATGGCAATTTTATTTCATCTCTTAGAGTTTTTGCCAAAAATTTGGAAAAGAGGAAGTCGCCTAAGAGATAAAACAAATCCATACAATCGAAAAAAATTTTTTTTTGGAAAATAATTCAAAAATACTGGAGTGATTTTCACAAAAATTTTCCAGCATCAAAAATCGCGTGCATTATAGAATCACTGGGTTACCATGGTTATGAAGCAAAGCTGACGTTGAGTAAAGCGAAACTAGAACATGATTAGCGGCGCTACAGAAAGATATTTTAACCTGCTTTGTAACGCTGGTTAATTTTCCACTTGCTCTCTTTTTCTAGTCTAGTACATATTATGTTGGCTTGTTGGATGTGAGCCCACGGTCTAAAGGGTTGCAATGACCAATTATATATGTCTCTGTCTCTCTCTCTCTCTGTCGCTCGGACATTGGACAGTGAGTGCAAAGCTGCAAAATGCCCACTTTAACAAAACAGATTGTGGGGTGGTGTGTACTTTGAAACATTTCCTATTCACACTTTCCTGCAAGGTTCCACTTTGTTTTCAAAACAAATAGAACTAAACAAAATATCTGGGGGAGGGAGTTGTAAAAGGAGCCTGAAATAATTCAGGCGGTATTAACAGATTACTTCACTAACCACTGAACATCGGGGACGTGCCAGAATATCATAAAAAAAACATTCCAGAAAAAAGCACAACTAATGAAATGTTTTTTTTTTATTTAATTATTAATTAAAAATAATTAAAAATTATTTCTAATGAAACATAACATTGAAATCTTTTAATTGCCAATAAAATAAATGAAATCCTAGCTTATGTTTGAAGGCAATAGAAAAAAACCAATATTGTGACCTGTTGCTACCGGATACAAGTTGAAATATAAATAAGATACACTTTAATGTAATGAAAATTTATTTTATAATGAAATTATTTATGCCACTGAAAGCAAAATCAATTTAATAAAATCAAAATCAAGTTATTACTTGTTTTGTTTCTAATTAGACACACTTTTTGTCTTTTTTGCTATTAAAAATATTGCAAACTTTACGTATGTCCCTATGGATTTTTGCTAAGACGAAAACTAATATCTGCAACTAGAGTGTAAAAACTAAATTTTTGTATTTTGTACGAGTTATGGTATGCAACGATCTGAAATACAAACATCAAACTCTACTCAGGCATATATCAAACGCTATCTGGCCAGAAACATTATATAAAAAACTCACCTTCTGCCAAAAATCACACCAGGGTGCTGTTATACCAAATATGTGAAACTGACCATAGAATGGAACCGACAGGGAAGTTAGAAAATTGAATGGCCAGCCAGCTTATTGGTAGAAGAGAGCTGGAGAAGGAATTGGTTTCCTAAGTACAACTTGGATGGAGCCTTATTAAAGCATAGTCTACGGACAAACGCAAATGGATAGAAGGTATTACGTTATTTTTAACTCCATTATATTACAGTTAGGTTCTGCATTAAAATATTATTTTAAAAGGGTTCAATACTCTTACTCTTAATGTGCCATTTTTGTTTTTCTTATTTTGCATTGTTTTCTGGTGGTTTCATTAACAATTGTTTTATAATGATATTTGTTCCTATCATTGCTCGTATTTGTTTCAATAGATTTAATTTTTTAATATAATTTTTATAAAAGTGATTTAATTATACATTTTGCTTAATTTTTTATATAACTTTTCTATATAATTTTTATTATATTATTTAGTTTTATTTTATTTTAATGCATTTATTATTATTTCTTGCTTCAAGATTATAAATTTTTAATTTAATCCGATGAATTGCTTTTAATTTTAATGATTTTTTATTATAAACGTTTAATGTTATTTACTTTAATATTTATTTTATTTTTAATTTTTATTTTAATTTTACTTCAGTTTATTTTTATTTTATTTAATTATTTTATTTGTAATTTATTACTATTTTATTTGTTTTTGTTGTATATTGTAAATATTTTAATCCTTTAAATTATGTTGTCTTCAGCTCAAACCAATTTTTTTTTTAATTTTATACACAACATAATTGGCCATTGCAGCCCTTCAGTCAGGATTAAAACCTAGCTTCTTAATAATTAATTGCAATTCTTTTTTATTAATTTTATTGCTTAATCAAAAATTAATTGATTATTGAATAATATTGCTATTATTTTAAAATATAATCTTGACTGTTGCTTATTATAATTTTTTAATTAAAATTTTTTATTTTAATTTTTTTTTATATATTCATACTTTTATAATAAGGAATAAAATATATTCAAAACTACAATCATTTCTTTCAGGTTCTTTTGATTAATTAAATTAAATTTTTAAGTTTTAATTAATATTTTATTTAATTTCATTTAATTTAATTGTTTATTATTTATTTATACATTACAAAATTCTCATTTGTATGTATTATAATATTAAATTCTTCTATTTGATGTAATTATTATTATGATTTTCAATATTTATTTGTGCAACTTCTATTATGTTCTTTTGATTATTATTTTTAACAAAGAATTCATTATTTAATTTAATTTTTTATTATTTATTTATTTAATAAAAAGTTTCTTTTTTGTATTATAATACTAAATTATTATATTACAATAATTCCAAAATTTGGGCAACTTAATTATTTCAGAATTCTTTATTTAATTTAATTTTTTATTTATTTATAATAAATTTTTATTTTTGTATTATAATAGTAAATTATTATAATTATTACATTACAATAATTTCAATATTTATTGTGTTTTATTTATTTAGTTTTCATTTTTCAATTTATTTAATTATTTTATTAAATTGATTATTTAATTTAATGTAATTTTATTATATATATATATATATATATATATATATATATATATATATATATATATATTATTATTATATTATAAATATTGTTTTATATTTTGTATTTAATTATTATAATTTATTATTAGTTTATATGTGAATATTATTTTATTAGGTTTTTTAATTATTTACTTTCAAAAGTATATTGTTTTAAAATCATTATCATTGTATTAATTATTTTCTAAAATCATATTTTTTATATTATTATTAGTCTTTATTATTTATGCTTTTTTCTTATTTTACTATACTTTATACTTTTTCATTTAATTTAATTTTTTTTCTTTTTTATTATTATTTTTACATTATTTATTTCATTATAATTTTTTATGTTAATATTTTTTACATACAATACTATTTGAATTGTATTTATATTTTATGTTTCTAATTTATTTCATAATATTTTAATTTCATTGTTTATTTATATTTTTATCTTTTTAATTATATTAATTTTGATTTTATTTATTCATTAAATTTTTAAATTTTTTTTTATTTTGGTTTTTATGTTTATTTCATTATTAAATTAAATTTATTTATTTATTTGAATTTTCTAATTTATGTATTTATTGTTTGGTTTTTATTTTTATGTATTTCATTATTAATATAAATTTTTTATTGCAATATTCATTTATTTTTCTATGTATTATAATTGAATTTAAATTATAAATGACCATTCGCATTGGTATTATTATAATTATTTTTTTCTCTTCATAATCAATTATTGTTATTATTTTTATTACCTTCAAAATCTCAATACATTTCTAATAAATTATATTCATTATAGTTTTCAATAACATATTGCAAATATTTCCAAAATAAAAGAAAGAAAATTATATAGTTTTTCTATACAATTTCGCCAACATATTGTACAATATGTTTCACACTTCAATTACGAGCAAAATTTTTATTTAAAAAAAAAAAAATATTTTTCTTCTTGCGTTTTCATGTATGTATTCTGCTGCTCTTTTTTTCTTTCTCTGTGCTTTTGCTATTCAATGCTTTTTTTTAAACTATAACAAATAATTTTTATGTGTATGAGCGTTTTTATTTTTTTAATAGTAATAAAAAAGCTAAACTAAAAAAATAAAGTGAAAAAAAAACGTAAAAAAATCTACCCCATATTTGCTTTGAAATCAAATCAAACGCTTTCATTTTTTCCAACAAAATAATAAAAAAAATTAAAAGTGAAAATATGTTTCATATTTTATTTTATTTTCAATTTTTTCTTTTTTTTTTCTTTAGTTTACCTCCTCTAGTTTTATTTGTTTTAAATTTGTTTAAACACGTTTAGAAAATAAAAAAGAATATTTTTAGAGTCGTTTGATTTCTTCTAAAAGTTATGTTTTCTTTATAAAAAAGAGAAAAAAATTTGTTTTTCTAATAAAAAGTATCAAAAAAAAAAAAATTTTTGTGATTTGCTTTAAATTTAGAGACCAACCGTTCAAAATTATTGTGGATTCCGTTTCTTTAAAACATTGGCATAAAAAGCTGCTGCAGATACAGATTTACACAGATGCTGATGCACAGGTTGCTCTGCTAACGATTTGTTTGCTATTGTTGGTGTTGTTGTTGTTATTGTTGCTTTTTAATGATTTTTATTTTTTCTATGAATAGTTGTTGTTTTTGTTGTTATTATTATTATTATTTTTGTTGCTGTTGCAATAAAACGTCACACTTTCAGAGACAACATACATATACCCACAAACAAATGCATATACACACAAACACACACACACACAGATAAAGAGAATGTGGCAAGTTGTAGCGTAAATATTTAGTTGTTGAAAATAAAGAAGAAGAAGAAGCGAAATTTTTTTTATTATAAAATTTTTTTTTTGTTGTTGTTGGATGATGAGGCACAAGAAAAAAATTTTCAAATACAACAACATACGATTTTATACGTAAATTACAACAACAATTATAGAAAAAAAACCAAAATTAGAAAATATAACGAAATAATACTAGAGAAGAAGAAAAAAAAATCGAAACGTATGTTATAGAGCGTAGAAGCAGGGGAAGGTTGCCTATTATACGTTTCACCAAGGGGTGTGGTTGCAACAATGATTTAAAAAAAATTTTTTTTTTATTATTAAATTTAAATTTATTAATTTCAATATCTTCTTTTTTTTTACAGTTGTTGTTACTTTACTCTTCTTTTTTTTTGGTTTTCTTTATAAATTTTATTTTGTTGCTATGCTTTTTTTTATTATTTTATTTTTTGCTTAATTTTTCATTAACACACCATTAATTTAATAATAATAAGAAATAAAACAAGAAAATTTAATTATTTTTCTTTTTTCGTTACTTTTTATGGGCCTTTAAATTTCTTTTTTCTATTTATTTAAATTTTTTTCTTATTTTTTCTTTTTATTTTATTAAACACTTGAATTTAATTTTGTATACCTTTTTTATCATAAAATTTTTGTTTAATTTAATGAGATTTCTTTTTGTTTTCTTCTGTAAATGTATATTTATATTTCAATTTGTTTAATTAAAATTCAAAGTTTATTAAAAAAAAGAAAATTAAGTTTAATTTTTAATTTCTAACAAACGTAGACTCTAGAACAACTATAAACCGTCACGTTGTAAGTATTAAATCGAACTAAAATCCAATTGTTGAGCTTAATATTACTTGAGTTATAAACGTACGTCAGAAATGCAAACACACACAGACACACACACACAACACCAAAAACAACACTTTAAAATAAAAAGAACGAACGAGCAAATGAACGTGAAAGAAAAACTCACTCAAACACTAAAGCGAAAAGCTTTTGCTCAATTGTAGCCGTGTTGTTCATACAGAAAATAAAACAAGAAAAAAAAACACATAAATTGCTGCATTATTACGCTACAAATATGGGGGGCTAGCTCTCCCTCTCTTTTGCTCTTTGTTGTCACTCATTTAGCTCCTACTGAGTACAGTTTGTTGGTTTGTTTGTTTGTTTGTTTATAACAACTTTTACTTTATATTCTATGCTGTTATGCTGTGTTATACTTTTATTATTATTATTATCTGTTGGTTTTTTGTTGTTCATTCTTATCTTTATTTTAAATGGCCTATGACGTCACATTGCTATTTTACTACCCACATAGTACTCATTTACACATACAGCAGCAGCAGCAGCACATTTGATTTGATTGTGTTACTAAACATGCTCAAACATTTTTTTTTTACTTTTTTTAATACCGTACTTAACAGTCCATAGACTGTTTATTAAGCTCTCCCTCTCTGTCGCTCTCTCAATCTCACTGTGTTTTATTTTACGTACAAGCACTTATTTTGTGTTTCTGTTTCTGATTGTAGTTGTTGCTAGAATTTTACAGAAATTTCGAGTAAAAAGCAAAAATAACAGAAAAAATACAGCACAACGTTATTTTCTTGTGTGTGGCTGTGCGAATGTGTAATTATCTACTTAACATTTGAAATATGAACAACAACAACAACAAATGTATATACATTTTAGAAATATTCTGTAAATAATAAACCCTCATCACACACATAAACATTGTGTCGCGCACACAGCCTTATTAAATTAATCCTACGTCATACCACACGTATATACATACATATGTACATGTAATTCATGACAAAACGAACGAACATTCACTTGCAGTGATGCTGCTGTTTTTTTTTTGATTTTTTTTGCTTAAAAGTAAGGAATTTGACTTGACTTGTGTGTGTGTGTGTGAGTTTTGTTTGTTTGAAAATAGCCAATGCAGCGCTTTTTCTATTGCATTTTTTGTAGTTCAAATTCTTATCATTCTTGACGATAATTTCATAATCAAATGAAATGAAATGAAATTAAATGCTGCTAATTAAGCTAATCAAAAACTAGTATTTTTTAGAATTAAATTTGAAGGGTGATGCAGTGACTTAAATACAAATTTACAAGGTGGACATCACTTTTCAAAAGAAACGTAGTCAATTTGCAAAAGTGAATGAAATATTCATTTCGGAGGCAATAAATGAAAGCCTACTTACTTATATAATTTGTCATTACAACACTTTAGCCAGGTTTACTACCAATTTACTCACACCACCCATGTTGTGTGAGTTCGTCTTATCCATGAGTAGCGGTTCCCAACAACAGATTTGAGAAACTTTTCATAGGAATTTTATTTTACTTGCAGCTTATGCCGGAAAATTGCTGAGGGGGAAGTCGCCACAAGAAATTTTATTTTTAAATAATTCGCTTTGTTCGAGATGTCTGAGCTGGGACTTGAACTTCGGGCTCACTACCTACTATACTACAAAGCCTTTTGGCAAGACATGTTTGGTACAGAAATTATTGTGAGGTATTTCCAGCCTACGAGCTTGTGAACCTAGGGGCTAGTGTTCCATTTTAATTGTTATAAGGTTCCTAACATGGACTCTGGTTAGGTTTAAATGAAACTTTGTTTTGCTTATAACTCTAACGGGCTAGATTTGTGTGATCTCTATACATCTTATCATTGCAAATGAGATTATTTCATGGAAATGTTACCCACAACTATGGCATTGGTTGTCCATTCGTGGGCTTCAAATTTTGGCTTACTGTTACCAGCATTGCAGCCAGTATTTCGTCAATATAAACTGTGTTGTCGCCGTGGTCTAGTAGGTAGTGTGTTGGCTTATTAGACGAAAAGCCAGGGTTCGAGCCCCAGGCCAGACATCAAAATAAAATACAAAAAGTATTTTTTCGGCATCTTCCTCTCAGCAGATTTCTGGCAAAAACTCTGAGAGTAAATAAAATTGCCATGAAAAGTTTATCAAAAAATCTGTCGTTCGGAGTCGACTTTAAACTGTAGGTCCCGCCACTCATGTATAAAATTAACACACACAACATAAGTGGTGTGAGAAACTAGGTCGTAATCCTGACTGAAGGGTTGTAATGACCAATTATGTATGTATGTATGTTGCCTTAAAGGGCTGAAATTGGAGCTAACTTGTCCCTGTACAAGAGAGGCTGCACAAAACCTCACAAAAAATAGTTTAGTGGGATCAAAAATTGCATAATATTGGCGTCCAATGGATTAATTGCTCACCACAATTGCCATTTAATAGGTTCATGGTATTTGATATTATTTGAGCAAAAGAAGTCAGTAATCGCTGCATAAGGTGTTTACGAAGGCTTTATAAGAGGAAATTTATTGTTGTGGGTTGTAAAAATTGTGTTTTGAAACAGCATTTTGCTACAACGTCAGACGTAATATATTCGTTTCAGAGAGTACTCTTGTATTAATGTTTCAGTTACAGAGTTCTTAAAAATAACAAATTTTTTTTCTTACAAATTATGTACGGAATTAATTTTGTACTTCTGATAGAACCTTGTGTGTACATACCTGGAAATAAATGAATAAGAATGAAATAATTAACGTTTATTTATATTTAATATATTATTTTATTTATATTAAATTAAATTCAAAAATAAGTATTCCAGATTTTTATTTTCTTTGTGCCAATAACATTATAAATCCATGGTTCATGAGTGGTTCAAAAACCGCAGGTCTTTTAAGGCTGTCAGATGATCAGCATTTAAAGAGTCATTTATTTAGTGAAAAATTTATTATTTACAAACGCCTAACGGGTCGCTTAACAACCGCAGAATGTGTGAAAATAATGAGAACTGATTGCAACGGTGATGATGCAAGCAGGACCACATTATGAGTATTACGGGGTCATGCTATGGTCGTCATATAGGCGACTTACTATGCAAGGAATTGGCAAATGTGGTCAGACATGTGCCAGGCACAATTGATCTGCCCAATGCTCTGCTCTGCTAGAGTAACGGGCGTTTAATATTTATTATCTTTGCAAAATTGACTTCATTGATTAGCTCCATATCATCTCTGATTCGATGGTTACATAAACAAGCAAAATTTTCAAAAAATAGGGCTCAGAGAGCCAAGTAGTGATTGTGAAAAAGCCATTACATCCAGAAAAATTACTGTTTAGTGCAAATTATGATCTGGAAGTGCCATGTGTCATATTTTTCGAAAACAAACTTGATAGACTCAGCAGATTTCTGGCAAAAAAAACTCTGAGAGATGATTTAAAAATGCCACGAAAAGTTTCTCATAAATCTGTCATTCGGAATCGACTTTAAACTGTACGTCCCGCCACTTACGAATAAAATTAACACGCATGACATAAGTGGTGTGAGAAGCTAGGTCGTAATACTGACTGAAGGGTTGTAATGACCATTTAAGTAAATAAGTAAACCTGACAGAACCATTAATTCAGAGATTAATGGACGTAAAATAATCGATTATGTACTTAATTAATTACTTAAATCACTTAGTTAGGATTACAACCTAGCTTCGCGCAACACCCACCCATGTTGTATGCCTTAATTTGAGCCGTGAGTTGCTGGGGCGCCCACAGTTTAAATGTCGACTCTGAACGGCAGATTTTTTGTTAAACTTTTCATTGCAATTTCATTTTAGTCTCAAAAAAATATTTTTGTTTCTAAATTTTTTTGTTTGGGAAGTCACCGTAGTGTAGTAGGTAAATATGAAGAAAAAGAAAAATTTCTTCGACGACTTTCTCTCTGCAGATTTCTGACAAAAACTCTGACTGTTGAAATAAAAATTTCTATGAAAAAATATCTCAAAAATCTGACGTTCGTAATCGAATTTAAACAGTAGGTCCCTCGCCACTCATGTATAAAATTAACACACACAACATACATAAGTGATGTAAGAAGCTAGGTCGTAATCTTGGCTAAACGGATGTAGTGTCCAATTACATAGGTATGTTTGTATGTACATATGTGAGATGTCGTCTGACCGCTAGCTATTACCCTATAACGATTGAGACTCCAATGTAATCTTCTCTTCGTTGAACAAATTTTTTTGGATAACTCATCGTCGAGTACAATTGAAAAAAGTAGAGAAAATGATGGTAGATATCCTTGTATCACTCCGGTATTCCATTTCGCTAATGCTTAGTCGGCTAGAAGCTTAAAATCATAATCAATTTCAAATTAACCTTATAAAACAGACCACAGGCCTTTAGTACCTCCAACAGAGGTCGTCAGATAAAATTCTTAAAAATAATTGAAGAAAAAAAAAATCGATTTTCATAATATTTGTTGTCCAAAAAAAGAAATATTTTTGTTAAGTTCAATAATTAATAAAAAAAAATCGATTTAAACTTATTATTCTTATATTATTGCTATTGCTATTGTTGTTGTAGATTTTTTGTGTTAAGTATTCAAAAATATTTGCCTTTCCCTTTTTATTTTAAAATACAACGAATAAATACGCCACAATAGCAACTAAAACAATAATAATAATAACAACAACAACTACAACAACTATAATAATATTTGTATTAAAAGCATTAAAAAAAAGCAAAATTAGTTGTTTACAAAAACAACAACAATGTTAACAACAACAACAACAACAGAAAACTAAAAAGTAAAAACTTGTAATACCAAAAAAAGCCAAGACAACAACAATAAAAGCAAAAAATCAAGAAAAATCGAACGTTGCAACCAGTTTAGTGTTGTTATTTTCGTGTTTTTTGCTTTTTATTTCGTTTGTTTTTTGTTTCATTTACCACAAGTTGTTGCACTTTATACACAGTCTTACTATACACTGTATAGTATACAGTAAAGTGCTGTTTGTTGTTGTTTTGTTTCTTTAATTGAAGAGAGCATTTGTTTACAGAGCATGTATTTATGTGTGCATGTGTGCCAGCCAAGTTTTCGTTTTTCTTTAAGTGACTACACAAAGTATTCGCACACAGGATTCGTTTCGTATTCCTATTTGCATTTGTAATCGTAAGTAAGCAAGTAAATCGGTTTACTGTGTGTGCGTGTTTGTGTTGATCTATTCAACTAAGAAGAAAGAGATCACCTGGAACATGAAAATGAAAACATCACAAACAACAGCAGCTTACGTATACACTCTCACTTACTTACAGAGAGAAGATAATCGAGAGTTTGGCAAATACTTCGATTAATGGTTGAGAGGAGGAGAGCTCTTGTTTCTTTTTTTTTGTTGTAGTTTTTGTTATTGTTTATTCAACTACACAACAAAGTAAAGTCAAAACAGAGGCGAAGCCAGCAGATTATCGTATGGATTTCTGTGGATAACGCACAGAATTCGAACTAAATTCTGCACCCTTAAGGGCGACAACAACACATAGATTTCATTGCTGAACAATTGAATTTTAATTTCCACTTGCATTGCACTTTTGTAAACTAATACAACTAGCGAGTCCCCTCCCCAAGATATACGCCACTGAGCAGTGGTTTTAGTGGCTGGCTGCTGTTACATTAAAAATGTTTAAAAGTTTATGCACACCACCATATAAGAAGAACGAAGTGAGTAAGTGATTGTATGTGTGCGTGTTATTGTTATTTTATAGAAAACATTTATTTTATTGGCCAGAATGTCTGTTAATCGTTTAATTTTCATTTTTAACTGTGTAACTAACAGCTTGAATGACTGGCTGACTGACTGACTGCCTGACTGAATGTCTCAGTAACTGGGTGACTGACTGATTGATCAAGTGTTTGCCATAAACTCACCGAGTGACTGATTAAACTTACACAAACGTTTTTATTTTTTATTTTCTTTCATATTTTTATAATTGTTATTATTATTGTTGTTGTTGTTGTTCTTGTTTTAAAGTATGTATAAACAACTATTAATTGTAGAAAATGTTGTTCTTGTTGTGATGGTTTTGTTTCAACAAAACTATACTCATTTAAACTTTTAATTTTTAGAGAAACAATTTTTTTTATTCAATTTCAACAATTTTTCTTTAGCTGCACCATATGTTCGGTATAGCCTCCTACACTATCGCGTACAGAAAGGGGTTGTCATTAGCACTTCCAGAATTGTTTGGGACCACGTTTGACTATATAATCAAAGGTAATTGAAAGGTTTTAAATTTAGATTTGGATTCGAATTGGCCCATGTTTATCTAATACACCTGCAGTGTGTACATTCGATATAAACGTTCAAAGTTGCCTTGACGAGAGATTGTCTAAGTAACGGACTTAGGACACATTTTGGATCAAATAATTATATTCTTCTGTCAATGGGAGAAAGCATAATGATCCTGCAAAGTCCAGGCGATGTCTAAAGCTTTTAGAGGCTTTTTCAGAATACCAAGAAAAATTCTCACAACGTCACATATACTTAACAACCCTTCAGTCAGGTTTACGACCTAGCTTCTCACTCCACCACTTATGTTGTGTGTGCTAATTTTATACATGAGTGACGGGACCTACAGTTTAAAGTCGACTCCGAACGACAGATTTTTTTTTTTTTGAAAAACTTTTCATGGCAATTTTTATTTCAACAATTAAAGTTTTTGCCAGAAATCTGCTGAAAGTCGCCGAAGAAACGCTTTAAGTACACGACTTTATCTTCCAATCTTGAATATGTTTTACCTGCCCTTTTAAAAGTCTTCATATCAGACTTACGAAAAGTATGGTACTCTTTCAAAGAGATTTTCCTTGCTTCCAATGGCTTACAACCAACTTAAAAACTTCATTTTATTTTTTTGTAGCCTTGATTTTGTAGCAAATTTTATTTATAAGGCGCCTATGACCCTAGATTGTTAGGTACTATAACATATTAGGCGCAAAATATCGTAGCTTTATCAATTGCGTACCACCGGTGGTTACACGTCGCCCAATGAGACAATTTATTGCGGGTCACCGGTGGTACGCGCTGCCCGATAAGACAGTCTAGTGCGGGCCACCGGTAGTACGTGCCGGCGTGAAGTTGTTAAAGCTAAATTAACCAAAAACGTTGCCTTTTTTATCTTAACACGTGATCGATATTAAATTCCAAAAAAACAACACATGAACTCCTTTGTGTGGCAGCATATCATGGAGTTTCTAAGCAAAAGAGAAAAAAAAAATGAAAGGAAATATTTTGCCACTATTGATATCACAGCAACAAAAACAACAAGAAACAAGAAAGAAAAAACTAAAATTTTCAAATTTAATTGATTTCTCTAGTTCCGGCCAATATTTCATTTCAAATTGTCGCTCACTTCGATGGCTGGCTGGGCTGGTTGTTGTCGTTTAATTATTTAATTTTTTTTGTGGTTTCTTATCATTCCTATGATACTTTTAAGTTTATTTTTTCTATTTATTTTCTTTATTTTTCTATTATTTTTCTAATTATTTGTGTCTAAAATGAAATGAACTTCACAAACAACAGCAACAACGACCACCGCACAGCAGTAACAAAAGGTAACACACAATTATCTTATCATAGCTTCCCACACACAGGTTCACCTTTTTGAAATGGGAATCGAAAAAATTGCAAAAAAAGAAGAAAAAAAAATTTTGTTTGAAGAAAATATTGAAAAAATTTAATTTTTTTTTATTGGAAACAACAAAAACAAAACAAGAAAAACTTTTATTTTCTAAGAATTTTTCTGTTGATATTGTTTTCGTTTTTGTGTTTCTAAATTGTTTAGAAATCTCTCTTTCAGTATACATATAAAATGAAGAAGAAGAAAACACGCAAAATATGTTGTACGTGCAACAATAAAAACAATAAGAAGAACAAGAAAAAGAATAACAAGCTTAAAATATTTTGTAGCCAATGAATTGAGAAAAAATATACGAATATCTGTTGCTGCTATACGTGCATGATAAGGAAGTATAAACAAAAGAGGAACATAAACATCGATTATAAATACAAGCTTGTAATTGAAATAAATACCTGAGATGTACAACAAATAATAACAACAAAACAACAACAACTACAGCCAATAACAATAATCAACTAAAATTAAAAGGTTTCCTTAAGTTAAGAAGAACTTGTCTAAAAAAGATTACACATTTAAGAAATTGTTGCGAAGTATTCCTATTCATAAGATACGGAATTCAGTTTTAAAACACAAGCAATTACTGTCTGATACTGACATGTGACACACAATAAGTTGCATTGCAGCATTTGTTATGCTCCCTACTGTAAGCTGCATATGTACACTACAGGCGAATAGTTTAATTACCTTTCATGTTATCATATACATTACTTTGACGTAAAAGGTCCTGTGTGTATTAAATCCATTATTTTGACATTAAAGGTCCTTCGTAACCTAATTTATACTCGAGGTTGAACAACAAGATCACCCTGTTTCAATAATCTTAGGAGATAATGGCCAATTAAGAGAGTTTTCTACTCTCAGACTCACTACAAAGTATCCAGTTTTTTTAACTCCTTAAAGAACATGTGGTGCTCCCAAAATATCGCCTCCATCTCCCTATAATTCTTCTGCTTTGTTTCAGTTTCAATAATCAAGTTTTTCTCAAACTCTGGTAAGATCTGGAACTACTAGGGTTGCCAACTGATGTGTTCTGAAAACAACATACGTGTTGTGAAAATGCATTGGTATTGTAGTAGCAGGGTGAACAATAGGATCACCCTGTTTCAATAATCTCAGCTGATAATGGCCAATTAATGAGAGTTTTATACTATCCGACTAACTATAACACGTACAGTTTTTTTTATTCTGTACCATCCTTTAAAGAACATGTGGTGCTCTCAAAATATCCCCTCTATCTCCTTATAATTCTTCTGCTTTGTTTCAGTTTCAATAACCAAATTTTTCTCTAACTCTGGTAAGTTCTGGAACTGCAAGGTTTACCAACTGATAAGTTCTGAAAACAACACACGTGTTGTGAAAATGCATTGGTATTGTTGTAAACTACTAAGCAGTGTGCTAGCAAGCTCGTAATTCAAACCCAGCCTATATTTCGCCCAAAATTTCATCAGCAACTTTCTCTCAACAGTCTTCTGGCAAAAATCCTGAGAAAAATTCCTAAAATCAGTTTTTCAGAGCCGACTGTAGTGAACTGCAGTTCCCGCCACTCATGTATGGTGTGAAAATCTAGATTGTAATCGTGACTAAAGGGTTGTAATGACTAATTAAGTAAGATTTTCTGGATACATACAGGTGAACTGTCCTCACTATGCTTAATCCAGCATTTGTCGCAGTGCGACTTAATATTCAGCCACGCTACAACATTATTTTCACTTTCACCTCTATCCTATCATCCATCTATCCAGATTCACAAACTCTAAGTGAAATTGCTTAAACTTTGTTTGAACCTAGTTTTGATAATTCTAAGAAGTCCCTAGGAAGCCATGCAGAGAAAACTGCTGCTCCGTCATATTCTACTCTGGGAATTCCGTTGAACCCTAGACGGATGATTCTGAACTTGGATATAAGGTAAGCTGTAGAATTTTCTGTGAAGGGGGCCAAATCTTAGGTTATGTCTACGTTGATGACCATAAATCACGCTGTGGAGCTGGTTCTACTAGCAATTCGATCCTCTCTAACAATAAGGTGCCAATCAAATCTCTTTTCGACTCGAATTTTACGTCCAAGCTTTTACGCTTTTTTGAAGTCGCCGTAGTCTAGTAGGTAGTGTGTTGGCTTATTAGACGTAAAGCCAGGGTTAGAGCCCCAGGCCAGACATCGAAACAAAATACAAAAAATATTTCTTCGGCGACTTCCTCTCAGCAGATTTCTGGCAAAAATTCTGAGTGTTGAAATAAAATTACCATGAAAAAGTTTCTCAAAAATCTGTCGTTTGGAGTCGACATTAAACTGTACATCCCACCACTCATGTATAAAATTAACACACACAACATAAGGGGTGTGAGAAACTAGGACGTTGTACAATGGGTCAATTCGACCTCCGGGTACTGTACTTGTCTTAATCGACAAATACACGTCCTCTAACCTAACCTAGATCGCTTTTCGAGCCAGTATTGTGTCAGCCTAACATAAGTTGCTGTTGACAGGAATGTTCAGGGTGATGAACTTGCTAGAGCAGGCACACTATATACTAGAATACTAATCATAGAATATAGAATACTAACCCAGACTTGAATATAGAGATGCTTCTTCTTACATCTGTTAGACTGTATATTAGCCCACGCTAGTCATTGGTTGCTGATATATCTTGAGAATCTTGCCGTATTGCCAGACTCATCTGGCCTAAATTGGACAGGAAATGTGCCAATCATTTATTTAAATAAGACCTCTGGGATATCCTTGCCACTGTATTTGTTCTCATGGGTCATTGCATAATGGGTAGGCATGCAGAAAGAGTTCGTTTACTTGCAAACAATTTCTGTAGAATTTGTAGATCCGTTAAGGAGGAAGACCATTATCTACCTTAGATGCTGAAGTGCCGGTAGTCTAATAGGTAGTGTGTTGGCTTATTAGACGTAAGGCCACGGTTCAAACCCCAGGTCAGATATAAAAACGAAATTATGAAAAAAAATATTTCTTCGACGACTTCCTCTCAGCAGATTTCGGGGAAAAACTCTGAGTGTTGAAATAAAAATTGAAATGAAAAAATTTCTCAAAAATGTGTCGACTTTAAACTGTAGGTCCCTCCACTCATGTATAAAAACTAACGCACACAGCATAAGTGGTGTGAGAAACTAGGTCGTAATCCGGACTGTAGGGTTGTAATGACCAATTATAATGCTGAAGTCCGTTCATACTAAACGAATTTGTTATAATCTTGATATATAGTCAAACGGATGTGTTGTCAGTAGATATCGAAGTTTATTAAACTTCCAAGCTGGTTTCAAGCTTGATTCTAAGAAAGTCATGCTTTAAATAGGAAACTCTCATGACGACTCTCATGACCAGTTAGTCAGAACTTGTTATTTAGTTCTTGGCTTGTTCCATCACAACATGCCTCCAAGTGTTCTCAAGTTTGCATTGCATTGAACAAAGCTACCGCTTTCCCGTGCCTTAAGACAAAGGACATACAGTTGGACAGGCTTTTAAGACTCTATGTGAGAGGCAACTGAAGTACATATTTTGGTGGATATTCTTAGTTGTCGTATGTGACAGCAACATGCCTAATTGGCCTTCGAAAATCTACAAAAGATTTTTAAAAATATCTTTACGAAGGCCAATCAATCCATGGGAGCAATAATTTTTATAATAATTTCCCTCAAAGGAATGTTAATGTGTGATTGTAAGTTTGAAGTTTAAAATGTTTTTTTTTTGTGTTTTCCACAAATTTCAGTCCCCCTCTTTTAAATTAATAGCAGGTTAATGTTTATGATTATTTTGTTGTTGTTGTTGTTGTTTGTGTTGTTATTATTGTATGAACAAAAAAAATTACGAACAACAACATGATGTTTTTTAAAAAAGATTAAATGTCGGCAGGCATAATTGCCCGCCTCTCCCGCTGACTTCTTTCAAAAAAAATTTTAAATTGTTTCTGTATGTCAGTGTGTGAACGAACGAACAGAATGAAGTGATCGCTGTGGTGGTGGTGTATCACTCATTCACTTGTAATTTCAGTCCGAAGAGAGGAGGAGTGAACCATTAATATCGTGTGTTATTTTGTTTTTTCTTATTGTTGCTGCTGCCTCTTCTTTTGTTGCCGTGTTGTTGTTGTCTTTATTTTTATTTAAAAGAAGTCGAAGAAGAAGCAGAAGCAGAAGAAAAAAATATTATTTTCTGAATATCTGTGGTTATTACTACCATGTATTGTTATTGGAGTTATTGTTGTTGTTGTTGCTGTTGTTAGTATTACGACCATGACCTAATAAATGCGCGCAATCGCATAACTTCTCTTTTTTTTTCTGCTTTTGCTTCTTCTTTTTCTTGTACGTTTCGTTTTTTTTCATGTTGTTGTTGTTGTAAGATACACAATATTTTGTTGTACTTGTCTAAGCCAACAACAACAGCAACAAAAACAATAAAACAGAAGACAATAACACAATGAAAATAAAGTTTATGTATCACTTTTATGAACGAACAAACGAACGAACGAACATGTCTCTAAACGTACTTACATATATAAAGTACAGTGCATGATAAGAAGTAGACGGCAAAGTCTCGTTTTAATAATTTTTGGTTAAAAAATTTCCATCAAATGCGGCTCAGTGATAAAATAATATGTATTAGGAAGCAAATGTCCTCTTTATTCGAATCAAATTTACGGGTCAACACTAGAATTTAACGATTTTTTATCGCTAAGAAGGCTACAGTCAAATTTTTCCTTAATAAAGGTTAGTTTAGAGACGACGAGAGTCATTTTCACTTGAGTCGAATGCGTCATATTAAAAAAAAAATATACTGTATACCGCCCCCCCCCATTTGCATCCACTTATAATGAATATCCATGAAAAAAATATTAACCATCAGGAAAAGATGGTAGTGGACAACAACATTGTCGAATCGAATATGGTACACTATGGTATCGATTCATATTGTATGAACCCCCTACAATGTCTAGAAAGCTGACTTCCTCAACATTATTCTCGAAAAAAAACCTTGACCATGTCGTACGTAGATTACTATTAAAATTTTAAGGAACCAATGGGAGCCTGCTGTCACATCTAGGCCATTGTATAAGAACGAGTCAATCTTAGGTCTATACGAGTTTCTACAAATTATAAGGAACCAGTGTGAGCCTGGTGTAACATCAACGCCTCTGTATAAAAGCGAGTCAGTATTACTCAGACCTAAGCGAATTTCTACAAATAGGATTCATAATAACAGGAATAAAGATGCTTTTAATGAATCCTAGTCTCATTAAAGCCATTTTGAGATTCTACTGAACCCCCAGAGCTGATAAATATTCTTACTTATTCTATATGGCAACTTCTAGAATTCTACTGTTGATTTGTTGTTGTAATTGTTTTTCTATATTTCGAAGTGTTTCTGTGTACTTTTGTTATAGTATTTTGTAATTTGTTCAGCCCAGAAGCTATTTAAAGACTTTTTATACTGGAATCTGTACCAGTTTGTTAATAACTCTGGAAAGTGACCATGGCAGCCCATACAAAATTCGTTGTGCGGATAACCTAGTCTTCTCGCACACTCACCACTGAAACATTGATAGGCAATCACTCTAATCTTTCTTCTGTAAATTCTGGTTAAAGCGGATGATGTTTTGCAACCAGAGAAAAGCAAAATATGCGTTAAAAACGGATGGGTTTTCAATGTTCGTACAGCTAGAGTAGAAATTAACACTAATCATGTAATCAATGTACATGAGTCGCAGCTTAATACCTGCTTAAGCTATTCTATCTATTCACAAACGTAATGATAACAATCAATAGAAGGCAGACATGTGATAATTATTGTGGATACACGGCTATATTAATAAGCTCACGATTAAATGCCAGGGAAATACTACATCACAGCGATTATGGTCTTTAATTAATGGATGGTCGAGGGCCGAGTGGTATAATTTTTACACTACATGAGTACTCCGACATCGTGATATTCGCGGAAACTGTAGAGAAAATGAATTGACAATTTAGTAGGAGATACTGTCAATAAAGCGTTTTGCCTACAGACGGATAGCGCAGCAAATATGGCACGGGCTAGGCAAAGGGCACAGCGCAAATTCGCTTAAAATCTAAAAGAGTACGTGTAGCATAATTAGCAGTCATTCATTACTGGACATGATATTCTGAATATTCATGCACGATGCAGGTTAGAGGACGTGTACTTGTCAATTAAGACAAGTACAGTACCCAGAGGTCGAGTTGACCCATTGTACAACGTCCTAGTTTCTCACACCACTTATGCTGTGCGTGTTAATTTTATACATGGGTGGTGGGACCTACAGTTTAAAGTCGCCTGCGAACAACTGATTTTTGAGAAACTTTTTCATGGCGATTTTATTTATTCCCAGAATTTTGCCAGAAGTCTGCTGAGAGAAAGGCGCGGAAGAAATACTTTTTGTATTTTGTTTTGATGTCTGGCCTGGGGCTCGAACCCTGGCTTTACGTCTAATAAGCCAACACACTACCTACTAGACTACGGAGACTTCCGATGCGTTAGTGTTGCCCAATATTGCCAATGAGTTCTACAGAAGTTGCAGAGACGAAGAAGAAAAAAAGATGTCCTCCTCCACCTCTTGGGTATATACCCAAAGTTATATTGTAGGAAAAGAAAACACATGGACGTCTTCAATGTGTAAACAATCTCACTGATCTGTGTATGCACATACATACGACCTCGCTTCTCACTCCACTTATGTTGTGTGCGTTAATTTTTATACATGAGTGGCGGGACCTACAGTTTAAAGTCGATTCCGAACACCAGAATTTTAAGAAACTTTTTCATTTCAATTTTTATTTCAACACTCAGAGTTTTTGCCAGAAATCTGCTGAGAGGAAGTCATTAACTAAATATTTTTTCATATTTTTGTTTTAATGTCTGACCTGGGATTTGAACCGTGGCCTCACGTCTAATAAGCCAACACACCACACTACCTACTAGACTACGGCGACTTTCATGTGTAAATTATTTCACTAAACTGTGTAATACAGACATTAGGAGTCTGAATGGATTCCCAAGAAGCTCCAAATGGTTCCCAGACTAAGGGAAATGAAAGATTGTGTGCCTTTTTTATATCCAACTGGTGGAGTTCAACTTTTGGCGATCACTATTGCGAACTCATTATTATTATTATAAATCTTTTGGTGCCAAAGTAAAGAAACAAAAATATTTCCATCATGTTGTTATTGTTTTCGTTGTTGTTGTTGTTGTTGTCGTTGTTGTTGTTGCTTTTAAACAAAAGTAATATGATTTTCTATAAAATAGATTCAATTACAATTGAATTGTGAATTCTTTTTTTTGTTTTTTGCTTTGCAGATTTCTTTAACTTGTATTCAAAAGCTTCAAAATTGTATTGTGTTGCTTGCTGTCAGTTTGGTGAGTGCGTCTGTCCATTCATTTGAATTGTCTGTCTGTCTGTCTGTCTGTCTATATATTGAAATAAAATTTAATCCACGCCTTGTCATGATTTTCTGTATCTTTTTCAAATGGGTTTGTTGCTGTTGTTGTTGCTGCTGTTGCTGTTACTCTATGGCCATAAAGAAGTAAGAAAAAACAGAAAAAAAAACGAAAACGAAACAGAAAAACCATGCCGAGATAATACCTTTTGCAAGTGCATTCACAGCTAATAAATGTACAACAATGACAGAAACAACGACACCAACAACAACAACAACTATGTAAATAAAACAATCATGTTTATTCAGTCAGTAAGTAAGTCAGTCAGTCTAAGCTGACAGTCATTTGTACGTTCATTCATTCATTCACTCCGTTTTTTATTGTTTTGTCTCAATTTCTATGGTCATTATTTTTATAAATCGATTTTTGTTGTGATTTTGTTTTATTGTTGTTGTTGTCGTTGTTGTTGTATATTTGCAATGATTTTTCTTTTAAAATTTTATTTACACTCAAGGACACTTTTTAATTTGTTGTTGTCGTTGTTGTTGCTTAATTAGATTTGTCTTTGGGATTTGTAAGAAAACCCATTCAAACAAATATTTCCTATAAAATTTCTATACTTGGTTGGGATACTTTGTCAAAATTTTGGAAGACGTGCGTAGTTCTATGTACTTTGACCAACGTCTTCCCAATTTTGTTGACTTTTTCACAAAAGTTTGAAATCAAATGAAAAAAAAAGAGTCAAATCTCTTTACATGGAATCCTGTTTGGGAGACAAGAAATAATCGCTCAGAGCTATGCTAAATACAGAGAATACCTATCAATGACTGTTAAATACGAACTAAACTACGCAAAATGTTGAAATTTGGATAGAAATCAACTGACAAGGGCCTGTCCTTTTAGTTAAGAGAGAGAAAATGTAAAAGAAAATCCAAAATATCACGACTAAACCACCGTGCGACAGTTTTGAAGCCGCAAAATCAGTTGCTGTAGTATTAAAGGTGCTCTAATACTAACCTGAGAAACCAAGGTTCGAATCCAGTGGAGGATGAGAAGATATTCATCTTGGTCTTTGAATTTTTTCTCAAAAATTAAGAGGCAGTTGTATATGCTAGGATCCAGGCCATGTAAGATTTTGCAACAATGAGCAGACAGATAGGCTGACTTCCAAAATGTTAGTTGCTTTGTGTTTGAACAAAGTAACGTGTTTCATAATGCCACTGTACAAAATATATACAATGTATTCTATTTCAAAACGTCGTCAATGTGTATTTTTAACGCAGTCAAAAAGCAATCTGGCATCGGATTTATAGTTGATGCATTTTTTGGTTACTGTGCATATGTGCAAAATTTATATACCGTAGTAGAACTGTATACAAACTTTGTATTGATACATTTTGGAAGGCAGCCATATGCTTGCGAGAAGGGGAGCTTCCATACCACTGCTGGAACCAGAATCTCTCTGTAGAATGTAAACAACGAAAAGCCAGTTAAAGAAAGGCAAAGCTTTCTCTCCAGCCAAATAGATTTCAAGGCAATAAGAACTTTTGATGGGAAATTCAAATAAGAGGAGATATGAGCCATTTATCAGACTAGCAGGAAATAACCTGAAGGTTAATACGCGATCCTCTTGACAAGGCACTGTAGCTTCAAACTCCAATTATTGAGAATGTAGATCATTTCCTACATTATGTTTAGATTTTAAAATGATGAGAACGAATCAAAGTCGCCTTAGACTAGTAGGTAGTGTTTTGGCTTATTAGACGTAAAGCCAGGGTTCGAGCCCTAGGCCAGACATCAAAACGAAAATATGGAAAAATATTTCTTCGGCGACTTTTTCTCAGCAGATTTCTGGCAAAAACTCTGAGAGTTGAAATAAAATTGCCATGAAAAAGTTCCTCAAAAATCTGTCATTCGGAGTCGGCTTTAAACAGTAGGTCGCCCCCCACTCATGTATAAAATTAACACACACAAGATAAGTGGTGTGATAAGTTAGGTCGTAGTCCTGACTAAAGGGTTGTAATGACCAATTATGCATGTATGTGTAATGTACATATGTAATACTTTAAATTTTCCAAGTGAAATATCAAAATTACTTAAAAAAGTTAGGTTATGTTAGATTAGATCACTCCTCATAAGGTATACTACTTGGGGTTTACACTGAAAACAATTATTAGGTCCATTATGCTAACACAGAGTCTGCCAAAGTCTCGTATAAATTCTTAAACAGAATAGCAGGAAATCAGGAATGTCAAGAATGAAATTCCCAGCTGAACAGTGACACAATGTATGATTGTGATTGGAAATGTTTATTTCAATATTTGTTTCATAATTAAGACTTATTTTGGAATTTTTAATTATTTTTTCCCATATTATGAGTACATGCGCGAACCTTTTTACCTTTTTAGGTTAAGTTTAACGTATTTTGAATAAAACAATGTTTTACAATGAATGTTAAACTATTTTCTACAATTTATTTCATGTTTTTTTGTTTTTGTTTAAAAAAAAAAAATTATTTAAATTGGTTTTTAAATATTTATTTCACTTAGTTGTTGTTGTTTCTAATTTGTATATCATATCCGATATCGTTGCATTTTTTATATAAGAGCCGTCATCATAATTATGGTGGCTCTTCACAAAACAATGTCATGATTGGCATTTTAATTAAAATACAACAACAACAAGAAAAAAAATTAAATAAAAATATGAAAATAAAAATAAAATAAAATTATTATTATGTATACATAAACAATTTTATGCCTAGAGATAAAAACAATTTTCTGTTTGTGGGTAAAGCAACAAAAAAAAATTGTACGGAAAAACATTGTTAGGGTGTTCGAAAAAAAAAAGAAAAGAAATTAAAAATTCGGGTTGCGGCATAATACAGAAATAATATGGGAGATTGGATTTCCAATAAAAGTAAACTGCATTCCAAAAAGTTGAAGTGTCTAGTAGGTAGTGTGTTGCTTTATTAGACGTAGGGCCACGGCTCAAACCCCAGGTCAGACATCAAAACAAAAATATGAAAAAATATTTCTTCGGCGGCTTGCTCTCAGCAGATTTCTGACAAAAACTCTGAGTGTTGAAATAAAATTGCCATGAAAAGTTTCTCAAAAATCTGTCGTTCGGAGTTGACTTTAATGTGTAGGTCCTGCAACTCATGTATAAAATTAAAACACACAACATAATTGATGTGAGAAGATAGGTCGTAATCCTGACTGAAGGATTGTAATGACCAATTATGTATGCATTACAAAGAGTATAACAAAATAAGGTTTTAAACCTTTTATTTCATAAAGAAGAAAATAAATCCAATTTTATGTGGAACTCTGCTTATATTTTCCCATTGGTTATGGCTTTTACTTCAACTAGAGTACCGTGTGTTGCGTGGTTGATCATTGATACTTAAATATTGCTTAGCTCGCGCCTTTCAACAACCGAATAATTCGTAAGTAAATATTCGATTAACTGTCCACATTAAATTATTCGAATAATAAAATAATTCGTATACCCTACACAAATATAGAGCGTAGCGTCATTATGTAGACGCGTTTAAATAAATTATTTTAAATTTTTTTTATTATTATTTTGACAAATATAGACCCAGAAACATAAAAAAGTGTATGTGCTGGTATGTCGTTTAGGCGGTCGATCACTTGATATGTTGATTGCGATTTTTTTTTTTTTTGAGTGGAGCCAATTCACCGACAAAATTATGCTCGTGAAATGAAACGTAGAAAAATTTTGGCAAAAAAAAAAAATTAATAAAAATTGGTTGCATATTTTAGTATATGAAATACCTCCTCCATAGCAACAGAAAAAAACTCATGTAATATAGATTTCAATCAAAACTCTTACCATAGCTCTAGGAGACATATTTAAAGCGTTTCTGCCACAACCAATATGACTAAATAATGCAAAAAATCCCGATTTTTTAAGATCGCAGGGGTGCTAGATCTGCCAAAGCAGCCCCTCTTCTTTTGCTGCATTATCAACAGCCACTGAATCGTGGCAAATGGGTCGATATACAGGATATATGGATTGATATGTTCGTTTGTCAGCTTTTTAGCAATCAAATTATTCTGTACTATGCCTCCAACATTATCTCCATATACGGGTTGAAGTGGGACATCAAGTAACTGATTCATGCTTTCAATCGATAATATGGTGTCGTACGTTTGTTGTTTCAAAACATAATGCTTTGAGAAATAAGTTTTTGGCATAATAACCCACCCAGTAGAGACATTAGAAGCACGTCTCATGTGCTTCTTTCTTTCTAGGAACTGTTAGAAATTCCTCAAGTTATAAACGGGTGACATTGTACTGCGAACATGTGGTCTATTGTACTTCCTTTTATCCCTATTACCTATTACCCTAGCAAACTTTAGTATGCTGGTCCGCTGTCAAGGACAATCTCCTTCCCAGTAACTGAGACACATCCAGTTGTTACTTTCTTGAATGCATTAATGCCTCACAGAATGTGTTCTGATTCATTCTCACACAGATACATAATTGAACATTACAACCCTGTAGTCAGGATAAGAACCTATCTGTTCTTGCTCATGTATTACTTTTTATCGATGAGTGGTGGGACTCACCACCTAACATCGACTCTGAGTCTCGGTTACTTTCAGTATTTTTGCCAGAAGGCTAATGAGAGAAAGTCGCCGAAAGAATTTTTTCATATTTCGATATGTTTGAGCTGGGATTTGAACTACAGGCGCTATTAGACTATGGTGACTTCTGTTGATACATGACTAACTAAAATTATCACTTCTTAGGCACTTTTCTAAATGCAACGACATTTAGTTACTCGTTTAGAAGAGCATGAAGTAGTCTACCTTAAGACAATATCGTAGCTATGACTATCCTGTATTCGGGGTATCGATTAAAGACTTGAGAAATGTTTTCAAACGTATTGTGCAACGACAGTTACCTCCCTTAACTCTCATTTTGGCAATTTGATGTAGGACCAGCTATATCGTTCGATTTATGGTTTCGAGAGAGGTCGCCGTAGTCTAGTAGGCTTATTAGACGTAAAGCCAGGTTTCGAGCCCCAGGCCAGACATCAAAACAAAATACAAAAAGTATTTCTTCGGCGACTTCCTCCTCTCAGCAGATTTCTGGCAAAAACTCTGAGTGTTGAAATAAAATTGCCATGAAAAAGTTTCCCAAAAATCTGTCGTTCGAAGTCGTCTTTAAACTGTAGGTCCCACCACTCATGTATTATAATTAACACACACAACATAAGTGGTGTGAGAAACTAGGACGTTGTACAATGGGTCTATTCGACCTCCGGGTACTGTACTTGTCTTAATTGACAAGTACACGTCCTCTAACCTAACCTAACCTATGGGTTCGAGATTTTTTTTCTGCTTAACAAGATTCAGGCTATTGAAAATTTCAAAGGGAATATCCGTCAGGAATATGGAAATCAATTTTTGGATGTTCTGGCAAGAAGTCCCGTGTGGTTATCGGTTCGAAAAACTGAACTAAAGTCCCTCTGCACCATCTTACAGGACAAGACTTTCAAACCTCAGAGGTTTAAACGTTTTCCTGGGGTTTCAGAAAGTGATTTTGAATTAATCGGTTTTGAGGATGTAGCAGATCACGCTGAATAAAATTTCACATACAACAAAAACAACAACAAACCTTTCTATTTTTAAAAATAGTATTTAAAACAATAACAACAGCAACAGTAGCAGTAGCAGTGTGGCAGTAGCGCACTTTAAAAAGTAATTAAATTATTTCAATGTGCCCCCACAGCTGACAGACAAGCAGACAGAGAGATAGATAGCCCAAGCAGGCAGGCACGCAGGTAGGTAGGCAAACAGACAAGCAAACAAATAGACAATAAGAAGCGCGGTCACGTTTCAGACCAGGTCAAGATTAATACAACAATAACAACAACCACAAGAACAAAACCAAAAACAAAAAAATACTTTTAGCCAAATAAACAAAATGATAAAAACGAAAAATTGAAATACGAAACAAAAACAAAAAAATAATCGAAATAAAAATCGATTTATTTTGATTTGTTCGCAGTTAATTCTTATTGTTGCGTTGACTTTTCGATTTTAGGGTGTTCACAAAAAAAATTCAAACAACGTCAGCAGCAGCAATAACAACAACAATAACAACAACGAAAGCGAAAACACTTAATAAATTAATTAAATAAATGGCGATAATAAAAAAAATCATATTCGTTCGCAGAAGAAACAAAAAAAACATGAACAAAAACTATTTCCGCACCTTTTGCAAATGCTACACGTGCGGAATTACTTTCATTTTTTTCGCCTCTTTTTTGTTTTGCGGAAAGAATTTTTTTGTTTATTTTGAAACTGAATTCCACAATTCATCATAAATCGCGGATATTGTGAATTTCTAATCGAATTAATTGCGTTTAATTTAATGCAACATACCAAGCATAATATCGTATAATGAGGCCTAAACACCAAGGCAAACAGTAATCCATCATTATGGCTTATAACTGTACAAGGGGGAAAGGAAACGTATCCCCTTAAGCTTATAAAATACTTCGGGAATGAATGAAATTTTTCCTAAACTACCTCAAGGGGTATAGAGGATCCATTAACATATCCAAGGAATATATACCGCAGCCTAGCCTAGCTTTTGGATGTACACCAACAGCCTGGAGAAGCCTGGTATTCATTCCAAAGGCATGCAGCAAATGGGACTCAACGCATGCAAAATATTTTAGACTAGTTCGTCTCATAACTTTCAGGATAAAAACACATAAGAAAGCTTTTCAGTGCCCTCTTAAGATGGGGGGATTTGAAAAGATTGCCACTGTATTCTAAAGAACACTCATATAGGGCAGGCAGTTTCATTGAAAGAGCTTTTGTAGATTCAGAGGGAGTCATTCAGGAGTCCTTACAGGCTAGAAGAGATGACCTATAACTCGTTTTTTCGCTATAGAGGCAGCATTTGATAACACTGCTCACAGCGTCATAGATAGGGCATTGAATAGAAGGGGTAATGACCCCTTGCCATCCGTATGGAGGTCTTTTAGGCATGCTCTGCAGAAACAAATGCAGGAGATGAGAGGTTGCCCGCAAGGTGGCATTCTTTTTTCACTAAGGTGAGTTTATGTTGTGGATGAACTCTTGATGCAGTTGTCTAAAGCGAACATTAACTGCCAAGGCTAAGCAGATCTAATGCCAAGAGGCAAATTTTAAGTTATTTTTTGTGATATCGTCCGTAGGAGATCGAGAGATTATAAGAGGGTCGAGCATATTAGCGGAATAGAACATAAATTCGAGCAAAACGATTATGATTGTCGTAACATCTACCAGAAGGAATAAGCTGCCAAAATGAAAGAACATTCACCTACTGCTTGAGACAATATCACAGAAAATAAAGGCAAAATAACTTGAATATTACTGAACCGTAAATTGACATGAAAGGCTCATGTAGACATCATTCCAGGGAGGACCCACCATGCCACAATGATTTACAGAAGCCTTAGGTTAGGTTAGGTTAATGTTAGAGGACGTATACTTGTCAATTAAGACAAGTACAGTCCCCGGAGGTCGAATTGACCCATTGTACAACGTCCTAGTTTCTCACACCACTTATGTTGTGGGTGTTAATTTTATACATGAGTGGCGGGGGACTTACAGTTTAAAGTCGGCTCCGAACGACAGATTTTTGAGAAACTTTTTCATGGCAATTTTATTTACTCTCAGAGTTTATGCCAGAAATCTGCTGAGAGGAAGTCGCCGAAGAAATACTTTTCGTATTTTTGTCTTGATGTCTGGCCTGAGCTCAAAACCTGGCTTTACGTCTAATACGCCAACACACTACCTACGGCGACTTCAACAAAAGCCTTAGGCTGCAATGCAAGAATTGTAGGTTGCATGTATACCATGATGATCAGACCAATTGTAAGCCCTGTTTGCGAGCCTTGTATTTGTCCTATTTAGTTGACTAGGGAAGGAGAGTACTGGGACTGTCATGTTTTTGTTACAGTTGCATCAGGTAAATTTGGACTCCCTAACTATTCTATTTGAAATCAAACCACAAATACAACCACAACCACAATCGAGAAACACAAACAACCTTTTCGAGTGAACTACACGATCAAAGGGAGTAGAAGACAGATAAGGTTGTGAGATAACAAAGCCTTCAAACTCAGTTTACAGGGGTCTATGAAAAGCCTTCATACAAACATAATTGGTCTTTACAATCCTTCATTCAATATCACGACCTAGCTTCTTACGTCGCTGATGTTGTGTGTATTAATTTTATACATGAGTGGCAGTACCTACAGTTTAAAGTCGACTTCGAAAGACAGATTTTTGAGAAACTTTTCAATTTTATTTCAACACTCAGAGTTTTTGTCAGAAATCTTCTGAGAGAAAATCGCAGAAGAAAATTTTTTTCTGATTTCGTTTTGTTCGAGGTATCTAAGCTGGGGTTTGAACCTTGGTCTTACGGGTAATAAGCAAACACACTACCTACTAGACTGCGGCGACTTTAAGAAAAGCCTTCGGTCGATTTATGCAAGTCATTTATGCAAGTCATTGAGTCATTGAGTCATTGAGTGCAGACGGTTTTCCTTCCAAAAAGGGAGGAAACAAATTGTCCTCAAAATAGTTTGCAAAAGGCTTCAATGCTTAAATATTTAAGAGAATCCTTTTTCCTGTAGTACTTGTATCTATTGAACTTTGAGATAATCTAAGCAATTGAACAATTCTTTTAACTTTACTTTTGAAAGCATTTCTGTACAACTGGCGGACTGAAATTACCAATGGCACGTACTACAAAAATTTCTCAATCAAACATTTGCAATGGACTCTAATGGCCACATGGCAACATAATGGCATGTTTATGGTAATTTTTAAAAACAGTGGGTGTATATAAGATAAAATACACCTGTCTGGATACGAAGTAGGGTATCTATGACGGTGATAATCAATTTGTAAATGACATACTTAGGTGGACATCCATCCACACAAATTAGGATCATATTGATGAAGTACCTTATAAATGTCAAATTTGTTGTCTTTAAACCAAAACCACAACAATAAATAAGAAATTTTATGTTTCTTTCCGTAGACATTAGGTTACTTTGTATCTAACTATACATACATACATAAGTGTTTGTGATAAAAATCATCATCAAAAGAAAAATCTTCAAAATTTACATGACATGACAGAAAATGTCTCCACCTCCAGCTTTGTTTACGCACAGACAATGTTTTTCTTTTTTCTTTTTTTTTACCTTTAAAAACACAAACGATATACAAACAACCGAAACCGCACAGGACAATGGGCTGACGGTGTTTTCTTTTTCTCTCCCAGACAGCCACTTAAAATGTCAATTTTTTTTAATGTTCGAAAAGGCACTTTTCAAATGACAATTAAAAAAAAATTTTAAAGTTTATTAAAAGACTTTTAAAATTAGCCCCACAGTTGTGCATAAATAAATAGTACACACACTATGATGTAAGGAGATTATTTCTTATACTTTTCATTCAATACATTATGTTACCAACGACGGCAGCGGCGAGTTTGAGAAAATCGAGTCAAATATTTTGAAAAATACACTTCTTTTGGTGGCCTTCTCCTCTCAGCAGTTGTTTGACAAAATCTCTGAGTGTGACTAATTGCCATGACAAAATTTCTTAATTCTAATGTTCAGTGTGGATGTCGAACTATAGTTTCCGAAACTCTTGAATAAAATCAACACACAGCACTTGGGTGGTGAGAGAAATTAAACCGTATTTCTGACTAAAGGGTTGTAAAAGTTAAAAATGTATGCATGAATGTACTTTTTGCAAAAACCTATGATATATGTATAGGAAAAGTACGTTTGGAAAAAAGTTGTATTTGGAAAAAGTACTTGTACTTTTAGAAAAAGTACTTTTCAGAGTAATTACAAAATTACTTTTTGTAAAAAATACTATTAGAAACAGTTTCTTTATAAAAGTACTAGTAGAAAAAATACTTTTTGTAAAAATGCTATTGGAAAAAGTACTTTTTGTAGAAAAATAATATTAGGAAAAGACCTTTTCGTAAAAAATGCAATTGGAATAAGTACTTTTTGTGTAAAAATACTATTAGAAAATGTACCTTTCGAAAGAAATGCTATTTGAAAATGTCCTATTTAGAAAAAACAAAAAAATACTATTAGAAAAATTATTTCTTACAAAAATACTATAAGAAAAAGTACTATTTAGAAAAAAATACTATTAGAGGAAATACTTTTTAGAAAAAGTATTTCTTAGAAAAAATACTATTAGAGGAGGTACTTTTTAGAAAAAAAAAATACCAGTAAAAGAAATATTTCTTAGAAAAAAATACTATTAGAAAAAGTATTTCCTAGAAAAAAAAAATACTATTAGAGGAAGTACTTTTTAGAAAAAAAATACTATTAGAAAAAGGTGCTTTTCAGAAAAAATATTATTAGAGAAAGTACTTTTTAGCAAAAAATACTATTAGAGAAAGTATTTCTTAAAAAAAATACTATTAGTGGAAGTACTTTTTAGAAAAAAAAAATACTATTAGAAAAAGTATTTCTTAGAAAAAATACTATTAGAGGAACAACTTCTTAGCAAAAAATACTATTAGAAAAATTATTTCTTAGAAAAAAATACTATTAAAAAAAGTATTTCTTAGAAAAAAAATACTATTAGCAACAATACTTTTTAGAAAAAAATACTACTAGAAAGGTACTTTTTACAAAAACACACTATTAGAAAAGTAGTTTATAAAAAACTTCCATTAGAAAAAAATACTATTAGAGAAAGTACTTCTTAGAAAAAAATACTATTAGAAAAAGTACTTTTTAGCAAAAAATAATACTAGAACAGGTACTTTTTAGAAAAAACCACTATTAGAAAAAGTAGTTTTTGTAAGAAATACTATTAGAAAAAATACTCTACAAAAAATACTATTACAAAAACTAATTTTTGAACAAAATACTATTAGAGGAAGAACTTTTTACTAAAAATATTATTAGAAAAAATTTTAGTAAAAATACTATCAGAAAAAGTATTTTTTCGAAAGAAATACCATTAGAAACAGTACTTTTTACAATTTTAAGCAAATTAAATATTGAAAACAAACTCTTTAGGAGAAATAACTTCTTTTGTTTAAAATACCTTAACAAAAAAAATATTTCCTAATTGTGAATATTTGTATTGTATGTGTCTGTTGCACTGCTTTCATTCTTTAAAGTATTGGGTTTTAAAATATATATTCACTGTTCACTTTGTATTTCAAAACATTACCAAAAACTCTCCAACCTTAACAACTTAATAACAAAAAAATCCTCTTATAAAATAAAAAAACAGAAATAAATACCGAAAAAATTTGTTTGTTGGTAATTAAATACACGGTATAAATTAAGAAATTGTATTACATTTATAAAAGCGCCTCAAACAAACGATAACAATAAACATTAAAACTGGTTAAATAATCTACAAATACAATAAAAAAATGAAAAAAAAAACATTAATAATTTGTTAACAACAAATACCATAAATATGTATGTACTCGTATGCAGAAGAAGAAAAACAGTAGCAGCATATACCACCCGGTTATAGCCACCAACTGCATAAAAACGAAAATTACAAAATAAAAAATATTTTCTACTCACTCACAGAGTATTTCATTTCAGTTTCAGTTCGTTTTTTTTTAAATTTTTTATTGCCATCATTAACATTAAAAGAATAGCCTAACAACACAGGCGACGGGCGGCATATAAGGTTTAACAAAAGTATTGGTAACACAGTAGGTAAGAGGATTATTAATGAATAATTAAAAACGATCATAAATTTATCCCAACAAAAAATAGGAAAAAATCAATTTTATTGCCGTTTCTATGATTTATGGACAAATTTCATAACAGATTTTATTTAAAAGTAGGAGGCATGGCAGCACTCAAAAAAATCGATTCGTTTTGTTCAATTCAAATTTACGACTTAATCGTGGCATAATACTCTTCCATTTTCTTCAATTTTAAATAAATATTTAACAGAATTAAATAAACATTTATAGGGCACTTAAATAGTCCACTCTAGCTTGTTTGTTAATATGGGTAAACTGAACTGATATTCTCATCAAATGAATTTCTTTTTGTTTTTGTGGTTTTAGTTTATATTTTTAGTAACTGAATATGAATGAATTGACTGGAATACAGGTACACAATATTACGAAATTTACAAAATTCCAACAAATTTTTAATACTTTTCCAGCAAAAAAAAGTATTTTTTTTTTATAAAAAAGAAAAACAAATAATTAAATAATTTTATTTAATTTTCATAAATTCATTCAGAAAATATTAAAAAAAACAACCTAAAAATGTGTTAATTTTTAGAGTGGGTGGGTTGGTAGGCATTAAATCAAAAATTTAAAAATTTGTTTAAAAATACTTGTTGTGGTACCAGCGTAATAATGCATCGTATTAAGAAACAATCATGTACTCCTGGGTGCGTATTTGTTGTTTTTTTTACAATAAATCGTGACTAAGTTTTAATGACTACAAACTACTACAAGGTAGTAAAAAATAATTGATAAGTAAAATTCATTTAATATTTATTGTAGACCATTTAGTTTTGTTTCGATAACTTTACTAAAAGAAAAAAATGTTTTAAAAAACAATACAAATTAAAACGAAGTTTTTCTTCTTAAAGAGGAACGCTTTGGAATAACATATACATATGTATACCGCAGATCAAGGAAAGGTAAGTGTAAATGCACACGATTCAAAAAAATTTTATAGTTATAGTTATCGATACTTTTGATAGTTATCGAAACTCTTGATATTTATCGATACTTTTGTTAGTTGTCGATCCTTTTGTTATATAAAACTATTGTTATTGTTATACATTTTTTGTAGTTTTTTAATGCTATCGATGGAAATTTAGATAATTTTCAATGAAAATTTATCTATATCGATAACTTTTGATAGAAAATTTATAAGTTATCGATATAGATAATTTTCAATGAAAACTTTTGATAGAAAATTTATAAGTTATTGGTATAGATAATTTTCAAAGAAAATTTAGATAATTTTCAATAATTTTTCATATAAAATTATCGATATAAATAAATTTTCATTGAAAATCATCAAATCAAATCATTGAAAAATCAAATTGTTATTGGTAAATATTCAATGGAAAATTGTTGTTATAAATATTAGAAAAAAAATTTATTGTATGAATAAATTTATGCATAGCAAATAATTCTTATCGATAAATATTTTAAAGAATATTGCCTTTATTTTTAAATATTTAATAGGATATAATTGTTATTGTTACGCTTTTTATAGCAAATAATTGTTATCAAGCAGTAACTAAGAAGAAAATTTCTTATTATCGTTACATTTTCCAATGAAAATTATTGTTATCGCTAAATATCTTATAGAAGATTATTGTTATCGACAAATATTCTTCTTAATTTCAATAAAAATTTATTTCTATCGATAAATATTATACAAACAATTATTGCTATCGATAAATATTACATAGAAAATTAATGTTATCGATACATTTTTTTAGAAAATTACAAAAATCAATAAATTTTTAGCGCTAGCTATTAAAATTGATTAAATTTTCAATACAAATAATAAAATCGTTACATTTTCTAAAGAAAATTATTGTTATCGCTAAATATCTTATAGAAGATTATTGTTATCGACAAATATTCTTTTTAATTTCCATAGAAATTTATTTTTATTGATATTGTGTAAAAAAATTTTAGTTTTCGATAAATACTGGATGGGAAATTAATGTTATCGATACATTTTTTATAGAAAGTTACTAAAATTAATAAATTTTTAGCTCAAGCTATTAAAATTTATTAAATTTTCAATACAAATAATAAAAAAAATGCAGTTATCGATTGTTGTTTTATAGAAAATTATAGTTATCGATAAAGGTTGGAGTGGTAGCTTTGATACCAAAAGCTCACTGGAGCATGTTGTGACGCCACAGGTGAAGGCAGTCTTTGTACTAACCAAGTTCCTCCAAACCAGGGGAGTAGAAGAAGTTGGTCAGCACAAGGGCTGCAAAGTTATCGATAAAGTTAAATATAAAAACTAGTATTACAAATTCTTCCAAGTAAGGTATTTACAAACAATTTTTTCACACTTTTTAAAGTATTACTAGCATCGATAACTTTGTCATTGCAAACTACTGTTGTCGATAACTTCTATATTCCAAATAAAGTATCTGAAAAAAAATATATGTACGAGTATATCTTTTAAAATATGTTATCGCCTAATAAGCCAGAGGAAACTACTTTGAAAATTTAAAACATTTTTGAAAAACCCGTTTACTTTAATCTTTTCTTAATTTTTTAAGCCACTAAAGTATGAAAAAAGCTACAGAGGTGTAGATAATCACAGTTAATCATTATTAAGTCATCATAAATTCTAGTCTAGTTTGTTAATGAATGTGATAATAAATGAAACCTTAAAATTCTGTCTAAAAATATTTGATCTGAAATTTATTTCAATTTTTTATTTTTAAATTCGTTTAAAGAAAAACAACAAGAAACAACAACAACAAAACAAAATAAACCTTTCAAAAAACAGCACCACAAGAAATACTTTTAAAAACGTGAAACAGGTCTACAGTAGATTGCAAACATAAAGAATTAAAGTTGCGAACAAAAATTAAAAAAAAAACAAACAAAAAACTGAGAAATAAAAGAAACCAAGAATAAAAATTCCTTTCTAAAATAAATATTTTTTATATTTTTTGTTTTTATTTTTATATTTCCTTTTTTAAACTTATACAACAACAAGAGTAACAAGAATGAAATAAAGAGAAGACCTTGATATAAATTCTTGATGTTTTTTTCATTTTTTTTTTGCTTTTGTTTTTATACTTTTTGTTAAAATTTAAAAAAAAATAAATAAAAAATAAAATTTATTTAACTGCGTATTTAAAGTCACTATTTAAATTAACTTTATTTTCATAGACGTATGTACAGACTTAATAAATAAATGTTATAAATCACTGGGTTAAAAAATATTTTTAAAACTTTTGTTTCTCTTCAAGTTTTTTTTTTTACCACAAAGTCATGTGCCTCAGTGGCATAAAAAAAGTTGTATTATAATATGCCGTTAAGTTTTCTATAGAAAATTTTTTTTGGTATCGATATTTTTTTATCGATGGCAAATTATTGTACTATTTGAAACATTCATGTTTAACGGTTTAGTTTTCTTAAGAAAAATACTTTTACAGTTACAGTTTCAGTTTCAGTAGCAAATTATTGTGTTATCGTTTAATTTTGCATAAAAAACTGTTTGCCATTCTTAAGCTGTTATCGAAATTTATTGTTATAATTTAATATTCCACAAAGAGCCTATTGGGTATCGACTACCATCTGTTATGGTTTCATTTCTTATAAAAAAAAAGTTACAGGTATCGTTAAATTTTTCACAGACAGTTATTGTTATCGTTTATTTATCTATGGAATATTATTGTCACTTTTTTAACATTTTAATAATAATAAAAAAAAAAGAATTGTTATCATTCAATCACAAAATGAAAGTGATTGCTATTGCCATATGTGCTATAAATATCATTATTGTTATCGATTAATTTTTTTTAGAATATTATTTTGTTTTTTTTTTTTAATTAAATTTCCTGAAGAAATGTTTAGAATAAGTTTTGCTATATAAAGTTATTGTTTATCTTTTAATATTCTATAAAAAAACTTCTGTTATCGTTTAATTTTGCACAAAAATCATTGTTATCGTTTAATCTTACAATTCAAATTATTGTTATCGTTTAATTCCCTTTAGAAAAATCTTGTTATTGTTTTGTTTCCTGTCCAAATCTATTGTTTTAGGATTTATCGGTAATCTATCGATATTTTTTTCCATACATTTTATGTAAGAAATTATTGTTGTCCATAAATTTTCTGTAAGAAATTGTTGTTATCGTTCAATTTTCTGTAATAAACTTTTTATACTGAAAATCATTGTTATCGTTTAATTCTCATTAACAAGTTATCGTTATTTTGAAAGTAACGTTGAAAATTGCTTGATTGTGATTCGGATTGACCAACAGTCGATGTGAGGTTTCCTTGTAGGAGACTATTAGCCATTGGGTTTGTCAAGTTTATTCGCTTCTTCGTTTCCAATCACTTCACTAGGTACCCATGTAATGTGTACCGCCCCACGTTCGAAGTAATTGTTAATCGCCTTTTTATATTTCAAGCCAATTTTTGATACCATGCCTCTGGATGTTATTGTCCTAACTGCCATAAAAGTTAGTCGCTGTTAGTCTAGTTGGTAGACGTGAGGCCGTGCGTGAGCCCAGAAATCTTGAACAAAACTAAATACTAATAAATATTTCTTCACCGACATTCTCTAGGCAAAAACTCGAATAGTAAATAAAACTGCCAGGAAAAATTTTTCATAATTCTGTCATTTGGAGTGACTTTAAACTGTAGGTCCCGAAACTCACGCGTAAAATTAGCACACACAAACGTGAGTGGTGTAAGAAGCTACATCGAAATCCTGCCTAAAGGGTTCTAATTATCAATTCAGTAAGTTGGCATAAATATTAAACAGGAAACAATTTTTATATTTAACTGAAGGCTCTGAGCGTCAGCATATCCAAATAATTGGACATCATTCGAGAGCGGAATTTTTCATCTCATGACAAACATAAGCATGCCTCTCTGCCCCCACAATAATATATTCTAAAACGTTGCGCTATTTACGTGGGCCCTAAAAAACCGATTAAAATCAAAAAAATAGGCCCAAAGAGTGATATTTTGCGGAGGATATTGGTAGTCTAATAGGAAGTGTGTTGGCTTATTATACTTGAGGCCAAGGTTCAAACCCTAGATAAGACATCAAAACGAAATATGAAAAATATTTCCTCGGCGACTTCCTCTCCGCAGATTTCTGGCAAAAACTCTGAGTGTTGAAATAAAATTGCCATGAAAAAGTTTCTCAAAAATCTGTCGTTCGGAGTGGACTTTAAACTGTAGGTACCGCCATACTCATGTATAAATTTAATACACGCAGCATAAGTGGTGTCATAAGCTAGGTCGTAATCCTGAATGAAGAGTTGTAATGACCATTTAAATAAGTTGCCATAAAGGTTAAATAGGGACAACAATTTATATTCAAATGAAGGTGTTGAGCGACAGTATTTCCAGATATTTGGGGATCATTCTAGGGCGGAAAAAATATCAACATGCTGCTCTGCTCACTCAAGAATATATTTTGAAACGTTGGGTTATTTATATAGGTCCTAAAATACGATTAAAATCAAGTGATATATTGCGTAGGGTATTGCTGTTTGACACAAAACGCTGGCACTGTTTCATTAGAATTAGAAAATAATCCAAAAAATTTTAGGCATGTTAACACTCAATCCCCAAACAAAAAGACTCGAAATATTTATTAATAAGGTCACGTTTAAATTGGGTCACTCGTAATTAACTCATACTATGGCTGACTTGTTTTCATTCAGGGCAAAAATTTAATTAAACGTGGCAAATTGTTGCAAAAATCCTACTAATTTTAACTTTTTTTTTTTTTTTTCTAAAGAAAAATGATTTTAATTTTAAAACAATTATAAATCTATGAATGAAATTTGAAATTATTAAAAAAAATTAAAAAAAAAATTAAAAAAAATTTTTTTTAAAATTATGGACGGAAGTAAACTGAGCTAAAATTATAGTCATATTGCGAATAGTAATCTCATATTAACAACAATAATAATAATATTAATAATAATAATAATAAACAATAATAATAAAGAATTAATCAAAGTAAAAAAAAATATGTGAGTGTGAGTGAGTATGAATGTGTGAGTGGCTTTTTATATAAAATTACCCCACAAAAGTATTAATTTTTCGTTCTTTTTTTTCTGTCTTTGATTTTTAAATAAAATTCCTGCCATTTATCATCGCATTTACTGTGTTTATTTATTTGTTTTTGTTTTTATTTGTTTTATAAACAATATTAACGTATTTTTTTTCTCTTCTCTGTGTTCATTTATTTATTTATTTTTAAATAAATAAAATATTTTTTTGTTTTTATTTCCAAAACATGTTTATTAAGAGTTTAACCCAAATATTTGCTGCTTAAATCGTGCGGGCAAGACACGTGTCTCCTTTATTAAAAAAAATATTTTTTTTTTATTTTTATATTTTTAATATTAATTTCTGTTGAACAAATGAACAAGTGTTCAATAACAATAAAAATTAAAGGAATACGTTAAACAAAAACGATTTTGTATACGTTTCTACATGCAAAAAAAATAAAAATTTTAATTTTGTCAACTTAATGAGAATTATTTTTAGAATTGAATGGACTTTAAATTCCATGGAAATTTTATAATATCTGCATTTGTTTTTATTTTTATTGTTGTCTTTATTTTTGTGTCAATATTTTTTATATTTTAATTCAGTCTCATAAAATTCGTCTGGCTTAAGAGAAGTAATATAAGATCAGCTTGCATACTGCAGGGTTGCATTGCTAAAATAATGACACAAATGACCGTATAAAAGAATAAAAACGACCACACCAGTATATTCACACTACCTCTACGTTTCGAAAAGCCTTGCGAAAAGCGATCTGTAAAGCATCACCTAATTGATGCTTACAAAACCAGCTTCTATATTCCCCGATATACGCAAAACAATTGAAGGCCAACACTCAGATTGACAATCCTCCAAGCAGAATAATACTGTGCCGAATGACCCTAACTGACAGTTAGCATTGGTACCACTCTTATAACCACGAGGTCTATATAACCAAATAGACCCCTCGTGCAACCATACTCCATTAATTTTAAATGGAGCCATGTATGCTATTAGGAAGTTACACTTATAATAGCGGACAATGCTTCGTGTACTAATTCCACAAAAGGGTTCCGAAAAATCTCACATGCATTTGCTGAGCAGTAACAAAATAAGTAACAAATGTACTCTTACTGCTCCTCTGAATCGCAACTACTGCCGAGATTATGTGGGAGCGAGCATAGCGAACAGGAAAGTCCCTCTTTTAGGCAACATTCACCGAGGATTGATACCGCATACTAAATTTCGGTTTTTCCTCCTCCTCCGGATCGCAACTACTGCGGAAATCATAGAGGAGAGAGCCTACCCAACAGCCTCTCTATTAGGCAACGTTCCCCGAGGATTGACTCCACACACTAAATTTAGGCTCTTTCCCCTCCTCCAAATCGAAACTACTGCAGAAATTATGCGTGGGCGAGCCTAGCGAACAGGAAAGTCCCTCTTTTAGGCGACATTCCCCGAAGATTGACTCTACATACTAAATTTCGGCTCTTCCTCCTCCTCCGAATCGCAACTACTGCAGAAATCATGCGGGGGGCCAGGCCGCTTTCCCCTAGGACACAGACTACATAATAAATTTCAAGTCGGCAGATGAAAAAACAGTTTCTCCTGCTTTTTGGTCAGTTTAACCCTTTTTCGAAGAAATCTGTTGACGACACTAATACTCCCTGTACTATTACAAGAGGCATAACAGGTGTACTACTTGTAAAAGCAGATATTGCTGTTCGTGTTTTCGAGTAGTTCTTGGTGTATTCGAGGCAACGGTATTCCATAGGGAATATGGGTCCTACTGCATGGGCTAAGAGTACAGGTTAGAGGATGTGTACTTATCAATTAAGACAAGTACAGTACCCGGAGGTACCCATTGTACAAGAGTACAGGTATCGTATAGATTATGACCACGAGTGCATTGGTAGTGGTGGCTAGACCCCGTCATAGAGAGAATATTCCGTCGAAGAAATATTACGATAATGTACTCTAGCGAAATTGCAAAGAGGAATGATGAAACTTCTGCGGAAGTATCAAATTGAAGGCAATATTTTATACTTCAAATGCATGGTCATTACAGCCATTTAGTCAGGATTACGACCTAGTGTCTTACGCCACTTATGTGGTGTGCGTTAATTTTTATACATGAGTGGCGGGATCTACAGTTTAAAGTCAAATCCGAACGACAGATTTTTGAGAAACTTTTTATGCAAATTTTATTTCATCTCTTAGAGTTTTTGCCAGAAGTTTGCTGAGAGGAAGTCGCCGAAGATATATTTTTTCATATTTTGTTTAGTTGGAGATGTCTGACCTGGGCTTTGAACCCGATGCCTCACGTCTTATTAGCCAAATCACTTCCTACTAGACTATGGCGGCCTTTAAACTTTATATCAAGAAATTAGGAACGAAATGATGCGTTTCTACGAAGAACTTGGAATTTTATTTAAATGCAGGCCCAAGACCAAGAGATCATTTCAGTAATTTAGCACATGTAACCTCCTATATGATGACCAACAGTCATACTTCGTTACGTGCCTTTTTTGCTTTAAATTCTACGCGTAGTAAATGTGAGCTCTAGAAACCCAACTTTTTCTTTTTTTAAAAAATTTTGCACAAAATTTCCTAAAAGTGTAATAAAATCTGTATTTATTTAACAACAGGATATAAAAAACAATTAAAAAAACAAAAGATGAGGTTTTTAAACGATTTTGTTTTTTCCGTTTATATGATGTGAAAACACTTGTGGTGGAGAACAAATAGAATTTTTTTTTAATTTATTTGTCTGGTTTAAGTATTACGTTGTTTTGGTTTTTAATTGTTTTATTATTTGACGTTATATTTCAGACGATTTAAATTAATTTCTTAAACATATTACGCAATAATACATGCATACTATTTAGCAAATAACAATAAATAAAACGGCAGGTGGGTGGGTGGTTAAATTTACCGGCAGAGGAGTGAAGTGGTTTAAATAGAAATTTTTGGTTGTACCGAAGCCAGACATAATTTTATTTTTATTGCTCTTTTCGCACATTTAATGAATTTTGAATGAAATTAAATTAAATTTTATATAAGGAAACATAATTAAATGTAGAATTCAAATGCAAATTTATTCCTTTAAAGGAATCTTGAATGAATAGGAAATTAATCATAATTGAGGGGATGAATGAGGGGAACCCTCTCTATAAAAATCAGACATGGTCTCTGATGTGTATGATTGATTTACAGGTCCCCTACACTATGAAGCTTTGAGTAAGACATTCCTTTGAAGAATATTTACAGGAAATAATGTCACAAGAAAATGACTTTTGCTACAAGAATTATGAGCAGGTAGGTAGTAAGCAATCTAATAGGTGTGTTGACCCAAAGTTCGAATCACAGCTCAAATATTTCCAACTTACTTTAGTCGACTACAAGATTGATTGTAATTTTCTCGACAGTAATTTGGCTTTTATGATCCGAAGATTCCCAGTAGGATCCTTGAGGTATACATATATCGATTTTGTATTCAGAATTCTCCATGGTGTTGTAGTTGGTAGTGTGTTGGCTCATAGCGCAGATATGTCGGACAAACTGAAATTTGAAAAAAAGAAAGAAAAATCTTTCGGCCACTTCTTTTCAGCAGTCTTCTGGCAAAAACTCTGAGAGTAAAATAAAATTCCATTGAAAACCTTTTAAAAAAAATCGATCATCCAGAGTCGACTTTAAGCTGTAAATCCCCCAACTTATGTATAAAATTAACACATACAACAGTGGTGTACGAAGCTAGGTCGTAATCCTGACTGAAGGGTTATAATGATAATTTAAGTAAGGTAGATAGGTAGGTCGGAGTGGTAGCTCTGATATCACAAAAATAACTTGAGCACGCATAGCGGCCCCGTTGTGACACCACGGGTGAACGCAGTCAATGTACTGACCAAGTTCCACCAAAATCAGGGAAGAGGAAGAAGTTGGTCAGCGCAAGGGCTGCACATCAAAAGCACGAAACTATATCCTTAACATCAATAGATTATAGCTCCGTCAACCTGACAAGAAATAGGGAGCCAAATATCTACGCCTAGCACGAAACGGGCACTGACAAAGAAAGTGGATAACAGTCTCCTCTTCCTCAGCGGATCTGCATCCATGGCAGAAGTCGTTAAATGGGAGCCTCATTCTTTCCGCGTGTCTACGCATAACGCAATGACCTGTAAGCATGACCACTGTGGTTGAGATGTCGTCACGACCAAGCCCAAGTAATTGGTTGGTACGCCTTCTATCCATCAAGGGCCAGGTGAGCCTAACGGTGGAGCAGGACTCCTCATTGACAGGATAGGTTGGCGTCCCGAAAGAATTTCCGCGCAATGTCCAACTTGACCGAGGCAAGTGGCATACCCAATTCAATCGAAGAGGATGCCTGAAGGAGCGCACCAGCCCTGGCGAGCTCGTCGGGCCTACAGTTTGCCGGAATGTTATGTTACTGTGCCCAGGGATCCACACCAGTGAGACACTGGTGAAGCGCCCAGAAAGAAGGTCGAGACAGCGGCGACATTCCCTAACGATCCTAGAGTTATTCACGAAACCCGATAGAGATGTTATCGCGGCCTGACTATCAGAAATGACCGATTCGCGAGTGAAAGGAGCACCGTTGACGAGGATCCATTGGGCGGCCCGGTGCAAGTAAGGTAAGTAAGTATGAATAATAATGATGCCGGCATCAGAAAAACAGCCGATTACAAAAGAAATTCTCACAGTTAGAGCCAATATCTTAGAGTTCTGGACTTAGATCATAATAATGCCAACAATTTTAGAGTAGTGGGGGCTCTATAGCAGCCGTGTAACCAGTCGCGCTCAAAGCTTAAACGTTTATGCAATAGAATTTCCCTAGTATTTCACCATACTTTTTAATATCTTGCCACATTGCAAAAAAAAACCAAATGAAATGAAAAAAGGGGAAGATACCGCACTTATAGTCCATATTTATAATTTCCTTTTCATTTCTATTTTATAAGCGATAAGATAAACAACCATACATACATACATACATATGCAATAGACTTTTCAACAAATAAGTAAAAGTTTTTACCTCCCCTTTAAAAGACAAATAAATTTTAAAAAATAAAAAGTAGAAGTGAAAAGAATTTCTAAATAAAGTTCTCCGTATAGATAGACAAATACGAGTGCATATATACAAACTACACCATAGGCTGGGGGTGTATTAAAATCATGATCATGTTTGCAACAAAATTGCAAATTTAAAAAAAAAAATTGTTTCAAAGTGCAATGAGCAGCCACTCGTGGGAAGAATTAACATAAGGATGCTGTGAGAAGCTTTGGTTGTCATCTTGACTAAAGGGTTGTAATGCGCACTTCAGTAAGTAAATATATTGGCGAAGAATGTCGGGACTTATTGGAGGAGATAGGTAAATATACATATACAGTCGAACTTCTATAAATTGAATCACCATTATCCAGAAAAAAGCTTCAAGTTATAGAAACTTCAACTTTGGGATGAAAATTTACATTTATTGCCACGACATGTGTTTTAACTTATAGAAACTTCAAGTAATAGAAGTTCAAATTATAGAAGTTCGACTGTAATTTATAATTGGTTACTACAACCCTTCAGTTAGAATTACAACCTAGCTTCTCACACCACTTATGCTGTGTGCGTTAATTTTATACACGAATGGCGGGATCTACAGTTTAAAGTGTGCTCCGAACGGCAGATTTTTTGAGAAACTTTTCATGGCAATTTTATTTACTCTCCGATTTTTTGCCAGAAATCTGCTGAGGGGAAGTCGCCTAAAAAATATTTTTTTATATTTCGTTTTGCTGGAGATATGTCTGGCCTGAGTTTTAAACCGAGGCCTAAAGATCAACACACTACCTACTAGACTACGGCGATTTCAAGGTACATATACCATGGTTAAACTTATTTGAGGTCCTTTGAGGTTGGCCTTCCTCTCTTTGGAGCCTTACACATAATGCCATGCAGATATCATGCATTCACACATACATAATTGGTCATTACAACCCTTTAGTCAGGATTACGACCTAGTTTCTCACACCACTAACGCTGTGTGTGTTAATTTTATACATGAGTGGCGAGACCTTCAGTTTGAAGTCGACTCCGAACGACAGATGTTTGAGAAATTTTTCATGGCAATTTTATTTACTCGACAGAGTTTTTGCCAGAAATTTGCTGAAAGGAAGTCACCGAAGAAATTTTTTTGGTGTTTTGTCTTGATGTCTGGCCTGGGGCTCGAACCCTGGCTTTTCGTCTAATAAGCCAACACCTACTAGACCACGGCGACTTTTTATATATGCATTCGCTTAGGATTAATAGGAAGACAAACTTATTCGTACAAAGAGACCAGAAAACCTAACTCTTCATGGATAAAAGGGGGGATCCGATTTGAGTTAAATCAAACAGAATTTAAATTCTTATCTTCAGATGCAATCAACTGACCTCAGAAGGAGTCTGCTCTTACGCAAAAGAAGTTGAGAAGGAACTTGAATAGACGTTTGTTGAAAGACTAGAGGAATCTAGTCCATTACGGTACTCACTGAAGTCATGATTTGCCTTAATTATAGCATTAATAATTGATGCTTTGTTGGTAGAGTGTTCTAGCCTCAAATAGATTTACGGAAAATAGGCTCAAATGGTATTACAAGAGCTCCTTTTACAAATGAATGGTTGCGAATAACCTAACCGAACTAATATGACAATTCTTTTTTATATCAGAATAATGAATTTGATAAAAAAAAATGCTCTGTAATGACTAACAAATTTTTAACTACAAGTAGTCAGGGTTGCGACCTAGCTTCTCGCACCACTTATGCGGTGTATATTCGTTTCATACATGAATGGCGGGACTTACTATTTAAAATCGACTCCGAACCACAGATTTTTGAGAATCTTTACATGGCAATTTAATTGATTCTCAGAGTTTTTGCCAGAAATCTCCTGAGAGATTGTCGCTGAATAAATATTTGTTCATATTTCAATTTGTTGGAGATTTCTGACCTGGTTTTTTTATCTGTGGCCTCACGTCTAATAATCCAACGCACTAGAAGTTTTAGAAAAAGTCGTGTAGTATTACAAGAAGTCGTGGCTTGAGCATGTATAAAAACATTTGTTTACATTTTTTTCTGTTAAGTTTATTTTTTATAAAAAAAATATTTGATTGATAATAATAAAAAAAAGTATGGCAAAAAAGATAAAGAAAATAAAACCTTTTTTTCTTTTAAATACATTCTCGCATTTGCAAATGAAAAAAAAGAGAAGGAAAGAAAAAAAATAAATAAAGTTTTTATCTTTTCTTTTCTGTTTTTTTTTGTTTTTGTTTTTCTTGTTGACTTTTTGCTACCACTTTAAATATTTATTTAAGTTTTATTCGTTTTATTTTTTATTTTCCACATTTATAGATAATATTTATAACGTATTTATTTCATAGGTAACATGGTATTACGAAAGTTATAATCAACAAAGAAATGAAGAAAATATTTGCAAAAGAATCATTTTCAAGGCCATCAACAACGGTTAGCTAATATTGACAAATGAGGGCAGGGAACAAGTAGCGATCATTATGAAAATAAGAAAAAAAAACAAAAATCGGAATTAAGTTAGAATACAAGAAACGGTGGAAATTCTTAAGAAAAGGGAACATATAGGAGCCGCAGGGAGTGCATCTGTGCTCCAGAGCAATGCTGGAGTGACACAACAAGCTCTACAACTTGACTCCACAGAATCAAATTACTTTGTTATGCTTATTTGAATCTTCACTTGCATTATTCCATTTTATGGCTTCAAGAAGAGTCTCTTCCTTAAAAAGGAAGATGAGGAAATGATTGACAATCATCCTGAGGACATATTATAATGACACCACTGACAACAACCTTTTCAAAAAGCTTTTCAGCTTCTTTGCTAGTTGAAAGAGCCGTAGTCTAGTAGTCAGTATGTTGGCTTATTAGGCGTGAGGCCACGGTTCAAAACCCGGGTCAGATATCACAATCAAAAGGAAATAAATATTTCTTCGGCGACTTCCTCCCAGCAGCTTGCTACAAAAAAACTGTGAAAGTGAATAAAAATTACGATGAAAGTTTCTCAAAAAAAAGGAAAAACTGTTGTTCGCAGTCGACTTTAAACTTTAGGTTCCGCCACTTATGAATAAACTTAATTACGTCAGATAGGACTGAAGGTGTGCAGCCCTTGCGCTGACCAATTTCTTCCTCTTCCCTGATTTTGGTGGAACTTGGTCAGTATAGGGACTGCGTTCACCCGTGGCATCAGAACGGGCCGCTATGCATGCTCAAGTGAGCTTTGGGATATTAGAGCTACCACTCCGACCTAAACCTAAACTAAACCTACCTGAAGGTGTGTAATGAACAACTACGTACGTACTAGTAGAGCGGACTTTGCTTTAAAACTGGACAGAAAAAGCTTGACAGTACTTTTGAGGGCATTTATAGGCCACTCAATCAATAACTACTACTAGTACTAGTACAGAGAATTAGAATATCAAACAATAATAGCTGAAGATAACGCCAAAAGGAAGAGAAGTTAATGCAGCATTTGATCACCAACTGTGCAACACCGGGACATAGAAGGTACAGACTACACTTGCAAGTACTCTGTGTGAACCCACATCCACATTGAAGAAGTTGTTTTAGATGTTTGGCATTATAAGTCTATGATCAACTAGATCCACAATAGATTAACGATGATTGCACAGCAAATGGACGTCTTGGATCTAACTCCCTAACTTTATTATATTAAACTACGTAAACAAAATCAAATTTCTATATTTTTACTACTTCTTGCTACTTACTTACTACTTACTTACTACTTTATTTTTACTACAATATCAGGTTAACAGTCCAGTCATATATAGTATTCATGAGTTGTATGCAGTTTTAATCGAAGCAAAGTCAAAATTAAGCCTACGTAGTCTAGTAGGCAGAGTGTTGTCTAATTAGACGTGAGAAAACGGTTTAAACTCCAGCTCAGACATCTAGAATAGAATGAAATATGAAAACATATTTCTTCTGCGACTTTTTCTGAGAATCGAAATAAAATTGCCATGATAAAGTTTCTCAAAAAAATGTGTTGTTCGGAGTCGTGTTTAAACTTTAGATTCAGGCACTCATGTATAAAATTAACACGCAAACAACATAAGTGGTGTAAGAAAAGCTAGGTTGTAATCCTTACTAAAGGGTTGTAATCACCAATTATGTGTGTATGAAATGAAGGTTAGGAGTGAATCTTTTATATAAGAATGTTGAACCGAAGACTTGCTGGTATAATTTTTTTTTCTTTTTTGAAAAAGAATGCATATGACACAGTCGGGCCGTAGTTGGCATCATAAATATGACTGTATTAAATGATTTTTCTTCTATTTCATTACAAAATAATAATTAAATCCTATTCTATATAAAATAAATAACAAAAAAAAAAAAACTGAAAATAATTTATAAGAACAGTAGCAAAAAAAAAAAATTGAAAAATTCTATTGCAAATCGCCTCCACATTTTTATTTGCCCGCCTTATAGGTACTTGTCCGTACTTGTACTTGATGTACAATAATAGTACGGTTACAAGTAAGAACTAAACTTTAAAGAAATCTTTAATAAAATAAAGAAAAGAATGAATTGCAGCTCTTGAGATAAAATTGCAAAATTTTTTAAATAAAAACTTACTTTGAAAATATGATTGGTTTTTTTTGTGATAAATTATGACCAACAATATGTACATACCTGCAATGAAATATGAAAAAAAACAAAGAATTAATAATTAATTGTTATTGCGATAAATATTGTAATTAATTTAATAATATTTGTAATACTACTTTATTAATTATTTATTAATAAAGATAAATCATGGTTTAAAATAAAGACAGAATTTAAGCGAATATTACATCATCGTTTGCATTTGATTGTTACAGAAGCACAGAATTTGAAATTATAACAAAGGGGAGCCCTTCCCAATTGCCATCAGTCGACCGGATGTATACATGACAAGAGTAATATGCCACCAGAATATTAAAAGAAAAAGTAATAGACTAGGGGGCTTAATAGAGTCTGAGATTGATGGCTATTTGAGAAACTTAAGAGGCAGTTCTGACTATAAACAGGGTGTTAAAGCCACTGCATATGTCTAGAAGACGTTTATCGACACTTGAAAAGAGGTTATGTTAAGAATACGAAAAGCTGTTGTATTGCCTTAGAGGCTGCCATAGTCTAGTAGGTAGTATGTTGGCTTATTAGACGTGAGGCCACCACGGTGCAAACCCTACGACAGACATCTCCAGCAAGACGAAATATCGACGCATCCATTCTATAACGTTTTAACTTAAATACTATCAAAGTTTGGTTAAGATGCGCCGATCCGTTCCGAAGTTATAGAGAAAAATCTACTTAGAATACACATATAGTCGTATATCGCGTAAAAGCTTTGAGATCTCATAACTCAAAACACACTTTTGCGACTTAGAATGTTATAGAACGCAGGCGTCGATATGAAAAAATATTTCTCGGTGACTTCCAGATTTCTTGCAAAAACTACGAGTATTGAAAAGAGATCAGCAATAAATCGTTTTTTCGCTACTCATAAGCACTCATGAAATTTTGAATATAAGTGAGTCCACAATATTGAAATTTAACTGGACTACTCTGCATCATTCGTACTCACTACAACGTTGATTTATAAGTACAGGTTGCAATAAGTATGCGTACAACGTTGGCATCAAACTCATACCATTCGAAATATGTTTGATTCATAGGCCTACTCATTCAGATTCACAGTCTTAGTCTTACAGTCTTAGTTGTTGTTGCATTTACATAAGCAAATAAGACAGAGCAACAAGCAGAGCAAACACCCAACCTTCTAGTGAGTATTTTAGTGTTCGTATGCGAATCATACTTATTTTGTGATTCGTGTATATGTTGAGTTATGGAGTCGAACTCAACAACATCATACGTGTTGTTAAGTATGAATGTGGTGAGTACTTCAAACTTTGAATATGAGCAGAGGTTCCATGATATTAAAATAAGTATGAATGCGTATAAGTATCAGAAATTATGAGCATTCGATTCGATTCTACTTATCCTTTTGAATACTCATTGCTGATCTCTGGTGTTGAAATAAAATTGCTATGAAATGTTTCTTAAAAATCTGTCATACGACGTCGACTTTAAACTGTAGGTCTCACGCCACTCATGTATAAAAAATTAACACACACAACATAAGTGGTGTGAGAAGCTACGTCGTAATCGTGACTAAAGGGTTGTAATGACAAATTGTGTATGCACATACAGTGGTGGCCTTATAATTAGAAACGACTTAGCAACATGTATGTTTGTTAATGTGTTTTACAGTTTTTACTGTGTACCTGGGATCAAAGGCTTTGTTTGGAGGACGTCTTACATACGTTTTCCCATCAGATTGGGGACAAATTAAACTTAGATTCGTCACTCCAGAGAACTCTGTTCCAGAAACATCGTTTCTAATTATAAGGCCACCACTGTATGTATGTATATATGTGGTATTGCCTTTAAAAAGATGTGAATTAAAATTATTTTTAAGTACAGCCCAGTTAAAGTTTTTAACATTCAACATTAAAAAATAATTGAAATCTTAATTTTAAAAGAAAACATAATTTTTTTTGTTCTTTAATTTGGCCTTAAATTTTAAACAATTTTTTTCTAAACATTTCCTAAATTAATGCCCGGCCAAAAAATACGATGAGGAGGACATTGTATGTAAATGCATGTAATTATTGTGTATCTAAGACCCTCGTCACTGTATGTGCGTATCTTTGTATCTTTGCAATTATGATCATGATGATAATGATTATGATCACTCAATATTATCATCATTATGATGATGTTGTCTATATGTCTGGTGTTGACACCTTAACACTGATGTTTTCTAGTTTATTTTACACCAAAACAAAAAAAACACAAAAAAAGTTCTAAAAGAAAAAAATTCTTCCGCCTTTCAGACGATTACCTTCAAAAAATTAAATTCATAAACTGTTGTAGACATCAGTCAGTCTCACACCAGAGACAACACAAACCCAAATTGTTTAAAAACAAAAAAAGATTTGTTGCTTTTTTTTGTTTTAATTATCTTAGCAAATGAGAAGAAAAAAGAAAATCACAAGAAAATAAAGGCAGATTATGAGAGTGACTAATATTATAAAATATTTTTTGTTTGTGAATTTGTTTCATTTGAATCAACCAGCAACCAGAGTGTTGTAGTGATTTTTAATGCCAATTTAAAACATGAAAAACAAATACGAAAATAAAGAAAAAAAATTTTGTTTTTTTACGCGCATCAAATTCGCGAATATGAAACGCCAACCTCTTTTTCAGTTTTCGCGTATTTCTCATTAAGAACACCACTTTAATAACAGATTGTGTGAAGAGTACAAAAACAAACAAAAAAATACAAAAACAAAAAGCAAATAAAATATTGCATTCACTAAAGATGAGTAGTTCGTTCTTATGTGTTTATATGGTAATGATGATGACAACAACCGGCGAAGGCACAGTGTTTCAAAACCGACATTTTTGCAAAACTTTTAAATTTCTCTTTTTTCTTTATTAAAAACGTTTAATTTTAATGCCTTAGACTGGCGAAAACAAAATATTTTACACCACTTTTGTTATGTATCCGTTACACTGTGCTGTTGCGAATGACTGGCTTTTAATGCAATTTTATTTATGAGGCAAAAAACCGAATAATAATACAAATTCAAAGTATAATTTAATGATACACTTAAATAGTCATATTAGGATGGCGTAATTTACTCAATACACTTCAATGTTCTTAAAGAATTGAATAAAAAATTAAAAAAATAAATAAATAAACACAATAAAAATTAGAATTGAAATGAATTTCAAAATTTTCTATGTTCCTTGGAATGATATGTTCATAATGATAATGTGAATTTATTCTAAAACCCACTATAAAAATAAACACGCATGTTTCTAAGAAAATACAAAATCATTAGAAATTGTATTAAATTTGGAGGAATTTTTTTTGAAGAACCTAAGTTCGAGTCTTAACTGAACTATCAATTAGAAGAGCAAACGTATATGTAAGTAGGCCCATACTTAATTGTTCACTTTGGTCAGTATTATAAAAATAATTCCAATCATCAGAACTAATGCAGAACTTTTCACAGTGTAAGTATAGCATTTTCTACAATCGCTGGAGTAAAACAACGACCTCCTCTATAATCTCGACCGTTTGCCATCCTTCTAGATGATATTATGAATGAAATGTGTTCAGTGTCCTGCCAACTCGAGGTTTAAAATTATACGGATGGTATTTATAACAGTTTCACACAGGATTTTAAACGTGTAAGCTAGAGTAGAGCACCTAGGAAGAGCAAAATTTTTAAAAACCAACGACAAACATAGTCTAAGCGAGGTAAGCATTATTTATTAAAGTCTCATATGGAGTTTCTAACATACATGCATACATAATTGGTCATTACAACCCTTCGGTCAGGATTACGACCTAGTTTCTCACACCACATATGTTGTGTGTTTTAATTTTATACATGAGTGGTGGGGCCTACAGTTTAAAGTCGACTCCGAACGACAGATTTTTGAGAAACTTTACATGGCAATTTTATTTACTCTCAGAGTTTTTGCCAGAAATCTGTTGAGAGGAAGTCGCCGAAGAAATACTTTTTGTATTTTATTTTGTCTGGCCTGGGGCTCGAACCCTGGCTTTTCGTCTAATAAGCCAACACACTACCTACTAGACCACGGCGACTAACATGTAAGCTAAACTAAAAAGCCTAGGAAGCGAATAATTTTGAACTCAAGACAATTAAAGACATGAGTCTAAGCAGAGGTAAGCTCAGAGAACATATTGCTACAAGACCTACTAGTCTGCTAGTCACATACAAGCGATACCAATAAGGAACATAGGACTGTAAATTTTGGGAAAGAGAACCTGTCCTGAGTCATTGTCTCTACCTCTCCGTAAAACGTTCCGATTGTTCTTATTTCCTCAATAATTCGCTTTTTCTACGTATGTGTAGCTCTTCTCCTTCTAAGCAGTACAGTGACAACAACTGGCCAGCAGGAATAAATGAAAACTGAACTAGTTTTTGAACACTCAACGAATGTGCAAAGTTTCCTCTATTGAAGGCGACTGTAATCTGGATGCAATTGAACACAATCCAGTAAAAAACTTTGAAATTCATTAAAAACTACCTTAGTATCCCCCCTGCCTCCCCGTTGGGCACCTCAGGCAAATTAAACGTGGAAGAAAAATAAAAACCCGAAGGATTGCATTTCACTAGTACAATCGAGCGGAATTTTAATTTCAGTGTTATTTGAAGTCCAGTGTTAATTTGAAGTTCAATTCTTAAAAGTGTTGATAAAACAAATAAAATCCTCGAATGCAAGCTTCTACCACTGTTTTAATCGAGCAAAAACACGGAACCACTTAATCTAAATACAAAAATAACAATAACAGTTCAATAGCTCCATCCATTCTTCAAACACATGATGACAGACAATCAAAATTGGATAAGTTGCGGCACTGTTAACATCGATCGTTTGAACGTAGCATAGCCGTAGAGTAGTAGCATAGCCGTGAATAGACGCAAATGGAGAGAAATTGAGGATTGAAGCTGCCTGACGAGGCTGACAGGCAACCACTGGGATTAACTGCGTATTTACAGGCAAACCCTCCTATCGAACATGCAACAATTGTCCACAAGCTGACAATTTCTGCCAATAATGAACGAAATTGTGCTTCAATGATAGAGAATCTTCCAAAGGGTTTTATCAAAAACTTTAGCTATGAAAACCGTTTTCTATCGCTGCTCGAAAAGCTAAAAATGGGTTCCTCATCTTTTGAAATTTTTCAACCAGATTGTCACTTCTGGTCTTTGAACAAATGCAACCCTGGTAATTTCGTAGTTTTTTAAATTTTTAAAGCGTTTCATTGACTGATGTTATGTGTGACGATATAAGTGGACGGCAATATAAGTTACGACCAATTGGTTGAGACGGAAGACATTAGGAAAAAACGTACAGATTGAACAGAACACAAGCGTCACATTTCAATGCAGTAGTGAGAACAATTTTATCTTATTTAGGCAGCCTATCTTCCTACTCTTTAACAGACTACAAACCAAGTTACCATACTTTCATTAAAGCTGATGAAATTTATGAAAACAAACCAAAAACATTTGTATTATTGATGCTTGATCAACAACAGCGTTTTCTCCAGAAGTCATGCATGCATTGTGTTCTAACCCAAGTAAATTCCATCACGAATAACTTTTTTCTGAATGCAATAGATAGTTGCAATAGTTTGTAAGCTTGTAAATAATAAAATGAACTGTCACTGGAATAAATCTGTCAGCTGTCAGACGAGCGGTTTACAAATGATAACAACCTGAAGTTGGTTGCAATAAAAAGCGAAAAAATATTTTTTTTTCGTTTATTTTGTTGAAGGATTTTTAAATATTTCTGTGCTCCAATAAAATAATTTATGATACAAGTGTAGTAAACGTGAAATGCCAAAAACATCTTTTCCATAATCATTAAAAAAAATTTAATTTTATTTCTAAAAATTTCATCCAAAAATCATAAATTATTTTGCAAATTCACATTCAAAAATAATTTGCAACACTCATCTGTTAAATATCTTCGCCATACAATCCCGCCTTATTTTGTTCAAAGTTCATAAAAAAAAATTGTTGTATTTGCCAATTTTATTTTCATATTTTCCAATTGCAATATTTATTCATTAATTTTAAGTTTTATTTTCTTTTTGTTCATTTTCTTTTTCAAAAATCATCATCAGCATCATCATGCAGAAAAATATGAAGAAAAAAAAACATGAAATAAAAATAGAAAGAAAAAACATTGAGATTCGCTTATAATTGGCATGAATATGAAACAAATTTTTTACGTGTAAATAGACAATTTATTTTTGGTAATACAACAACAACAAGAACAGCAGCCATTTACCCACAACAACAGGCACCATTAAATACTCGTACCGACCGACACCTTTTCAAAATAAAAATTTAAAAAAAATTTTCATTCTATTTCTGCATCTATTTTTGTAGTGTTTAATCGATATTTTTAGCAAAAATTCTTTTGCGAAAAAATACAAATCGCAACTATAAATAACACACAACAAATTGCAACAACAAAATTAAAAAAAAAACTTAAAAAATTTTCTTGATCGAAAATAAAAACAATTATTCGCACAGAATAGGGTGTGAGATGGTACGTGATATTAATAACATAAATAGGAGGGTTGGATGGGTAATTAATTAGAAGGCAGTTAAAGGGAAATATTATTTGATTTCATAGAGGGAATATCACTCTGAATATCTCGCCTGTCATTTATTTTATTTGTTACCTTGCTATGAGAGCGGGGTACCCCAAAAGTGTGAGACTGACTGAGATAAGCGGCATAATATTGTAGTCAACTATGCAAAAACTTTCAGATTCTAGGGAGCCATTCTTATTTAAAATATGAGGAGCCTTCCGGTGTTTTCGTGCCCCTAAAAATTAATTCTCAAGTGGTAGTCTTTAAGGAATAGACACCAGCATAGAAAAGTATCAACTGTCTGCTCTTCTTCCACATTGTCATTTATATGACAGAAATTGGTAAACTATGGTGCAATGCGTCGGGCTTACTCTCCTATTTACCAGTGCCTGATACGTACTTACTCTAGTCTGGAAATGTCCTTTCAACTGTAACCTATCAGCGAACCAAAGTGATTGATATTTTTAGGCAGGCAAGACCCGCGAGAAGTCGCGTAGTAGGTAGTGTGTTGGCTTATTAGACGAAAAGCCCGGGTTCGTATCCCAGGTCAGACATCAAAACGAAATATACAAAAAATATTTCTTCGACGATTTCCTCTCAGCAGATTTCTGGTAAAAATTCTGAGAGTAAATAAATCTGTCATGAAAAAGTTTCTCAAAAATCTGTCGTTCGGAGTCGACGTTAAACTGTAGGTCCCGCCACTCACGTATAAAATTAACACACACAACATGAGTGGCCATAATCCTGACTGAAGGGTTGTAATGGCCAATTATGTATGTATGTAAGACTCGCGATCCCGCAGCTTGCAAGACCACTCCTGTCTGCTTTCTCAGCAATACTGGAAAATACTTCTTTCAATTGACCCCTTGAGTTACGCCACTGCGTTCGAATAGCATTCGCATGAGTCTGCTCTGCAAGGCATATTCAATTCATTCGGGCAATCTTATACTAATCGAACAATGTGCGATAGGAGAGCGAAAGTAGCTGTTAGGCTGCCTATGCAACTACAAATGTCCCTAACTGAAATAGTAATTGGTCTGCCCTTTCCTTTGCAGGAACATGTGACCCACGTAAGCGGCATATTCAATTAGTTCCGACACCCCTGTACCAATCCAAAGGCGACAATATGGAGAGAGAGGAGAGCGAGAATAGCTGTAAGGCACCTCTACCTAACATAGTAATTTACTCAGCCATTAATTTCCAATAACATATGACTCAGTTGTCGCCGTAGTCTAGTAGATAGTGTGGTGGCTTATTAGACGTAAAGCCAGGGTTCGAGCCCCAGACCAGACATCAAGACAAAATACGAAAAGTATTTCTTCGGCGACTTCCTCTCAGCAGATTTCTGGCAAAAACTCTGAAACTCTCTGAAACTGAAGGTCCCACTACTCATATATAAAATTAACACACACAACATAAGTGGTGTGAGAAACAAGGTCGTAATCCTGACTGAAGGGTTGTAATGACCAATTATGTATGTATATGACTCAGTTAATCGTCATATTCAAATCATTCCGACGTCTCGTACCAATCAAAATGCTGCAACAGATAGATGCACGTATGCTCTGCGAACTGAGTAACAGTGCGAATGCTTGCTTCTTTAGAATTATCTGCGTACTCGCCGATATGTCGTAAAGGATAGCGACCGTTGTTCGACTGCTATAACCTGTCTCGACGGTTAAAACAGGAACTTGCCCTCAAACACGTTACTCTTAAATTAAGCTTAAAGGCCAGCCAGAGAGTTTGATGAGTTTTTCGAATAGGTTTGGGATCAAGAAGTGAAAGTTTCGTTACACTGTCGACTGTGATAAATGAAGTCAAATTTTCTCTCATTTTCCTTCATTGGTCTGTAACCTCTATAGAAGTTATTAGGAGTCAAACAAAGCCGTATGTTCATCCTCAGCCCAGGATTTATCAGAGTCTTTTGACTTGATGACGGAGATGGAGGTCTTGAAACTTAGGTTGAAGCCATGCGAATAAATATTACATCCAGCAAGTTGGTATATATGCCTGTAGCTTTCAAACAAGCAATCAGACAATCGCTTTTCAATATCGTATTGCCATAAATTTGTAACATCCCTCGTTTAAGTGGAAATAAAATTTTAAAATATTAAATGAGAGGAAATTATTTGTTTTCGAAATGAATATTATTCACCTGGGGTTTTTATTGGGCTCAGTAAAACCAGAGGAATCTCAATTTAAGCATCGCTTGATTCCATGATAATAAAATTTGAACAAAAATTTATTGTTTTTTTAATGGTACACAAATGGACGGGGGGTCGTCCTCTGTGTTTTCTAATGAAAATTTCAACGAACTAATATTTATTGAATAAAATATACAAATAAATGGTGTGACCATAAAGACTCCAAATTTCCCCTGTAATTCAGTGCAGTGGTAGAAAATTTAACGTCAGCACTGTATTTAGTGGACTGAATACTTTACAGATTAAAATTTTCATGGACCAAGTGAATTGTCTTTCTAAAAGTAACTGTCATTGAACTTTCTGCCTATGAATGTGTATAGCTGTTGGAGTAAAACTTCTGATAAACATCTCCAGCATGCTCTTATTTAATGCACCACAGATTTAATGGTGGAATGATGATAAGAAGGCTCTTGATCAAGATTTGTGATCATTCTTGATACTATGCATTGAATGAAAACTATGCATTGAATGTCTTATATTTTTTCAAGAATGAGGAGGTACGCTTCTGAATAGATTACACACACAGGCCGACAAAATTTCCAAAAATTAATAACAGGGGAAGCAGACCATAATTACTCCATCACATTAGGTTTTTGAGAAAAAAAAATGGAAAAAGGCGGTTTTCGGCTACATTCGACTCCAGGAAATGTCTTGTAATATGATTCAAAATACTCAAAGAGCTGTAGACATTCGCTAGAAATTTTAAGGCACAGTTTCTTGTAGTAGAAGTCAGAATATATTTGCCCGTATACAAGCTTAGATTTAAAGAATCTTTTCCTTCTTGGCTCTCTTGGTTTAAACGTCAAGGGACTTTCTGTACCGATTAAATGGAGAGGTTTACCTCGCCTCAATGTTAACGCAGGGCATTTGCGGTCTTTTTTTCTAAATTGACTTTGAGAATATGGTCTTGAAATTCCCCATGCCCATTAAGCCTACAAACTTATGCAAACAGGTCACGTCTTTTGCCTAAAAATGCAATTTATTTTGCAACTACGCAACAAATCGACAATAAAAAAACGAGAAAAATAAAAACGAAATAAAATATCGATCAATATTTTATTAATTTCGATTATTTAGAATAAAAAAACAAAAACAAAAAAAGAAAAACTATAACGATAACGATAACAATTTAAATGCAAAAGAAACTGAAACTGAAATTCTTTAAAAGAACGTACATATGTACGTGCCATGCACACTCATAATGTTGTTGTGAAACAACACCTTTTGAATTTTAATTACTCAGGTGTGAATATTATGTTGTTGTTGTTGTTGTTCTTTGTTTATTTAATGGTTGTTGCACTTGTTGTTGTTGTTGAACTAAATAATTGAAACCGGTTTGTAGTATTTAAACAGAAAGAAAAAAAAAAAGATTTTGTTTAATTAAAATTAAATTTAATTAATATTTCATTAAAGTTTATAAGTTTTTTTTGCAATTATTTTTTATTGAACAAAATTATGGCATTAAAAAAAAAATACCAAAGAACACCAACTTTAAACGGCATCAGCCCCCAATAGCAACAATATCTGCAAGTGTACCTCCTTACTGCTCAAGTTTATTTAAAAAATTAAAAAATAACTGACACATCAATTAAACCACATTTTATGTAAATTTGTTGCTCATTTTATTTGATTTTGTTTAAATAAATAATTATAATAAATAATTATATTTAATTATACCGTATGAATATGAAGCAAAAAGAAGAAAACAAAAAAAAAATCGATATAACGTAAAAGAGATACAGATCGACTATATGGATGCCCTATACTACAATATTATGCCGCTGCATAATAACCACTAGTGGTAACAACAGCAGTAGGTAGCAGCGAAGGCCTTTGTGGTGAAAAATTTCACCACTTTCCAGCAATCTGGTATTCCGCATACAAAACAGCTGCTTATTGTTTAAGGCCATGAACGAATCGTGCCAATAAAATATTAGTGTATACATCGAGAAGTTGTCATAGTCTAAAAGGTAGTATGTTGGCTTAGACGTGAGGCCACGGTTCAAAATTCAATAAAATTGCCGTTAAAAGTTTCTTTAAAATACGTCGCCACTCATGCATAAAATTAACACACACAACATAAGTGGCGTGAGAAGCTATGTCGTAATACTGACCGAAGGGTTGGTATACCAAGCCTCACATACGATATCTTGTGCTCCAGTTGGTCGACACTGACCCACGACCCATCATTGATAATGAAACCATGCAATTAAGACATGAAAAATTGTCTTTCCACCCACAATAATTTGAAGTCCATGCGAAGGAAATCCTTTACGTTTAAGTAATCCACTCAATATGCTCCAACTTCCAAATCTGTATTAAACTAGGTTTTATTGTCAATATTTGTATGACATCCTGCTTACATACATACATAATTTGTCATTACAACCCTTCAGTCAAGATTACGACCTAGTTTCTCACACCACTTATGTTGTGTGTGTTAATTTTTTATACGTGAGTTGCGGGACCTACAGTTTAAAGTCGACTCCGAACGACAGATTTTTTTGTGAAACTTTTCATGGCAATTTTTATTTCAACACTTAGAGTTTTTACCAGAAATCTGCTGAGAGGAAGTCGCCGAAGAAATACTTTTTTTATTTTGTTGTGATGTCTGACCTGGGATTGAAACCCTGGCTTTTCGTCTAATAAGCCAACACACTACCTACTAGACTAAGGCGACTTAAAGATGATTAATAAAGAATAATAGTTGTTGTAGTCCAAGTAGGTAGAATGTTGGCTTATCAGATGTGAGTCCGCGGTTCAAATTCCAGCACAAACATCTTGCACAATGCGAAATATGAAAATAAAATTTTTTTCAGCAACTTCCTCTGAGCTCGCCAGAGCTGGTGCACTCTTTCCGGAATCCTCTTCATTAGACTTGGGCATGCCACTCACCTCGATCAAGCTGGCCATTGCGCAAAAATTCTTTCTAGACGCCAACCTGTCCTGCTCCACCGCTAGACTTACCTGGCCCCTGACGGATAGAAGGCGTACCAATCAGTTAGTAGAACTTGGTCGTGGCATCATCTCAATCACAGTGGCCATACTTACAGGTCATTGTATTATGGGTAGACAAGCGGAAAGAATGCGGCTCCCATTTAACGACTTCTGCCGTAGATGCAGAATCCGTTGAGAAAGAGGAGACTGTTTCTTTGTCAGTGCCCATCTCTAGCGAGGTGGAGATATAGGTTATTTGGCTCTCCATTTCTTGTCAGCTTACCGGAGCTGTCATCTATTGATGTCAACGAAATAGCTTCGTTCATCAAACTTTCTGGCTGGTTTTCCAGTATAAGGTAGTCGTGCTTTTGCCCTTGCGCTGACCAACTTCTTCCTCTTCCCTGATTTTGGTGGAACTTGGTCAGTAAAGAGGCTGCGTTCAACCGTGGCATCACAACGGGCCGCTATACGTGTTTAAGGGAGCTTTTTGATATCAGAGCTACCACTTCGACCTAACCTAACCTAACTCCCTCCCAGCAGTGTTCTAGCAAAAACACTGAGAGAAAAATAAAAATTGGAATGAAAAGTTTCTCAAAAATCTGTCCTTCGGTGACGAAACTAGGCTTTCCTTGGGCAAATTGTGACGATTTTTCACCAGGGAAACTTCAATTCCTGTGGTCATATAGGTAAGCTATGTTCAGTCGTTAATTCTTTACACACCTATTGTAGGGTACACAATTTAAAAAAAATTAAACTTAATACATAAATTGTTTGAAAAGCAACTACTTTGCATGTGTGTTTTTTGTCAATAAACCAGATAAATTGCGTTGATTCAGTTTTTTTCTTCTCTTCTAATATTTGCTTTCCGTTTTAATTGCTTAAAAAAAACATTTTTAATCGCGTAGATTTAATTGAAAGTAAAAGTTAAAAATTATAATTTAAATTACGTGATAAAGAAAAAATAAAGTCAACGAATGAAATATCATTGGAATAGAAAAGAAATAAAAATGATTTCTTTATTATCCGGAGTCTGTTTAAGTGGAGACTGTCATTAGGCCAACTGAGGCTTTTATTCTGATCAAACTAAACAAGTTTACTTACAACAGCAGAGCTTTAAGAATGTTTGCTTATGGAAATTGTTACTTAATGCCTGGCTGAGGAGAGAGGGCAGCGGGGCAGAACAGAAAGAGGAAGTTTGTGAAGGTCTTTTGCTTCACCTCTAGGGAATGAATAGGATTCATAATTCATACGTTCCTTAATTGTTTCTAGTAAACGATAGTTGGCAACCCTATTGTCCTAGAAACTGCAAGAGTAAATAAATAAATTACCAGAAACCAATGATAAAACCCTAGAAATTTTCCCAGATAACATTGTTTCTAGAAAACGGTATTTGGCAACCCTATTATCCTAGAAACTGTAGGAGAGTAAATGAATTACCAGATTAACTGGATCAGGAAAATAAACTGAAAGAAAACTGGAAATAATATGATTATGGCGGAAATATTTTGTGATATTTTAATGTTACTTACATACATACATAATTGTTTATTACAACTCTTCAGTCGGGATTACAACCTTGTTTCTCAAACCACTTCTGTTGTGTTTCAATTTTAAACATGAGTGGCGGAATCTAAAGTTTAAAGTCTATTTCGAATGACAAATTTTTAAGAAACTTTTCATGGCAATTTTATTTTTACTCTCTAGAGTTTTTACCAGAAGCCTGACTGCAGAGAGGAAATCGCCGAAGAAATATTTGTTTTCATATTTCATTATGTTGGAGATGTCTGACCTGGGGTATGAACCACACTACCTATTAGACCATGGCTAATACATGTACAACCAATGATAAATCGTTAGAAGTTTTCACAAATGGAGTTGTTTCTAGAACTCGAAAGTTGGCAACCCTATTATCCTAGAAACAGGAGTAGTAAACGAATTATTCGATTAATTCGATGAAAATCTGGGAAATTTGAAGTCGCCGTAGTCTAGTAGGTGGTGTGTTGGCTTATTAGACGTAAGGCCACGGTTCAAACTCCAGGTCAGACATCAAAATATGAAAAAAAATATTTCTTCGGCGACTTCCTCTCAGCAGATTTCTGGCAAAAACTTTAAGAGTAAAAATAAAATTACCATGAAAAGTTTCTCAAAAATCTGTAGTTCGGAGTCGACTTTAAAGTGTAAGTCCCGCCCCTCATATATAAAATTAACACACACAAGATGAGTGGTGTGAGAAGCTAGTCCCTAAATCCTGAATGAAGGGTTGTAATAAACAATTATGTATGTATGTATGTAAATCCCGGAAATACTTTGTGATAGACCCCACTATTGTGCAAGTAACATTACTTGTGTATGCGCGGCACCTTTTGCAAAATTTCCGCCTTATTTTAAGTTTTTTTGTTTTTTTATTTTTATTTTAAATCATTAAACTTTAACTGGCATAATTTAAAACCTAATTTGTTTAATAAAAATCTTATTTTATAATCATATTTTAAAAACGTTTAAAGCAAAAAAAAAACAAAAGAAGACGTAGAAAAAATGCAAAAAAAATAAAAAATAAGCAATTGAGGGTACAACAAGTATTTCCGCTAACCAAATTCGTTTACCTGGTTAAGCCAAAACGGGGCAATTACTTTTACTTTATTTAACTGAACTTTATACTATTTTTAAACAATACAACAAAAAATAAAAAACAATAATAAATAATGAACAATAAACGAAAAAAAGAAAAAAAAACTTTAAAAATCGTGCCTTAAAATTTATTATTTCAGCTAAAAATACATGGTGCTACTGCAGTTGCTGCTGTTCATAGGGAAATCTTTATAATTATACGAGCCAGAAGAGGGAAGACTGAATGATTTTTTTTTATATTTTTTTATTGTTGTTGTAGTAGTATAAATATTATATAGAATAATAAAAATAAAAATAATTTTCTTATTTATTATACAATAATTATTAACTTTTAAGTTGAATTTTTTTTTTTGCTTTGAAATCGAAAACCATTTGGGTTTCATTAATTATTTGATTGATTGATTGAAAACTTTAATAAGACTACACAGTAGAGCAGAGTACATACAGTAGAGTAGAGACTGAAGCGTTGAGCAAAAACAAAAAACAAAAATTCCGCTTGTCATATGCTTGATTTAATAAATGCATATTCATTATTATTATTAAATTTATTATTATTTTATTAATAATTTTCAAATAGTTTTTTTGAACAAAAAAACACAATAACATCGCGTGCTTTAAATTTTATTGAAAAATCAAAAAAAAATAATTTTTTTCAAATCAAATTTAATTTAACCTGCAATTAAAATTACATACAAGAGAGAGAGAGAAAGAGAGATTCAATTGATGAAAACCTCCAGTTAGAATTAAAGGTGATTTAACGGAATACAAATATAATCATCCACGTGGCTAAAGCCTCTGACATGAGGTGAAAGCATGGACCCCAAACTATTCGGTGGGGGGGGGTTAATATAGTGGAGAAATTAAAGAAAATGACCTGGACGATATCTGGCTTTATCAAGACGCTAACAATTGCTGAATGGTGTACAAATATAAGTGTTACTGCAAACTGCTTGGCATAGGGCGGAAGCAGTCAGCTATTCTGATCACCACGGCATTATTTTCTATAGAAAGTTAGACGTCCCCCAACTTTTTGTCGTCCGTAATGTGGTTAAGTCCTGCACAACCTGGACTATTGACTCGATGCAATATTACATACATTCATAATTTGACATTACAACCCTTCAGTCAGGATTACCACCTAGTTTCTCACACCACTTATGTTTTGTGTGTTAATTTTTTATACATGAGTGGCGGGGGACCTACAGTTTAAAGTCGACTCCGAACGACAGATTTTTGAGAAACTTTTCATGGCAATTTTTATTTCAACACTCAGAGTTTTTGCAAGAAATCTGTTGAGAGAAAGTAGCCGAAGAAATATTTTTTGTATTTAGTTTTGAGGTCTGGCCTGGGGCTCGAACCCTGGCTTTACGTCTAATAAGCCAACACACTACTTACCAAACTACGGCGACTTTACCATTAAACTCATTAAGTCGATACAATATTGGAAGGACATTTTATTTGACTTCAAGATTGTTTATAATTTTCTTGACAGCAGATTTGATTTTATGATTCCCTGTATAGGCTTTTGATCTGACGATTCGAAGGTTCTGATGGCAAATGCCGGTGTTCTAGTAGGTAGTGTGTATAGTATTACACGTGAGGCCACGGACCAAACCCCAGGCTAGACTAGCTCAAGCAAAACGATATATAACAAAAAATTTTCTTCGACGACTTCCTCTCTGCAGATTTCTGGCAAAACTTCCGAGAGAAAATAAAATTGTCATGAAAAGTTTCTCATAAAAATCTGTCGTTCTTATTCGAATTTAAACTGTAAGTCCCGGAACTCTTGTATAAAATTCAAACACACAACATAAGTAGTGTGAGAGACTAGGTTATAATCCTGACTAAAGGTTTCTAATGATCAATGACCTTCAATTGAAATAGAGAGCAGACATAACTGATGGCAGTAAAGGTTAAACATGGTTTGGTCCTGGACTATTGACTCGATGCAATTTTGGCAAGTCAATGACTCATTTAATTCGACTACAGGGTTAATTTTAATTTTCTCGACAACAAATTTGATTTTATGATTCCATGTAGGGACTTTCAATCTGACGATTCAAAGGTTTTTAGCAGGTCTCTTGAGATACATATCGTTTTATATACATTCAGGGTTTGCAGAAGTTTAGCAGATAGCATGTTGGCTTATTACAAGAAAGCTTCCGGCTCAGACATTGCAAACAAACCGAAATTTGAAGAAATAAAAAGTATTTCTGTAGGCCACTTCCTCTCAGCAGTCTGCTGGCAAAAACTCCGTAGGTAAATAAAAATTGCCTTGAAAAGTTTCTCGAATCTGTTGTTTGGAGTAAACTTCAAGGTATAGATCTCGCCACTCATGGTAAGATACACAACACGAGTGGTGTGAGCAGCTAAGTTGTAATCCTGATTATCAAGTCGCTAACCTCAACATCCAGGACATCAGGGATTCATCGGAAATAGGACTAGGAAAAATTCCTAACAATATACTTGCCTTAGTTAACACATTCGCTGTCAAGCCTAAGTTAAATGAAGTCATTCCCATTGCCATTTATATTTTGAGTGTTATTGTTTACAATATTGACGAGTATACTCGTCCTTGGCAGCGAATGGGTTAAGGATGTTAAACTGGTCATCACCAGAGAGAGAGAGAGAGATTGTCTTTTTTACTTTAAATCGTATGGCCATCTTTCACAATTTTGCAGTTCTCACAGGCCACTATTCCTATAGAAAATATGCTCATTGACTTGGCATTCCCTCTAAAGACTTATGCAGGAATGGTGAGTCTAAGGAGATGGTAAAGGCTATCTTTCACCACATACAGTCCCAGAAAAAAAGTATACAACACCATTGCATGTAGAGTTTTTTTCCGCGAATTTTTTTTTTTCTAATAAGTTTTAGGTTATATTTTTTATAATCGATTTTGTCTTCAAGCAAGCTTAATTGCGACTGCCTTAAAGAACACTTAACACCTTTCTTAATTTCAAAAAAAAAAAAATTACCAAGAAAAAGTATACATACAGCAGTCTGCAGACTTTTTTCCTTGACTGACAGGCATGTTCATGACAGCTCTTGCAGGTCATGTGTCGTTGACTGACTCTGCTGCAAGGAGAATTAACTCTTTCTGTACTCTGCAAAACAAGGATTACGGCAATAGCAGAATTTATTTTGGTTTCCTATGGGAATTATTGTTTAATTCCAAGGTTGAATATTGATTTAAGGTATCACAATGGGCCTAAATTAACATAACCTAACTTAGAATTTTTGTTTTTTTTTTTTCTTCTAAAAATTCATTCATTATTCGCCAATTTTATTTAAAATTCGTTGAGTAAGTTTTTATTTCTAAATTTGTACAATAAAAGTTCATTATCTTTTATTTTATTTCATTTTCGTTAATAGCGTGACTTTTTTTAATGGAAAATAAAAATAAAATAAAAAAATAATTACAACAACGTGATGATGTTATTTTTTCTCTTTTTTCTTATTGTGATTTCTTATTGAATTTAATAATGTTTTTGTTATTGTTGTTTTCCATTTGTAAACGTTTCAATTTCAATTTAAAAATGCTGGTGTTTCACCCTACTTTAAATATTAAAATTTTAAAATTCATTTTGTTTTCTTATTATTTTTCTTTCATTCATTAATTTTCTGATTAATTCAGGCAGGCATCACTGTGTATAATCAATAACACAGACTGAGGGAATTATCTGTACTTAGGTGTTCTTTAGGCAAAATATAATGGAGTCAGCAAGCACCATGAACAATCAGCAATCAGGAACAATATTCTTAGATTCGATAGTTGTAAAGGGTCCGCCAAATAACTTTTCTTTTTTGAAAATGCTTTAAAAAACAAAAACTACTGAATATTTTCTCAAATTTCTTTTTTTCTTTGAAAGTACAATCCTTCCGGTTAATAATGGAAAATAATTTCATTCAAATGGCTGCCTCGGCTGGTCATGCAGTAGCCTACACCAGAAGATGCCGATTTAGGCAAAAAAAACTCATCTTTTCAGATGAAGCTCATTTTGATTTTGGCGGGTATGTAAACAAGCAAAATTGTCGCATTTGGGGCACAGAAAACCCGCACGCATACATTGAAAAGCCGACGCACCCAAAACGAGTCACTGTTTGGTGCGGATTTTGGTCCAGAGGCATAATTGGGCCATTTTTCTTCGAAAATGAGCAAGGAGTGGCCGTTACAGTCAATGGCGACCGTTATCGGGCCATGTTCAACGAATTTTTGTTCACGAAAATTGAAGAGGAGGATATTGGCAACATTTGGTTTCAACAGGACGGCGCTACGACACCGAAGCCGAAGCTACACTCGATGTTTTGCGCCCGCAGAGCTGATGTCGTTTGGCCACCTCGGAGCTGCGATTTGACACCGTTGGACTATTATTTGTGGGGTGCCGTCAAAGATAAGTGTTACGCCGACAAGCCAGAGACAATTGACGCTTTAAAGGACAATATTCGTGAAGCCATTGATGAAATACAGCTGCACACAATCGATAATGTGCTTAAAAATTGGACCGATCGTGTAGGCTACTGCATGGCCAGCCAAGGCAGCCATTTGAATGAAATTATTTTCTATTATTAACCGGAAGGATTGTAGTTACAAATAAAAAAAAGAATTTGAGAAAATATTCAGTAGTTTTTGTTTTTTAAAGCATTTTCCAAAAAAAAAAAAAATTTATTTGGCGGACCCTTATTAGTTATGGCCAGAAAGAACAGGGCCTAACAAAGTCATGAAAGGAACATGAAATCATCTAATAGCACCTCATGAAAGATGAAATTTGAAATCTATTGCTGATCCTTTAAAAACTTGCACAATTTTAACGTGAGGTTGAATGACCAGCAAAGTGTAGCCCTCAGTGCCATCGAAAAGTTTATAAAAAGTGCCGCTTGGAAACCATAAATACGGTACGAAAAGCTTTACTTTTTAATGCCGTAAAGCATAATTTATTGACCCAAAAACACATAAATTTTCGCTGTTTTGTTTTTAATGCCCCGAAACCAGAAGCAGAAAAAAAACAGAATCTCATCATATTTTTTTATGGGGCCATTTTGCCGGTTTTTTTTTTTTTTTTTCTAAAAATACATGCAATTGAACTGATTTTTGTTATTGTTGCTGGTCATTTTTATGTAAAACAGTTTAAAATAAAATAAAAAATTTTTTTTAAACATTTTCCACATAAAAAAAAAAATTTAATTTCTTTCAACAATTCAATTCAATTCAGTTGCTTTGACTGTGGGTTGACTGACCTCTATAAAACGTTCAGATCTGATTTTTTTTTATTGTTAAAGAAATGCACAACACATGAGATGAGCTGTTAAAAATGAGCAGAAAGAAAGAAAAAAATTTAATTTTTTTGTCATAAAAAAGTGCAAATTATGACAAAAAAAAAGACAAAAAAAGAAACGAAAATAAATGCTCCCAGCAACAATTGCAATCAGCAGACAAACAAGTTGTTGTCTTGTCATTTATTTAATTCTGGTATTTATTGTTGTTTTTATTAAGAAAAAAAAATTAAATAAATTTTTTTTTCATTACAGGCAAGCTGTTATATTGAGGTTATCGGTGCAATAATTCCGGGCGATATGAGGGATTTATTAACAACAAAATCAAAAGACAAGACAAACATAAAAAAAATTGTCCACCAACAATAATAAAAACAAGATAAACATGTTTTCGTTAATATTTAAATTTTTTTTTTTAATTTTTTTATTCAAAATCTCAATCAAGACTGTATTGACGATATTGCTGGTGAATAATACGCTCCTTGTTAGAAGCAGTTTTCGTTTAATAAGGAATTATAAGATGTTTTGTAATCAAATGTTCTTCTTCATTAATATGTTTTATTGTTGCTTTTATTTGTTGTTAACAAATAACTTTGTAATCGTATGTTAGTGGCTGATAGCAGTAAATTAACAACAGCAACCTTTACTAACATATAAAGAGAGCTTACGAGCACAGAGGCTACGATCCTGTCAAAAATCTTAGGTACTGTTAGTTTCAAGCTACACGACAACTGAGAAAACGATACCAGAGAAAACGCTTTTGAGCCTTCCGATCCTGAAAAACTGCAAAGAACCTGTTACGATAAGCATCACAACCAATTTAGCGAATATCTATACGGAAGCCATTAAAGCTTTGAAATCCTTCCTTCTTAGAATAAAAATTGCCCCGATTCTAGCTCGCCTTTTATGACATTTGCACAGTTTAATGCTTAAATCACGTACATACACATAGCCACAAAAGTATACATACGGTTAACAAATTTCAGAAATTTTTTAATCAATCCGTTTTCGTTGAAAACCTTTACAATTGTCTGACATCTTTCTTCGATTTTAAGACGGTCTTTTGCTTTGGTTCAGAAATTTGTGAAATTTGTAAATCGAATTCATACCTTTGTGGGCCTGTGCAGGGCCACAATTCAGTTCAATTTCAGACATTTTTTAACCAATGCAAAAGACCGTCTTAACATCAAGGAAACTATAAAGATTTTCAACGAAAACGGATTATTTAAAAAATTTCTGAAATTTTTTAACCGTATGTATACTCTAGTAACTGCGTGTAGGTCCTAGGGTACAGTGGCATACGGACGAAAGTAAGCACGGATGAGTTTACTACCACTACTTGCCTAGTGACCATGCTCCTCGTGCAAACTCAAACTTCTGCGTGATATTATAAGAGCTGCAAATGGTATATGGGCTGCCGGAAATCGAGGTAATTTTATGACCCCATCATGACAGTAGACTCACGTGATCTTTAAGAAGAATGATCACGTGCAATAGAGTGCTATTTGCCTCTGTGATTACCAAACATTGCCTCATTCACAGCACTTGGATGCATGGGGAATTCCATAGCTGCGTTAATTAGAGAGATAAGAAAAGTTTGGACATCTGTTATGCCATTACTAGAAGACATTTCAGGAGAATGGGTTAATCTGCTTCCAAAAATGTATTTGATGTCAAAACCGGAAAATGTTCTCTTAGCAACAACATAACCCACGTGATAAACGCTTTCTAGTTAGAATTTTTAGCCGCATAAATTTATAATAAGTGATCCTAAAAGAATTTGTGACTATCGGGTGTCGTAATTACATGATATCGCGATACGACTTGTCAAGGAAATTCAAGGCATCCCTTCCGTATAAGGAGATCTGGAAATATTGTGCAGGGGAGTTTGTGAAGGACTACGATAGAGCCAATTTGTACTGAACTGTGGGAATAGCCTAGTCCATAAGACGAAACGATATGATGTCCTCATTATATGGGCACCAGGATACAATGACATTCCAAGATGCCTAGTCGCTGCAGTCCAGTAGGTACTGTGTTGGCTTAAGAGACGTGAGGCCACGTATCAAACTCCACGTCAGACATCTTGAACAAACCGAAATATGATGAATATTACTTTGGCGACTTCCTCTCAGAAGATTTCTGGGCAAAAACTCTGAGTGTTGAAATAAAATTGCAATGAAAAGTCTCTCACAAATCTGTTGTTCGGAGTCGATTTTAAACTGTAGGTCCCGCCACTCATATATAAAATTAACGCACACAACATAAGTGGTGTGAGAAACTAGGGCGTAATCCTGACTGAAGGGTTGTAATGGCCAATTATGTATGTATGTGACCCTGAAAGAATTTGTAACTATCGGGAGAAGTTATTACATGATACGACTTCTCGAGGAAATTCGAGACTTCCATTCCGTTGTAAAGAGATCTGAAAATATCGTACAGGGCACCTCGTAAAAGACCACAATGGAGCAAATTTAAATTAAAGTGTGATTGGGGAAATTTTCTCTGAACAGCTGAATAGCTATAAGACTGCCGAATCACTGTGCAGTGTGTTTCAGGCGGATGTATTGCTGGATTATTGAAAAAGTACTTGTGACATGATGTCCATATCATATGTGTACCAGGACACAATGACATTCTAAGTAACATATAGCGAATGAACTGGCTAGGTGCAGCCTAACCCTCGCGCTCTTTAATGAATACTCTACTTTAGGAATCCCTTGGAAGATCTGAGGGTCTATAATTGAGCGGTTTCGGATAGGGTTTCTGATTAAATTCCAAAGGACATTATTCGGTATTGCATTATGGTTACTCATGCAACGTATGCAGAAGCTTAAGAGACGAGGAGGAGGAAAAGACTGTTTATCTCGTATTAGATACATTGACCAGCATTATGCCGGAAAAGGAAAAAGTAGCTTCGTGCCTAACTCATACACGATATAAACGAACTATAGTACATAGCAGACTGAACCACTTCGTCAAAAGCTCGGAATGGTTTCGACAATAGAAGAAAATGGAAAATTGTGGTATCGAAATGGGTCTCATGTGTCTGTCCAACTTCTTTTTTTTTGGGCAGACAGTTTTGGAATTTATGAAATAATAGTTCGCGATGAGAATTACCGCATTCAAGTAACATGTCGTCAAAAGTGAATTACTTTATAAAACAGCATGGAAGGTTAACTTTGTAAGAAAACTTCAAAATAATTATAATTAAAGGAATACTTACAATTTAATTGTTACAATAATTTTTAAAAGGAGGCCAAATACATACCTGGAAGAGAGAAAAAATATTTGTTAGCAAAAGACCAACAAGAATTTAAAACATTTGCAGACAGTTTTTAAACAGATTTCATTAGATTTTTAAGTTAAATCCTTACAGGCGTTTTAGAATATACATTTTTACAATAAAATATTCGAAAAAACCTGATCTCATGATACAAATTTATCTTCATATTGTTGTTAACGATAGATCGATTACGTAGTAATTTTGGCATTTAATATCGTTTTTAGATTTTTCCTGTAGCGATTGGTTGTGAACGTAATTATAAACCACAGTGTGGTGGATTGCGTTTAAAAATTTGTTTTTCAAACAAACAAAAAATTTTGAATTTCGACGACATAATTAATGCGATGATTGCATAATTATAAGCATGCATACATGCATACATACTTTTATGTAAATAAATACATAAAAATTTATGCCCCCAAGCACCCCTTCCCCTCTCAAGCACTTGTTCATTACACTCCTTTATGCCATAAATTTATGTCATTTTAATAAATATTTGCCATGTTAATGATGTTGTTGTTGTTGTTACAGAAAAACAAAACATTAAACATGTCAATTGAACTTGTCCCATTAGTGTGCCAAACGTCATTAATTGACATATACAGCAACAACAACGAAATTATGTGGTGTTTTACTCCACATAAACGTTGTAATTCACCTCATTTTTGAATTGCCTGCATGCCTGCCACCATACAATTGCTGTTAATCAAAATAAGTTGTTTTATTTGTTGTAAATTTGAAACATTGTCTTTGTTTGTATTGTTGTTGTTGTCACTGATTTTAAATGACAATCGCTTACACATACATACATCCACACATTTAAAACGAAATGAAAATGAAGAGCGCAAAACAACGAAACAAAATACGCGTAATCGGAAGCGACGTGCTTAGATTTTTATTAAACGAAAGTACGAGTGAGTGAATCAACAGAAAATCAAACAGAAAACGGCAGAAAGAAAGTGAAATCGTCGTTGTTGTTATTGTTGTGGTGGTCGTCTAACGACACACACACACACACATCCATATCCATCGACAACAATTCCATCCAGTTAGACAGCCACAGCCACAGTAAAGTGAACAAGCCATTCATACATCAGTCATCCATTTATTTAAACAAACACTCATACTCACTCAGATACTTACACGTTCAATCACTTACAGTTAGAGAAACAAACACATGCTTAATTACCTGACTTGACTTGACTTGGCTGGTTGTTTAGCTGGATAATGACTGACTGTCTAAATAACTGACGGAATGAACGAATGAATGAATGAATGAATGACTGGATTGTTGGTTTTACGTTTTTCGCTGGCTTGTTTTTTTTTTTTTTCACCAGACTAAAGTGAGTAAATCGGTCACATGTGTGAAATACAAGTGGCCAAAACAACAACAACAACAAAAATTGTTACAAAAATCAACAACAATTAAAGCAATAAAATTTTTTTTTTTTGAAAAACAAAAATAAATTTTTAATTTTTAAAAATGAATGAAATCAACATCAAATTCAAATGAGTTTCATAAAATGAATTAAAAACAAAAAAATAAATTATTAAACGTGTGCAGTTAAGATTACCAAACCTTTTTTTATTTAATTTTTTTTTTGTAAACAAATTTAGAAATTTAAGAAATTCGTTTTAATTAGAAAAAAATTTCACTTGACAGTACTAAACGCTACAAAATTTAATTTATATTCAAGCAATTTCAGTCAAACACTTTTTCTTTAAAAAGAAACCATTAATCCGTAGAGTATTCTGAAATGAAATATGAGGGCGATTCTAAATCATCAGCCAAAAACATGCAAGTCGTCGACCGAAAAAAAAGCAGATCATTTTACTAAGAAAGTGCAAGTTATCAACGAAAATAATTCAAGTCATCGATCAAAAGGGTGCAAGTCATCGAACAAAACATGCAAGTCATCGATCAAAAACATGCAAGTCACTGATCAAAAAAAAAATTCAAGTCAACAACCAAAAAATGCAAATCTTCCACTATAAAAATGCAAGTCAGCAACCAATAAAAAAGAGCAAGTAATCGACCAAAACATGCAAGTCATTGGGCAAAACATGCAAAGCATCGATAAAAAAAAATTGAAGTCATCGATCAAAAAAATTCAAGTCTCGTCGAAAAATATGCAAGTCAGCAACCAAAAAATGCAAATAATCCACTATAAAAATGCAAGTCAGCAAGCAAAAAACTGCAAGTCATCGGTCAAAACATGCAAGTCATCGACCAAAAAAAATGGAAGTCACCGACCCAAAAAATGCAAGTCATCGACTAAAAACATGCAAGTAATGTACCAAAGAAAAAGCAAATCATATACTAAAGAAATGCAGCTTGCAAAAAATACAACATTTTGTTGGATGTATAATATATATATATATATATATATATATATATATATATATATATATATATATATATATATATATAGATATAAATCCATATGAACTCAATGAGAATTATTAAAATGTTTAAGTTCATTCTTAAAGTTTTTCTGATATAAAAAAGTTAGCTTCGTTAGCCTGTCTTCGGTTCCAAGTAAAACTCTACCCTAAGGAAAACTGTTTTAGAATCATTGATGCCATATCTATCCAGCCCACCAGGTCCACTTAGCCCACAAGTCGATTTTTGATCCGATTTAGACCGGTTTTTTTTCCTAATTTGACAAAAAGTTAGCTTCGTCTACAGCTCCGGCCCCAATTAACACCCGACAGTAAGGAAACCTGTTTTGGAATCCTTGATACCATGGCTATCCTGTCCACTAAGTTCACTTCTCCCACAAGACCATTTTTGATTCGATTTTGACTGATTTATACAGAGCACTTTTTTTTGCTTATTTGAAGAAATTAATTAGCTTCGCCGGGTATATCTTCGGTCCCAAAGGTTTCCCGAATGTCATGAAAACTGTTTTGGAATCCTTGATCAAATAACTAGCTGTCGACTAGGTCCGAAAAGTGCACCATTTTAAATTTGTGATTATTCGAAAGAATACTTTTATGGCCTGGCATTTTTTGAAATCATGCTTGTTGTATAAATAGAGAATTGCGCAACTAAAGAACGAATAAAATTGCAGAATACTGGACTCCATTTGACGCATAATAAAATGAGGATTTCCCTTTTTAAATCCATATATTCTTTAAAGGGTTTCACAATGTCTGGGTTCAATAAATAGTTTCCTTAGAAATTCTTAATGATTGATCTTCAATACTCTTGCCAGACTTCCACATTCTATTCTGACAACTAAATTGAGTTGAAGAAAAACGTAAATACAAGAGTGGTGATTTACATTTTTCAATGCGATCATTAGGTAGAGTGATGATGGAAAGGTTTAATTCCTCTTCGTGTTTTAATTGATTTCCGAGAAATGTCAGACCGCAAATGATGTTTTTCTATCTTAAAACATCACATGAAGAAAGATGATTATTTTTCTTAATTTTATTTTTAGTCGTTTCGTTTTAAATAAAAAAACAACAATAAAAAAATAAAATAATTAAACAACACTTTACATGAGAAGAATAATTTAAAGAAACTCCGTTTATTTGCGATTTATTATTTTCTGTTTAAATACGTTGTATTTGTTGTTGGAGTTGTTGCTGTTGTTGTCGGTAAGTATAACAAGTTTTCGACATCGATTATCTACTTTAATATAGTATTTGTAGTTCTTAAATGTTGAATTTTTACTTTGCACCCTACTCTCGTAAAGAGAGATTGATTTAGAAGCCAGACGGGCTAAAATTTTTTTTCTTTAAAACTCTCCAACTTCCTGATTAGGCAACCCGATGAAGTCGTATTAAAACAAAATGAAATTTTTTTGTACATCAAAGCGTTAAAAACTAATCGATTATTGAGTCAAAATTTTTTCTCGGGCAGCCCTCTAAATCACAAGGATGTCCTGCTATCAATTTTACCACATGTGGAGTCTCTCGTCAAAGCATCCCTACAGCTACCTTAATAAGGTAAATTTAAGCTGACTCTCTGCCAGTAACTTGAGAAAATTTGTGACATTTTAGGGTATCATATGGTCGGTTTAAGGCGTCGTTGCTTTCCTACGTTGTTTACGTTGTTTTGATCTTTTAAAACGTATTTTAAGTTTTTCTTCTTTTTTTTTTTATTTCAATTGGAGTACGAAACGTATTGTAGTTTTATTAGAGTAGAAAAATATAAGCAACAACAACAAGAACAACAACATGATTTAAATAATTTGCATAAATCCGGTTTGTATGCCAGCACCAGCTCACAAACAAAGCAGGCTTAAAACGCTGATCACAATTTAAATCAAGAATGTTTTTTCTTTTTTATTCTCGTATTCAAATGATACGTTTTTAATGCTGCTGACTCAATAAGAGTGGACGACCGAGGAGATTGCAATTTAAAAGCCAAGAAAAAAGCGAATGTTTTTAAAGACGTCCGAAAATCTAGACTTAAAGTAAGACTTACAAGAGACTTTTAAGAAATGTCGAAGCATTGGCTAAGATTTCATTGAAGCTCTAAAAGAGGTAATGATTTCTAGATGCTTCATATTCCTTCTTTCCATTTAGTGAAGCTGAGAAGCTACCACTTCAAAGCCTTAAGCAACTTGCAAGCCTGTGAGTTGAGAAGCAAACGACCCCCCTACATACTAGAACCTTCAGATTAATTTCTTGTAGTAAGAAAAGCGAAGATACAGGAACTGTGGGGTAGAGTATTCAATGCACAGACTGCGCACTATTCGAGAGATAGCGCTGCAGCAATTGAGAATGCAACGAATTGATGGCAGGACGTTTTAGGAAGACGATAAATGTGCAGAGACAACTAAACTGTAACGTGAATGACGTTTTAGCGTAACGCTTTGGGCAGTTTTCGGACGTAATACTAACGCTGTTCAGGGCAGAATTTACCATGGTACAACGGATTGATTTTAGTGGGCGTAAGTTTCACACCAGTAGCCGTAGTCTAGCAGGAAGTGTGTTGGCTTATTAGATGTGAGAACATGGTTTAAACACCAGGTCTTCGGAGACGGCTTCTCAACAGATTTCTGGCAAAAGCTCTGCACGTAGAATAAAATTGCCATGAGCCTTTCGGAGTCGACTATAAACTGTACATCCCGCCACTCATGTATAAAATTAACGCACACATCACAAGTGGTGTGAAGAGGTTAGGTTAGGTTAGGTTAGAGGGCGTGTACTTGTCAATTAAGACAAGTACAGTACCCGGAGGTCGAATTGACCCATTGTACAACGTCCTAGTTTCTCACACCACTTATGTTGCGTGTGTTAATTTTATACATGAGTGGTGGGACCTACTGTTTAAAGTCGACTCCGAACGACAGATTTTTTATTTATTGAGAAACTTTTCATGGCAATTTTTATTAACTCTCAGAGTTTTTATCAGAAATCTACTGAGAGGAAGTCGCCGAAAAAATACTTTTTGTATTTTGTCTTTGATGCCTGGCCTGGGGCTCGAACCCAGGCTTTTGCGTCTAATAAGCCAACACACTACCTACTAGACTACGGCGACTTCAGTGGTTTGAAGAACTAGGTCTATAATCCTGACTGAAGCGTTGTGATGACCAATTATGTATGTATGTGTGTGTGTATGTTCCACACCAACTGAGGTTTACAACTGCTTTACACTCTATTGGCATAGAACCCCCATTTCGTTATGTCCTAGCAGATGCATTAAAAAAAATTTGCTTCTGTATGGCCCCAATCTTGACAGTGTTGTACACTTCAGTACTCCCCTGAACGAAAGTATGCAAATGCAAATAATAGTCTCGAGAACAGATTAATTGTTCATCTTGGATTCCCGCCAGTTATAGCATCCATATACTTCGTGCTCTGCGTTTCACTATTCCTGCTTTAAGTTCGTGAAAAAATTTTGTATCCATCCGTGGCGTCATTTATGAGGCGTCACGTAATGATTTTCAGTTCGTGACCCATACTTCTCTGGTTAGGGAAAATTCACCCTGCGTTTCATGGTACAAATTAAGTTAGGTTAGCTCGAAGTGACAGCCTTGATTAACAAAGCACACTTGAGCACGCAGAGCAGCTCGCTGCGACGCCACAGGTAAGCATAGTCCCTGTACTGATCGAATTCCACCAATATCAACGACAAAGTCGGTCATAGCGCAACTGAGCACTAAATTTCTTCTGAGTCATGCAGAATATGTTCCCGATTCTACCCAAAACCTATAATATTACCATATTACCAATTTAGGTTCCCTAAATTACTCAAAATTTTATCTCTGAATGGAGATTGCTTGCACAGCGCCCACGTTAAGGGAATTTCGATTTAGAACAACATTCATAGGCGCTTCCATGCTAGAATAGATCACAGTGGGACAACCACAAAATGTTTCTAATAAAGGCACGTCGGGATGTATCCCATTCGCATGGTCATACTACTCCTAATACCACTGGATGGCATAGTCTTATGTAATGTCGATCCCAGAGCAATCTATCGCACTTACTGCGACAACTAGAATTCTCTTTGGAGGCTTCTCGTCTTGATCTTACATATGACAGAGCGGCGAAAGGTTTTGTTAAGCTGTTGTAAGGGAAACAAAGGTTTTTTCTTTCTAGAAAAAACAAAAAAAAAAAGAGAATTCTCATTCGAATATTTCTTTCTGAAGCCAAAAAATAAAAAAATTCCATTTCAAAATTTCGTTCCCCATTTGCCCAACTTTTATTAAATTATTCGGCTTTTAATGCTGCAATATTAGGCAAACAAATAATTGCCGTGGATTACTTACTTACTTTCAAATATTTTGGCTGCGAATTAATAATTTGCTACGCTTATACGAATATTTTATGAGCACAGTTTCAACAGAAACACAGAGAGAGAGAGAGAAAGACTTAAAAATTTTAAAAATAAATTTCTTGCAAGCCATTGTTCGTTAAGCCGGCATAAAATGAATGCCTTTTTAATTATAAAAAATACAAATAAAAATTAAAGAAAAATATACTGACTGTGGTCATTAAATAAAATTTTCTGCTCCTCTTTTACTAACTGCAACTGTGCTACCGAAACAACCACCAAATGGTGGCACAATAAAGGCACACCACACCATACAATCGGTTTGTCCAACTATTCATATGTCTCTCTCTCTCTATAGCAGCCATGCGTTTTAGCCAACTTGTGCAGACCATAACTTTAGATGGTTTTGGTTTTTGTTTTTGTTTTAAGCGGCTTAAAACAATTGACGTCAGAGTCGTAGTATTTTTTTTTTGTTGTTGTTTTCAATTACATTGTAATTTATTTCAAACTTTCATGCCATAATCGTGTTGAAAAGCGTTTGATATGAAGAAAAACAAAAGCAAAAACAACAGCAAAAAATTATTTAAAAAAAAAAATCAAGTAAGAAAGTTTCAAATAATAAAGCCGGACTTGGAGGCACGGTACTCTATACAAAAAAAACTTTTTTATCTGAAAAATGTCTTAGCTCGGCTCTATTTGCCAAGGGCTTAAACTAGTCTCAAACAAGGTACAGACTTAATGAAAATCATATGGGTTCTGGATGTCTCTGATAATAATACGTTCTCTAAGGAAATTAAAAGCCCGGTTTGCCCCACAAGATTCGATCATAACAGGATGTCTCGAAAGCAGGAATCAATCAGAAGCCATTACAGTATAGAAGCCATTGAAAATATCGGCTGCTCTTGAGGTAGTAGAGGGATACCAAGAGGTCTTAGGCTTTGTAGTGGTTTGACAGGTCAATAGTGCCTGACGACAGATGTTCTATCCAAATCCAACCACCCATTTTCAATAAAAAAAATACCAAACGCTGGCATTAGATAGGTCCAATGGTGTTCTTTCAGCGCCAGTTTTGGCAGCTAAAACTATAGGTTCATAGAATCTCCGTTAAATGCCTTCTGCGAATAGGGGAGAGATTCCCAAGAGGCAATAGCTGAAATATTAAAGAAGTTTTCAACATATTTATGCGAAAGAGCTCAGCACACTTTTTAATATACAAGGTGCAGCCCATATTGACATAGCCAGCTGTTCAAGTGAAAGATTCCGGAAAGCAATAATCACACAGAGATAATCACCACTGGATGTCTCGAATTACCGGCTGAGAAGGAAGATCCGTTAATTCGAGATTAAAATAAAGGAAGCCATCGTAGATATTAGCAGCTCTAGAGCAGCAATAATTGCTCTCGAATGCAGGGATCAGTAAGAAGTCATTACAGAAAGAAGCCACTGGCAGCTCTTGAGCCAAGGATTCGTAAGGGACCTCAGGCTATGTTGTGGTTAGACTGCACCCAGCTTATTACTTATTGCTCAAAGGCATTAGGATATCTAAAAATAATTCTTGTTATAAGGACTGTAACATCATTTAAGTGAAGAACTTTAAAATCGAGAGCTCAGCAGACTTGTTAAAGCGTCGATACGTGAGTCTAGTGCCGAAGTCCTGTAGACTTGTACCGAAATTTGCCTAAAATTGAATAACTTTTCGAGGATTTAATTCTGTATCAGAATAGGGCTTGGATGAGAGAGGTTTAAACAAGAAATAAAGGCAAATGACTGCACCTTAATCGTACCGGAGACTGCATAGGGAATCAATAACGATCTGATAGGACTTCTAGATGAGGAGTGTTGACAAGAAATCACTAACGATCTGGTTGGAGTTTCAGGTAAGATTGGTGTGGGTCTTGGGAACACAAGTAAGGCATGTCGATGGGATTTCGAACGTAGGAAATCTTTATCTGAACATCAAAGAAAAACTGGAGGATATACGAATATCTTTCTATTTGAACTTTAGAGAGAGCGGGTTATTGTCTTTGGGTTAGGCTAAGCAAGAGAACTGAGGCTTTGCTAATGGAGTTCTCAAATATATATTCGAATCAGGAGACTGTTCAATATCTGCTACCCGATTGACCATCCCATCTAGGCTCTCAATGAAGAATTAGAATAAGTTTTAGGATCTGAGAGAATCCCAAAATAAGAAATTCAGGCTGGATTAGGTAATGCGGTTGAACATTCAAGGAGGATGAGTGCAATAATAAAGGGGGCTTTTATACATCGGCTGGACTATTCCCTAATGGTTACAGAATCGAAAATTAGAAAATATTTGGAGTTAATTAAGGATCGATATTCCCTACGTAAAGTGCCTGCATATTTGTTTTTTTTTTTTTTTTTTTTTTTTTTTTTTTTTTTGTATGACTGTTGGTGTCTAAATGATATCGTCTCCAAGCTGTTCGGTATTATAACTCCTCCAATTCAAATAAAATCACGAACTTGCCATCTACTGCTGCTGGTGTAGGGTGTGGAAGAAATACGCATGAATGAATTTTTAGTGAAAAAAAAAGAAGGAAAAAAAATGCCAAGAAAATTTGAAATAAAAAAAATGATTAAAAAGCCTATACGCTCCTCGTATGTAGGGCTAAAGACGGTCATTGGACGTTTGTCTGACTTGAAGAAAAGTAAGAAGAAAAAAAGCAAACAACACACAAATTATTGTTATTGTTGTTACTTTGAAAATTGCCTGTAAAATACAGTGTAACTGCACAAAATAATAAAAAAGAAGAAAGAAAAAACAACAACAACAACAATAACAACCACGAATTATTTATGATTTCACGTAGACTAAGTTGAATTATACGAGTTAGTTACAGCAACAACAACAATAACAATTATAATAACAATAGTAATAATTTAAAAAAAAAACAACTAAAAATGATGAATTAATGAATGCATATCACCAACAACAGCCAACGAACAATAACAATCGATCGATGGCTCTATTACACTAGATTTTACAAATTCATACACTGAACGGAAAAAAATTTGACGGAAAAATTTGACGAAATTATTTCTGTGTCAACTTTAAAGGAATTTTTATATGCAGCCATCTGCCATCTTCCAATTTTTCTGAGCAAACTATGTATTGAAACGATGGCCTAGATGGTCAGTTCAGTAGAACATTACAAACACAACTTTAGTCCGAATTAAAACTTAGCTTTGCACACCACCAATGTTGCGTGTGTTAATTTTTTCTATGAATAGCGAGACTTAACTCTCCGAACGACAGATTTCCGAGAAACTTTTCATGGCAATTTTATTTATTTTCAGAGTTTTTGCCAGAAAACTGCCGAGAGGATGTCGCCGCCGAAATATTTTTGGTTTTGTTTGAGATATTTGAGCAAGGATTTAAACCACGTCTTTTGTTCACGTCTAATAAGCCATCACGCTCACTTCTAGACTCCAGTGACTTCAACTGATCTGTGAGTATCAAATTACATACATACGTACATACGTACATAATTGGTCATTAAAACCCATCAGTCAGGACTACGACCTCGCTGCTCACACATGTTGTGTGTGTGTTAATTTTATACATGAGAGGCGGGACCTACAATTTAAAGTCGACAGATTTTTGAGTAACTTTCCATGGCAATTTTATTTCAACACTCAGAGTTTTTGACAGAAATCTGCTGAGAAAAAGTCGTCAAAAAAAATATTTTCTCATATTTCGTTTTACTGGCGATGCCTGACCTGGGGTTTGAATCGAGGCCTCACGTCTAATAAGCCAATTCACTACCTACTAGACTACGGCGAATACACCGTACATAATTGGTCATTACAAACAAACCTTTAGTCAGAATTAAAACCTGGCTTCGCACACCATCCATGTTATGTACGTCAATTTTTTCTATGAGTGGCGGGACCTAGCTATCCTGACCGTCAGATTTTAGAGAAACTTCTCATGGATATTTTATTTATACTCAGAGTTATTGCCAAAAGACTGCGGAGAGGAAGTCAGCGCAGAAATATTTTCTTTTTTCTTATTTCGTTTTGTTCGAGATGTTTGAGCTGGGGTTTGAACCACAGGTTCGCGTCTAAAAAGCCAATACGTTAGCTAATAGACGACAGTGACTTCAAACGACCTCTTTGAATACTAAAAACCTTTGTGTAAAATTCATTTCATATGTTATGCACTGGTTTAGAACGATTTATTAATAGTTGTTGTCATGTTGTCGTCGCCGTAGTCTAGTAGGTAGTGTGTTTCCTTATTAGAGGTAAAGCCAGGGTTTGAGCCCCAGGCCAGACATCAAAACAAAATACAAAAAAGTATTTCTTCGGCGACTTCCTCTCACCAGATTTCTGGCAGAAACTCTGAGAGTGGAAATGAAATTGCCATGAAAAGTTCCTCAAAAATCTGTCGTACGGAATCGATTATAAATTGTAGATCCCGCCACTCATGTAGAAAATTAACACACGCAACGTAAGTGGTGTGAGAAACTAGGTCGTAATCCTGACTGAAGGGTTGTAATGACCAATTATGTATGTATGTATGTGTTGCCATGTCACGAACACTCTCATACGGTTTTCTATTTTTCATTAAATTTTTTCTAAACTTTAGTTAGAGATATTTTGCCTTTTAAAGCCCTTGATTGCAACGTCTTGATTAATTTTATTTGAAGTAATATTTGCTACTGTACTGCCAAAACCATTATTTCTCTCAGTGTATACATATATTAAACGATTACATGTCTGCCTTTTTAATGTTTAAAAATGTTGAATTGCTTTTCTAATTTGTTCGTCTGATTTATTTATTTTAGACATGAGGTGCTGCTGCTGCTCAAACATCAAATCGGCTTAAATTCAAAATGAAAATTAAAAACGAAATTCAAATTGCCATCAAAAAAACAAAAAAATGCCTTTAAAATATGCTTAAAAATATTAAATTAAATAAAAAAACTTTAATTTTAATTTGTTAACAAAAAGAGAAAAAGAAATATATTTTATACGTCAATAATAATTAATAAAATTTTATGTTTAATTTTATTATTGTATTTATAATAATCATAATTATGATTATGATTATTGTTGTTGTTGTTGTTGTAACACTTTCATTAATTTATGCAAGAGAGCATATGCAACGCCACAATTACACAATATTGACAAAAAAAAAATGAAAAAAAAATTGAATGAATTGAAAAGAGTGTGTCAATCTATTTTACGTCATGCCACTGCATTTGTATGCCACCCTCTCACTCACGCCTTTCTTCAGCCAAACAAGGCAATATAATGCATAACCCACTATTACTTCATACGGCCAGTGCCGTCAGTTCGTATTTCATTTAAAATTTCTAAAATTTTGTAATCAATTTTGCTTTCAAATTAAAATGAATTTATTTTTATCGATTATGTTTTTATTTTTGCTTAAAAATATCGATAAATTTGGCATTTACATCATAAGAAAAATCATAAAAAGAGTTGCAAATGTTGCAAAAGGGGCCACAAACAAGACTGCGCTACTGTACAGAACTAAAGACAGACAAGCTCTCATTTAAGCGGGGTTTCATCAACCAGTATTGATTGCAACATGAAGTCGCCGTAGTCTAGTAGGTAGTGTGTTGGCTTATTAGACGTAAAGCCAGGGCTCGGGGGCGACTTCCTCTCAGCAAATTTCTGGCAAAAACTCTGAGAGTTGAAATAAAATTGCCATGAAAAAGTTTCTCAAAAATCTGTCGTTCGGAGTCGACTTTAAACTGTAGGTCCTGCCACTCGTGTATAAAAATTAGCACACACAACATAAGAGGTGTGAGAAACTAGGAAGTTGTACAATGGGTCAATTCGACCTCCGGGTACTGTACTTGCCTTAATTGACAAGTACACGTCCTCTAACCTGACCTAACCTATTGATTGCAACAGATCTGCAGAGAGAGGTAGTTCCGTAGATCTACAGAAGGAAATGAACCCGATTTTTCTGTACATTTCCAATTTTATACTCAATCTGTACGAAAAACAATCAGGATTTGATTTAAAAATGGATTCGGAAAGGCTTTAGTTAGGTTAAGTAATCTGGCGGCCTCTTAAAGTAAGAGATATCCCACTTAGGCCCACTGTGATACCACAATAAATATTCCAACCGGGAAATCCAAAAGGGGACGAAAATAATTCTAGGTATTGCAGCAATCCTCATATTAAAGCGCAGGGGCAAGGAAGTCAGGAAATCAGAGTTCAAAAATCTCCGTATTTTTTGTGACAAAAGGGTGAAAACAACCTCTTTCTCCTCTTCTCCTGCAGAAATCATTTGCCGGCATGCCTAGTCTTTCGTCATGCCAATCAAAAATGACAGTTGCCCGTGAGAAACACTTTTGTGAGATGAATACCCACCCAAATTAAGGATTGCAGTGAGTAAGTCATCTTCTTATCCATTCGTCTCCAGAGGGATCCAGTAATATTGCCTAACCCTCTTACTATCAACCAGATTAAGTCTGCTTGTAAAACGAGTGGATAATTTCCAATTTAGCTACGGCAAGCGAAGTTGCTGTAGTCTAGTACGTAGTGTGTTGGCTTATTAGACGTGAGGCCTCGGTTCAAAGCCCAAATCAAACATCAAAACGAAAATATGAAAAAATTTCTGGCAGGACCTCGTTTGGAGTGGACTTTAAACTGTAAGTCCAGCCACTGATGCATAAAATTAGCACACACAACATAAATGGTGAAAGAAACTAGGTCGTAATCCTGACTAAAGAGTTGTAACGACCAATTGTGTATGTATGTTATGTATGTAAACGGAGTACCTACAGTGGTGGCCTTATAATTAGAAACAACTTAGCAACATGAATGTTTGTTAATTTGTTTTACAGTTTTCACTGTGTACCTGGGATCAAGGGCTTTGTTTGGAGGACGTCTTACGACGTCTTTTTCCATCAGATTGGGAAAAATTAAACTTAGATTCGTCACTCCAGAGAACTCCGTTCCAGAAACATCGTTTCTAATTATAAGGCCACCACTGCATGTTGGAGAATGAGAACCTCGTACTGGCCCTGGCTTGCTCAGCAGAAATGAAATTTCCAATGAAATTCCTATGTGCCAGAAGCCATATAAGAATTACCTTTAAACGATTCGAAATTTCCCTGAAGAATTCTCGGCATGAAAGAATAAGAATGGACATTGAACTGCATTCGAGAGAGACTAAATCACAGCCTGGCTGAACAGGTAAATCAAGAGATTTTTAGGGATTATCCACCACCCAACAAGCATTGCACTGCTTTCAAAAAAGCCATGACCACCACTGCCTAGAAATAAAAACTGCAGGGGTCAGCAGGCAGTCTATAAGAAAGTGTAACTATTATACGTCAGACCACTCTGTCACGCATCTAAGAGCCATCGGTATAAGCCTCAAGGGTCCCTTTGGGAACCTCAGGGTCCAGAACCTGACCAGAACTCCCTAGTTGACATTACTTACTTACTTTCTTAATTAATTAGTCATTACAATACTTTAGCCAGGATAACAACCCATTAGTCAGGATCACAACCTAGTTTCTCACATAGCCCGTTCATTTTATCTATGATTGGGGACAATTTTATTTATTCTTAGATTTTTTTCCCGGAGGCCTTTGAGAGGAAGAAAGATTTCGTTTTGTTTGCGCTGCCTAAGCCGAGATTTGAACTCATCTAATAAGCCAAACACACTACTTATTTGATAGCGACAACACTACCAAGTAATATTTAATTACCAGGACTATTTGATCGTCATGTTTTTCGATTTCAATGGGAACACTTAACACCTCAGCATACACTCCCTAATCGGTTAGTGACAAGTCAAGAGGCCGCGTAGCACTTTTGAAATGATAATAAAACATTGCTGCGTATATAAAGTGCTTAAACGTGTAACATTTAAGCATATTTATGACTTTTAATTAACTGTATTACCATTTAATCGATAATAAAGGAGTCTCATAAATAAATTACTTAAAACCGTTAAAATGCAATTAAATTCCTCCGCTCGTAACCAAAAATTACTGGATAGGCACAGGACATTAAAATAGGCAGCCGACACAATTTAAAAAATTACAATAAATTGTGGGGGTATTTTAAAGCCACTTTTTTTTAACGGCCACTCGTTGTAATCACTTTTCGATAACATTACATTCTAACTGAGAGACTGCGTTTAGAGACAACACCTCTCGCTCTACGTTTGCTACTTATTTGTTGTTTTTTTTCCTTTGTAATAAATTTTAACGAGATTTTAACAAAAATTTGATAATTATTGGAAAGGAAAACACATTTTTCATTTCAACAAATTTGTTTTGTTAATTTATGTTGAATTTTAATTTTTATTTTCATTTTTATCGTTATTTGGTTGCTTACCATCACTATGTATTCGTTGTTATCGTGTTGTCATAAATATTTCTGCCATTAAATTCAATGTTTTGCTAAATTTAAAGTTTTTTCTTTTTTTTTTTTTAATAATCAAAATGCAGGTTTAACTTCTGTTACAATAAAAAAATAACAACAAAAAAATGTTTTTTTTTTAATTTTTAATGTTAAATTGCAGTTGTTTTACTTCTTGTAAAAAGGAATTTATTTACAAAAAAAATTATGCAAATTAAATGAGTTTTAAAGCGACTTTTTAAAAAATTATTAAAAAAAATCTGATATTTTTTTAACAATAAAATTAAAATAAATTAAACCATTAAGGTCGTAGAGCAGATCTTAACAACGGGTGGTTCATTTAATGGTTTTATCCAATGGTCTGGCAAGGCTGGTAGCAGACATCAAAACGAAAATATGAAAAAAAGAATATTTCTTCGTCGACTGCCTCTCAGCAGATTTCTGGCAACAATTCTGAGAGTTGAAATAAAAATGCCATGAAAAGTTTCTCAAAAATCTGTCCTTCTGAATCGACTTTAGACTGTATGTCCCGCCACTCATGTATAAAAATTAACGCACACAACATAGGTTAGAGGACGTGTACTTGTTAATTAAGACAAGTACAGTACCTAGAGGTCGAATTGACCCATTGTACAACGTCCTTACAGAGGGAAGGATAATAGAGGGATTAAAAAGGGGAGGATGTAGGAGAGGGGAAATGGGAATGGGAACATTCAGTTGGCTAGATATAAGTTTAGTTCTCTTCCCCACTAGACATTTACTGTAAGGGTTTAGGAGCTAAAACTAGACAGCAAGTTTTGACGACTGTACAAAGGCATGAACCGAATACAAGTCATTCAAAAATCCTGTCGGAATTAGAGACTTTCAGGAATCCAGAGGTAGTTCAGAACGTCCTTTCCGGAATGTAATAATCGATCAAACATTTGAATTAATTCTCCACATATGGAACCTCATTGAGAACTTACGAGCTTTGATACGGGCAAGATAGAGAAGTAAATCTGGCCAAGGCTAAGTGAAGAACACACGGAAACACTGCTCACAAAACCAAAGTAGAGGCTTAGCGCAGTTGCCAGGATCATTACTGGACTACATTTCATTCTGGGTGATTGTCCATTGGTCTTGTCAATGAATTCTGCAGAAGCTACAAAAGCGAAGAAGGCTGCAAAGAAAACACTTGGCCTTCTACTCTACAGACAATTTCACTGATGTGTTAAGGTTGGTTAAAATGCAGCGGGTCCCACAGGGCCTTAGAGTCTCTATCCTCTAAGTTTGACAGGCATTTCTGCCCACCAACCTATGATTGACAATTGCAAGACACGCCAAACAAGATGTAGCATAACAAATACCTAATTTGCCTTATTTTGATCACTTTTTAGGTCCTGCTTCTCATAAGATAAGCTGGGTTGTAATCCTGACTTAAGGGTCGTAATAACCAATTACGTACTCAACGCTTATAATTCTGTATTGATGGACTCTAGATACTCAAAACATGTGTCAATAAATCATTTTCAAAACTGAAAATGTTCTTGGTACTTAAAGGGTTAATTTATGGCAATAGAAGGAAAGCCAGTCATCGATTTTCATGTTTTTTTTTTTTTGCTGGTTTTCAAAAGACAAGATCGCGGATCATTGATTTTGGAGAACCAGCAAAAAGGAGACAAAGACAGAGACATTCCTTTTTTTTGTTGTTGGTAAAGCCAGTTTGACAATCTGACAATATTTTTGTATCTGAATTCTTTTTATACTTTTTTGTTCAACTACAGGTTTTATTTGAGATTTTTTTTCATTTTTTTTTTGTTTTTTTGTAATTCGTTTCGTTTTCGATTTTTAATGAATGAATTCAATGAACGAATGGAACGAATGAACGAACGAATATATGATGCAATTCGAAATGATTGTCTTGAGATTTTGGAAAAAAAATCTCCTTCTCATAAAGGTGGTAGATTCTTAAAGATTATATGCCGCCGCCTCTCCACCTCCTTTGTATACAACTTGAACGTTTTTAACTGTCAAAATTTAAACATTTTTTTAATGACACCTTCTTTTTCTTTTTTTCTTCTATTTCTTCTTGAAAACGAAAAATCAAGAAAAAAAATTAAAATTCTTTTAAAGTTTATAGTTTTTCTTGTTGTTATTGTTGTTGTTGTTGTTGTTGTATTATATGTTAGCAATTTAACAATTATATTTCAATTATTGGCCAATATTTTTTAGAGGCATTTTTTTATTGTTATTTCGGCTCGTTTTTTATTTTTTTATTTTTATAATGATGAAGAAAATCTAAACACTTTAATTTTAAAGTAATTTTGATTGTGTGTGTGTGTATGTATGTATGTTACATTGGCTTAAATATTTGTTTGAATTGAAACAACAACAACAACAACAACAAAAATTAGCAACAATCGAAATCTAACAAAAAAAAAAACTGCTGCAGCAGTTAAATTGAAGTTGCAAGCAAACTCCTTTCACTTTTGTTTCTTGAAATACAGCCAGCCAGCCAGCCAGTCACACAATTAGATACCGACACTGCAGAAATAATAATAACAATAACAACAACAACAACAACAACAACAGCAAAAAAATCAAAATTCAATTGCAACAATAAATAACCCAGCAAACAATTTGTTATTAAATAACCAAACCAATTCAAATGCACATCAAATAAAAAATTAAAAAATAAAAAAGAATTCAATGCTCCCATGGATTGATTGATGAACAAATTTTAATAGAAGACATTTAGGATAGTTTAAGTGTGATACAACCTTTTAGTCAGGATAAGAGAACAGCAATGAATCGTTTTTTCGCTACTCATAACAACAGTCAACAATATTGAAATTTAACTATGTACTCTGATTCATTTGTACTCACTACAACGTTGATTTATAAGTACAAGTTGGAATGAGTATGTTGACATCAAACTCATACCATTTGAAATATGTTTGATTTATAAGCCTATTCATAAAAGATTCATAACTTTAGAAAAATAGGTACCTATAATACTTATAATTCGAGTGACTTGAATCATTCATAAAAATTTAGAATCTTAGTTGTTGTTGAGTTAAAAAAAAAAAAAAAAAAAAAACAGCAGAGCCAACACAACCTTCTAGTGAGTATTTTAGTGTTCGTACGCGAATCATACTTATTTTGTGATTCGTGTACATGTTGAGTTATGGACAGTTGAACTCAACAACATCATACGTGTTGTTAAGTATGAATAATGATGAGTACTTCAAACTTTGAGCAGAGGTTCCATGATATTAAAATAAGTATGAATGCGTAAGAATCAGAAATCATGAGTATGATTCGATTCTACTCATCTGTTTGGATACTCATTGCTGACCTCTGGTCAGTATTACGACCTAGCTTCTCACACCACTTATATTGTTCGTGCTAATTTTATACATGAGTGTGGCGGTACCTACAGCCACAAAAGGAAAAACAATTCTTCTGGTTACAGCCACGATGTCCTCAATGACCAAATGTAGACAAAACTGTGGTACATGTTGCATTCACGTGCTCGAGATTGCTAATCTCTGCGCTCTGCGATGGCTAATTGAAAACGAAAATGCCCGAAATTTGCCTGCATGGAAATGTACACCGTGACCGATCAGATTCTAACGGCAGCCAACGTAATGGTGCTGATGTTACTATCCAAGAAGTACTGGCACTCATTAAAGTTGTCAACAAAGCTTTGCGAATAGCCAAGAAAACCCACAGGGCCATCACAGTGCCAAAACCAATAAGGCAAAGGACAACTAATGAAAAATAAGCCAGGGTGCGGCTGACAAAACGTGAAGTAAGATCTGCTGGAGGTCGATAAGAATCTACGGTAACTAGTAAAGATTAGGTTAGGTTAGAGGTTAGATCGGAGTGGTAGCTCTGTTATCACAAAGCTCACTTGAACACGCATAGCGGCCCGTTGTGATGCCACGGGTGAACGCAGTCCCCCAAAATCAGGGAAAAGGAAGAAGTTGGTCAGCGCAAGGGCTGCACACTAGTAAGGATTGGTATTTAAAGAAGGTTTTCATCTTCAATAAAAAAGGGTTATAGGCACTCTATAGAGTCTATTTGGACTGTACTCTATTGAAGGTAAAAATTATGATATCCCTACGTGTTACACACTTTTTAATGAGTCCTATTATGGCTTGAATTACACTACACAGTTCCGTAACCTAAAGCACATACTTCAACATTTATGGCTTTGCCCACAGGAGAGGAAAAGGTTGTTACTAATGAGATCAGAGATCAAGATTTGGATTCCAGATTTGGATCCAAGAAAATATTTGCAGCCATTTAGAGGCTTTAATTGCTTAAGAAATAGTATATCAATTGATAATCAATTGTTGTGTGTCTCCAAAGACTTTTAAATTTGAAAGGAAACGACACACGGACACAGTGAACAAAGACTCTTTCTACCGACCACTGCACATGGCAACCCTAACATTCTAGAATGTGCTATTTTAGTTTAATTATTGGTAGCTTTGCTGAAAAAGTGTTTATTAATGGATCTAAAATCGAGGAAAGAAATAAGAACAGTGCAGATATATGCTTTACAACAACCTTATGTGTTTGCAATCTTTAAATGGGATACTTTCCCTTTTCGAAACTAACCTGATTTCTTATTGTATTTGGAAATCCGTAGCGAGAGTTTGAAATTCCTATTTCACGACAGAATTTGCCTCATACGGAAATACTTTCAAGGTTATTACAACTTTGTAGATGACCCTCGTGTAATGCTAGTAAATTTATGAAATAAAATATTTTACATTTTACCACAGAAAAAGGCCCCCACCTTGACCCTTCAGAAATTGTAAATGAAAATAAAATTTTTGAAAAACGAAAAGAAACAAAATCCCAGTACCATGCTGTTAATGTACGTACATACATATGTACGTACATTTGTATATGTGTTCAGATAAAAACAAGATACAAAAAAAAATTTTTTTTTTCTTTAAAAACCTTTTGCAAATATTATTACGGACATAAATTGTTTAATAATATTACGTTGACATTTAACAACATCTATACACTTACATACACACACACAAAGTAATGAAAATTTAAATGAAATGCTAAAAATACAGACAAACAGACAGACAGAGAGCAAAATAATGAAAGAAACAAACAAACAAAAACCAGATGGAATCTTCAGATTAAGACAAGCTTAATAAACCAGCCAAACGCGAGTGGCAGGCAGGCAAGCAAGCTGGCAAGCAGGCAAGCTGGCAGACAGGCAGTTACATATGAAACCAGGAATAAAATTAATGATGATGGCGACGAATGACGATAATGATGATGCACTTAAAAGCCAAAAAACGAAAAAAAACGACAACAACAACTTGAAATCAATAACAAGTGCTTGTCAGCTATTCAGCAGAGTGCGAGTAGAGTGTTAAGCTTACACAGTACACAAGCTAATCAAAGTGATCGTATACCACAAGTCATTTAAACCTGCGTGTCGCTAATAAAACATGAACACTGCTAAGCTGGGCCAGTGCCTTCTTCTTCGTCTTCTGCTTCTGCAGCTTCAAGAAAGCCAGCCATTTAACAAACCAAGTCAATAAAGAGTTAAACTGTTCGTCTTCAAGATTGACTAACTAACTGACTTGACTTGACTGACTGACGCTTTTAACTGGTATTTTAAGCTCAGCTCAGCTCACAGCCGTTATTTGTATTTTGTAGCAGATGCAACAAGCTTTTCACTATTTTAACTGTGGCTGCTGTTGCTCTTCGAATTTTATTTTTAGTTGTGAAAGTGAATTTTGTTTCGTATTTTTCTGCTCATTTAGATCATCACAACGAAAATGTGAATCTTGAACAAAAAGAAGAAGAAGAAGAAGAAGCAACAACAGTAACACAGACCCACAATAATTATTTTCTTGTTGCTGCTGCCAGTGATTTATTTGGCAATTAAAACGGAAAATAAGCAACAACAACAACAACAACAATAGAAAACAAAACTAAAAACTTAAACTATAAAAATGAAAACAAAAGCAACTACAACAACAACTACAACCACTCTAAGAACAACAACATTAGCAAACAAGATAACATGTCATGGTGCAAGTAATTTAAACTGGAAAAAAAAGTTAAACCCTTACCTCCCTTCCCTCATTCTCCATATAAAAAAGTACCAGGATTACGACAGATAAAAGCGTCAAGTCAACAATAACAACAACAACAACAAAACAAACAGCAAAAAAATTTCACGCTTTTAGAAAAGGGTGTGACAAAAAGGGTTGTTTTTTGCCAGTCAACAGTTAAGTACGCACTCTTAAAATATGCCTGCTTTTAAAACCATTGTTTTAAGGACATCGAGAGAGAGAGAGAGAGAGAGACAATGGAATTCAATCAACCAACACCTTCACTAGGATATGAAAAAGTTGAAACATTTCAGCACTTTCATGGCTCCCATTTAATGACTTCTGCCGCGGATGCAGATCCGCTGAGGAAGAAGAGACTGTTATCCACTTTCTTTGTCAGTGCCCATCTCTTGCGGGATGCAGATATAGGTCATTTGGCTCCCCATTTCTTGTCAGCTTGAGGGAGCTACCATCTATTGATGTCAAGGATACAGCTTCGTTTATCAAACTTTCTGGCTGGTTTTCCAGTATAGGATAGTCGTGCTTTTGATGTGCAGCCCTTGCGCTGACCAACTTAATCCTCTTTCCTGATTTTGGTGGCACTTGGTCAGTACAGGGACTGCGTTCACCCATGGGTTTTGAAGACACTCTATGTTGCTTCCAGAAAACACACCAGACCAGATCCGTCATCGCCTTATTATTCTTTTAAGGTGTTGGGATGCAATATTTCACCATAACTTATCCAGATACGAATACAACTGAAGACGATTTAGTGGTCTCATATATACATACATATATGTTCCTCTTACTCCTCTAGGGAGTATAGGGCCGCACTTAGTTGTCATAATTATTTCGAATTGTAAAACTTAACAGCTTCCGTACCTCTTTAAACAAAACTTTGCGAAGCTTGATAATCCAACAGAGAAAATAGCATCATAATCGAGCATCATAGGAAGCATAGGCAGTGGCACTAAACTGTTTCTAGAACCCAATAATTATTCATCACTGCCTGTAATACGTTTCATAGAAAACATTGTTCCTATTCAATAACTGATGGCAACCCTATAATTCTAGAACCTGCTACAATAGACCAAATTGCATGTTTACCTAAAAAACTTGATTAAAGTCAGTGGTGCACTAGTATGGCCAGTCATAATATACGAAATACCATTAATTTTGATAGATAACACGGCTATAATAACCCGACGTTGAGTTTTAGTAACTTTACATCAAGATGGTAGAGCGTACTGAGATTTAAAAAAAAATTATTTTTTAAGTCTTCCAAATTCCGTTTCTCCGTAGTCTAGTAGGTTAGGTTAGGTCGAAGTCGTAGCTCTAATATCAAAGAACTCACTTGAGCACACGTAGCGGTCCGTTGTGATGCCACAAGTGAGCGCAAGCCTCTGTACTGACCAAGTTCCACCAAAATCAGGGAAGGGAAGGAAGTAGGTCAGCGCAGGGGCTGCACATAGTCTAGTAGGTAGTGTGTTGGCTTATTAGACGTAAGGCCACGATTTAAACCCCAGGTCAGACATCTTCAAAAAACAAAATATAAAAAAAATATTTCCTCGGCGACTTCCTCTCAGCAGATTTCTAGCAAAAACCCTGAGAGATGAAATAAAATTGCCATGAAAAATTTTCTCAGAAATCTGTCATTCGGAGTCGACTTTATACTGTAGATCCCGCCAATCATGTATAAAAATTAGCACACACAACATAAGCTCTATGAGAAGCTAGATCGTAATCCTGAATAAAGGGCTGTAATGACCAATAATGTACGTATGTTTCCGATTCGACTTTAAACTGTAGAACCCGCCAATCATGTATAAAATTAGCGCACACAACATAATCTCTGTGAGAAGCTAGGTCGTAATCCTGAATGAAGGGATTAATGACCAATAATGTACGTATGTTTCTAATTTCCGTTTCGACAATGTTTCCTTTTGAATCGAAAGTTGCAGATGATCACCAATTCAAGAAAGATTTCTTTTTAAAGCCTGTCAAAATTTGGGCATGCTCTGCGTCGCATAAGAGAAGGAAGTACAATAAAAATGTGATAGAGTGAGCAGGTTCATTACAAGTACAGTAAAATCGCTTCTAGAATTTATCTTTAAAACATGTGAGTGAAGTCACCGTAGTCTAGTAGATAGTGTGTTGGCTTATTAGACGTAAAACCAGGGTTCGACCCCAGGCCAGAAATCAAGACAAAATACAAAAAAAAAGTATTTCTTCGGCGACTTTCTCTCAGCAGATTTCTGGCAAAAACTCTGAGTGTTGGAATAAAACTCCCATGAAAAGTTTCTCAAAAATCTGTCGTTCGGAGTCGACTTTAAACTGTAGGTCCCACCACTCATGTATAAAATTAACACACACAACATAAGTGGTGTGAGAAACTAGGACGTTGTACAATGGGTCAATTCGACCTCGGGGTACTGTGCTTGTCTGAATTGAAAAGTACACGTCCTCTAACCTCACCTAAACTAACGTGTGAGTCCACGACATAATTACCATTCTCTGTATCGGCAAAATTACAGCTCTTACGTGTGATAAAATCGGTATTATAAGGGAACCTACAGGCATCACGTGGGCTAAGTGTTTAACCTAAGTTCTCAGGGTTTTGCTTTGATTTCTAGAGCCTTGGTTTAGTGAATGACATTAAAAAGAAGATTTTATTACCGAACTGCATACAGAATTCAGGCAGTCGAGTAATAACGACTGCTCTGAGTTCGAAAGACAAATTTTATTACAGAACTATCTACAGAATCTAGTCAGTCGCTTTATAATGGCTTCACTGAGTTCGAAAGACAAATTTTATTACCGAACTACACACAGAATCTAGTCGGCCGCGTTATAATTGCTGCACTGAGTTCGGAAGACAATGGAGAAAATGAATGTCGACACGGCATTATCATAAGTCACTTCGTTTATTGATTTGGAATTCATTCCAATGTTTCTTTCAAAAATCGTCTGAAATATTGTGAGATGGTTTTCAATAGAAATCACGGGGCACTGTAGTAAGCAAATGGCTGCTGATTTGGATTTTTCGAAGTCTGGTCTTCTCCCTATTGATTCTGCACATCATTGACTCCAAGTATAATGGCAGTTTAATGGATTTTTGTTTCCTACAATTTATGTGTGAACCCTGTTTGCCCAATTAACCATTTTAGTCATCATCATTGTTAAGGCATGCGGATCTTCTTGTGCAGTTTTTGATGGACAGACTGACTCTCTGCGTTAGATAAAGACAGACGGTCGCGACCGGGACGGATCGGTCCGTCCGTTGCAATTAAAGAAAATGTGCCACAATCATAGGCTTTCCGTCTAGCCTAGTCTAGTCGTTTGCGTTAAGAGAAGTTTATCTTCTTCTTCTGCTGTCTGTCGTTTATAAGCACATCATCTGTCTAATTTGTATGCAAATTTTCAAATTTTCAAATCTTTTTTCGTTTTTTTTTTTTGTAGAGGGAAATAAATGATTGTATAACATTTGCTACGACGACGATGACGACTGCTTTTGTTTTTGTTTATGTTGTTGTTTTAGGCAATTTAATGCAATATTTAAAAACAATTACTTGTATTATTCACTATAATTTTTTTATAAAACAAAAACAAAAGCAAAAAAAAAACATTTTTAATACGAACGATTGACAGTTACCAACAAAAAAAAAGAAAAATTACCCGTTACTATGGTAGTCAGTCAATCAACGGGTCTATAACAACAGTTATGAAAAATAGCGACAACTTCTCTACATCCTGTAGTAAAATTTTAATTCATTTATATTTATAAACAGAGTTTTTTGTTTTTGTTTTTGTTTTCAATTTTTATTTAATATTTATCGATAAACATTCACTTCAAACACTTCACAAAACGAAAGAAAAACTAAAAAAAAATTAAACTTGTGTTGCGTTGCGTTTCAATTGAAATTCCAGTAAGAAAGAAAAAAAATCGAAAAAAATTGATTTTTATCTCGATAACCAATAGACATGCAATCTTGACTATATTTCGACTTCGAAAATAAAAATTAAATTGAATAAAAAAAAAACAATTAAAAAATAAAAACAAAAACAATTCATCTCTTGATACAAACTTGCAATTTTTTTTATATAAAAAAATGGAAAAAAATTCAATAAAAAAGCCATGAATTTTTTAGAAAAAAAAATTGAAGCCAGAGAGAAAAAGAGAGAAGAAAACTGCGTACAAAAAATTATCAACAATATCCTGTAAAATGCAGGATATTTAGTAACATAAGGCGTATAGATTTATTTCCTGTCATGTTTTTCAGTGAATGAAAATGTCTCTAAGAAAACGAAGTTGTTATCTCAACAAACGATATTTTAATATCCAAACAGGTTAACTAGTGACTAGCGGTCGTGTATTCCCTAAGAACCTTTCTTAAGAGGCTCGTCTGTAAACTAAGCCAGTTCCAAACGGGACATGATGGTTAGTTGCCTTGCTTGCTTGGGCCACAACATCCCAACAAGAAGAGCGCAAAACGAAATTGCAAAAATATTGTCTTAAAAAACAAGGTATTTGAGGAACTCTAAATAGCCGAATTACCTTCCTGCAAAGGCCTTTACTGTCACTTGTAACACAAATTATTTCAAATTTATTATCCACAAACACTACGCCCTCTTTCCTCTTTTCTCCTTCCTATAACCTATTTCCCTAGTTCCAGCTAAATGCTTAGCATAGGTAAAGGGGGGGTCATTCAAGTGTGTCATAAATTTAAAAAAAATTGGTCCGAGATCAACCAGATACTGAAGGTGGATAATGCGTTGGAGCTGCATTGTATTAGAAGAACTGAGATGTGTTGAAAGAGTTCATTAAACGAATCAACGAAAGAATGTAAATAGAAAAGGAAATCCGAAAGACTGATCAATAAAAGAGCAGGGAGAAGGCTAGCCACACAGTGAAGTTCGGTTGCAGTTAGGACCACCTCACATCGAAGTAGAGCGGATAGACCCTCAGACGTGATTTTTATATCAGAATAGTGGGTATTCATTTCGAAAGCGGGAGACAGCGAAGACATTTTAATTAAGAGACTTTAATTCCACTCTAAACTATTTGTCCAGAAAGTCCTTATGTCCTCTGATCCATTATAGAGAAAAGGTTGGACATAATGAAAGTGACGCAATGTTTGTTAAGTGGCGAGAATTTCTCTGAAATCTCTTGATTTACTCAGACAGCTAGGCTGCGTTTATGTTCCTAACGAACGTAGCTTCAACGTCTATTCATTTCCATGAATGCCGAGGATTTCTCAGGAACATTTCATATCATTTGAATGTAACTGTTATATGGGCTTCGGAACGTAGGGATATCATTGGAAATTGCAGGTCCAGTGCATACATACATACATACATAATTGGTCCTTTCAACCCTTGTCAGGATTACGGCCTAGTTTCTCGCACCACTTATGTTGTGTGTTAATTTTATACATGAGAGGCGGGACGTAGAGTTTAAAGTCGACTCCGAACGATAAATTTTTTGAGAAACTTTTTCATGGCAGAGCTTTTGGCAGAAATCTGCTGAGAGGAAGTCGCCGAAGAAATATTTTCGTATTTTCGTTTTGATGTCTGACCTGGGGTTTGAACCGTGGCCTTACGTGTAATAAGCCAACACAGTATCTACTAGACCGCGGCGACTGCAGGTCCAGTACGAAGCTTCCTATCTCCGACATTTTACAGGCATATTCCAATTGCCTCAATTAAATTGGAGTCATTTTAAAGGGAGCCTAAATCCTGTTAATACTTGCTATATTGCTAAGCTCTGCTAAGCCCTTATTTATGAATAAAAAGAGTACCAACGCACTTCTCCTTGCTTAATGTCACAAGCTCGTTGATATCAAGGGCGTTGGGCAATATAGCTGGATACTGCTGGACACGTATGGATAAGAATATGACCGACTTACTTCAATCCTTAAACTGTATGGGCAAACCATCTACTAAAAGTATTTCTCACAAGCCACTGTCCTTCTGGTAGGCATGCCGATTGACGTGACATTGTGGCAAGAGTTCTGCAGAAGCTGTGGATTTTAGGACGATGAAGAGGGGCATATATCTGTGCAATGTTATTGTCGTAATAAAATGGAGGTTTTTGTCCTCACACTTTCTGATATCCTTCACCAAGCACTTTAATGTAAGGATGTTGCAACAGCAATTTGGTTTCCTCTGGGAGTGTTTGATACCCAAGTTTAAATATTGTTTGTGGTATCACAATGGGACCAAATGCTGGCCTAAGAGTGACGACATGTCACTGCAAGGAAGATAACCGTAACATAGCCTTACATAACCTAACTTAGAAGTTTGAATGTTTAAAAACCTTAAAAAACCATGATGAAAAATTGAACCTGGGCTATTGAGGTTTGCAGCCAAGCTTGCCAAAATCGCGAAAAGTCTGCCATATTCTGTTTTGCGAGGTTATAAAGGATTTTTTTTTTTTTTTTGATAAACCAACATTATAACAACGACGTTCTTGGAAAATCCTGTCTTTTTTTTTTTTTGGAACATGAACACGAATATTTAACCACACTTGTGGTAACTATTCACAGGGAGGACTGGGGGTACATTATATTTGTGCCTAGATTTTCATGTGAATTACGTGCTTAAAAAAAGTATTTTTTTCATGGCATTTTCTACGAACTGAATTTCTATGAACAGCAACAACTACAACTGAAAAAAAAACAAATTTTCATGGGCTGTTGTCTACTTACTAAACAATCACACACACAGCTGTGGATATGGCGGGTATGCAGGTGAATCTAATTTTCTGACTGTCTCAACTTTTCATCAAATTGTCTGTCTGTCTGTCTGTGTTTTTTTTTAATTTGTTGTTGTTGATTCGTTCGTTTGCTTACCTGTAAATAGACGAAAAACACAATACAATTAATTACAGAAAAACAAATCAAATGAAATGAAATGTAATAGAGAAGTAGAAATAGAAAAGCAAAACGAACAATAAATAAATTAAATTTAACAATAACAAAATAAATACAAATAAATAAATGTAAAAAAAAATTGTGAATAAATTTATTTAAAAAAACAAAATTACAACCGAAAATAAATAGAAATTCATGTCGATGATCATTGAAAAAACGAAATGAAAAACGCACACAGCACAGCACAATACAGCACAATACAGCACAACACAGATTCAATTTGAAGCAACACAATTGAGAGAGAAAAAATGATATGAAATTAATACGTTTGTATTGTATTGTTATAAATAAAATAATTATTTATTAAACATTTTTAAATAAACAATAATTAAAACAACAACAAAAAATAAAATAAAACACAGTCAGCACAAGAGGGAGAGAGAGAGATACGATGAATTTTTTGTTTTTTTTTCTTCTTCTAATTTTAATGTAAAATTTCTATGTTCAGATAAAGCAGATGAATAAACGTACAAACAGACAGACAAACAGACAGACAGACAGTTAGTCAAGTTAGTTAAATATTGTGTTAAATAGTGTTAATGATTTTATAAATGAATGAATATTGTGAATTGAAATTTGTTGTTAAAATTATGATGAATTGTTGAAGAGCAGCTGTTGGCTGCTGTTATTAAGTGGCTGCTGCTGCTGCTTTGCTTTAATAAGATGCCATTAAGATAATGACTCCCCATTCTATGTGCAGTCAGTCAGGAGATTTATGAAAATTAATTTTATAAAAACGCATTAATTGTGTATGTATGTATGTGACTTTGTTAAATTTAAAAAAAACGATATTTAAACTATAAAATTAAACAAATGAGGGAGGCATTGTTCCAAATAAAGGTGGAAAGTACTTGACTACCAAATCAGTTGGAAAAGCAAAGAATGATTCTTACTTTGTTAAGCAGACAAGAAGCTCATACATACATACATAATTGGTCATTACAACTCTTCAGTCAGGATTACGACCTAGTTTCTCACACCACTGATGTTGTGTGTGTTAATTTTTTATACATGAGTGGCGGGACCTACAGTTTAAAGTCGACTCCGAAAGACAGATTTTTTTGAGAAACTTTTCATGGCAAATTTTATTTACTCTCAGAGTTTTCGCCAGAAATCTGCTGAGAGGAAGTCGCCGAAGGAATACTTTTTTTTGTATTTTATTTTGATGTCTGGCCTGGGGCCCGAACTCTGGCTTTTCGTCTAATAAGCCAACACCTACTAGACCACGGCCACTTTTTATATATGCATTCGCTTAGGATAAATAGGAAGACAAACTTATTCGTACAGAGAGACCAGAAAACCTAACTCTTTATGGATAAACGGAGGATTCGATTTGAGTTAAATCTGTCAGGAATTAGAATTCTTGTCTTCAGAAACTCATGATATCCAAAATTTTGTTTGCAACAAATTTTACCTGGAACAATGACTTCCAAAAAGAAGGCGGCTAAGTAACCCAAACTGCCATGGACAATTAATTAAAGTTTCGGAACACAATGATCTCTTTGGAAATGAAACAGTTGATAAACGCCTTCGATGGTCGTCAAAAAGGAACCGTAAACATGTTATATACCAGAGAATAAATATGAATGAGTAGGCTTATTAATGAGTAGGCTTATGAATCAAACATATATCGAATGGTATGAATTTGATGGCAACGTTGTACGCATACTCATTGCAACCTGTGTACTTATAAATCAACGTTGTAGTGAGTACAAATGAATCAGAGTACATAGTAAAATTTCATTATTGTTGACTCACTTACATTCAAAATTTCATGAGTGTTTATGAGTAGCGAAAAAACGATTTATTACTGAACTCTGTCATATATGTATGTACATACATAGCTTGTCACTACAACCCCGTAGAGCTTTAATTTTTATACATGAGTGGCTAGACCTACAGTTTAAAGTCGATACCAAAGGACAGATTTTTTGAGAAACTTTTTCATGGCAATTTTATTTACTCTCCGAGTTTTTGCCAGAAATCTGCTGAGAGGAAGTTGCCTGAGAAATATTTTTTGTTTATTTCGTTTTGTTGGAAATGAAAAAAGTCGCCGCATTTGCATATTTCGTGTGGTTGGAGATGTCTGCCCTGGAGGGGTGTGCACAGTGGCTTCATATCTAATAAGCTAACATACTATCTACTACACCATTACAGTCAATGTAAAGCGCCATGGCCGTATGACAAACGAATTTTTGGGACCCACAATTAGATTGAATGATAAGACACCTCGATTTTATTTAATTCCAGAAAGAAACATTTCAAGTTTGCGGAGACGTCATCTGACAACCAAGGGCAGGCGATTTAACGCCGTGAGACTTTTGTAATGATTTGCTACGTCAAAGATCACTTGTGCGAGACTAATCCCCATACTATATAGAATTTATCTCTGAGTTACCGCCCGAAAAACTTGTCGAGAAGTACTTCAGATGTCTTTTAAATGTCATGGGACTTCGCAGTCCAAGTCCAAGAATTATTATGATGCCGCAGCTGCTAATAGTGAGCATTGAAAAGAAGACGTATGCTGCTAGAAAATCGTGGCTAGGGTATCGCATAAAATTGAGAGACAAGAGCAACGTGATTACACCATTTCCACAAAGGGAAGTGGGACATACAAACTCTAACTGTGACTCGCGGCTGGAGGTATGTAAATGAAGCAGTTGTTAAGCGGTGCCGATTAGCAATGCACGGACGGACGAAATGTGCCCAGAATGTCTAAGTAACAGGCGCAGTATGTTTCTTTAATAGAAGTTTCGTTGATATTACAGCTCTATGCGTGTTTTATTTGTCTTCTATTGGGTTGACTAAAACTATAATCTGATGCCGCGCATTAGTATCATATCGTATTTATTGTTGTTGCATTTAATCCCTATTTATCCTTAATATAGGCTCAACCCAGTTTTATTTTAAAATGCTTTTTTATTGCGAAATATTTGGGTTGAGCACCTTCGTTTAGCTACGCATTTGATGACACAATTGAAAGAAACCAAGCGAATCGTAATCAAGAATTGAACCCCAAAAAAAAAAAAAAAATAATCACTTCAGTGAGTGCCTTGTGTGTGTGCTGAAAAAGTAAAATAAACGAAAATTTTGTGCAAAAAAAAAATAGTATTTGAAATGTGCTACAAAAAATAGCAAAAAAATTGTAAAAATAGCAAAACAGAAAAAAACTCGAAATAGAATAGAAAAATAGAATATTTTTAGTTTTTTGTTTTTATCGTAAAACTAATAAAAATTGTTAGTGCGTGTAGTAAAGTTCAACAGAACCTTGAACTGATTTTGAATTGAATTTTCAATTTTTTTTTTTTCGTTTTTTTTTTTCAGTTTCAATAATATTTGCGAACCGATTTTTCGAAAAGTGTGTTGGCAGATGTTTTTTCTGTGTCGTCGTTTCTATCGTTTCGTTGTCATTTTTCTATTTTTTACAATTTTATTGTAAAAAATATCACATTTTAGAATTTACAAGTCATTCTCATTCTACACTGCAAAATTGCAAGTATTTTTCGCATTTGATTTCGTTTCTTTTTTTTGGTGTATTTTGTTTAATAAAATATTTGTCTGTCTAGACAAATAATATTGTGGTGGTAATTCAATGACACGTTAAAAACAATGGTACTAAAAAAGGAAATTTAAGTACTTTTCTGATTTCTTTGCAATAAGATTCCCTAAGAAATTTTAAAAGTGAAAAAGGTTATAAAAATAGGGTTTTTTTGTGAATATTTGTTGGCCAGAACGAGCGTATCTTGCGTTTTCCTAAAGTACTCAGAGTGTATTTTCCCCCTTAAAAGATCGCCCTCAATCACCCAAAGAGTACTACTATAGCACACGTTAGATGGTACAAACACATACGCGGTTTCACAGCATGGGGAGTCGTCGTAGTCTAGTAGGCCACGTTTAAAACCTTAAGTCAGACATCTCCAACTACTCGAAATATGCAAATGCGGCAACTTTTTCTCAGCAGATTTCTGGCAAATACTCCGAGTGTTGAAATAAAAATTGCCAGGAAAAGTTTCTCAAAAATCTGTCTTTCGGAGTTGACTTTAAACTGTAGGTCCCCGTCACTCATGTATAAAATTAACACCCACAACTTAGACAGGCAAATAATGCGAAAGTCTAATGTCAGGTCTTACTCTGTTCAGTATTTTAGTGTCTCGGTACAGCTCTCAAGCGCATTACCTACGAACTGTCTGAACTCCAGAAGTACTTCGTTGAAATTTTGAAGGTAAATCCAGGCCAGTCGTAGATGGTGTGTTAGCTTATTAGTAAGGCCAAAGTTCAAACCCCAGGTCAGACATTAAAATGAAATATGAAAAAATATTTCTGAGGCGACTTCCTCTCAGCAGATTTCCGAAAAAGTTTCTCAAAAATTTATCGTTCTGAATCGACTTAAATCGCGCCACTCATGTATAAAATTAACACCCACAACTTAAGTGGTGTGAGAAGCTAGGTTATAATTCTGACTGAAGGGTTGTAATGACCGAATATGTATGATCTCAGCAGGTGTCCAATACAATGAGCCACGTGGGATGTTGTGCTAGAACTTGAGCTCTCAACGTAGCAACGTAGATCAATAGCTCTCAGTATGATACTGCTCTGTAATGAACACCGTGATAAGCTTGTGGGATCCTGCAACTTTGCTGTCAGTATAGTTAGGAATTGTAGCACTAGTTAGAAGCACTAAAAAAACTATAAGCGACCAGGGAATAATTTCGAAGTAAGTAATCAAGAGTTTGCAGGTTAGAATCACGTTTAAGGAATATCTAGCGTATATCAATGGGGAAATGTACAGCAACCAGGGCATTTCAAAGCAAAAGAGAACCCTATTGCCATTAGTCGAGACTAGGAGTACAAATTCACCGTATTATAGTAGGTAGTCGGTTGACTTATTAGACGAGATTCAGAGGTTCACACTCCAGTCAGCAGTGTTCTGGCAAAAAGTTAGAGAATAAATTAAATTGCCATGAAAAGTTTCCATAAAAATCTGTCGTTCGAAGTCTTCAGATTCCGCCACTCATGGCTAAAATTAATACACACGGATATAGGTTGTAGGAGAAGCTAGGTTGCATACCTGACTAATGGGTTGTAATGCCTAATAAAGTAAGTTAGTTTAAGTACAAAAAGCTATTAAATAGGATGACAAATGCAGCCTACAGAAGATAGACTCTCAAGATCGTTTCGGTCTTGCATAATTCTTCTACAGACGTAGCCTTTGTAATTACGTTCATACTGACACTGCAGTTTATAGTGGACATGAAAAAGAAGAAAATTAGGAAACCGGGGCTAGTTTAACGCAGATAATGAGGGACAATGCTATCGATATATGACAATATGAATCGATCATTTTCACAAAGGGTAGGGGAACTACAAACTCAAAGGGAGAATAAGAACTTGGCAAAAAGAAAGCATGGCTAGCTAACCTTCCACTTAACACGGTCATGGTCATGGTCGATATACAGAAAATCTTTTTTAAATGTGGACAGCACATGGCCAAGAGTATTTAGAATGTCTCTACAGAAGGCGGGGCACGACCATCGAACTCTACGATGAGTTCCCGAATCTGGGCATACCTTTGAGGATCTGCATGCTCATAATTGATAATGCAATCGTCGATTCCGTGAACGACAGGTGGGCGGCCTCGGACACGGGTAGAACGGCTCGTAAAATCTGGCCAAGGCTGGATGAGGGGCGCACAATGAGTCTACTTAAACTCCAAAGAGGCGCGCTCAGTGTAGTTGTCGGTGTCATTACGGGGCATTGCATTATGGGTACCCATGCGAGGCGCATTGGTCTTGTTAACGACTTTTGCAGAAGCTGCAGAGATGAGGAAGAAGAGGAGACTGTCTCTCATCTGCTGGGCTCTTTGCCAAAGGAAAATGAAGTACTTGGGTACTTACTGCATGGATGATCTGGAGGAACTGTCAAGGATTGACATTGGCAGCCTGAATCGCTTCATCAGGAGCTCCGAGTGGCTAGGGGATAACGAATGACTGTGGTAGCACAATGGGCCCAATGCGGCCTGAGTCCATCCAAACATTTTTCTTGGATGGGCAGCCACCTCTACCTACCTACCTCTACAGAAGGCAGTGCATCTTTTTTTATAAGTAAACAGTATACAAAAATCCGTGAAGCTGCTTGGTAAAGTTAAATGAAGCCCTTCTTTACAAGATTGGCCCAAAATACCATGGCAAAGTACTAACATGTGGAATACGTTGTAACATTTTCATCAAATTCAATGTAAATATTCATACAAAAGGCAGCTGCAACTGCCATGGCAGTGTTGTCAAATAAAAAAAAATTTAAATTTTAATGACAATCGCTGCGTGTGCCTGCCAGCCAGCTCTGGCATTTATTTTATAATTACTATGTGCTTTGGCTTGTTAGTGTGTTCAAAAATAAGCCACAATTTAAATAAATTCGGTGATAAAGTTTTGAAAAAAAAGAATAATTAAAGCAGCAGCACCTCCAAAAAAAAAGGCTTCAACTATAAAGACTTGTTTTAAAACTTCAGATTTTTTTCAACGTAAAATTCAATTTAAAAAACGAAACAAAAAAGATACGCTGACGTTCTATAAAAAATGTTAATTTTATCGATAAGTGTACACTTGTTGTGGTGTTGTGGACTCAACTAGACTCCACCATATTTTTTTCACACCAAAAAAAAAAACAAAAAAATGCTAAGCGGGGCCATAAAAATTTAAATTGAATGCAAAATACCTGCTGCTGCTGCTGCCACAAAACATTAGAATATTAGAAAATGATTTGAAAATAAAAACAAAAACAAAAACAAGAAAAAGACGTTGAATTTACGTAAAAGAAAAGTCAAAGAACAAGAATTAAATTTCAAAATAAAAAAACGTGTCTTTAAATAAAAATTTAAAACAAAAAAAGTTTAAATAATTTCAATAAAATTCAATTAAGAACTGGAATTTATTATAAAAAAAACAAAAAATAAACAGAAACCCACAAAAATAACCAATCTGAACTAAAGACGGGGTGAAGGCAGGCTTCTTTAATTTAAGATTTTTTATTGTATCGTCTTGAAATGCCTTCTTAGTCACCGATTAAGTATTTCGACAGTTAAATTTAATGTTTAAAATGACAACAAGTTTCATTAAAAATACGATTGTTTTTTCTTTTTTTTTCTCAATCGATTTGAAATTTTATTTGAATTTCATTAAAACCATCATCAGAGTGCCAGCGATGAACAGAATTTAAGGCACCCTACGCTTTGAATTACGTTTTCCACAGTTCAGCGGGGTTTGTCAAGCTAAACTCATTGCGGAGCATAACCTTTCCATCTCGTGAAATTAAAGCGGAATTCTTACGACTTTCAACACAAACTAGTGTTCAGGATTGAATGATATTTCATCAGCATTCGATCTGTAGCAGCTAACAATACCCCGAGCAGTGCTATACCATGTCAGTATTTTCCCTTTAATGCTGGAAGATCTCTGAAGTTAGCAATAGATTTTGAACTTATCCAAGACAAAAACCAGACTAGATTTAGTCAAAAATATTTAGTTAAGTTACGCATGGTAGCCATCCCTCCCCCTGTAGTATAATATTGCCTACGATTGACTAAAGATTTCCTTAAAAAACGTTCATCATTCACATATAAGAACAGATATCGAGTTGATGTTCGTAAGGTAGGTACTGTTCGAGTAGGTAGGTAGGTATGTTCGAGTGATAGCTTTGATTATCAAAAGCTCACTTTAGGATGCATAGCGGCCCGTTGTGACGCCACAGCAAAGCTCAGTCTCTGTGCTGATCGAATTCCACTAAACTCAAGGAAAAAGTATATCAGCGCAGGGGTAGGGGACTACCCGAAGCTGGAAACCAGTCTGAACTTTTAAAGAACGAAGCTATATCCAATAGCCTGCAATAATTGCGATGTAGACGACTAATAGACTTATAACCACTGTTAAGCAGCTAACAGTGCCCTGTTAAAGGCAAAAAGTGATGCTGCTAAAAGTGTGGGTTTGTGTCTTTGGTTTTGAAATTCGAATGAAAAGCCAAATAACCAAATTTTCTGTACCTTATAGACCTACAACCTCGGCAAAAGTCGTTTGATGGGAGCTACAGTCTTTCCGCGAGTCTGCTTATAAGGCAATGACATGTAATTATGGTCACTGTGGTCAAGTTTGAATAGTTGTTTGGTACGCCTTCTATCCTTCGTAGGCCAAGCAGTGAGCCTAGCAGTGAAGCAAGATTCCTTGTTGACCTAGAATAGGGTCAATTGTAAATTAGAAGATCATCAGGGAAGAGCTCACAACAGTATGAACCAAAACTTCTGCGTAATAAAACACTCTAGTGGTCAGGCAACCAATGCGAAAATCCAATGTCAAGATCCAGCCTACTCCGTCCAGTATTTAAGTGTCCTCGGTATATGTAGCTCTCAAGCTTATTACATAAGGACTGTCTGAAGTCCAGATGCACTTCGTTGAAATTTCGAAGGTAAATCCAGTGTCCATTGTCTAGTAGGTAGTGTGTTGGCTTATTAGACGTAAGGCCAGGTCAGACAACTCCAACAAAACGAAATTTGAAAAAATATTTCCTCAACAGATTTCTGGCAAAAACTCTGAGTGTTGAAATAAAAGTGGCATGAAAACTTTCTCAAAAATCTGTCATTCGGCATCGACTTTAAACTGTAGGTCCCGCCACTCATGTATAAAAAATTAACACACACAACATAAGCGGTGTGAGAAGCTAGGTCGTAATCCTGACTGAAGGGTTGCAATGACCCTGTACATATGTATGTAGTCACACAGTAATTATACGTAAAAATCATTTTTTTTAAGAGTAATGAACTTCTAATCTAAAATTTCTTTACATTAGCGTCTGTAACGACACATTTACTTAAATAAAGAAAAAAAGATTCCCAAAATCTATGAATTTGTGACTGCAGTTTGCTTAAAACCAATATGGGACCACAGAAAATTATACGTACGACGTATATTTCGTATAAAATTTCTCCAAGTGGTAGCCCGGTATATAAAAGGTATTGTGGATAAAAATCCTAGGACTACAGCCGTAGGAATACGAAATACCTCGGAAAGTGATCACACTGTTATTGTGCATTCCGAAACAGTTCGAAGTGTTTTGAGAAAGAACGGTTTCCGCAGCCGAGTGTCGAGAAAAAAGCTACGATTAGAATTCGCCCAATAATATATGGACAGGTCAACTGATTTTTGGGCGACTGTAATATTTAGTGATGAGAACAAATATAATTTGTTCGACTGTGACGGAAAACAAAAAATTTGGCGCAAAAATCAGTTGACTTGTCCATATATTATCATTTAAAAAAAATGATTTTTGGGGCGGTACGTATAATTATCTGTGTGACTGTATGTAATCTTCTGCCGAGAAAATTTTAAGAGATCATGTAGTCGACGGAAATGTAGGTTATTATGGCTTCTCAAGAGCGAGCTACTGCCAGCAGTTACCTACATTTGCTTTAATGTCAGCAACCCAGCCGCTTTCCACTCAATAAAAGGTCTAAGGAAAGTTACAATTAAGTTACAGTGGAACATACTACACTGCAAATCAAGGCAGCTTACTATTGTCTTCACGATTTTCTTCAACACCCTGTAAATATTATTGGTTTTTGGCCTTTACTGTGTTCAGTGTTGTCTCTTAACTTGTCTTTTTAGATACTCGTTGTTTATTGCTTGCATTGTTGTTGTCTTTTTGTGTTGTTTATGGCTTTTAAACGTTTTAAGAATTTATTTTTATTTTCGGTTTTTTTTTTAAATTAAATTTGTGTGGATTTTTAATGGTTTTTAAAGATTGATCGTAAAAAACTTTAATGATTCCAGCACTCTTAAGACAATACAATCGATAATTAATCGATTAATTATTGATTCAAATTGTTTCCAAAGGTTTTATGGCTTAATTTTTGATTGAAAGATTTTCGAAAGAGAAAGTTCTCAGCCTTCTTGCAATACATGACTATTTACCTCTTCCCTTACTCTCTCTCTCCCTCTCTCTCTCACTCTCTCTCTCTATTGTTTCTTTTGTTTAGCTAAGATCTGTTTTAATGGTTTTTTAATTTCAATTTCAATTGTTTTATTGTGTTGTATGAATTTCGTTTGCATACACAATTCACCATATCCCATCCAGTTGCCTGCCTGCCTGGCTTTTATTAGTTGTTGTTATTGGTGGTGAGAAGACGAGTGAAAGAGGTGAGGAGTGCGGAATAAAAGATTCCGTTCATTTAAAATGCAATACAATCGCTTGCGTAATTTGCAAATAAAAATTATTCAATTGCTTCGTATCGTTTCGTTTTGTTTAATTAAATTAATGCGAGAGAGAGAATTATACAAAGAAAAGAAATAAAAACAAAAACAAAAACAAACTAAAATAAAAATTCAATAAAATTTTGTGTTTAACACACATCAGCTGCTATTGTTTACCAAAGAAACAAAGAAAATCCAGACTCCCAAGTCAGACTGGTGGCATATAGGAAGGAAATCAAAGCATTCAAAGCTTTATTTATCGCCCTTTAATGAAATTATAATTAGAAGCCAGGGATTCTCGTTGCATTTTTTCTTTAATTTCTGCTCATTAAAGAAAATAAATATAAACATCATGGGATAAATTAACTGCAGGTAGACTGCCAGCCTGATCCAAGTTGAATACGAACAATAAATTCGTTAAACTATACCAGAAAACTACTGAGAAGAGATCGTAGAAAGAATTTTCTTTTGTTTTTCAAGATATTAGGTCTGAGGCTTGAACTTTGAGTTCTCGTTTAGTAATCAATCCAATACAATAAACACTCTAGGGCGACCACAAAGGTAATCTGATGGTGTTGAATAAATTATAGAGACCGACACGCATTGCCTTAACCGATGCAGTGAAAACCAGTACTAAGGGAATGTTTAGGATAATGGGAGGTACGCCAAATACTAGTCTCATGAGAGGGCATATTGACCTGACAGTTAGAGTATGGATGGGGGTTAAAGGCAGATAATGAAACACGAGGGGGAATATTCGGCAACACAGTGAAACATACGGAACGCCTGGAAATGGTTAGGATATGGGAAGGAAGAGGGTCAAATACTAGATTCATGAGGGGGCATAATAACCTGACAGTTCGCTTGCGGATGGTTCAAAGGCAGACAGTGAAACACAGTGAAATATATGGAACGAATGGAAAAACTTAAGGGTATTTTTGCAAGCTGCAGTTTAGGCCATTGAAGCATGGTTCATAGTCCAACTTACACAAAAAGTACAGACAACGAGATGTAGTAGCACTTCCTAACAGTCAGGCTGCCATCAGAACACGTAAATGCTGCTATGAAATCATTTCGCAATCAGTGTAAAACTATCTAGGCATGCTGGAACACATAGACCAGGGGAAAAGTGTCCCCCTATTTGCAGTATTCCAGTTTAAATGGAAATTAATTAATTTGCCAAGGAACAGGCAAAAGATGGCACCAGGATGAAGCCAAAGAAACCTATCTGTGAAAAGGAAAGAACAATTTGGCAACAGCTAAGCTACAGTGAGAGAAAAGTTAAGAAAGTTTAAGTTTTTCCTAAAGAAGGAGATTTAAGGCTAGCAGTAGTAACCTAAGTTTTGTAACAGACCTCTGCCACCTCTATGGCCTCATTAATAGATGGATCATGGAGAAAGAGCAGAGGCGTTGGGGGAATGGATCGGGTTGTTTTGTTTCTAGGTGTCTATGGCCTGCTGTAGACAGTGAGAGAACAGGTTGGTTGCTGGGCTTGGATAAGGCCAGCTTAAGGTTTTTTGTCGGTTTTATTTCGGGGCACTGCGAGATTAGGTCGCTGACGGCTGTTTCAGATCCCAGGCGGACTATTGCAGGATGTGTTGCGATGAGGAGGAGTTGGAGACTATCGAACACTTCCTCTGTAACTGCCCAGCCCTTGGTAGATTGAGATTGAGGACCCTTGGCAGGGCCTTCTTTGGGAGCTTGAATTCAGTGTCGAGAGCCGACATCAAGGCTCTCCACAGATTCATTAGTGGCTTAGGCTGGTTGAGAGGTGCTAGGACTTTATCGGTGTAGTCGCGCTCTCTCACTGTACTTGTCCTGATTGACCGGTACACGTCCTCTAACCTAACCTAACCTAACCTTTGTAACAGACCTCCTGACTGGACACTGTTTGGGAACCGACAAATGCTTCAACGTTAGGGAATTAAACAAGTCTTTGGCTTAGCCCCACAAAAAACGAAAAAAAACTTAACGGCGTAAAATGGCGTGATTTTGGTGACCAGTTGACGTTGCCTGAACTTAGAATTACTTTTACTGGAGACTTTTCATGCAATAAAGCGGAAACCAAATACAGTCCAATTCAAAATCTTCAATCTTCAGGCCAAAAGAATGGAAAAACATATGTTGACAGGACTCTGAATTGGGGGTGACCTTTTTCCCATGACCATTTTCGAAAAAATACGACAAAATGACACATTCAGACTATAATTTTGGCTGAAAAGGCTTTTCACAAACACTTCTGGGTTCTCCAAATACCATATGTTATGATTTTGCTTGTTGCCATTAACATCGAGAGTGAATTGAGCTCCAGTGCTAAAGAAAATTTTGTTCTTTGTTTTCTGAACACCTCAACTGACACTCTTTATATCCATGGAGCTGTAAATGGTGAACTGGATTTAATTGTTGCATGAAATGCTATCGCTAACACGGACTATCCTCTCCACATTGTTAACAGAAGTGATGTTTTCGGCAATGCTTACATTCCTATGTTGCCTAGGCCTATAATGCAGCTGTAATGATTTCAGTCTCTTCAAATTTCTTAATAATCTCATCGAATTCATTACACAGTAAGCGATTGCACAACTACCATCTCTATTAAGGCTGTATTAAGATGGTAGAAATCAAAAAAAAAAGAACAAAAACAAAACCTTACTTAAGGCTGCCTTGCTCTGCCTGTCTGTTAACGCAGTGTTAACGAGAGTAAATAAATATTTTGCATTGAACTATACATGCGTACATATATGAATGTTTACATATATAAAAGAATTGTAATGACCTTCACCGTTACACGAAAGCCACAGCCATACTTAATTATTTACAATACATACGTATGTACGTATGTATGTATGTAAGTAAAGGTATTCGCCTATTTACATACAAAACAAATGTAGTAAATTGGTGTTCGAGAGGAAAAGAGTAAAAGAGAGCATTGAATTGAACTCTTTGGTCGTGTTATGTTTTGTAAATTTTAACTGCCTAAAGCGTTATGTATTGTTTACATATGTAAATATTTATACTCTTCCACGCATACACTGGTACAAACACTGTTTCAAGTAAAACAAGTGCATTTACTGCCTCCCTCTCTTAGTTACTACGTAAAAGAACAGAAACAACAACAGTAATAATATAAACAAAGGTAATAAAAATTACAATTACAGTAGCAGTAGCTGCAGTAGCAGCAGCAGCATTAGTAACAGTAACAGTAACAATACAGCAGTGATGGTGAAGGTCAGTTTTAGTAAGTCATTCAGTTAGTAAGACAAATCCATTATACATGTGGAATATACATGAGTGTATAGTATACAAACAAACCATAATAATAATAATAAAAAAACAACAACAACAAATCAAATGGCCACAATATAAAATTCCATTAAATTTTCAATGCAAAATTTATTTTTTGCAATTCGATTGCATTTGTTTATTATTTTTATTTTTTTTTTATTGGAAACAAAACCAACAACAACATCGCCAATAATAATAAGAATAAAGTTCTCGTTGTAAAATTTAGGTCCGCTTCAGCGAAGTTCAAAAACAAATCCACACACACACACGCGCACACACATGCATTTGCAAATGCAGCCAGCCAGCCAGCCAGCTTATTATTACTCTTACTATAGGCGAGAACAGTAGTAACCCCAGTAGTAGTAGTAGTAGCAATGCAAGTGCATGTTTGATTCTTGGTATTTGTTTAGGGTGTGCCGTAAAATATTTTCTAAATTATACTGGAAGTTTGTATTTCATTTTTAAAGGTTAAATGGAAATTAAATTGTAAAATTAAATTAAAATTTGTTTTTTTTCTTTATTTCTCAAATATAAACACAACTGTATTAAATAAATATATATTTTAAATGTCTTAAACAATTTAATAATACAGTATTTACTGTGTATAATTAAATAAAAAATTATAATTTAAATTAAAACGTTTAAGTTTTAATTTTATAAGAAGCTCGGCTGTTGATTGGAGTTGAATGGCACTTGTTTGTCCTTTCATAAGCAAAGAAATTTCAAGGCCGTTGTTTGATCAAACTATTTAAATTGATTGATCTGTTAGCGAGGAAGATATGTTTGATTTGATGGAGAATTGATCTGCAAATTCTGAAATCTTGTCTACAAATTTACAAACTTTCAATTCAATTTCTTTAAATTTCTGCACAATTACCAAATCAACACAAATTCTTAATTTTCGAGACCCATATTAGCGTTTGAAGCGCATTTTTTATACGAAAGTTATGCCACTAAACAAAATTGTCTCAAATGGTATCCTGAGAATCCAGAAGTGACTGTGGAGAAGCTATTTCACCTGAAATTATAGCCTGGATGTGTCATTGGGCCTTATTTTTTCGATAACCTAACCTTTGGCTGAATGTTAATCCATTTTTTGTTTACTGACAAAAACCGAGTGAGAAAAAAAACTTTATCGAACTGAAGAAAATTTTGATCAAAAAATTATCTATGAAATCTTATTACTTTTGCATCATATCTTATAGTGTCTTGAATAGACAGTTGGCTGGCTTTAATAGTCCATTTAAGCAATTTTTTTCTCACTCGGTTGCTGTCAACAGGCAAACTTAATATCTGTGGATTTCGAGGAATCTAAAATTAGAGCTGCTGTGCAATAAATCGGAAGGATTATGAAGAAGTTTGAAGTTTTGAACTGAAAGCGTTTTGGTCGCTTTTGATTCGGAACAACAAACAAAAATCGCCAACAAATAAATATTCTAGCCTATGGAGCTCGAGGAATACAAAATTTGCAGCTAATAAGCAATGAATTAATAGGATTATGAAGAAATTTGATGAAACTGAAGGCGTTACTAATGGGTCGGGCCTATGGCTTTGTTGCAACATTCGCAGTGCCAAAAAATATCACTTCTGTTAGAGAAAGTGTGGTAGATAATGCGAATATATCGTTTCCACGGCGTTCCTAGTAATTGAGCCCCTATATAACAACAAATTATGCAATATTTAGCATCTGAATTTACTCCTCCATTCATATAAAATCCCACTAAGGCAACAATTAACCCATTAGTGCCCAGTGGCAACTTAAGTTGCCAGCAAAGGTTGCCTTAGTTTTTATGCTCTGAGCGGAAATTGAGTGTAAAAAAAAACAAAACGGTTATCGTTAGATAAAAATAATAATTTGGGCATTAATGGGTTAATGCCAGCTGATCAAACAAAACGCTGTAGATATCCTCCGTCTGATTTTTCAAACAAACTTTTCTTTAGCGTTTGAAGGTCATTTTTTATACGAAATTTACGCCATCAAACAAAATTGTCTCAAATGGAATTCTGAGGCCCCAGAAATGACTGTGGAAAGGCTATTTCACTCGAAATTATGGACTGGATGTGTCATTAAGCCGTATTCTTTCGAAAACCTAACCTTTGGCTGAATGTTAATCCACTTTTTTTGGTTGGACTTCAATTGAAGATTATGAACTGGACGGTATGTGGCTTCAATAAGGTGGCACCTTGTACGAATTTTGGCTGTATTGCATGAGAAGTGTCCAGAAACAGTAATTCCACGCTTTGTCGACATCAGTTTACTTTATTTGAGGTGTTGCATCAAATATCATGTCTACACGTATTACCTTATGTTGTAGCATTTGAAAATCAAAATTCGCCTTATTAACCCCCCATAATTTGCGAAAAAAATGTTGGAAATCATTTTAAAAGTATCAACTGGTGGTACCAATTTCGAGGCGATCATTTAACTGACATCGTAAAGGGTCCCGCCAAATAACTTTTTTTTTTATTTTGAAAATGCTTTAAAAAAAAACTACCGAATATTTTCTCAAATTTCTTTCTTTATTTGAAAGTACAATCGTTCCGGTTAATAATGGAAAATAATTTCATTCAAATGGCTGCCTCGGCTGACCATGCAGTAGCCTGCACGATCGGTCCAATTTTTAAGCACATTATCGATTGTGTGCAGCTGTATTTCACCAATGGCTTCACGAATATTGTCCTTTAAGGCGTCAATTGTCTCCGGCTTGTCGGCGTAACACTTATCTTTGACGGCACCCCACAAATAATAGTTCAACGGTGTCAAAAAAAAAAAAAAAAATTGCCCAATTATGCCTCTGGACCAAAATCCGCACCAAACAGTGACTCGTTTTGGGTACGTCGGCTTTGCAATGAATGCCTGCGGGTTTTCTGTGCCCCAAATGCGACAATTTTGCTTGTTTACATACCCGCCAAGATCAAAATGAGCTTCATCTGAAAAGATGATTTTTCTTTTTGCCAAAATCGGCATCTTCTGGTGTAGGCTACTGCATGGCCAGCCGAGGCAGCCATTTGAATGAAATTATTTTCCATTATTAACCGGAAGGATTGTACTTTCAAATAAAAAAAGAAATTTGAGAAAATATTCAGTAGTTTTTGTTTTTTAAAGCATTTTCAAAAGAAAAAAAGTTACTTGGCGGACCTAGCAACCAACATAGCGTCGAGTAAGTAAGTATAGAATGGAAGAAAAAATGGAAAGAAAAGAATGAAAGGTTTTTCAGTATCAATCAAGATTTAAAAAAAATCGCTAAAATTACCGCATAAAAAATTGTAAGTTGTCATCACTATTGAAAAAATGTATCAGAGAGAGAGAGAGAGAGAGAGCAACAAATGACTTTGAGAGAGAATGTGGCTGAATACAACCTTAACCGCACAACGAATAAATTGTTGGTTGTTTGATTATATAAAACGCCAACAGAGTAACTACAATAGACAATACAATAAAAACAACAACAACAACAATATAAAAAAAATTATCGATAAATTCTAGGGTCAAGTTCTTCTCTCTTTCTATTTCATTTTGTTTTAAAGTCGTTTCTGTTGTTTTTATTTATTTTTAGCCATTTGAACGTTTTGTAACAGGATATTGAATTTTTGCAAACGTTTTTGTTTTTGTTTTTCATTTCTATGTGGCATTAACTTGGCTTTTATTATTATTATTGTTCTATTGCTGTTGTTGTTGTTGTTGTTCTTATAACTACCATTTGGCGGCTAAATTGTAGGCATTAAATGGGTATGTTTTTCATGAGGCAAGTGCTAATGTGATAGCCAGGTGGCTGGCTATGTTCAGAAAGGGGTTTCCATTGATGCAGAAAAGGGTATCAAAGAATATGTAAGTGGTGCAGCACCACCTAACTACAACACGGATTAATTATTATGAAATTTACAACCACAACAGGGGAGGGGTATTGGAAATATTTATTTTTGAATGGCTCACTACATAGGCAACCCCACTATACAGAAATTTTTCACGAAGGTCCAGGACGAATTGTAACCTAAGTTTTCTTATTACTTAAGTCCTTTTGAGAGAGCATATCTGTATCCCCTTATTTAAATTTCTCAAACTCAAACTTTTCTAGCTAAAAAGGTATTCAGTCTTCTCTGGCAATTTCTAGAAAGATAGGGTTACCAAATTCCGTAACAAAATTCGTCAAATTTACAAAATTTTATTTAAACTTTATATCGTGTACTGCCATCAAAGTTACTTTAATAGCTAAAAAGATAGTCAGTCTTCTGAAACAATTTCTAGAAAGATAGGGTTACCAAATGTCTTCAGAAAATTTATCAAATTTACACAATTTTATTCAAACTTTATTTTGTGTACTGCCAGCAAAGCTGTTTAAATTTAATATCGTAATTAAGGGCTACAATAACCCCGTCACCAGGAGATACCCAGACCAATATACATACCCTCCTGTCTAAGGCATCTACTGGGAAATGGTTAGTAAATACATTCCTTAATTGTGTGTACATTCTCGGGTAGCCATACCAAATATCATTTTTGTTCAAAGGATCATCAGTCCCGAACTATTTGGCGTTCAACAGGTAACAGACTGGACTGCGAAGCTCGACCGGAGGCTTAATTCTGGTACCACGAGTGTCGGGAGCCCCAAAGATTTGTCTCTGCCCGACAATGGTGAGGCCCCCTTGTGGGAGCAACGTGGTGGCAGTGGTTTATACCCAAATCGCGGGGAGAGCGCAATCTCGGTGTGGCGTTGCACTCTCAACCACTGTAAAAAGCGGAGTTTAGATAGTCTCCCACCCCTAACCAAGAGTGAAGTCTTGTACAAATACAAGGCTTCGAATTGGTACTCACGTATGGTGATGCAATCAGTGATATGCTTATGCATGTCATGTGGTTGCATCACTGTGCGTGGGGGCGCTGGTAGACACATTGTTTCCATCCGTTTTTTGAGCACCGTGGGGTATGCCGTCATGGCGAAAATCACGTAAAACCCTGGACTAATGTTCAGAACACATTTCCGAATTAACATATGCCCAAAGCCGACTGAATTGATGTCAATGTTTCGAAAAAATATGTCATAATGCTACATCCAGACAAAAATTTCGGGTGAAGCAGTCGTTCCTCAGCCTCTTCTATGATCTCCGAACACCTTATGCATCAATTTTTCCTTGTTGACATGAACACCGTGTAAGAAAAGAGTTTCATTGCTGAAGAAAAACAATATTCTTCGGAAAATTTTTATTGAAAGCCTTAGGAAGCACGCTACATATCTGTGGGTTTGGAGAACGCTAGTCGGATTCAATTGTTGCATGAGATTATAATGCAAACTGGGATTATCCTCTAGGCATTACTAACAGAAGCAATATTTTTGCAAGTGCGCATAGTACGCTAATGCACAGACCTAACGACATCTGTAATACTTCCAGACTCTTCAAGTTTCTTTATAAGATTACAAATGCATTGCCCAGTAAGTAGATTATGATGGCCATAGTCACACTGTATTACTTGAAAAGTGATCACATTTCAATCATTACTTCTGTAGTCGATTTTGACTGTTCATATACCATTAATGGCTTTAGTGTAGAGTGTAGGTTGAAGTCGCCGTGGTCTAGTAGGTAATGTGTTGGCTTATTAGACGTGAGGCCCCAGAGCAAGACATCTCCAACGAAATATGAAAACAAATATTTCTGCGGCGACTTCCTCTCAGCAGATTTCTGGCAAAAACTCTGAGTGTTGAAATAAAATTGCCATGAAAAGTTTCTCGACATTAAACTGCAGGTACCGCCACTCATGTATAAAAATTAACGCACACAACATAAGTGATGTCTCTGTCGAACGTTGCGGATAATTCCAGGATCGTCAGAGAATGTCGCCGCCTCCTCAATCTCTTTTCTGGGCGCCTCGGCGTCACACTTGTCTGGGTTCCCGGACACTGCGATATTCCGGGAAACTGCAGGGCCGACGAGCTGGCCAGGGCTGGCGCACTACTTCCGGAATCTTCCGCGATCAACTTGGGAATGCCACTTAACTCGTTCCAACTGGCTCTTGCGCGGAAATTCTCCCGGGACGCCAACCGGTCTTGGATTAATGAGGAGTCCTGCTCCATCGCTAGGCCCACTTGGCCCACAATGGGTAGGAGGCGTACCAAACAGGTACTTGGACTTGGCCGTAATATCATCTCGATCACAGTGGCCACTGTGTTATGGGTAGACACGCGGAAAGAATGCGACTCCCATTTAATGACTTCTGCCGTGGATGCAGATCCGTCGAGGAGGAGGGGAAGACTGTCATCCACTTCCTCTGCCAATGCCCATCCCTTGCGGGATGCAGATATAGGTTATTTGGCTCTCCGGCCCTTGTCAGCTTGACGGAGCTATCGTCCATTGATATCAAGGACATAGCCCCTTTTATCAAACTTTCTGGCTGGTTTTCCAGCGTGGGGTAGCCGTGCTTTTTGGAAAATGTGCAGCCCTTGCGCTGACCAAGTTCCTCCGATCCAAGAGAGGCTGCGTTCACCTGTGGCATCACAACGGGCCGCTATGCATGCTCAAGTGAGCTTTTTGGTAAAATTAAAGCTACCACGCTAACCTAACCTAACCTAACCTAACATAAGTGGTGTGAGACACTACGTCATAATCCTGACTAAATGGTTGTAATGACCAATTACGTAAGTACGAATGTAGGTTCCACAGAACTGGTTACAGTTAATTGCTTATGACAACCATGCTTACTTGACTATGTCTCGTATGTACTTTACAGAGAGACGAAGTAGTTGTGGCATCATGTATCCCAAACTAATGTTTTCACTTAAAAACATATCATAGTATTGTAGCACAGGGCATCATAATGGCCTGATTTGATGGTTTAAACCGTGGCCACATGTTACTGATTTTGTTTTATTACAAAACGTGTGATGGTAATTAAAATTAATTATTTTTTCAACTTTTTTCATTTTATTTTTCCTTATTTTATTTATCATGTAACAAAAAAAGATTTAAAGAAATTACTTGGAAAACAAAAAAAATTGATTTGTTTTCCATAACAGTGCCATTAAAAAAAATTTATTTTGTTTTTGTTTTTGTTTGTGTAAAATGCCATGGCATATTAACCAACTCCAGCTGCTGGTATTACAGTTACTAGAGAGGAGATCATTATAATTATTAATGGAGTAAAAAAAAAGAATACGAGTGCCGTAATACGTACATATAATAAAAGTGTTTCAAAAACTGAAATTTATTTTTTTAATTTAAAAAACATACATTTTTTTGTTGTTATTGTTTTTGTTGTTATTTTTCTATTATAAATTACAATTGAAATCTGTAAATCAGAAATTGGTGCCAGCGATTGAATAGGTTTTGTGCTTATTTAATGGATTTGAAAGTACCCTTTAAGGAAATCGAAATTAAATTACAAAAAAAAAAAATTGTTTTTAATTTCATATTTTGTAATTGTAAGAAAATTTAACCATAAAAACGTTTATAAATTCAATTACTTGCATAACTTGTAAGGCTTTAAAAAAAACTTTTCTCACGCCAAGTTATCAAATTTGTTCCACTGTGGCACCTATTTTTTTTTTTTTTTTTTTTTTTTTTTTTTTTTTTTGCATAAGCACCTGACGTAAGGATGTGAATCGATTATCTACCGAGATAGTGGTGTAACGCGACCAAATAATTTATAGTAGCGCTCTCAAGCCACATGTCGAATGCACCTTGTTCATGGCAAGCAGTTCGTTGTCAGTATGACTCACTTCGTGCCAAATTACTTGATAAAAACACTCAGCTATTGCCTCCTGAGATGCACATCAGTTGCATAGGCTCCATATACTCCTATGTATGTCCGATGGCCCGTTCTTCTTATTACGAGGGTATGGATGTTAGGCTTGATTCGATTTCTTTGCTTGTTGCACTCATCAGGCTACTTCCTGATAGTGTGAACCATACTTACTTAGATTAGGTTACAGGACGTGTACTTGTCAATTTAGACAAGTACAGTACCTGGAGGTCGAATTGATCCATTTTACAACTTCCTAGTTTCTCACACCACTTATGTTGTGTGTGTTAATTTTATACATGAGTAGTGGGACCTATAGTTTAAAGTCGACTCCGGACAACAGATTTTTGAGAAACTTTTTCATGGCAATTTTATTTACTCCCAGAGTTTTTGCCAGAAATCTGCTGAGAGGAAGTCGCCGAAGAAATACTTTGTTTCGTTTTTTTGTCTTGATGTCTGGCCTGGGGGTCGAACCTTGGCTTTGCGTCTAATAAGCCAACACACTACCTACTAGACTACGGCGACTTCAACCATACTTACTTGCTTAATTAGTCATTACAACGCTTTAGTCAGGATTACAACCTAGCTTCTCATACCTTTCATGTTAAGTATGATAATTTTATTCATGAGCGGTAGGGCCTTACAGTTTAAAGTCGATTTCGAACGACAGAAGTTTGAGAAACTTTACATGAAAATTTTATTTCAACACTCAGATCTTATGCCAAAAGATTGCTGAGGGGAAGTCGCCTTCAAAGCTCTATTGCCTCCTCCACAGAAATGTTCTGGCCTGGTTTCTTTCTCAAAAAGAATACTTAGCGGCCAAATAATTCTTTTCGTTCTTATTACCCAATCTCGTTGCAAAGCATTTGCCAAAATCAAAGATTTTAGACTGATATTGCCTAGGGGCAATTAGGGAAGAAACTGCCAGCCACTCGATTTGTTAGATTACCATGCCCCTTATCACAACATACATACTTGGTCATTACAACCCTTCAGTCAGGATTACGGCCTAGCTTCTCAACACCAATTATGTTGTGTGCGTTAATTGTATACAGTGGTGGCCTTATAATTAGAAACGATGTTTCTAGAACAGAGTTCTCTGGAGTAACGAATCTAAGTTTAATTTGTCGCAATCTGATGGAAAAACGTATGTAAAACGTCCTCCAAACAAAGCCTATGATCCGAGGTACACAGTGAAAACTGTAAAACAAATTAACAAACATAAATGTTGCTAAGTCGTTTCTAATTATAAGGCCACCACTGTATGAGTGGCGGGACCTACTGTTTAAAGTCGACTTAGAACGGAACGGAACAGATTTTTGAGAAACTTTTCATGGCAATTTCATTTATTCGCAGAGTTTTTACCAGAAATCTGCTGAGAGGAAGTTGCCGTAGAAATATTTCTTCATATTATGTTTCGGTTGGAGATGTCTGACCTGGGGTTTGAACCCTGGCCTTACATCTAATAAGCCAACACAATACCTACTAGACTACGGCGACTTCACCCTTATCACAACGTGATAAGGAATTTTACAGATTTTTTCTGCAGATCGCTGCACTATACTTCTAGACAACGACGGTTGGTAACCCTGTCACTCTAGAAGTTGCAACAGTTGATCTATTATACGATTGGCTGGAGATATATATGATTGGAAAGGTTACAAACCAGAGAAATTGTAAGAAAATGAAGAGAAAGCCCCATGTTTTTCAAAAGAAAGAAAAAAAATCGCCCTCTTCTTCGATCTGATCAAATACCATACGATGCCAATAACCTCAAACTGTCCTGGCATTTACTGCAATTTAAACCTTAACTTCACAATTGTTTAGTGAACAAGTTTTTCCGTTTTCTAAAAATAAAAATTTTCCCTCAGTTAATCTGTTGCCATGGAAAAGATTTCAATTGTGTTTGCTTTTACAATGCGGCGGCGGCACGCTTTACTACCGTCGCTTTGATATTGGAAACCAATGAAATTTTGTAATAAATTTTCTATGATTAGAAATTTTATACATACATTGTCTCCAGGGTGCTCTACAACAACCAACAAAAAATAAAAAATAATTCAATACAACAACAATAGGAAAAACTCCAACCGATATCGTTTTTCACATAGAAAAGTGAAGCAAAAAAGAACGCAAAAAAAACAAGCAAAAAATAAAAATAAAACCAGAAATAAAAAAGCTAAAAAGCATCAATAAATCTTAATAAAATTGTTTCTGCGTTGTTTTCTAACAATGTATTTAACAACAGTGTTGGCAATAAATATAGCAACACCTAACGAAGCCCTATGCATTTGAAAAAAATGAGAGCAACAAACTGCTTTACTTAGAAAGGTTGCTTTCACAGAAGAGTCATGGACATCTTTACTAAATTGGTTATTGCAATACTTTAGCTAGGATTACAACCTAGCTTCTCACACCCACCCATCTTATTTAGAAATAAGCAACGGACCCTACAGTTTAGGTAACAATTTTAAGACAATTGTTTTTACTTTCAGAGTTTTTGCCAGAAGACTGCCTAAGATTAAGTCGTTGAAAGAAATATTTTCTCATATTGTGTTGAGTTTGAGATGCCTAAGCTGGGATTTGAACCACGAACTCGCTAACACATGATCTACTACTACGGCGGCTTCAAAGGCTTAGCTTAAGTTTTCTTTTTGTTTTCTTAAATAACACGGTCTAGAAGTCGCCATAGTCTAGTAGGTAGTGTGTTGGCCCGGGTTCGAGCCCCAGGCCAGACATCAAGACAAAAAACAAAAAGTATTTTTTCGGCGACTTCCTCTCATCAGATTTCTGGCAAAAACTCTGAGTGTTGAAATAAAATTGCCATGAAAAAGTTTCTCAAAAATCTGTCGTTCGGAGTCGACTTTAAACTGTAGGTCCCGCCACTCATGTATAAAATTAACACACACACAACATAAGTGGTGTGAGAAACTAGGACGTTGTACAATGGATCAATTCGACCTCCAGGTACTGTACTTGTCTTAATTGACAAGTACACGTCCTCTAACCTAACCTAACCTAACCTTAGAAAACGGTCGCGAAACAAATCAAGCAGTTGTACTGTACTAGGTTCTAGAATGACAGAGTTGCCATCAGTTGGTGTTGCTATAAGGTAACAATCAAAATCAACAAATATTTTCATACGGAACTGTTCATAGTTAACCGCCTTTTCTAAGATTCGTTTTAGTGGTCCTGAAAAAAGAGAAACAATCTTCCCTTCTTTCTAATTTCATTCACTGCTGTTGTGGCGCTTTCAACACATTTATGGCTGCAGCGGCATATTTTCCCATTCGATGTTTGTCTAGATTAGATGGTATGCTGTTGCTGATGCATTCCTTAATTTCAACAGCTTGTTATCACAATTGCATTCAATATAGGCAGGGAATTACAAATATTAGGGGATCCCTTTAAGTAAAAAAAAATTGTGGAAAAGTAAGGCAAAGATTAGATTTTTGAAACTAAAGGATCCGCCGAATAACTTTTTTTTTGAAAATGCTTTAAATGAAAAACTACTGAATATTTTCTCAAATTTCTTTTTTTATTTGAAAGAACAATCCTTCCGGTTAATAATGGAAAAATAATTTCATTCAAATGGCTGCCTCGGCTGGCCATGCAGTAGCCTACACCAGAAGATGCCGATTTTGGCAAAAAAAAATCATCTTTTCGGATGAAGCTCATTTTGATCTTGGCGGGTATGTAAACAAGCAAAATTGTCGCATTTGGGGCATAAAAAACCCGCACACATACATTGAAAAGCCAACGCAACCAAAACGAGTCACTGTTTGGTGCTGATTTTGGTCCAGAGGCATAATTGGGCCATTTTTCTTCGAAAATGAACAAGGAGTGGCCGTTACAGTCAATGGCGATCGTTATCGGGCCATGTTGAACGAATTTTTGTTCACAAAAATTGAAGAGGAGGATATTGGCAACATTTGGTTTCAACAGGACGGCGCTACGTGCCACACAGCCGAAGCTACACTCGATGTTTGGCGGCCTGTTATTGAAGATCGCATTATCAGCCGCAGAGCTGATGTCGTTTGGCCACCTCGGAGCTGCAATTTGACACCGTTGGACTATTATTTGTGGGGTGCCGTCAAAGATAAGTGTTACGCCGACAAGCCAGAGACAATTGACGCTTTAAAGGACAATATTCGTGAAGCCATTGGTGAAATACAGCTGCACACAATCGATAATGTGCTTCAAAATTGGACCGATCGTGCAGGCTACTGCATGGCCAGCCGAGGCAACCATTTGAATGAAATTATTTTCCATTATTAACCGGAACGATTGTACTTTCAAATAGAAAAAGAAATTTGAAAAAATATTCAGTAGTTTTTGTTTTTTAAAGCATTTTCAAAACAAAAAGTTATTTGGCGTACCCTTTTTTTCTTCAGCAAGTCATTGTAAAGAGAAAATCTCAAAAATGTTTGATTTTCACAGTAAAACTCATGCAACCAGTTTGATAAAGAAGTTTAATGCCTCAGCAAAGCCCTTAAGGCAGTAAAGCTCATGCAACCAGTTTGATAAAGAAGTTTGATGCCTCAGCAAAGCCCTTAAAAGTCAGAAAAGACTGTGATAGAAAGAATGTTCGTTCCACATACGAAAGAAAGAATTTTCTCGCTTCATAACACTTTGTACGAACGAATGCTACGTGCATAGGCAAATAATTTGATTTGCCTTTTTCAAGGGAAACCCTAATCCACATGTATATATTCACATAACTATAGAAATAGAGGGAAAAAACAATATAAAGAAGACAAAAGCAAAACAAAGCAAAGCAAAGCAAGAAAATGATTACTAATGTTATCATCTTTCAAGCTACTGTGTTACTCTCTTTCCATACCACACTCCCCCCTTTCCGCTTCTCCACCGTTCGATTTGTGAAAAAATTTTCTCGTTTACTCCGTTATTAAATCATAAATCTCTCTGAGGCATTGTTTACTTGATTAAAAAGAGCGGAAAACTCTGATTGAAATGAACTTAAAAGAAAAGGAGATACACGCACACATACATCCATACATACACTGAAATATTTAACACTTTATTTGTTGCTATTGTTGGACAGACTTTTGGCTCATGTTCATGTTTATGTTTGATACCATATGCTTGCAAATGAGAGCAGGTGTAAAGGGTTCTCACAATCGCCGGTCTCATCAATGTGTTCATAAGTATCACACACCCGGCGCGGCATGCAACAGCTGCTCCCTTGAGCGTTTGAAACGCTCTTTTCTAAAACGTTTCCTTGCAACATGTAAGTTTGCTTCCGAAATTTATCACAAAACGTCTGCCATAAATGCAAAGATGGTTGCAAGTTACTGTCAGCATCTGCGCCTATCTTACGGCTCATTACAGCGTATTTTGCATTTGGCCTCTCTCTTCATAGGAAAACCAACTCACGCTACAAATAAAGCCGTCTGACCATTCATGACGCCGTAGAATAATTTTCGACCAAATATTTCTCCGACTGTGAGGCCTATTTCTCACTCGATACTTGCATCAACAAACAGAATTGTACTCAAGGGGCTGAGACACCCCAAAAGTGATTGCAGAAGAGCAGTTAGGTCAAGTTAGGTTAGGTTAGGTTAGGTTAGAGGACGTGTACTTGTCAATTAAGACAAGTACAGTACCTGGAGGTCGAATTGATTCATTGTACAACGTCCTAGTTTCTCACACCACTTATGTTGTGTGTGTTAATATTATACATGAGTGGTGGGACCTACAGTTTAAAGTCGACTACGAACGACAGATTTTTGAGAAACTTTTTCATGGCCTTTTTATTTACTCTCAGTTTTTTGCCAGAAATCTGCTGAGAGGAAGTCGCCGAAGAAATACTTTTTGTTTTTTTGTCTTGATGTCTGGCCTGGGGCTCGAATCCTGGCTTTACGTCTAATAAGCCAACACACTACCTACTAGACTACGGCGAGTTCCAGGTTAGGTTAGTGGGTAGCTTGTCGTTCACATGCTAGTTCACTCGGTTGCCCATATGACCCATTGTGTTACCCATTGTGAGGTAAGCCTCCATGCCATGATCCGTTAGTGGCAGGCTGGAACCATCCCGAGCTCAGGATGTAACCGGCGAGTTCCCTTAGTGGCACGTTCGCACCATGCCCAGATCTCCAAACGTTCTGCCACTCAAAGACCGATAAAGTCTGTCCAGAAGAGCAGAACACTTCCGGCCAGTTGCCTTAGTAACACGTTCGCCACCATACCCAGATCTCCACCAAACGTTCGGTCGCCCCAAAAACCGATTACGTTTGTCCTGAAGTGCGGAACGCTCGCATAAGGGGTGTTGTACGGATTTCGTTTCCTTTAGTTTTTACATCCGGAAAAAGGTGAATGCTTGGCTGATATTATGATATGGAGATGTTTTTGGACCGCATTATTCTAAAAATTAGCCCTGGGAGCACGGTTACTATCAATTGAGAGTATTATGACCGCTAGAAACCGACGTTTTTTTGTCGTAATTCTGACTGAAGGGTTGTAATGAGCAATTATGTATGTATGTATGTAATTGAGGATTATGAACAGGATAGCCTGTGGTTTCAACAAGACAATGCCGTAAGCCACACAACGCCATCAGTTTTGACATTTTTTAATGAAAAATTTCTACGACGATAACTTACGGTTCTGGCGACGTCTATTGGCCAATCAAGATCGTATGATTTAACGCCTTTCGCACCTTTTTTTGCGGGGCCACATCAGAGAGCGTGTCTACTCGAATAATCCTCAACCACTGCAGAAATTTGAAAGACAACAGTTGTCAAGTTATGGCCGTGATGTAAGCGAAAACGATCGAAAATGTTATCGAAAACTAACTCAAAAAACTAGGCCGCTTTAACCAATTCAGAGGCATACGTTATTCCTTCCTATTGGCAGCACTGACCAAGCATTTTAATTGAAATAAAAGTTGCTTCTAAAAGCATTTGATTTAATTTTATTTTTGCAACCTATAAATGGATAACCCTTTACTACACAGTATGAGTGTATGTGAGTGCGAGTGAATATTCAAAGAGAGTGTTAATAAGCCTCCCCGCCCCCCATGTTTATAATTCAATATTCTCGTATAATTTTTGTGAAAACAAAAGAAAAATGAAAAACAGACAACATGTTGGTGTGGAAATTCTAATACAATTAATTAAGAATAATTGAAAAACTACACAAGAAAATAGAAAAGAAAACAAAAACAACAACAAAGGCAAAATTAAGATGAATATTAAAAAAAAATAGAATGAGAATTACAAGCCATAGTGTTGTAAAGAGAGTCTCAGAGTAAATGTAGAAATTATTACAGTTTCTCATACGAAAACAAAAAAAAAATGAAAAAAACCCGACTTTAATCTCTAATTGAAAACGAATTTGAAAAATTAAAATTTACCCACACACACACACTTATACTGGCACTTATACTTCCACATACACTTACACTTCCACTTATAAAGCGAAGAGTAGTGCTCTTGACAGCAACACATTGAAGGCGATGAAACTAACAAACACGGGGCCTGCAGAATTAAACTTGTAATCTGTGGATTACAATCCACTAAAGCCACTTTATTAGATGGACATCTGTCTGTTTGTCTGCCTGTCTCTCTCTCTCTCTCTGTCTCTGGGTAAATAATTTTCTTCTTTTTAATTTAAAATAGAAAGAAAAAACCGAAGAAACAAAATGTAATTCCAACAGGTTAATGAACCTAAAGTGAACACAAAAGTGGACAAAACAAATTTTTAAATTTTCTAAAAATATTTGAAGGAATGAATTTGAAACCAAATAACGAATTTTTTTATCTTCCCTAGCTCAACAATTATTTAATTTTCGTTTGTTTCAAACCACAAAATTAAGCGATAATTTCTTCTTTACTTGAAAACACAAAAAAAAAACTTATAATTTGTCAAACACCAACGTCATTTGTCTTAATTATATTGTTTACGGCAAAGAAAAGTACAGTGGGACACAAAAGTAATCCTTTTAAGTATTAAAACTTTTTACAAAACATCTCCAGTTTTCCGTAATCAACTCATAAGTATGGAACTCAACATATTGTTTGTCCAACTTTTCGACAATTTATTTCTCCTCAGAAAAAAAAACGAAAGTTGACTAGGGGTTCAAGTAAAGGATATGTTTGTGAGATGCTTTCAATCGTTGACTGCAAATCTCTATATTCCGAGTCATTTCTTCAGTTTTCAAAGCAAAAACTAATCACTCGAGGTTTAATCCAGAGGATATGGTGGAATAATTCATATGAAAATTCCATAAAGTCAACGTAGTCTAGTTGGTAGTGTATTGGCCTTTTAGACGTGAGGACACGCTTCAAACCCCAGGTCAGACATCTCCAACAAAACGAAATATGAAAATAAATATTTCTTCGACGACTTACTCTCAGCAGATTTCTGACAAAATCTCTGAGATTAAATAAATAAAATTGCCATGAAAAAGTTTCTGAAAAAAAAAAATTTAAATTCTACTGAAATTAGCACACACAACATGGATAGTGTGAGAAACTAGGTTGTAATCCCGACTGAAGGGTTGTAATGACTAATTATGTATGTATCAGAGATCATCAATGAGTCTCCAAAAAGATGAGTATAATCGAATCGAATATTCAAAATTCCTATACATATACGCATTGATACTTATTTTAATATCACGGAACCTCTACTCATATTCAAAGTTTCTACTCATATTCAGAAATACTTTGAGAGCTTTTTGCAATGAGCCACTACCCCCGAGTTGGCAGCATACTCACACTGTCCGAGTATACCTTAGTATAGACTGTCTGTCCACATAATTGATCACCCTTTCACCAGTTACAATATGTACGCAGATTATCGTCCAACTAGGAATCCCATATTAATGTCCTAAGACATCATTTTACTTAAACTTAGAATCCGTTCCTAGAACGCCTCAGTCTGAATCAAAGCGGCCTAGAGTTATTTTACAATCTTCCTGCTGCATATTTTGCTCTGACGCCTCTACATTCTCTGATTGATCGATTGCTCGGTCAGCTCTAACATGTATGACCTAAAGTGACTTACAGACAAGAGATCAGCAATGAGTATTGAAAAAGATGAATAGAATCGAATAGAATACTCATAATTTCTGATAATTATACGCATTCATACTTATTTTAATATCATGGAACCTCTCTACTCATAATCAAAGTTTGAAGTACTCATCATATTCATACTGAACAACACGTATGATGTTGTTGAGTTCGACTCTTCATAACTCAACATATACACGAAGCACAAAATAAGTATGATTCGGTGTACGGACGCTAAAATGCTCACTAGAAGGTTGTTGGTTGTGTTTGCTCTGCTTGCTGCTCTGTCTGTTTTGCTTGTGTAAATGCAACAACAACTAAGACTAAGACTGTGAATCTGAATGAGTAGGCTTATGAATCAAACATATTTCGAATGGTATGAGTTTGATGTCAATGTTATACGCATACTCATTGCAACCTGTACTTATAAATCAATGTTGTAGTGCGTATGAATGAATCAGAGTACATACAGTGCACGCGCGCTAATGTGAACACCGCATAATATGAACACCGCTTAATGTGAACAATATTTTTGCTTCAGTGACTACTCTAAAAGATGAAAAAATGTAAAAAGCCCTATAATTTTAACAGAACTTTTTTTTTAATTTGAAACGTTAAAATTCTGTGTTTATTAGTTGCGGGAATCCCTGTTTTAGGTGTACATATATATATGTATGTGTTAATACATCTGCTTGCATATTTATTCTTCAATTGCTATTTAGATACTGTGAAGAAAGTTTGTGAAGATTAAATTATGTGTTCTATGTGTTCTAAAAAAATTCTAAAAAAATAAAAAAAAATCATAAATAATGATTTTTGTTTAAAAGATTGTATAATTCTGTTTTAAAATTTTTGGTATTCGGAAATGTGAACAATTCGCAAAAGTGAACAACGCCAGTTTTAATTAGTTCACGTTAGCGAGCGTGAACTGTAGTTAAATTGCAATGTTGTTGACTCACTTCTATTCAAAATTTCATGAGTTTTTATGAGTAGCAAAAAACCATTCATTACTGATCTCTGATTTATATATGCATTCCATAGAAACAGCCCATTTGTGCACTTTTGCATTATTCTCTTGCAAAATAATGTTTTCCTTGGTCAAATACGTTTCTTCCATAATATCCTCCATTTTTATTACATGCCTAAGGGCCAGTATTACAATTTGCCGTTAACTAAAGGGAGGATTTTAACGGGCAGATAAATTTTTTTCATTCTTATAAGTGGGCAATAAGGGAGGATCATCCTACCTTACTTTTAAAGTTAAGTTTATGTCTGAACTTGCCATATTATATTTTATTTTCAAATAATATTATTTCAAATAAAAAAAAAACTTATTTAAATGAGCAGTTTTATCGACATTGCTCCGACACTGCCATATTTTTGAAAAAGTTTAACTTTAGTTAACAATCTACTCTCTGTAGATTGCAATAACGAAAAGAAGTTAAAGGTGACTTTAAAGTTGACTTTGGCTAAAGTTAGCTTTAGCTAAACCCAACTTTAACGGCAAGTTGTAATAATGGCCCTAAGTATAAATAACTTAATTTGTTATTATTACACCTTAGTCATGATTACAACCTTTTTTCGCAACTACCCATGTTATATGTGTTAATTTTATGCATGAGTGAAGGAAACTGCAGTTTAAAGACGACTCTGACCTCTGAAACCTACAGTAAAGTTATCGGGAGTTAACCGATTGTCGTTTTAATTTTTACAGGCACTGTACTCAAATGCGCCATTTAAAGCTCAACATTTAAATAAAAATCGATTGAATTTGTTTTTCAAATTCTAAATGAAGAAAGTATGACAGCAGGCAGTAAACCAAAAAAAAATACAAGATAAAAAACCCAAAAATAGGCAAAAAAAAACTGAACCAATGAACGTATTGAACTGAACTAAACTAATTACATTATTCAAGTAAAAATAAAGGCCTGCAACAACAACAACAACAACAACACTTTACAATTACCAATTTATTATTTTTTTTTTTCACTTTTCCTAAATAATTCTTACAAGCTTTTGGTATTGCTGTTGTTGTTGTTATTATTTTAAGCTAAAAAGAAACAATTGTACAACAAAATTACGTTGTAAAAAATATTGTAATAAACATTTAAAAATCTAAAATAAGACGTCAATTATTATCGTGATGATGATGATAATAGAGACGATGACGATGATGATGATGATGATGATGATGATGATGATGATGATGATGACGGTTGACTACGACGATATAGGCAATGACGTTGACAACACTGTTAATTAAAATATTGAATAAAGAAGGTGACAATAAAACAATAAATGAAATCGAAATACGATAACTGTAAGAGTAATGGTTTCTTGCCCCCATTGCATGACCCAAGTACTCGGCCAAATATTTTCGTCATTTTCGCTGTTATCCTTTACCATTACAAGGTGTTAAGAACAGATAATAGAAGACAAATACTTTTCTCTGGTAGCACAGATGAAGTGGTGGAAGTAATCTGGCAAAAGACTAAGAAGTTCAGAATAATTTAAAACGAGATAGAAGGTCTTGAATCTCAGTTCAGCGATTTAAGTCGCAAAACGATGTACTTTACGGCCTACTTCGGCCTTAAAAAGCCTTTTTTTTAGCAAAAACTCTGAGAGCAAATAAAAATTGCGATCAAAAGCTTCTAAAGGGTCCGCCAAATAACTTTTTTTTTTTTTGAAAATGCTTTAAAAGAAAAACTACTGAATATTTTCTTAAATTTCTTTTTTTTGGTTTGAAAGTACAATCCTTCCGGTTAATAATGGAAAAATAATTTCATTCAAATGGCTGCCTCGGCTGGCCATGCAGTAGCCTACACCAGAAGATGCCGATTTTGGCAAAAAAAATCTTCTTTTCAGATGAAGCTCATTTTGATCTTGGCGGTTATGTAAACAAGCAAAATTGTCGCATTTGGGGCACAGAAAACCCGCAGGCATTCATTGCAAAGCCGACGTACCCAAAACGAGTCACTGTTTGGTGCGGATTTTGGTCCAGAGGCATAATTGGGCAATTTTTCTTCGAAAATGAGCAAGGAGTGGCCGTTACAGTCAATGGCGATCGTTGTCGGGCCATGTTGAACGAATTTTTGTTCACAAAAATTGAAGAGGAGGATATTGGCAACATTTGGTTTCAACAGGACGGCGCAACGTGCCACACAGCCGAAGTTACACTCGATGTTTTGCGCCCTGTTTTTGAAGATCGCATTATCAGCCGCAGAGCTGATGTCGTTTGGCCACCTCGGAGCTGCGATTTGACACCGTTAGACTATTATTTGTGGGGTGCCGTCAAAGATAAGTGTTACGCCGGCAAGCCAGAGATAATTGACGCGTTAAAGGACAATATTCGTGAAGCTATCGGTGAAATACAGCTGCACACAATCGATAATGTGCTTAAAAATTGAACCGATCGTGTAGGCTACTGCATGGCCAGCCGAGACAGCCATTTGAATGAAATTATTTTTCCATTATTAACCGGAAGGATTGTACTTTCAAATAGAAAAAGAAATTTGAGAAAATATTCAGTAGTTTTTGTTTTTTAAAGCATTTTCAAAAAAAAAAAAGTTATTTGGCGGACCCTTTATATGAAGTCGACGTTTAACTGTAGGACCCGCCACAGGTCCCACACATCATGCGTGGTGTGAGAAACTAGGTTGTAATCCTGGCTAAATGACTGTAATCACCAATTAACTAAGGACTCTCAATGTCTACTAACATTTAAGAAAGTATAGAATCCAATGAGCAATGAGTTCTTCCCCATCATGGCATTTCTTATGTAATGACACATGGCAACCCTTTCATTTCAGAACATGCTACAATACACCAAATATTTGTTTAGCTGACAAGGCTGTGTTAATGAAGAACAAACAAACAAGGTGAAGAAAAACCGATATCAGCGGAATAAAAAGTTGGAGAAGAGGCTTTGCCACAGGCTTGTGTTCATACAAAAACTATGTAACCTACTAGTATTCAAAGGAGTCACCTGTGATAGCCAGCGTGTGTTAGCGATAATTTCTTGACATCAAATGAATCCAAAGCTAGAAGGCGACATGGCTTCAGAAGTAGTTCAATGCATAAAAATTTATCAACCGTGATCGTTTGGCGAAATTATGCATATGAGTGCTAATGCTTCGGCGAATAGCTGTGTCCTTGATCGATCTGAGATAAATTGCACAGGAGTGCAAAGAATGAAAAGATCATGTTGATGATGTCTTACGATCAAAGTGAAAATCTTTGAAATTTGATTTAGAAAATCAGACGAAAGGATTTCATTCTCTATTGGACATAGATTATATGTCAAAGAGAGGATTTAGATCCTTACTTACTACCACATACAGATTTTACATCATTATCGTAGTAATATCAGGTCATCGATATTATTCAAACGTTTAATTCTTATGCAATCGATTTACGGTAAATGTGGACAACATTACAGCATCGACAAGTGTCTGCCCAATGATGATTCAATCATAATAAAAATGAAAAACACGGATAAAAACTACAAAAAAATGAAATTAAATAAAATGCAGTTGCCATCAACAAAAACGATTCGTTTTTATAGCCGATTTCTTTGATGGCTTCAAACTGTACATGTTGTTTACAGCTAGTAATTCGTTTTTAATGGCATTTTAGAGTTTGCTGAAATGAGCCCTAAACAACGCTGATATAATTACTCTGACACGCAATCAATCACTTTGAAAAAATGGCACGAACTTTTTGTGGCACAATTTCATTTATTTTTAATGAGCGCGCTAGGGTTTGTGTGTCATTTGAAAATGGAGGAGTTCCTTTGAAAAATGAGAAAAATGTTGAACTGATACTAGTTCACTACTGATTAGATTGTTAGAAATCGAATTTGCGTGTCAAAATTTATACTCTTTGCCATCTAAGCTAGTACGGACATGGTAATCAATGATTGAAACTCTCTGGCATCAGATCCAATACATTTTCGCAGTTGGCGTTTTTTTATGCAGTGACACATGGCAACCCTTTTATTTTAGAAAGTGTTACAATATGCCAATTATCTGTTAAGCTGATAAGGCTTGATTAATGAAACTCAAACAAGGTGAAGAAAAAATCGATAGAAGCTGAAAAAGAAGTTGAAGGAGATTTTTTGTCACAATCTTCTGCTGTTAAAAGAAATATAAAAATACGAAAAGGCAACTTCCACATCGGATAATCACTATATGTGTTGTAGCTGCTATTACATGAGCTGCTATTACATGGCGTAGAAACATGAACACTTGTGTAAGCAGGTGAATCAAGAGCACATATGGTTGTCAAAGCATTAACCACCTCTAGGTTTACAAGTAAAAATTAAAATTTCCGAAACATTGCCGAGGATCTACACATAGCCTCAAAAGTATACATACGGATAACAAATTTCAGAATTTTTTTTAACTAATCCGTTTTCGTTGAAAAATCTTTGTAATTGTCTGACAACTTTCCTCGATTTTAAGACGGTCTTGGCTAAAAAATTTCTGAAATTTGCTAACTTTTGTGGGCCTGATGTACACTGATGTACACAAAAGTTAACAAATTTCAGAATTTTTTCGTTGAAACTATTTATAATTGTCTGACATCTTTCTTCGATTTTAAGACGGTCTTTTGCTTTGGTTCAGAAATTTGTGAAATTTGTAAATCGGATGCATACCTTTGTGGGCCTGTGCAGGGCTACAATTCAGTTAAATTTCAGAAATTTTTTAACCAATGCAAAAGACCGTCTTAGCATCAAGGAAACTATAAAGATTTTCAACGAAAACGGATTAGTTAAAAAATTTCGGCAATTTTTTAACCGTACGTATAATTTAGTAACTGTGTGTACGTTCTAAAGGGTTTAACATGTCTACGCCCTGTAGCCATTGTAATACCGACTACGTTCGATTACAAAAGTAATGATAAAATGCTCAATACGTCTACAAATTCTTACCCATTTGGTCAATGTAACCCTTTTAGTCAGGATTAGAACCTAGTTTCTCACACCACTTATGTTGTGTGTGTTAATTTTTATACATGAGTGGCACGACCTATAGTTTAAAGTCGATTCCGAACGACAGATTTTTTGAGAAACTTTTTCATTTTACTCTCAGAGTTTTTGCCAGAAGACTGCTGCGAAGAAATTATCAAAAAGTGATGGAAGACAATGAATTTAATTTCATTTTAATTTTAAAACATAAATTGGACAACCCTGTATAACGAAGACTCTATTGTGAACTCTTTAGTTAAAACGCAAATTTATTGGAAAAAGTTTTAAATATTTTCATAAATATGTCAAGGAAAATTCCTTCTCCAACTACAAAAGCACGTTTACAACAAACTACACTTACACATGCACACACTCACACAACCATACACTTATAAGTGCCTGCATATTAGTAAACACGAAGTGAACACAAAGCCAACAAAAGAGGTAAACAAATCCTTACAATATTTTTTTTTTTATTTTTTTAGCTTGTCAATGACAGGTTAAACTCGACTATAAATTATTATGCAAACATGTTCACTTACTTACACATGCACACTTGAAAAAAAAACCCAAGAAATAAACAGAGAGAGACTCTAGCTGGCTCTTAAGGGATATTTGTTGTTGTAGAAGAAGGAATTTATTTTATTGAGTACCCATCATTTAACCTGTTGCATGAATAAATCAAGCACGTTTCAAACGGTTTTTTTTTTTGCTTTTTTTAGAAACTTTTTTTGTTGTTCTTTTTCTGTTTTCTCTGTAAACAATGAAAAGGAGAGAGAGAGCGAGTATGAATATTTAATGAGCAAAATTCCCTCATATACATTTACAGTAACGGTTGTAAGTTTAAACAGGGATTTGTAGGTAAACAACAAAAGAGAACTTAAAAACGCGTAAACACAACTACATGCAAAGGAAAAGAGTACACACAGGGTAAAAATAATACACACGGCTAGGAATACAAGGAATTTTGAAGAGTATATGTTAAGAAGAGTTATTTTGGTTTTAAAAGCACTGGAAGCACAAATTGTGCAGTATATTGTGATGGAATTAAGAAACTGGAATTTTTATAAAGGGTCCGCCAAATAACTTTTTTTGAAAATGCTTTAAAAAAAACTACGGAATATTTTCTCAAATTTCTTTTTTTATTTGAAAGTACAATCCTTCCAGTTAATAATGGAAAATAATTTCATTCAAATGGCTGCCTCGGCTGGCCATGCAGTAGCCTACACCAGAAGATGCCGATTTTGGCAAAAAAAAAAATCATCTTTTCAGATGAAGCTTATTTTGATATTGGCGGGTATGTAAACAAGCAAAATTGTCGCATTTGGGGCACAGAAAACCCGCACGCATACATTGAAAAGCCGACGCAGCGGTGCGTATTTTTGTCCAGAGGCATAATTGGGCCATTTTTCTTCGAAAATGAGCAAGGAGTGGCCGTTACAGTCAATGGCGATCGTTATCGGTCCATGTTGAACGTATTTTTGTTCACAAAAATTGAAGAGGAGGATATTGGCAACATTTACTTTCAACAGGACGGCGCTACGTGCCACACAGCCGAAGCTACACTCGATGTTTTGCGCCCTGTTTTTGAAGATCGCATTATCAGCTGCAGAGCTGATGTCGTTTGGCCACCTCGGAGCTGCGATTTGACACCGTTGGACTATTATTTGTGGGGTGCCGTCAAAGATAAGTGTTACGCCGACAAGCCAGAGACAATTGACGCTTTAAAGGACAATATTCGTGAAGCCATTGGTGAAATACAGCTGCACGCAATCGATAATGTGCTTAAAAATTGTAGCGATCGTGTAGGCTACTGCATGGCCAGCCGAGGCAGCCATTTGAATGAAATTATTTTCCATTATTAACCGGAAGGATTGTACTTTCAAATAAAAAAAGAAATTTGAGAAAATATTCCGTAGTTTTTGTTTTTTAAAGCTTTTTAAAAAAAAAAAGTTATTTGGCTGACCCTTTAGAAGGAAAAATGGTATTTGAAAAGACAATATAGGCAACTATTCAGCAGGAATCATTCTCAAATGTCTTAATACAGAGCTACTAACTCTCCCATACAATACGACCTATAACTCTGGTGATACATTGTTAATATCACGCTTAAAATCCCATCAAATCACTATCATTGCCTGTCTGAGAATACAAAAATTTATTATTTCTTCCCCGAACAGTTTAATTTCCCCAAGGAAGAGAGAGAGAGCGAGAGAGTGAAATCATTTAATTTCTTGAAATACAAAAAATTTCTTTTCTTCGAGAAAAACAAAATAAGAAAATGAAATAGAAAACGAAAACGAACAGAATTGCCAAGAAGCTTTTGTAAAAATCTCATAAAAGTTCCTGTTTGATTTCCAAGTAAAAAATAAAGTTTGTTTTACAACTTGTACGTGTTCCATCACACCAACAGTTCCTTTTTTCCGTTTTTTGCTCTAGATTTTCCATGGTCACTCTCCTCCATTGCCATTCCTATTGCGAAAAAAACAAAAAGATTTTACAAAAGCGGTGAATTACAAGGAAAAAAGTCGTAATTCATGGAAACTTTTTAATGCGGAGGGAAGGGAGAGCAATAGAGGGGCAGCTAATTTACAATATGTTGCAAAGTTTTTCTTGAATACTCCCCCTCTTGGAAACGTTATCATGGGACATAGTTTCCCTCTTGAAAACGTTATCATGGGACATAGTTTCAGCATAACGGACAGCAGGCAGTTGATGACCGAATAGTAAAGACTACGGCCCGACTTTTTGCACCCATGTTGTACGTGTTCAATTTTATTCATGACTGGCAGCAGCTACAGTTTAATGAGGACTTTAGACTGCAGATTTGGGAAGCTGTTTCAAAGCAATTAGTAGCTCTCAGAACGTTTGTCAGAAGACTGCTGCGAGGCATTCGAATGAAATATTTCCTTTCTTCAGCATGTCACAACAGCTGTGCTTTGAACTCTGAGGCCTTGCATAGCATGCAAACATGCTCTACACAAGACTACGGCCGAATTACAATCTAGTTCGTAACCTTAGCTTAGAGGTTGTAACGACATAAGACGTTGTATTCCCCCTCTATGACACCCGAATCATATAAAATCGCAGTAGTCTAGTAGGTAGGGTGTTGACTTATAAGACGGCAGCAGGTGTTTCAACCCCGGCTCAGACATCTCGAGCAGAACGATTTTTTTTGTTTGTTAACATAGCCACGAAGTGAGAAGTCGCCGTAGTCTAGTAGGTATTGTGTTGGCTTATTAGACTCAAAGCCAGGGTTCGAGCCCCAGGTCAGATATCAAAACAAAATACAAAAAGTATTTCTTCGGCGACTTCCTCTCAGTAGATTTCTGGCAAAAACTCTGAGAGTAAATAAAAATTGCCATAAAAAATATTCTCAAAAATCTGTCGTTTGGAGGCGACTTTAAACTATAGGTCCCACCACTCATGTATAAAAATTAACACACACAACATAAGTGGTGTGAGAAACTAGGACGTTGTACAATGGGTCAATTCGACCTCCGGGTACTGTTCTTGTCTTAATTGAAAAGTACACGTCCTCTAACCTAACCTAACCTAGCCACGGAGTGAGAAATAAACGTCACCGTTGAAGAAAGGTTTGTTCGAAAAATCGGAATTGAATGCCTGTTGCTTTAGTACTTAATCGGCGTATCTACGTCGTTTTGAATGTTTAGCAGGCTTTAGTTATTGCATGAGTTGGACTTTACATGGATGGAGGTGCAAATCGAAATACAAAATACGTGCCAATGTATTGCAAGATAAGTTCAATTGCTAAAAATGAAGTGAAAACAAGGAATTCCAATTAAACTGGCATACTTTCTCTAACCGTGAGTCATCGTAGTCTGGTAGGTAGTGTGTTGTCTTATTAAATGAGAGTCCTTGGCTCTACCACGAGCTCAGAACATGGCGAACGGAACTAAATATAAAAAAATTCTCTCGGTGGTCCTTTTAACTGTAGGTTCTGCCACTTGTCGATACAATTAACACACCCACAACATGGGTGATGTGAGAAGCTAGGTTGTTGTCCTGACTAAAGGCTTATAATGACCAATTAAGTAAATAAATTGGTTTATTTATTTTAAAACATATTGTATGTTAAAGATACAATACATATTTAAGAATATTTTATGGAATAATGTCACATAACCTCAAAAAATTTGTGTATACTAGCAAAGACAACAACCATTGAATCTAAACAATAAACAAATCAAGCCTTAGAGTATATATTGCCTTACAATTGTTAAGTTTAACAGAATTTCTCGTGCTAACGATTGCCCTTAATACCATTTCTATTCCTGCTATATACTCTTCTTCAGAACTTTCATCAAATAAAGTCCACCAGTATCATTACCAGTATCTTTCCCTATACGTGCGTGCCACAAATATTTCTTTCACTATTGTTGACTTGACACGAATAGAAAAAGAGGGAAAAAATTGTATTGGAAAACAAGAAAAACTTGATTGTTTTCTAAGGAATTTTATTTAAAGTTCTTCGCATATGAAATTTATTCATACGAATTGCGTTTTACCACAAAAACTTTTCTTCATTTCATTCATTTTGAAGATAAATTCTCTTTTACTGCGTCGTTTCATATTCAAATTAAAGGCAAGAAGAGTTTGATTGCTGCTTCGCATAAGAATGCTTGAAAAGAATTTAAAAAAATGGAAAAGAAAGCATAGAGAAATGAAAATAGAAAGAAAAGTAGAAAGTTTAAGAGGCGGTTTTCTAAATAAATATTAAAAATAAACAACAACAACAAAAAATATGAAAACAGAATATCGATTGTTTTCCAACTGGAGGGCTTTTCGGCGTATGCTTACTGCGAGTGGCTAAAAAAAAATTAATGCTCATACGCCCTCATCAAAATGTTGGGTTTTCAAAACCCAAGAACATGCTTTAGAGGGCAGCCACCAAATAAGTTTTTATTTTTTAATATTTCTAGGCATTCTTGAAACAATATTTCCCATCTCCATTGAGAATTTTTTTCCAAATAAGTGTCCCTCTTTTTAATAAAGGGTGTTTTTTTTATAGAGGTATAGAACTTTAAGTTGCAATAAAACAACGATGTATTATTCGATTGACATGAATTTTATTTATCCGAAAGATAATCGTGTGGCATTACATTTTAAATATGATTTCTGGCATATGACCGCCACGGCTGGCGCGGATGTAGTCCAATCTGGTCGTCCAATTTTCGATGATTTTTTCCAACATTTGTGGCCGTATATCGGCAATAATACGGCGAATGTTGTCTTCCAAATGGTCAAGCGTTTGTGGCTTTACCGCATAGACCAATGACTTTACATAGCCCCACAGAAAGTAGTCTGGCGGTGTTAAATCACAAGATCTTGGAGGCCAATTCACTGGTCCAAAACGTGAAATTAGGCGGTCACCAAACGTGTCTTTCAATAAATCTATTGTGGCACGAGCTGTGTGACATGTTGCGCCGTCTTGTTGAAACCACATCTCCTGGACATCATGGTTATTCAATTCAGGAATGACAAAGTTAGTAATCATGGCTCTATACCGATCACCATTGATTGTAACGTTCTGGCCACCATCGTTTTTGAAAAAGTACGGACCAATGATTCCACCAGCCCATAAAGCGCACCAAACAGTCAGGTTTTTCTGGATGTAACGGTGTTTCCACATACACTTGAGGATTACCTTCACTCCAAATGCGGCAGTTTTGTTTGTTGACGTAGCCATTCAACCAGAAGTGCGCTTCATCGCTAAACAAAATTCGCTTATGAAAATCGGGAACAACGGTAATCTCGTTTTGGGCCCATTTGACGAATCTACGCCTTACTTGATGATCGTTTGGCTTCAATTCTTGCACGAGTTGGATTTTGTAAGGACGCAAACCAAGATCCTTCCGCAAAATCTTCCATAAAGTGGATGGACACAGATCCAATTCCTGTGCTTGATGGCGGATGGACTCATTCGGGTCTTCCTCAATGCTACGCTCTACAGCAGCAATAGCTTCTTCTGTACGCACCGTACAGCGTCTCTGGGGATGCGAGTTATCAATAAGAGTAAACGTGGTGCGAAAACGTTCCATGGTTAATCGAATTAACTGCTCTGATGGACGATTTTGTCGACGATAAAATGGACGTAGTGCGCGATACGTTTTCCGCACAGAACCATTATTTTCGAAATAAAATTGCACTATTTGCAAAGCGTTGTTCAGGCGTGAGTCTATTCATGATGAATTGCCAAACCAAACTGAGAATAAATCACTTGACAGCTGCTAAATCGGTCGCCATCTTGAAAAGTAATGCCAACTTAAAGTTCTATAACTCTATAAAAAACACCCTTTATAAAGCCCATTTTCTAGCAATTTTTTTTTTTTGTTTTTTTGGCAAACATTCTCCATGAAAACGTGACAATTATGCCTGGATTTCGCTTTTTGTTTTTGTTTTTTTTGTCTGCACCCAAGTGGCAACCCGTAGAATTGAAATTCAGTGGAAATAAAATGTCGAAACGTGATTTATTGCCCAATAAAACATCTGTCAGCAACAAACAACACAATCATCATCATCAGCCATGCAACAGCAACAATTGTCTTGTCGATCTGTTCAACTGTCTGTCTACACGCATCTGTATTTATTATTGGTTCAACGGGCTTAGGAGCATGGAGTAACAAGCGTATGGCGATTCCAAGAAAACCCAGCACATGTGTTCACTACTGCAATGAGAATCGTGATTTCGAAAAACTGTTGCAGTACGGCTAAAGCATATGCCTGCTTGCTGGGGGTTTGCGTTAGGTCAGGTATGTTGGAAAAAATTCAATTTTTCAGTAAAATCTTGAAGGTGTGATGAAGAAAAGTGAAAACATAATCACATTAATGCTCATTATAACACTTTAGTTAGGGTTGCAGCCTAGTTTCTTACACCAGCCACATTGTGGGTGTTAAATTTATACAAGAGTGACGAAACTTTGAACGCCAGATTTGTAGGAAACTTTTCAAAGACAATTTTATTTTACTCTTCGAAATTTTACCAGCAGACTAGTGTGATATTTTTTCAAAATCCCTTTTGTTCGAAATGTCTAAGTCAGGAGCTGAACCACGGGCTGCCATCTAATAGCCGAACGTATTACCTACTAGACTATGCTGACTTCCATAGTCTTCCCAACATTAGGACCAAGAGCTCGGTGAAATACCTGGGAATAAGGCTGGATCCCAGACTAACATTTTCACATCAGATTCAGTACTCGGCTAACAAGGCCCAGAAGATCGTTGGACAGCTCAGTAGATTAATGGCGAACATTGGAGGCCCGCTACCGGCGAGACGGAGACTCCTGATGGAGGTTGGAAACAGCATTATGCTTTATGGGAGCGAAATTTGGTCCGAAACACTGGATGTTAAGAAGCGGACAAACGCACTGGTAGCGGTACAGAGAACGGCTGCATTGCGTATCGCGTCGGCATATCGTACAGTATCCGCTCTAGCCGTAGTGGTGATAGCGTGTATTATCCCTGTGGATCTGCTGGCAGCGGAGCGGATGGAGATCTATAAGGCGAAATCGGCTGGAAGTCACATAACCGCTCATTTCAGGGAAAACACCATTTCAAAATGGCAACAACGATGGAACGAGGAAGATAGAGGAAGATGGACGGCGAGACTTATTCCAGACATAAGGCCATGGACTGGTCGGAAATTTGGAGAGGTAAATTATTACGTTACACAGATGCTATCGGGTCACGGATATTTTAGGAAATATCTGCACAGAATGGGAAAGACCGCCTCCCCTTATTGTCTTTACGAGGAAGGGGAGATAATTGATGACGCAGAGTACACCGTTTTCGAGCGTGCACGCTGGCAGAGCTATCGCTCTGCACTGACGTCGATAGTTGGGACGATCACGGCCGGTAACATTTTTGGGGTTATGACCGCGAGTAGGGAAAATTGGACTTCAGTGGCGAATTACGTGGAGAGCATTCTAAGACTGAAGAAGAGGGATCTTGAGGCTGCGCAACATGTGGGCACGCCGGCATAGATGAAACTGGCAGACGTGTCAAGCGAAATTCGAAGCAGGGACCTGGAGGAAAGGAATAGTGGAGACACTTAGATGTCTCTTCAACTTTCGACACGCAATCCGGACGCGGATATGAACATGCAGGGGCCAAAGAGCCAAAGGGACTCCACTCCGAAGTAATACCACCGTAGTTCCGGAGTGGGCACAACAAGTCCATGAGACGAGGGGGGGATTTAGTGGGTGAGGGCCCCACATACGGAGGATGTGACGACTTCCTCTATGGTGCAGTTAGGTACATTTACCTCTTCTCGGCGTGAAAAAAAAAGAAAAAAAATAGTCTTCCCAACAGTCGTATATTATTCCCTTAATTTTCACATCTTTTCCTCAGTGTATCGATCTCAACTACATAGATAAGTAACTGTATACGCGAACATACATATGCATTTGTATGTCTCTGTGTATTTGTGTGTGTATTTGTATGTGTCTGCCTGTCTAATTAATAATTCCTTGGATTACACACATGTCGTTTGGGTATTTTATCATCCACCACCATATGCCGAGCAATTTTGTTTATCTTTAAACGACGTTTCTTTTTTTTCTTTAAGACTTCCCCTTTGGGTTCGATGACAGGAAATAATGTGTGACATAAAAATTTATATGCAGCAACAACAGATAATGGCGTTAAAATGATAGCGACAGGATTACAGATTTAATGAGTTTCCAGCAAATAAAAACAAAAACGAAATATAGGTTAACAAATCTAAACCCCTCCCCCCGATATTATGCAAAAGAAATGTTTCCAAATGTACATTATAACGTAAGGGTACCCTATATTCGGTACTAACCCTTTACAACCCCTTTTGGTGTAAATATTTTCCTTAGAACTACTTGTACTTACATATAAAAGAATTTAAGAATATTTTTTTTTGCATTTAAATTATCCATGAACAAAACATACCTGTAAAGAAAAGAAAATAAGATTTTGATTAACAATTACAAAAATTAAATGCATTCGTAAGAAAAATTTCAAAAAAATCTTTTAAAAACGATATTTATTACGTCCAACACTAGGAAAAGGGCTCTTATTATTGTCCTAAAGAGGTTCCGTTCTATTGCATTCCCCTTAAATCATATAAAGTGTTCTACAATATCTCCTGCAAGACTATTAGCCTGACAAACCTCACAAACAAATCTCTGACTGGCACTTGATATGCATCCAAGCATTTGTGCCGGGGAAGCATTAATGCCGCACGGGTTCCAAGAATGTGTTCCACTGATTCATTCTTATTGTCGTTTTGTTCGAGTTGTTTGACCTGGGGTCTGAACCGTGGCCACAAGTCTATTAAACTGCTAGACTACGAAATGCATCAGAGTACCCAGGAATAAATTACAATGGGTGACCGAATCTAAATGTTAAGTTCGAATCAAACTACATCCAGAATAAGTGCACGCTAAGTCGACAGTGTCCAGGTCAGGTTATTCGCGGTATAACCTTATAATCCGGACACATCTCCTTTTATTATTGTTTCTCCACAAAAGTTTCAATTGCATCAACTTCGTTTGACAGGAGGTTTGGCCTCCCTTTATCTTCCCTTACGTTAAGCATTCACTTCCAAACATCCGCTTCCACTTTACAAAAGTTTTCTGATCCCTGTGAGCGGAGTATAAGCTCCCCTCCTTACAAACTCATCTGATTGTTCATTACCAAGAATTCCCACATGATCTGTAATCCAGCAGAGTGTGACCTTTTTCTGTCTACCAAGCTGATTCAACTTCTCCAAACAGTGCCATACCGTATGTGCGATTTAACCTCATGAAAGCCAAGTGCTCGAATGGCGACTTAACTGTCAGATAGTCTTAGGTATCTCCTATCCAAATCAAATTAAGCACATACCATAGAAAATACTCACGAGTTTTCCCCAAGGACCCGTAATATTTTACTCCGGGATAAAAAAAACTCTTGCTCCTGATCCATAATCTGTTCTTGACCCATTTGTATACCACTAAACTCGTTTTTTTTTTAAAGAATATGCAGCTTTCAGATTCAAAAGATTTTCCCGTTTTCTGGCAGAGAATCATTCTTTAGAAAAGGAAAGGCGAACGAATCCTATCTATAGGATAATAAGACCAAATTGATGTTGCACCAGCCATGTGCAAATGACTTCACTAGATTTCCCTTCACTAGTAGGAAGCCACAAAGAAACCCAAACAGGGAAAGACCACTTCATACAAGTAGAACACAGATTGAGGCCAAGATAAATAGCAGTTACGGGAGATTTGGTGTGGAGGAAAGGCGTTACCTACATATGTATGTACATCAATATATACATAATTGGTTATTACAACCCTTCAGTCAGGATTACAACCTAGCTTCTCACACTACCCATGTTGTGTGTGTTAAATTTATACTTGAGTGGCGGAACCTACAGTTTAAATTCCGAACGACAGATTTTTGAGAAAATTTTCATGGCAATTTTATTTTACTCTCTGAGTTTTTGCCAGAAATCTGCTGAGAGGAAGTCGCCGAAGAAATACTTCCTCAAATTTCGTTTTGATGTTTGAGCTGCGGTTTGAACCGTGGCCTTACGTCTAATAAGCCAACACACTACCTACTCGACTACGGCGACTTCACCCTTATCACAACGTGGTATAAAATTTTACCGATTTTTTCTACAGATTGCTTCACTATACAATTAGACAGCGACGGTTGGCAACCCTGCCACTCTAGAAATCGCCACAGTTTAGTAAGCCAACACACTACCTACTAGTCTACAGCGCTACCACAAAATTTCTATTTTATTCAGAAATTTTGTTGTAAGTATGTATATGTAGGTATAGGGGTTGGAATGCAAGGTAATGACCTAACCTAATGACCGCCACTGCACTCTTTTTCGTATTAAAACAAACTGAAAAAAATAAAAACAGTCGCTACGGTATTATTTGGTCTCATTAAACTGTTGCATTTAATTTAAATATTACAGCTCTTTACGCTACACTCTCTAGTTTTCAATTAAAAATAGAATTTTTTTTAAAAAATTAAAAAATTTTTGCAACTCACCTTTGCATGATACGATTCAAAATTATTTTTCAATTTCATATGAACGACGTTTATTAAACAGCAAAAATTAATAACGAAAATAATAAAACAACAACAACAGCTACTACTAAAGCAACAAAACTAAAGAACAACACTTCTAGAAGAGAAAAAAATATTTTTTTTTATTCTCCTTGTTTTCTATAAAAAAAACAAAAAAAGAATGAAAACGAAATGAAACGACACATAAAATTTTCAAATATTTCAAACAGTTATAAATAATGTTTTGTATTTAGAAAAAAGAAAACGAAAAACAAAAACAAAATAAGAACACACATCTGTTGAACATGTGTGAGTATTAAAGAATGTTAAAGAGAGAATGTCACTCGACAATAAAGGCGCCAGCCATTAAAGAAACAATACAAGTGGTGGTGTATACATACGTGTGCATGTATGTATGTGTATTTAAAAAAGAGGAATCCCTTAAAACATAACACAACACCACACTTGAGAAAGCTTATGCACGGCAAGGCAAGGAAAAAGGGTGAGCACTGGTATGCACAAAAGGGAAAAAGGGTGGAAAAAAGAGAAGAAATGCAAGCATATGTTCTGAATCAATTAAACCAAAAAAAATTTGTTTTTGATAAAAATTTAGAACAAAAAACTAATTGCCAAGGCCGTTATACAAAAATAAATTACAACAATTGTTGTTGTTGCTGTTGTTGTTTGTTGTATTTGCATTGGCTATTTATGGTAAAAGAATAAATAGTTTTATGGCAGGCATTTCTCTTAGGCTCTCTATATTAAATGCATAGAGATGATGAAATAAAAAAGAGGTGAGGGAGATAGAGAGAGAGGAGGAAACAAATGAAAATAAATTGATAATGAGTTGCGTTGTGTTTTTACTTTTAAAATAATATTTAATTATGCTTCTTCTTTAAGTTTTTTTTCGATTTTTTTTGTTTAAATAACAGTCTTTTAATTAAACACACAATTATTGTTAAAAAAAAACAAATTCGTTTTTTCTTTCTTTTTTTTAATTTTTTCAAAGAGAATCTGTCTCTGATTTTTGTTATTTTAATGCAGGTTTTTAGTTTTTTATAATTGTATGATTTGCCCGTTAGAAAAAAAACTGTATTGTATGGTATTGTATTGTGTTGTTTAATATGACACAAAAGATACTGTTATACGCGCGGTCACATTCGTCGAACGACTGACTGACTAGTGTAAAAAGGTAATCAAAAATTGCACGAGTCGCATATACACAGAGCACACACTAATTGAGTGCATTGTTTAATAAAAACAACGACAACAACTGCTAGCTACAGCATGTACATATAATGAACATAAAAACAACAAAACTTTTCTAACTTAAAAACACACAAAATAGCATGACATGCCATAACATGTTTTCAACAGCAACATTATACTCACACTCTCACTCTTTCTCTCTCACAAAATAAAATAGGTGGCTGGCTGGCTGGCTGGTTGCTTTGTAACATGTTTATGATACAACCCCACTGGCAACAACCCATAGCAACATGCATGTATGTTAACAAACAACCCCTCTCTTAATCTCTTTACTGTATTGCAATACAAAAACAAACAAGTACATACAAAAAAGGGGAGATTACAGAGAGTAACTAAACTAAGTAAACTAAATTAGAAAAGCAACAGAACAGTCTCTACACTGCACTACAGACTCTTAACTACTTATGTGTATGTATGCGTATGTGTGAATAAACAATGAGTAGTGAGAGTAAGGTGACTACAACTTGTGGCTGTGCTGTGTGGTGCTGTTGTTATTGTTTGTTTGAAACGATTTCATCGATATTTTGTTTGCAAAATGTAACACAAACACAAATGTTAGCCATAAGCTTCAGTAAAAAGCTTTTCAAACAAAAAAAAATTAGAAGCAAAGAATTACTCAATTACAACTTTTAAAAGTTGTTTTCACAAACACAAACAAACAGAAGCTTTTTTTCAGTTCTAAAAAGCACTCAACGCACACTTTATTAAAAATGCTCTTCTACTCACTGCTAGAAACAAACAACAACAAAAAAACATTAAAAATTCTAAACTTTACTAAACATTGAGTGCTGAAAAGGCACAAACATTAAAAGAGCGTACGTACGAAATCCTCTCATTGCATTGTTATTATTTGTATCATCATCATTGTGATTATTATCACACTTCATTTATTGTTTTTTCTTCTGCTGTTGCTTAGTTTTCCTTCTTTCTCTCTCTCTCTCTCTCTCTCTATTTTCTTTAGTTTTCATTTAGAAAGCAACAACAATAATAATAATGCTAACGTTATAGTTTTGCATTCTCAATATTTTGTGTTGAATGTTTTTTTTTTTATAATTTGGGGTACTGTGCACTATTAAGCCAGCATGTAAAGGAATGCAATAAACAATTGAGGAGAACCACAGGATCGTGTTTCCAAGTAAAACACAATTTTTTGTGCCATATTTTACTGCAACGCTTTTGAAATACTTTGAAAAATTTGAAAAATATTTTCAGTAAGTATTTTTATATTCCTTTTCGATCGTTTGAAAACGTTTTCATACAAAAAAGGAGGTTAAAAGCGTTTTTAAAGGGCAGATTTTTTAACCATTTTGGGTTTTTGAAAATTGAAAAAACGCAGAAAATCTACAAAGGTAAAGAAAATATATTTAAGAAGTCGTCGTAGTCGAGTAGGTAGTGTGTTGGCTTATTTGACGTGAGGCCTCAGAACAAACCCCAGATCAGTGATCTCCAACAAAAGGAAATGTAAAAAAATATTTCTTCGTTGACTTCTTCTCAGCAGATTTCTGGCAAAAACTTTGTAAAGTAAATAAAATTGCCATGAAAAAATCTCTCAAAAATCTGTCATTCGGCCAGGTCCGTCATTCGTGTATAAAAATTAACACATACAACATAAGTGGTATAAGAAGCTAGGTCGTAATCCTGATTGAAGTTTTGTAATGTCCAATTATGTATGTTATGTAAAGAAAATATTCATTTTGATGCGGTAAATGAATGCCGGACATTAATTTTTTTTCAAAGATTTTTAATATAAACGTTAAACGCGTTGTTTAGTAGGGAGCGTATGCAATTCAAAGTTTTCCCATCGAAATCGACAACAAGTAATCCATTGAACGTTAATAATTATGGTGACCAAGTAAGCCTGGTAAGCAAAAACTGCTTTATAATGTCATCGTAGTCTAGTAGGCAGTATATGGGTTTATTAAACGCGAACCCTTGATTCAAATCACTCCCCAATTCGGACGAAATATGAGAAAATATTTCTATCAGTGGCTTCCTCTCAACAATCTTCAAACAAAAACTCGGAGAGATGAAATAAAATTGCCATGAAAAAGTTTCCCAAATATCTGTCGTACGGAGTTGATTTTAAACTGTAGCCCTCCTCTCTCAAGGATAACAATAACACAACATGTGTAGTGTAAGAAACTAGGTTGTAATCCTGACTAAAGGGTGTGCAATGGTCAATTAAGTTGTAAAGTGGAAAAATTCAGTGCTTCCAATGTCATTAACCTTAAAGCCAGTAAGAATGCACTCCTTTAAGTGCAGAAAAATATTCAATATTTTCTGTTCTGTTGCTGTTACGATTTGAATTGTTGAATTGAACTCGTGTGTTAAATTTTCGCGTCATCGGTTGCCAAGTCAAATAGACACAGACGACACAGCTCTTTTGCTTTTAACACACTTCATTTATTTATTATTAAATTTGTTTTACTAATTTTTTAGTTGTTTAATGTTTATTTTATAATATTTGCTTTTTACTTTTACACTGTCCTCCCCCCGCCTTCTTTCTCTGGCAGCTACCCTTCACTCTCCTTAAGTGCTTGTTTCAATTAATTTGCCGACTTTTCTTTGCATTTCATTTATTTGCATTCCAATTTTTATTTTATTTTCTGTTTTAATTTTTTTTTTTCAAAATTTTTTTTGTGTATATTGACATTTTGTTACTATTTTCTGTTTCTTTTTCTGTTGCATTTTGCTTTGTATTTCTTTTAATTTTTCTTTTTAAATTAATTTCTTTGCTGAATGCATTTTTATTAAAAGTTTTCTTTTCGTTTTTATTGTTTTCCTTGTTTGCCTCTTTGAAAATAAAAGAAAAACAATAAAAACAATAACAATTAAGTTCAATTCAAATGAAATGCTTTCTTTTATTTTTTTTTCTTTCCTTTGTTTTTGCCGGTGTGTATTTGTTGTTTCTAATTAAAAATTAAAATAAAATCACTCACACACATACATAAATAATCATTGAAATTATTATTTTGTGTGCAATTAAGAGATGGCAAACCAGTGTGTATGTGTGTTCATGTGTGTAGTGTGAACTCTCACATTCTCTTCAACACACACTCACTCGCACGCTTAAAATCATGCCAGTGTTGGTTAGTTGGTTGACTGCATCATTTCTCTTGATTTGATTTGATGAGTTGCTAAAAGATAATTAATTTCATGAGAATTTAACCGTTAGTATACACTCGAAATTTTTTTGTTAAAACACGCAAACAAATATTGTGTTTATGTGAGAAAAAATAGGAGATTTGGGTATTTATACTATAAATGACAATAAAAGAATGCAGTAAAGTAGCACAGTGCAGGAAAGCCACAGTTGGCCACAGTTTTGAAAGCTAAATCAAGCGATTAAAAATTGTTTGAAACATACATACATAATTGCTCATTACAATCCTTTAGTCAGGATTACAACCTAACTTAGGCACACCACCCATGTTATGTGTGTAAATTTTATCCATGAGTGCCGGTGGAATGAAGCTTAAAGTCGACTCCGAACGACAGATTTTTCAGAAATTTTTCATGGCAAATTTTATTTACTCTCAGAGTTTATGCCAGAATCCTGCTGAGAGGATATCGTCGAAGAAATATTCTTGCAATATTTCGTTTTTATTTTCGAGATGCTTTAGCAAGGGTTTGAACCACGAGCAAAGAATTGTTAGGGCACCAAAACAGAATTAATGTGTGCAGACTAGATTCCAGCGTACATTACGGCTCTGAGGATTCGTATATTTTCTGACAGTCCTTGATAAGCTTCCTTAAAGCAAGAACCACGTACACGATAGCAAAACAGGAAGGGTAGAAACGCCTTTTGAAGTTATTCGAAGTGAAACTACCAGACACAAGACAAATTATTTATTAAGGTGCCTATTTTTCATTCTGTTATGAGTAAACGGCCTGAAAAAACTTGTAAAGGGTGTTTTTTTTATAGAGGTATAGAACCTTAAGTTGCAATAAAACAACGATGGATTATTCGATTGACATGAATTTTATTTATCTGAAAGATAATCTTGTGGCATTATATTTTAAATATGATTTCTGGCATATGACCGCCACGGCTGGCGCAGATGTAGTCCAATCTGGATGCCCAATTTTCGATGACTTTTTTCAACATTTGTGACCGTATATCGGCAATAATACGGCGAATGTTGTCTTCCAAATGGTCAAGCGTTTGTGGCTTTACCGCATAGACCAATGACTTTACATAGCCCCACAGAAAGTAGTCTAGCGGTGTTAAATCACAAGATCTTGGAGGCCAGTTCACAGGTCCAAAACGTGAAATTAGGCGGTCACCAAACGTGTCTTTCAATAAATCAATTGTGGCACGAGCTGTGTGACATGTTGCGCCGTCTTGTTGAAACCACATATCCTGGACATCATGTTTATTCAATTCAGGAATGAAAAAGTTAGTAATCATGGCTCTATACCGATCACCATTGACTGTAACGTTCTGGCCACCATCGTTTTTGAAAAAGTACGAACCAATGATTCCACCAGCCCATAAAGCGCACCAAAGTCAGGTTTTTCTGGATGTAATGGTGTTTCCACATACACTTGAGGATTACCTTCACTCAAAATGCGGCATTTTTGTTTGTTGACGTAGCCATTCAACCAGAAGTGCGCTTCGTCGCTAAACAAAATTCGCTTATGAAAATCGGGAACAACGGTAATCTCGGAATCTACGCCTTACTTGATGATCGTTTGGCTTCAAATCTTGCACGAGTTGAATTTTGTAAGCACGCAAACCAAGATCCTTCCGCAAAATCTTCCATAAAGTGGATGGACACAGATGCAATTCCTGTGCTCGATGGCGTACGGACTCATTCGGGTCTTCCTCAATGTTACGCTGTACAGCAGCAATAGCTTCTTCTGTACGCACCGTACGAAAACGTGGTGCGAAAACGTTCCATGGTTAATCGAATTAACTGCTCTGATGGACGATTTTGTCGACGATAAAATGGACGTAGTGCGCGATACGTTTTCCGCACAGAACCATTATTTTCGAAATAAAATTGCACTATTTGCAAAGCGTTGTTCAGGCGTGAGTCTATTCATGATGAATTGCCAAACCAAACTGAGAATAAATCACTTGACAGCTGTTAAATCGGTCGCCATCTTGAAAAGTAATGCCAACTTAAAGTTCTATACCTCTATAAAAAACACCCTTTAGAATTCATTACAGCATATTTCTGAAGCCCCCTCAGCGGATATAACCTTGAGCTGAACAAACAACAGATCAAACATGGTGAAAGAAGCATCCAACGTGATGAAATATGGGAAATTATTGAATCTCTAGGCTACTTTAGCTCAAATTAAATGGCTTTTGAAACTGAATAGAGAGACTCTTAAAACCTTAACAGGGTTATTGACTGGGATCTGATGGAAGAAGATGCCACAACTGAGGAGATGATGGTCAAGTACATATGTGGACTGATAGGAGAACTATTTGAGCATTCAATAATCAACTCGAGGGTAGTGGTAAACACTCAGACGGATTTCTGCATAAGTGTTGTATTAAATTATGCTTGATTTCGTATGTTGAAGCGAACGTGGCTGCAGATGAACTAGCGTCAGAAGGCGCAATGAAGGGTGTGTGTGTTGAAAAGTTCATTAAGTTTGTCGTTCGGAATCGACATTAACCGTTTGACTGCTAAGCGATTCTGGTAGGTTAGGTTAGGTTAGGTTAGAGGACGTGTACTTGTCAATTCAGACAAGTACAGTACCCGGAGGTCGAATTGACCCATTGACCCGACGACCTAGTTTCTCACGCCACTTATGTTGTGTGTGTTAATTTTATACATGGGTGGTGGGACCTACAGTTTAAAGTCGCCTGCGAACAACAGATTTTTGAGAAACTTTTTTCATGGCAATTTTATTTCAACACTCAGAGTTTTTGCCAGAAATCTGCTGAGAGTAAGTCGCCGAAGAAATATTTTTTGTATTTTGTCTTGATGTCTGGCCTGGGGCTCGAACCCTGGCTTTTCGTCTAATAAGCCAACACACTACCTACTAGACTACGGCGACTTCAAGCGATTCTGGTAAGAACGTTCGAAAACTGCGGGACATATTTTTACACTGAAACTCGCGATTTTCGTAACAAATGAACGCAGCGTTTTTGCGCCGCGTAGCTGTCAAACGGTTAAGCAGCATGCCCCATTTACACTTGGGTCTGAAAAAGCATGTAGAATTTACTGCAATCTTGTACGAACTAACGATCTCATTGCGCCCCTGCTTATAACCAACACCAGCCATTTTAGATTTCAACGTAGGATCGCGCCATGTGTCACCTTTTTCCACCACCACTTTGTTCCGGTTTATGAAATTACTTGTAATGGCGTTCCGGATCCTCTATATGTCCCGAAGTGTATCACGCCATGTTTCTTTTAACCAAAAAAGTCGATTAGACTGGACATACAGTGGTGGCCTTATAATTAGAAACGATGTTTCTGGAACAGAGTTCTCTGGAGTGACGAATCTGATGGAAAAACGTATGTAAGACGTCCTCCAAACAAAGCCCTTGATTCCAGGTACATAGTGAAAACTGTAAAACAAATTAACAAACATACATGTTGCTAAGTCGTTTCTAATTATAAGGCCACCACTGTAATTGCTAAATATTATAAATTTTGTGCTGCGAGCCAGGATTCCGTACTGTATTTATGCATTAATAAATGTCTTCGCTTGAATCTACATTTTAGAAAACTATGCTCTCTCTATGATTGTCTCTATTGCTGTGATTAACACAAAGTGTGGTTTTGGTCTGAGCTAAGCAGAAATGAAAATGAAAGAATTTTTTTCTTTTTTCTTGAAGCACCATTTTTGTTTCAATCGAAAGTTATAGGCCTCAAGATAAATGTTTGTATGTATGTATGTATGTATGTATGTATGCATGTATGTATGTATGTATGCATGTATGTATGTATGATAAATAAAATGCAACTTAAAAAAGCAACAAAATGTTCTGCATTTAACCATTAAAACGAGCACCTTTTCATAGCAGAAAATATACAAAAAAAAAATTGAGTCTTAAATAACAAAAAACCAATGAAAAGACAGGTTTTCTTCTTCTTCTTCTTCTTCTTCTAAACGGGCTTAGAGAGGCCTTATACACACACACACATACATTAACAGTTGGATGTGTGAGGGTTTCTAAAATCAAATCATTTAATAGCAACAACTACAGCAACAACAACAAAAAATTGTTATTAAAAAGTCGATATTAAACCATTGCTGCCATGCGAGGCTAGAAAATACAATCAAATCAACTTCTTAGGCAAGCAAAGACTAAAACTAAATTGTTGCTGTTGTTGTTGTTTGTCTAAAAGCTTATACACTCACTCACATACATACATACATATATTCTTTTACATATGGATGTACGGTTATAGAAACTAAAGAAAGAACCCAGTTGGCCAGGTCGTTATTGACGACGTTTGCATCAATGATGTCTGCAGGAGTTTTTCAAATTTGTCCTGTATAAAATTCAATTTAGGACAACTTTAATAACAAGGTCGTGTAATATGTCGCGTTTTGAGCTTAATAGTAGACAGCATAATGACAAATTCTTGAATTTGTCTTGAATAAGATATTATTGAGGACAGGATGAGCGACAATTGCATGCAAATTGTCTTGTTTCAGGTTACATTTACGACAAGATGAGCGACAATATATTGAACTTGTCTTTATTTAAACTTCTTTAAAGACAAACTTATCAACAACTTCACGTGTGTTGTCTTGTTTCAAGTTATATTGACGACGAAATGAGCAACAGTGTCATTAAGTTTTTGATTCAGAGAAGATTTGTTGAGGACAACATAGACAACAATTGTAAAAGTTTGTCGTGTTTCTATCCTCACTTAGAATTAGATGTTGTTGTCAACAAATTTTTTTAGTTTTTTTTATGAAAAAAAACTGTACTTTAACGTCTAAAAACAAAACAAATATAAGAAGAGACTAAAAATCATTCATTCGTGTTTTTAAAGTGCCAGTGAAAGGTTGTTTCAAAGTGTGTGTTAAAGTGTTTTGTGGTGAAAATAAATAATATTAACTTTCTAATAATTATTTTAGAGGTAAGTGTACAATATATTTATATAAAAATAGGGGTAAAAATCCCTAAACAATATTGGAATATAATTAACGCAATTTATGGTAATTGCTTTGAGAAAGTTCTAATAGTATTTATTAATAACAATAATTTTATTACAGAGTCAACTATATCAGAGGGCTACACCCATGATAAATTTATAAAAGATCTGCGTTTATCGTTGCATCGCTTCAAAAATACCATAAATAGAGCAAATTTTAGAAAAAAAATGGAAATAATAAAGAAAACGATTTTAAGTTGCCATAAACCACATTTACCTGAATTTGTTTTTATTTTTTTATAGATATTGTATGTATTTTAACTTTTTTTTATTAATTGATGTCTAATTTTGATAAAAATTCTTTAAAAACAAAACCTAATGAAATGTTTAAATTAATTTTATTTTATTATATGTATAAATTTTTCTATTATTTATTATTTATATATAAATTATATTAATTTTTCTATACATATATATGTGTACGTACATGAATATGTATTTATATTGAAATCAATAAAAAATATATAAAACACTTAATGTATTCTAATTTTTACAAAAATAAATCATTTGGTGAGAAAGTGAGTATTTTGTCGCCCAATTTGCCGTCGATGATCATGTTATGGTTGTTTCAGTATACTGTCACCGACGATACTATGGAAGGCTACTATCGCTAAACTGTCGTCAATGACAAGGTTGAGAAAATTTCGTTTATATTTTCGTCGATGACAAGTTGAACCACATTGTTACTTATCTGATCGTCAACGACAATATGCATTGTAATGTCGCTCATATTGTCGGACACGAAAAAAGTGCCCTTTGTTCGAAAAAGTCGTCAGTGATTTGCTCCGGCTGTCGCCAACACATCATTTATGATTTAACATTGTCCTGTACGCATCATCGATGATGTCTTGAAGACTTGGCCAACTGGGAATAAAAACTACATGGCTGTACTTATACAAACAAACTGGATGGTCTTTATGCTTGTATATGTAAGCTGATGATTGTAAGTTTTTAATTTAAAAGAAAACGTATGGCTTTGATTAAATAAAAATAAAAATAAAAATAAAAACAAAAACAAAACTAACGTATATTATTATTATTGTTGTTGCTCCTGTTGTTGTTGTATCGTCGTGTGTTATTATTTTTAGTTTTAGTTTCAATTTTTGTTTGTTGCCATAGTGCCTGTGCTGTTGCCTGCCTGCCATCGAGCTTTAAGAGTTTGTTGAAGCTCTGGCTTTGGTTTCTCCTTTGCTATTCTAAATTTACAACAACAACAACAACAATAAACTAAATTTAGGGTGTTGACTAACTATAATGGTGGTGGGTTGTTGCAGCAGCAACAGCAGCAAAATTTTTTCTTTTCTTTTTTTCTATTACGAGTACGAGTACGAGTACGATCAGCAATTGCCAGTTACAAGTTCCAATAACTATAACTTGGATTTCTAACTTGGTTTATATGCACATTTAAGGTAATTTTTTTTAAAAGTTTAATATTAATACAACAACAACAACTTGTTTAATAATTACAACAACAAAATCGGCTAAAAAAAATAGCAAGCAACAGTTATACAATCTGAATTATGTTTTAGAAAAAGAATGTTGTTTTCAAGTTTTCTTTTTTAGTTTACTTGGACTACGTATTTATTTTTCTTTTTTCTTCGATTTCTTGCTACCAAAGGTTGTCTGATTTTTTTTTCCTTAAAAAACAGTTTAAATATGAAGAAAATTTTGATGGCATTATTACACGGTAAACAAATGAACGCAAATGAAGTGAAAGAGTTGCCTTCTAAGCTGTGATGGCACTAATGAGATGGTATGTCAACTCAAGGGTGGTTGCATCCAACAGACTGGCCATCGCCATTTAAAACGACAATGCATTTTGCAACACTGTAACATTGCAGCACTGTAACATTTAGGAGCAAAACTGCCAATGAACTGTAACGCTTAGGTCTGTAACAGAGATCAGCAATAAATCGTTTTTTCGCTACTCATAAGAACTCATGAAATTTTGAATATAAGTGAGTCAACAATATTGCAAATTAACTGTACTTTGATTCATTCATACTCACTACAACATTGATTTATAAGTACAGGTTACAATGAGTATGCCGTACAACGTTGATATCAAACTCATACCATTCGAAATATGTTTGATTCAGAAGACTACTCATTAAAGATGCACAGTCTTAGTCTTACAGTCTTAGTTGTTGTTGCATTTACATAAGCAAAACAGACAGAGCAGCAAGCAGAGCAAACACACAACCTTCTAGTGAGTATTATAGTGTTCGTACGCGAGTCAGACTTATTTTGTGATTCGTGTATATGTGGAGTTATGGAGAGTCGAACTCAACAACATCATACGTGTTGTTAAGTATGAATATGATGAGTACCTTGAACTTTGAATATGAGTAGAGAGGTTCCATGATATTAAAATAAGTATGAATGCGTACAAGTATCAGAAATTATGAGTACAATTCGATTCTATTCATCCTTTTGAATACTCATTGCTGATCTCTGGTCAGTAAGTCATTCCAGGCCATACATGTTAGAGCTGACCGAGCAATCGATCAATCAGAGAGTAGAGGTGTCAGAGCAAAATATGCAGCAGGAAGATTGTAAAATCTCTAGGCTGCTTCGAAGCAGACTGAGGTGTTCTAGGAACGGCTTCTAAATTTAAGTAAAAAGATGTCTTAGGACCTTAATTAGGATTCTTAGTTGGACGATGATCTGCGTACATGGCGCTACGGGTGAGAGGCTGTTCAAATATGTGGACAGAGAATTTACACCAAGGGCGCTATCCCAACATTTTGTCAACATTGCAGAAAGCCTCTCAGCATATTTCTAAAGCCCCCTTAGGAGATACTTCTTTGAGCTGACCAAGCAACAGATTGAACACGGTGATAAAATATGGGAACTTGTTGAATCTCTAGGCGGCATTAGCTCAAACGGAATGGATTCTGAATCTGAATAGAGAGTTTCTTAACAAACCTTAACAGGATTATTGACTGGGATCTGATCTATGATGATGCCACAACTAGTGAAAGGATGGTCAAATATGTGGGCAGACAAGAACACTCTCAGCATGTTCCTGAAGCCCCCTTAGGAGATTTGACTTTGATCTGACCAAGCAACAGATTAAACGTGGTAAAAGATACATCTGTCATGATGAAATAGGCTGCTGTAGCTCAGACGGAATGTATTCTAAACTTGAATAGAGAGAAGCTCTTAACACCTTAATGGACTTATTGCCTCGGAATTGATCTATGAAGATAGCACAACCGGCGATCAAATATGTGGAAAGACAGGAACATTCTATCAACTCGAGCGCAGAACTTTTTTGCATAAATTCATCAGCATGTTTCTGCGTAAGTGGTGTATAAAATTGTGCGAGATTTCGTATATTGAAGGGAAGGCGATTGCAAATGAACCAGCGGCAGAGGGCGCAATGAAGGGTGTGAGTTGAAAAGTTTACTTAATCTGCTGTTCGGACTCGACATTAAGCAGTAGCTGCCACTGGTCGAGGATGGTAGGTGAAGCTAGGTTGTAATCCTGACTAAAGTATCGTAATGACCAATTAAGTAAGCTTCTCTGTTGTTAAATTCCCGCTACTCGTGGGTGGTAGGAAATCCTGACTAAAGTCTCGTAATGACCCATTAAGAAAGCTTCTCTGTACTTAACCCATAGTTTTTTCCCATATCTAGGCAAACTGGCTTTCCGAAGACCATGTATTTTGACAACAATTCGTTCTGACAACTCTTTCCCATGTAGTTGAAAGGCTTTAATGCTGGACCATATTTATTTGGCCAAATATTGCACTTTAATCAGCAAACCCAAAACAAAACAGGGGTACAACAGAACTGTTCATTAGTTTTTCCAAACAATACCAATGCATTCCTTTGCGCTCAAAATCAAAATTTATGGCAATTTCGCATTCTTGCCTCTCTCTCCCCCCAAGAGACCTTTTGATTGTTACAAGAATTGTTAAACGTTGTGATCAAAAGGAGTTTGTCTGTCTGTCTGTCTAACGGAGTTGAGGTCAAAAAGAGTTTCAAAATAATTGTGAGTGTGTGTGCCCGTGTGTCTGTCATTACGAAATATTCGGCAATAAATTTATTTTGTAGCACCAAACACCACAAATAACAGAAAAATGTCATGTTTTTTGTTTCTTAGTTTTGGACCAGTTAAGAAACAATACGAGCAACGCCTAAACGTCAAAAGAATAAAGTGTTGTGCTCTCATTTTGGGCCGTTAAAAAAAAAACGAAGGAAAAGAATGTCAACGACAAAGTTTTTTCGAAATTTTGAAATACTCAGCAGATTTTAAGTCTTAGTTGTCCATATTTTGTTGTGCGCGCACTGTATTACTGTTACTTTTCAAAACAACGCAGACTTGTTTCGATCGATTTGACCATAAAGAATAAAACGTACGTACAACGTACGACGACGACCATTAAATTTCGACTTTTTTGGTCTGTTGATGGTTAGACTGACTTGTTGTTGTTGTTGTTGTTGCTTTTTTGTCATAAAAGTGTGTGCTTTTTTATGGCCGAAAAACGAAATAGACGCAGACATTCAGCCACTGCCACACATTTAACCTGGTGTTTGAGTGTCTAGGTTTTGGTTTTTTTGTTTGAAGCGCGTCGGATGACATGAGCCTGAAAGAATGTTTTCGAGAATATTTTGTTGTAACGCTTAATCGAGGTCGTTTTTATTTACTTAATAAGCCATTAGCAATAGGTTAAGAGCAGTTTGCTTCTCTTTCTTAGCTCTACAGCTTCTCCAGAAGTCATTTACCAAGTGCGTAAGCACTCCAACAACCATGAAAACGTGATTCTTTAGAGTTTAAGCAGACTTTTCGAGGGGACTCTATTCAGTTGTGCCGTGACTCGCTTGATCGACTCTTGTGTCAGTTTTCTGTCAGTCTAATATTGTTTCCTGCTGACAGCACTATCCTGGTAATTGTTTCCTGCTCTTCCTTATTTCTACTGTTACGAAGGCATTTACCATGTGCCTAAGCAATCGAATAACCATGAACGTGATTCTTTAGAGTTTAAGCAGACATTTCGTGGGGGCTTTATCCAGCTTTAGCCAGATTTACTGCGCCCTTCTGCTCATATCCTCCAGATGTGTACCTTGATCGCCTGCTGTGGCAGTTTTGCGTCAGTCTCATATGGGTTCATGGTGACAGCAATAGCCTGGCAATTGTGTAGCTGATGATGCACATTCCGGCACATTCCTATCGAATATCAATCCACACCTGGATACGGGTATTACTCTTAAGTCTGTTAGGCCGTCTATTAGGCAAACGGAATCAAACGAAACAATATGGCCTCCGAAGGAAAGGAAGCGTACCAATCAACCACTTAAATTGAATGCTAGAGAGTCACTGTGATTGCGTATCTATCTTTACAGAATATTGCGTATTGCGTACGCTTGCGAAGAAACTGCACCTAGCTCCACAAATGACTTCTGTAGCCAAAGGATTACGAATCAATATGGCCTCTAAAGGATAGGAAGCGTACCAATCAACCACAACAACAATGAATGCTAGGCAGTCACAGAGACTGTACCTATTTTTGTGGGATATTGTGTATTAAGTATGCTTGCGTAGAAACTGCACATGGCTACACAAATGACTTCCGTAGAAGTAGTAAATCGTCGTCTTTGGCTAGACGTAAATTTCTCTCATTTGCCTAGTCCCTGTAGTCTAACGGAGCGCTGTCATTACTAGATATTTGGATTACATTAAACTTTCACACCGGTTTTCAGCTTTAAAGGCAAAGTTCTGATACTAATTGTGAAGACTATTTAATCAGAAGCTACCGCATCTAGTAGGTAGTGTGTTGGCTTCTTAGACGAGAGTCCGTGGTTCAAACCCCAGCTCAGACATCTCAGAAATATAAAACAAACGAAACAAAATAAGAAAAACTATTCCCTTCCTTTCCGTAATCCAGTAGGTAGTACATAACATACTTAATTGACCATTACAACCCTTCAGTCAGGTTTACGGCCTAGCTTCTCACACCACTCATGTTGTGTGCGTTAATTTTATACGTGAGTGGCGGGACTTACAGTTTAACATCGACTCCGAACAACAGATTTCTGAGAAACTTTTTTTCCAGTAGGTAGTGTGTTGCATTATTAGACGTGAGGCCTCGGACTCGCGAACAGAACGAAATATGAAAACAAATATTTCTACGGTGACTTCCTCTCAGCTGTCAGTGTTCTGGCAAAAACTCTGAGAGTTGAAATAAAATTGCCATGACGTTCGGATTCGACTTTAAACTGTAGGTTACGCCACTACTCATGAATAAAATTTTGCACGCACACACAACATGGGAAGAAGTTGGAGTGATAGTTTTGATTACCAAAAGCTCTCACTTGAGCACGCATAGCGGCCCGTTGTGGTTACACCACAGGTCAACGCAGTCTCCCCGACCTGAGCGAGTTCCAATAAACTAGAGAAGGAAAGCACGATGATAGCTCCCTCCGTCAAGCTGACAAGGATTGGAGAGCCAAACAACCTCCTATACCTGCACTTCGCAAGAGATAGGCATTGACAAAGAACGAGGATAACAGTCTTCTCTTCCTCAGCAGAAATCGTTAGATGGGAGCTGCATTCTTTTCGCATGTCTTCCTATAACATAATGTAAGTGGCCTGTAAGCATGGCCACCACTGTGATCGAGATGACGTTAAAATCAAGCCATAGTCGCGGTAGTCTAGTAGGTAGTGTGTTGGCTTATTAGACGCAAAAGCCTGGGTTCGAGCCCCAAGCCAGGCATCAAAGACAAAAATACAAAAACTATATCTTCGGCGACTTCCTCTCAGTAGATTTCTGGCAAAAACTCTGAGTGTTGAGATAAAATTGCCATGAAAAAGTTTCTCAAAAATCTGTCGTTCGGAGTCGACTTTAAACTGTAGGTCCCACCACTCATGTATAAAATTAACACACACAACATAAGTGGTGTGAGAAACTAGGACGTTGTATAATGGGTCAATTCGACCTCCGGGTACTGTACTTGTCATTAATTGACAAGTACACGTCCTCTAACCTAACCTAACCTAAGATTAAGCCAGAGTAACTGGTTGTTACGCCTTCTATCCATCGAGGGCCAAGTGAGTCTAGCGGTGGAGTAGCTATGTGCATCACTGTGATCGAGATGACGTTAAGATCAAGTCCGAGTAAATGGTTAGTACACCTTCTATCCATCGAGGGCCAAGTGAGTCTAGCCGGTGCTGAAACAGCTACATGGTTGGTGTAGGAAACAAGGTTGTGATCCTGACTAAAGGGGATGTAATCCTTATCAACTAACTTAGGTCGCTAATCACAACTTGTTTGTTTGGTTTGAAGCTTCATATGGTATTACAAGGGACGGCTAATCGTGAAATTGTGTTTAAGAGGTACTTTTTTAAGCGCATAAATGGTACTTGCTGCACATATTTTTTCACAGCAAGTTTCTATGACGAAAACAAACAAAACATATTTGATGTAAAACTGTAATGAATACTAATAAAATAATGATTTACAATGGAATGTAAATGTTTACAAAGACCTTAACAAAAAAAAAAAAAACAAACAAATAAATTAAGTACCATGGATTCCAAAGAAATAAGTTCCAAAAACCAAAAACAAAAAATTACCCTTTTATTGACATGGTATGGTATAGTATGGTATGGAATGCATAACGTTAACAATTTTTGTAAGAAACAAAAAAAAAAACACAACAACAACAATAAACACTTATTCAAAAAAGGTATGAAATAATCTTATTATTACGAGTATTATTGTTGTTGCTGCTGCTTTTGTGTTTTCTGTTATAAATAAACCGTTGATATTTTCGTTAATTTTTTGTTGTTTTTTTTTCGTTGGCATTTTAAACGTTATTCTTGTATCGGATTTTTTTCGATTTTTTTTTGTTGTTTTTTAACTGCGATATTTAGTTTTTAAACGTTTTTTTTTATCTTTTTTTGGTTTTTTCTCCTTTTTTTGACGACTTTTGTGGCAAATTGAACTGAATGTGTGTAAGTGTGTGTGTGTGTATAAAAGATTGAAAATCGAAAGCAAGGTCTTTTCGTTTTGTTTGTTACTCTTATTATTTAATATTGTTGGTGGTTGGCTGTTATTTTTTTTGTTTTGTTGTTGTTCTTGTATTATTTGTTAATGTTTTAACAAAAAAAAAAAAAAAAAAAAATAATTTTATTTTCATTTTTTTTTTGTGCAAATAATAATAACAACAACAATAACAATTAAAGTTTGAAAAGAAAAAAAAAACAGAATTTAAACCAACAAGTTGTTTATGAGTTCGTTAAACAAAAAGAAAAAAACTGCAAAAAAATAAAAAAAAAAATTTAAAAGAATTAAATTTGCGGTGTACTGTTGTTGTCGTTGTGGTGATGGTGCTGGTCGTGGTGGTGGCGGTGTTGGTGGTTGATTTTATAATTTTTAATTCTTTGTTTTTTTTTTCTCTTCTTTTCTTTGTTATCTAAAAGCCTAGTAATGTTTAAGCTTAAAGCAGAGCCTTTAAAGAATTTATTCAATAAAAATAGCAGCTGGCCAGTAACTGATACTAGAGTGTGAATAACATAGGAGGTAAAATTCATAGCAGATTCCAACACAGTGACTAATAAACAATTATTAAAAAATAGTAAGAGGATTCTTTCCCCTTAACCCTTTATGGAGGAGATTAACAATAGCAACGAACATCATGGTAAAGTAATAAAGACTACACCACTTCCTGTAAAAGATTAGAACTCAATGAGCACATGTCTCACCACTAATCCCAAAACATTTTCAAAAAAGACATGTTTTCTAGATAGATGGCAACCCTATAATTACAGACCATTAAGATTATGGCTTAGAAAACCTATTTAATGCCACATTATTACTTGGTAATGCAATTAAAACCGGATAAAATAAAATAAAGGCAGATTTTAAGTACGATCTTAAGATAAACGTATCCAAAAATAAGGCAATCCCCTGCCTCTCAGTACTTGTCAGCATAAGCTTGATAAAAATAGTACAAAATCAAGTGGTTTCCAAGAAGAAGTCACAAGTCGAAAATGGAGAGCACAAATTAGCTTAAAAAGTAGAGCCCAAGAGATAAAAACTTTCAATTCCTTAGCATTAAAACGAAGGCCACAGTAGTAAGACACTCGCCAAGCACAGTAAAGCTATGCACTAAGCGATATACATATGCTATGCAGCAAAGATACAACAACAGAATCCGAACGATTGCTGGATCGGGTGTTTATTCCAAGGACGCAAGATCAGCAATCATGGTAGTGGTAGTATTACAATCTTCAAGTAATAGGTACGGGTAAAAGATTAGTTACTGGCAACCTGGTTCCCTTTAGGGAAATTGAGGTCTCAGGCCCCTGAGAACTTAGAAACACAAGGAAATTTCGGCAAACTATTTGAAGATGAAGAAGACATCGAGACGATAAAGCATTTCCTCTGTTGTTGTCATTTTTTTAATTACAGAGACTTGATTATCATCGCCATAGTCTAGTAAGTAGTGTGTTTAGTTATTAGACGCGAGTCCGTGGTTCAAACCCCAGCTCAGACATTTCGAGCAATGCCGAAACACGATAAAATTTTTCTTTCGGTGTCTTCCACTCTAGAGCCTTCTCTTTCTTTCGGCGTCTTGCTCTCTGGAGTCTTCTGGCAAAAAAATCTGAGAGTAAATAAAAATTTTCATGAAGGGTTTCTCAAAAATCTGTTGTACGGGGAGTCGACTTTAAACTGAGAGGTCCCCCGCCTCTCATGGATAACATTAACACACATAACATGGTTGGTGTAAGAAGCTAGGTTGTAATCCTGAATAAAGCATTGTTATGACCAATTAAGTTAAGTAAGTAAGGTTACCATTGGGAAGGGATTCTTTGAAGGTTCAAACTCTCTGTCAGGCTCTACTAAGGTTTATTGTGGGATTACACTAGACGGGTGATGTAAAGGGTCCGCCAAATAACTTTTTTTTTTTGAAAATGCTTTAAAAAACAAAAACTACTGAATATTTTCTCAAATTTCATGTTTTATTTGAAAGTACAATCCCTTCGGTTAATAATGGAAAATAATTTCATTCAAATGGCTGCCTCGGCTGGCCATGCAGTAGCCTACACCAGAAGATGCCGAAAAAATTATCTTTGAAGCTGATTTTGATCTTGGCGGGTATGTAAACAAGCAAAATTGTCGCATTTGGGGCACAGAAAACCCGCATGCATACATTGAAAAGCCGACGCACCCAAAACGCGTCACCGTTTGGTGCGGATTTTGGTTCAGAGACATAATTGGGCCATTTTTCTTCGAAAGCGAGCAAGGAGTGGCCGTTACAGTCAATGGTGATCGTTATCAGGCCATGTTGAACCAATTTTTGTTCACAAAAATTGAAGAGGAGGATATTGGCAACATTTGGTTTCAACACGAGGGCGCTACGTGCCACACAGCCAAAGCTACAGTCGATGTTTTGCGGCCTGTTTTTCAAGATCGCATTATCAGCCGCAGAGCTGATGTCGTTTGAACACCTCGGAGCTGCGATTTGACACCGTTGGACTATGATTTATGGGGTGCCGTCAAAGATATGTGTTACGCCGACAAGCCAGAGATAATTGACGCTTTAAAGGACAATATTCGTGAAGCCATCGGTGAAATACAGTTGCACACAATCGATAATGTGCTTAAAAATTGGAACGATCGTTTAGGCTACTGCATGGCCAGCCGAGGCAGCCATTTGAATGAAATTATTTTCCATTATTAACCGGAAGGATTGTACTTTCAAATAAAAAAAGATATTTGAGAAAATATTCAGTAGTTTTTGTTTTTTAAAGCATTTTCAATAAAAAAGTTATTCGGCGGACCCTTTATACTGGCCTTATATGTACGTTCTGTAACCTCAATCTAGCTCAGGTTCCTTTGGCTGACGATTATTTAATCTTATCTTGTAGATTTTGTTTGCATTCTCCAGCATGGACACATAAAGTGATTGATCACTATGGATCACTACACTTTGTAGCTTGTAAGGCCGCGTTTATACTCGCCCGCTTTATACATTTATACTTTGTAAAAAGAGGTACAGTGCCCTTTATAAAAGCATCTAACTCTGCCTTAATATCAGCTGGATCCAGACCGCCTTAAAACTTGGAATGCATGTTTACAGGTTGAGCCTTTCAATTTAATTCTTTGTTTAAAAACTACTGCAGCCGTATATACGACGTATATATACGTCATATGTGTTAATTTTGGATCCACCGCAGCAAGTGTAATGCATTTTACTTACGAATAATTTCTACCCTTCTTAAGGCCATAATCTTTCTCTCAACCTCAACTTCTCTGTGGACAAGTCTTCAGAAAACTGTCTCACCAACATTTAAGCGTTTAACAAATCGCTTAAATCAACTTTAAATTGCCGTTTTTTTTCTTTTAAAATTTATTTTCAAATTAAAAATTCTAAAATTTAAAATTAGAAAAGCAAAAGCGAATAAAACCTATTTTAAGCCACGATAACCTTCTAAAAACCGCCGCTTAAAAGAAAGAAATAAATTTCAAATTTATTTAAATTAATTGGATTGTGATTTTGATATCACAAAGCAAAAGCAAAAGCAAAAAAACAAAAACTAATTAAAATTAAAATTAAAAATAAATTAATAAAGAATACAAAGAAATCAAATCAAATGAAACGAAACGAAACGAAATAGAAGAGAATTTTTATTTTAATTCTTCAACGATTTAAACAGAACAGAACAGAGAAAAAAACGTAAAAAAAATTAAAAGATTAGAATTTAAAATTTTTTGAAATTTTAGTTTCCAACCTAAGATCGCCAGTTAGCCAGTCAGCCAACCAGCAAAAGAGATCATTTAAATTAATCGAAAATTAATATTCAATCAGAATCGTTCTTAATAAAGATTAATGAACACGAGCCAACCGGCTAGTAAACGTTGAATATGATGTATGGTGTGGGAGAATAATATTTCAATGGAATTAAAATTTTAAAAAATACAACAACAACAACAAATTGACAATTAAAGATGACAGTCGTCGTTGTTTTTTTAAGATTATAAATCAGATTAGAATACCGGTTCAATAGCCGCCAGGTGATTGAGCAAAGCTCAGTGATCGTTTTTACATCACAGTTAGCGAAGCAACAAACCTATGTTGAGCTAAAACAGATCATAGATTCGTACACAGGAAATGTGAACGTAGAGTCCCACAAATCAGATTAGAATACCGGTTCAATAGCCTGCAGGTGATGGAGCTAAGCTCAGTGATCGTTTTTGCATCACAGTTAGCGAAGCAACAAACCTGCGTTGAGCTAGAAGACAACATAAGGTTTGTACACAGGAAATGTGAAAGTAGAGTCCCACAACTCAGATTAGAATACCGGTTCAATAGCCGCCAAGTGATTGAGCTAAGCTCAGTGATCGTTTTCACATCACAGTTAGTGAAACAACGAACCTGCGTTGAGCTAGAAGACAACATAAGGTTCGTACACAGGAAATGTGAAAGTAGAGTCCCACAAATCAAATTAGAATACCGGTTCAATAGCCAGCAGGTGATTAAGCTAAGCTCAGTGATCGTTTTCACATCACAGTTAGCGAAGCAACAAACCTGCGTTGAGCTAGAAAAGATCATAAGATTCGTACACAGGAATTGTGAACGTAGAGTTCCACAAATCAGGATAGAATACCGGTTCAATAGCCACCAGGTGATTGAGCTCAGTTCAATAGCCACCAAGTGATTGAGCTAAGCTTAGTGATCGATTTCATATCACAGTTAGTGAAGCAACAAACCTGTTTTGAGCTAGAAGATAACATAAGCTTCGTACACAGGAAATGTGAACGTAAAGTCCCACAAATCAGATTAGAATACCGGTTCAATAGCCGCCAGGTGATTGAGCTAAGCTCAGTGATCGTTTTTACATCCCAGTTAGTGAAGCAACAAACCTGTGTTGAGCTAGAACAGATCAGTAGGTTCGTACCAGGAAATGTGAACGTAGAGTCCAAATATAGGTTTACGATTGGGCACATCGTCAGAGAAAAAAGTTGCCGGTAGAAGCTATCCTCGATTTGGTTGTTAATTTATTGACTTAGAATACCCCATGTGTTATAAGGACACATTGGGGTCACATTTAAGAACAACAAGTCTCTCACAAAATATTGTGTATGCCCCCCTGTTTCAGTGTCATTAATCAAGTATTTCCAGCTAAGCAGATGATTCTGACCCTACTGTGGCAACTTCCAGAGTGGTATGGTTGCTATCCGACTTAGTCTAGACACAACAGCTACAGTAACCACGCGTTAAACGTTAGTATTGTGGCGAGTGTTATGGCTTTGGAAAGTAGAGGAGACCCTAATTATCACGCCTTAGAGAAAATATTGAATGCGGGCCACCGTTTTAAACGATTGTCTACACTGACTTTTGCTAACATGGTTCTTGAGCCAACTAAAAATAGATTTCAGCCAGGAAAAGTTTCTCGGTTGAGATAAAAACGGAAATATTAATTGAGGGTTTCCTTAGAAAAAATATTGAATGAGAGCCGTCGTATTAACCAATTGCCCAGACTGACTTTTGCTAACATGGTTCTTGAACCAACTAAAAATAGATTTCAGCCAGGAAAAGTTTCTCGGTTTAACTACAAAGGAAATATTGAATGAGGGTTTCTTTAGAGAAACTATTGAATGAGAGCCACCGTATTAACCGAACGCCATGACTGACCTACGTCAAAATGGTTCTTGAACCAACTAAAATAGGATTCAGCCAGGAAAAGTTTCTTGGTTGAACTGCAAAGGAAATATTAAATGAGGGTTTCCTTAGAGTAAGTATTAAATAACAGCCACCGTATTAACCAATTGCTAGGACTGAATCCTACTAATATGGTTCTTGAACCAACTAAATTAGGTTTCAGCTTGGAAAAGTAGCAAAAACTACCGAACTAAAGTTGAACAACTTTGTTAAAGAACTAAAACAGCCCTCGATACTCCTCTTTAACGTCATAATGAAAACCATTATCAAGTCTTTGCTAATTAATACCTGCAAACTATCATTAGTTTTTATTAAAAATACTTCAACACACATTTAAATAATACACACACATAAAATATACAAACAAACACGTCCAAACATCCAACTCCAAAAACAGCTACTACTTGATGTACGTAAACATAAAATTTGGTGGCGCTCTTGTTTGCACCGCTCTACAGTTTTTCTTCCGTCGTGGTATTTCGGAAGTCGGAACTGCAATTTTGAATTTCTTAAACCGCTCATCCACGTTCCGTTTCAACTGCTGCTCCTTAAGTTTTAAGAAATTCTTGCGTTCCTTATTTTTACGTGCCCACACATAATAGGTTAGCTTGTCGTGATTCGACATCTGACGCCAACGTGCGCCAGCCATTTTAGCCGCTTCCGTAATGGATGGCTGAGGTACAACTCCCTTCTCCCTGAGATCTTCACGTAATTCATTCAGAAAAATGAAGAACGGATTCGATGAATTGGATTTTTTTCTTTTTGGAACCGGCTTAATAAATGACTCACACTTATCAGCGGGCTTGGTTGGCGGTGCTGCTGTCTGTTTTCGACAGTGCAGGTTAAAGAATTTACGAAAAATCATTTTTATTTTTTTTTCGTTTAAATTGACAAGAAATTTTGGTTTAAAAAAAAAAAATTTTTTAAATTTATAAGAAAAACAGGCAAGACAGAAGAAGAAGTAGAAAAAGAAAAAGCTTTTTCAGGGTTTACAAAGTGCTTTTTAATGTAATTTTCCAGAAAAAAAAAGTACTTTTACGAAAAGTACTATTAAGACCTTATAAATAATATGTCTAAATAATAATTAAAAGAACTTGAATATTTAATATTTGGGGCGTAATCGCTTCCAGCAATCCATTATGGTAGCACTTTGACCCTGCCCAATCACAGACGATAACATCAGCAATGAATATCGCAGAGAGATAAGGCAAAACCATTTCTAGAGAAAGTCTAGAACTTAATCAGCTAAAATTTTACGCCAGTATGTCCATCATAAGTTCACAGAGAGTATTCGCTGTTGGCTTTAGATGGCAACCCTATCATTCTAGAACCTGCTCAAAGTAAGTACAAGTGAAAGTGTAGAACTTAATCAGCAAATGTTTGACGTCATTATGTGCAACATAAGTTCATATATAGCCTTAGTTCTTGGTTTAAGGTGGCAACCCTATAATTCTAGAACCTGTCCGAAGACCAGAAGTACAAAATAAAGTATAGAACTTAATCAGCAAATGTTTTACGCCATTATGTCCAACAAAACTCACAGAGAGTATTGGTTCTTGGTCAGAGGTGGCAACCCTATCATTCTAGAACCTGCTAGAAAACAGGAAGTACAAAATACGGGGTTAGTGTGGCACTATGTGGGCAAGCTTTATCAACTTGGGAGGAGAAAAAAGTCTGTTGGCGCTCAGAATAAGCCTGTCGACGAATAATCCAGAGCATTTCCATGGAGTAGCTATACTCGTTGAAAGAGAAGATGAAGAGAGATAGAATTTGCAAAAACTAACCTTTTGCAGGGCAATTACAATAAGAAAAGATAGGAGTCATGCATCCTACACTTTAGCAGTATTTAGAGCAGGCTAAAGGGCTTGCTCACCTGTTACTGTGGGCTTAAAGGACAACAGTTGCGACTCGAAGAAGGAGGAAAAGACAGTCCTACACTTAATGTGTCACTGCACAGCACTTGCTTGAACGGATACGAGAATTCAGGGATAGTTCAAGTCCAATATTGGGATTCTGTGCTGATGGGAATGAAGAGCCAGAACATCTGTAATTGTAGGCTTAAAGAACACTTGTTTTAAGCAGCAGTTGCGTTTCAAAGAAGGATTATAAGAGAGTCCTCTACTTAGTGTATCACTGCACAGCACTTGCTCGAACGCAGAACGAGAATTCTAGGAACCTTCAGGTCCAATTATGAGAATCTGGGATGAGGGAATAAAACGTCAGAACATCTGTAACTGTAGGCTTAAATAACACTTGTTTAAAACAGCAAACTGCGCCTCGACGAAAGAGAAAAATACAGTCCTTCACTTAATGTATCACTACACAGCACTTGCTCAAACGCAGAACGAGAATTCTAGGATCCTTCAAGTCATCTGTAATTGTAGGCTAAAGAATACTTGCTTAAAACAGCAATTGCGACTCGAATAAAGAGTAAAAGACAGCCCTCCACTTAATGTGTCGTTGCACAGCACTTGCTCGAACGCTGAATGAGAATTCTAGGAACCTTCAAGTCCAATATTGAGATTCTGTGCTGAAGAGAATGAAATGCCAGAACATCTGTAATTGTAGGCTTAAAGAACACTTGTTTAAAACAGCAGCTGCGGCTCGAAGAAAGAGAAACAGACAGTCGTTGCGCAGCACTTGCTCGAACGCAGAATGAGAACTCTAGGAACCTTCAAGTCCAATATTGAGATTTTGTGATGAGGAGGAATCGCCAGAACATATGCGAGCATCTCATAAGATAACTGGATGACTGTCAAGTACTGAAAGATCTTCTTTCAGTCACCGAACATCATCTTGCCTAAAGTTTGCAATACGACAGCAGGAGATATCCCAGGTCAGACATCAAAACGGAAATATGAAAAAAATTTTTCTTCGGTGACTGCCTCTCAGCAGATTTCTGGCAAAAACTCAGAGTTGAAATAAAACTGCCATGAAGAGTTTCTCAAAAAATCTGTCGTTCGGAGTCGACGTTAAACTGTAGGTCCCGCCACTCATGTATAAAATTAACGCACACAACATAAGTGGTGTGAGAAGCTAGGTCGTAATCCTGACTGAAGGGTTGTAATGAGCAATTATGTATGTATAGTATGTATGTATATGCCTGTAAATTCACGATCTGATCCATCTCAAGCTTAATAGCTGGCCAGAATCCAAAGTAGCTTCAATTTATCATGAGAGTTCGCTTTTAGAAGTAATGGATGTCAAAGCCTTAATTGCTGCGTGGGTATTCTTGTCAAGCTTGAGATAGATTCGCCGCCTTTTTTAGAGCATAGATTTCCATGTAGAGAACAGAATACACCTTTCACGCATTCAATAGCAATTTTGAAGATATCCTTCAATATTGAAACCTTAATTCCACTGATAAAAAAAGCCACAATTCGTGTTATCTGTGGAAAAATTTTTTTTAATTAAAATTTACAACAAAAACAAAACAAACAAACAATTCTTAAATAATTATTCTTATAAATTAAAAGCGAATAAAATGTCAAATCAATTTATCTTCTCTTCAATTTGTTTCGATTCTTTCGCATGAAAAATTTAAAAAAAAAATAAAATCACACAAATTCTCGATCTTAAAAGCACTCCATCATTCGGACAGAACAGACTGAGAGACAGAGATTATGCTGAGGTCGAGATAATGACCAATGTTGTGGTGGTCATTGGCAGGGTTAATCTGTTTTAAAGGTTAAAAAAAAAATTTTTTTAAAAAAATCACACACAGTCAGTCACTCAGTGGTCACCAATGAATGATCAGAGTTAGCCTGTCATTTTTTTTTGCAGCATTTGCTTTACAGCTTTTAAACGTTAATTATTGTGTGTAATTTTAATAATTTTTTAAAATTTTTTTAATTCTTTTTTTTTCCATAAAAAGTTGTTAATTTTTCTTAAAATCATTCGTATTCGTGTGATTTGATTTGATTTCTGCTTAATTAAGATTGTCGTGGAAAATTTATATGAAAATTAATTGCTTATGGATTCCATTGAATTAAATATTGTTGTTGTAAAATGGACACTAAACGCATGGCATTTAAAAAAAAAACGATAAAAAATTAAAATTTTTTTTACATTTTTAACGCCATTTACTACAGTGAAAAAAAAGACATCAAAGCTAAGCCATGATTAGTGGCCTGCCGATCTGACAAGGCTGCCACCTGAAGGTTGTTCCTCTGAAATGTCATTTGTTAAGTAAACAATTTAACATTTGCGATCACCAAATGGATGGTTTAGCCATCGAAGAACACGTAAAACTTGTTGAAACTCCCATCAAAAGTGGTGACTCAAACGTAGACTACGGCCCATCATAAACCTCGTGTTGTAAAGAGTGTTTTTTATAGAGGTATAGAACTTTAAGTTGGCATTACTTTTCAAGATGGCGACCGATTTAACAGCTGTCAAGTGATTTATTCTCAGTTTGGTTTGGCAATTCATCATGAATAGACTCACGCCTGAACAACGCTTGCAAATAGTGCAATTTTATTTCGAAAATAATGGTTCTGTGCGAAAAACGTATCGCGCACTACGTCCATTTTATCGTCGACAAAATCGTCCATCAGAGCAGTTAATTCGATTAACCATGGAACGTTTTCGCACCACGTTTACTCTTATTGATAACTCGCATCCCCAGAGACGCTGTACGGTACGTACAGAAGAAGCTATTGCTGCTGTAGAGCGTAGCATTGAGGAAGACCCGAATGAGTCCATCCGCCATCGAGCACGGGAATTGGATCTGTGTCCATCCACTTTATCGAAGATTTTGCAGAAGGATCTTGGTTTGCGTCCTTACAAAATCCAACTCGTGCAAGAATTGAAGCCAAACGATCATCAAGTAAAGCGTAGATTCGTCGAATGGGCCCAAAACGAGATTACCGTTGTTCCCGATTTTCATAAGCGAATTTTGTTTAGCGATGAAGCGCACTTCTGGTTGAATGGCTACGTCAACAAACAAAACTGCCGCATTTGGAGTGAAGGTAATCCTCAAGTGTATGTGGAAACACCGTTACATCCAGAAAAACTGACTGTTTGGTGAGCTTTATGGGCTGGTGGAATCATTGGTCCGTACTTTTTCAAAAACGATGGTGGCCAGAACGTTACAGTCAATGGTGATCGGTATAGAGCCATGATTACAAACTTTTTCATTCCTGAATTGAATAACCATGATGTCCAGGAGATGTGGTTTCAACAAGACGGTGCAACATGTCACACAGCTCGTGCCACAATAGATTTATTGAAAGACACGTTTGGTGACCGCCTAATTTCACGTTTTGGACCTGTGAATTGGCGTCCAAGATCTTGTGATTTAACAGCGCTAGACTACTTTCTGTGGGGCTATGTAAAGTCATTGGTCTATGCGGTAAAGCCACAAACGCTTGACCATTTGGAAGACAACATTCGCCGTATTATTGCGGCCACAAATGTTGGAAAAAGTCATCGAAAATTGGACGTCCAGATTGGACTACATCCGCGCCAGCCGTGGCAGTCATATGCCAGAAATCATATTTAAAATGTAATGCCACAAGATTATCTTTCGGATAAATAAAATTCATGTCAATCGAATAATCCATCGTTGTTTTATTGCAACTTAAAGTTCTATACCTCTATAAAAAACACCCTTTACAAGGAATTGAAAAAATTATAAAGAGACTGACAATGTTACGCAAGTGGATCATCACAATATATGTATGTACTGCCGAAAATATCGTTCCCGTTAAAGAAAAGGCAAAAACTCGGTGGAATAAATAAAATTGCCAAGAAAAGTTTCTCAAAAATCTGCCGTTCGGAGTCGACTTTAAACTGTAGGTCCCGCACACAATATAAGTGATGTGAGAAGCTAGGTTGTAATCCTGACTGAAGGGTTATAATGATCAATTATGTACGTATGCATATATGTTACATATGAAAACTTTGCAAAACATTCCGAAAATTCAAGAAACTTACCACATATTCGCTTCAGTGTATTTCCTTTCAGTGGGCCATTTGATCTGTCACTGTGTATCCATATTAAGTAATACACTTTATATGCATATTTTAAGACTTTACATATTTTTTTATTTTTTTTTTCGTTTATAATTATTTATTTAAATATAAAAATATTCGTTTCTTTTTTCTGTCTCTTTCTTGTAACTTTTTGACAGGTTGCAACGTAACAACAAAATTCGAAACACCTTCAAGGGCAGCCGCGTCTTAGAAAAAAAAATAATTTTTAGAAAAGACATGAAGACCAAAAAAAAATTTGAAAAAACTGCTTCAGAAATCTATTCTTGCTTTAAATGCAAATCAAAAAAGAAAAACAATTTTAGAATGGCATTTCAAAATTTAATAAAAAAAAAAAAAAAAATTACAAAAAAAAAACTTGTTACAGCAAGTAGTTGCCACAAAAAGTACTCGTTTTTGTACTGAACGTTTTTGTTGTTGTTTTTTCTCTTTTTTTCAGATTCAAAGTTTTTACTTGTTCATATGAAATTACAACACACAGACACAAGAAAATGTAATTTTAGGATACCAAGTAACTGAAGTAATATTACAAAAAAACAACAATAACAACAACAACAATAATACAACAAATATGAATATAAAGTTATAGACAAAGAAGGGGGAAGCATAGCCAAGAGTAAAGTTACTCTGAAGCTTTGGGTAAAGCAATGAATTTTTGTAGGAATGCATTGAATGGATCCAGTAAACTGCCAGTCTCTATACAACGGCCTTTCTCTCTCTCTCTCTACTTGTCTCTATAAACCCTAGGCATTTTTCTACGAATCTTATAAGCATTTAAATAGAGCCTCATGCCTCCTGCAGTGCTTTATGAAAGGTGATCCTCATTACCACATTTATACCAATGCCTGTCTCAGTCTCTGTATCTTATCAAACTCCAACCGAACTGTTTTCAAATTCGTTCCTTCAAAACTATGGACTCATAGTTTAGTAGTGGTCCCATCATTTGGGGATTGACTTTAAATTGTAGGTCACGTAGGCGTGGCCTCATTCAAAAAAAAAATTCTCATCCTCCTAAGTTGTTTTTACACTTTATTTGCCAATGTTTGACTTGACATAGGCATCCATTATTTGGCTCAGCATTTCTCAATAGCCTAGCTAATCTATCGCTAACTGATATCGCGTCACCCACCGACTTTTAGGCAGAATGGTATGCGGCTAGGTGTGTTCATAAAACTGCCACTCCTTACTATCCTATCCAATCCTAATCACACTTGATGGGTGATATACTGCCTTCATCTTACAAAGGTAAGTTATCGTACAAGGGCAAGGTAAAGACTTTAAAGCCTTTGGTCAATACCCCTGAGTACCTCAGCTACTACATCTTCAGCTACAGCCGCGATATTCAAATAAAAACGGCTGCTATGAGCCCCCGCTGTGGCTTGACAGCGACTCGTGTTGTACCACACTATTTTAAGCGAGCAATTAAACGTCGTAATTTTTGTTCAGGGACAGTAGGAGCGATTAGTTGGCTTATCTACGCCTATTCACAGTAGTGGAAGCGGGTCTGGTCATTCAAGACAATTGTCATGACCTCGCGGTCAAAATTCAAGATAATTTGAGCATTGACTACACATGCTTGATGGCCAACGGCTAGCAGCTAATGATCAGTTTGCATTTTGTTAGAAAATATCTCCAGGTCTTCCACCAAAATTCTCTGTATACAGCGCCAATCGAAGTCTAATTCCACAACACGTAACCTGGTCGTTACACTAGGTTCTTCTGCATTACTTACTGAATTCATCAATACAGCCCTTTAGTCAGGATTACAACCTAAGCCTCTCACACCACTTACATATGTTGTGCGATTAAATTTTATCCATGAATGCCAGGACATACACGACACGTCTTTTGGCTGCTATACCGGGTTCATCTGCATTACTTACTGAATTCGTCATTACAAGCCTGTAGTCAGGATTACAACCTAAGCTTGTCACACCACATATCGACGCCTCCGTTCTATAACATTCTAAGTCGAAAAAGTCTGTTTGAGTTTTCACGCGACATACGACCATATGCGTATTCTAAGAAGATTTTTCCCTATAACTTCGGAACGGATCGGCGCATCTTAACCAAATTTTGACAGAATTTAAGTTAGAGAACGTAGAATTTAAAAAAAAGTGTACTTAGAACGTTATAGAATGAAGGCGTCGATATGTTGTGTGATTAAATTTTATCCATGAACACCAGGAAATACAGTTTAATGTCGGCTCCGAACGAGAGAGACTTTCCATGGCAATTTTTATTCCACTCGCAGAGTATTTGCCAGAAGACTGCTGAGAAGATGTCGCCAAAAGGAATATGTCTAAGATGGGGGCTTTGAACCACTTCTAATAAGCCTACTAGACAACGGCCACTACAGCTGTTTATACAAAGAAGCATCTTTTACGCCATAGAGTTTGTCAAAGTCGACGATGGAAAAGCCAGGATTAACACAGAGAAAGGTAATGCCAGGCGTAAGGAAAAAGCAATTCAGTTAAAACCACTGGAATTGAGCAACAGAGATCATGTTGTGTTTCATCATAACAACACCAGACCAGACACATGTTTGATAAGACTGCAGGGGTTTGAACCCCGTCTAATAACCCAAACACACTGTCTACTAGACTACGGCGACTGCGCCCGTTCATTTAGCCGATAGGGGTTTGAACCACCTCTAATAACTACAGCAACTACGGCCGTTCTTACAGGACAGTATCTCGTACTTTCCCATGCCTTTCTGGGTACGCAACCAAACGCCATAAGGTTACTCAAAGGCGACAATAGAAAAGCCAGGATTAATACCGACAAAGGTAATGCTATGTGCATAGGAAAAAACAATTCTGTTAAAACCGCTGGATCTAGGCAACAGAGACCATGTTGTGTTTCACTATAACAACGCCAAACCAGACACATGTTTGGTGATGAGCTGGTAGAAGCTGAGAAAGCTTAGCTAGGAACTTTACTATGCATTCACTATATAGCAAGGATTTTAACCCTCATAAATGTTACAGTTACAATACATATGTACTTTATTTAATTTATAAACGTAAAGATTATATTGGTGTATTTTTTTTAAATTGTTTTTTTTTTTTTATGGAAAATTATGTTTTCGAATGCATGTTCGGCTGCATAAATAAATGATATTTTTATTGAAGATATTTTTGGATAAATCTTCCCTGTTGCTAAATTGATTTCCAATAAATAAAAAAAATTTTAAAATTAAAAAATTAAAATTAAAAAAAATTTTATTGAAAAAAATTTAATTTTTTTTGGTCTTTCTGGAACAGAGTTCTCTGGAGTGACGAATCTAAGTTTAATTTGTCTCAGTCTGATGGAAAAACGTATGTAAGACGTCCTCCAAACAAAGCTTTTGATTCCAGGTACACAGTGAAAACTGTAAAACAAATTAACAAACATACATGTTGCTAAGTCGTTTCTAATTATAAGTCCACCACTGTATATACGGGTAATTGGTAGGACAACCATGTGCTGGAGTAATACAACCAAGTGAAGCTGCTGTACTGCTTCTATGGTCTCTCTACGGTCTCTCCTCCTGTTGTATTGCAAACTTCAGGCAGGACACTGTTCGGTAACTGAAAGTATAACTTCCAGTACATGACAGGTATCCAGTAATCTTATGAGATGTATTACAGATGTTCTGGCGTTTTATTCTCCTCATCACAGAATTTCATAATTGGACCTGAAGGTTCCCTGAATTCTCGTTCTGCGTTCAAGCAAATGCTGTGCAGTAATACACTAAGTAGAGGACTGTCTTACAATCCTTCCTTGAAAAGCAAAATAAAAAAATTTAATTGAAAAAAATTTAATTTTTTTTAAAAAAATTTTTAATTAAAAAAATAAATTTAATAATTTTAAATAAAATTTTTTTAATTTTTTAAAAAAAAATTTATTAAAAAAAAATTATATTTTGAAAAAAAATTTTTTTTAATTTTTTTAATAACGGCACGCATTTAAACAAGAATTAAAATACCACAAGAATTCAATGGAAAATCATAAAAAAATTTTACTGGTAATGGTAAAAAAAAACAATTTTTGTTTCGACAAATTTTAGACGACGTTTTTTCGCTTAAAAAAATTTAAAAACAAGAGAACATACAGGTTCTGTCTTTTTTTTACAATGAATTGCCATGAACCAATTTGATAATGTAGTGGAAAAACTAAAACTGAACTCGACTCAGCAACAGAACTACAACGTTATTATACCAGCGTTAATGGTAACTGCAACGGCAACAGCAACAGAAACTACAGTTAGTTACAGCGTATGAATGGCAAAAATTGAAAGTTAATAAATATTTCTGTTTGAATAGTTTATTTTTGTTGAATTATTTTTCAATTTTTCGTTGTTTCTTTTTTTCAAGCAATTTGGAAGGTTTTTCTTTAAACTAGGCAACGAATTATCTGGTCTGTCTGTCTGTCTAAAATACAAAACATACGTACTACGTATACACTTGCATACATAAATTGTAAAATAAAATAAAGTAATTAACTGCAATAGAAAGAAAAGAAAAAAAACGGAATACTAAGTCTATGTGTTTGGAAATCATGAAAAAAGAAGGAGAAAAAACTCATTGAATTTCATTTAAGTTTCTTTTTTTCAGCCAATTTAATTTGCCATAATCCATGATTTATGTGGGCTTTTTTTCTGTTTATTTTTTTCTGCGTTTCCTTTTGCCATATTTTCGCAATTATTTTCAATATATTTTATGAAAGGTTGCAAAACTTCACAAAAAAAAAAAATCTAAAAAAAACGTATCAAGATAACGCAAAACGACTAGAGTAGAAATTTTTTTTTTTTTTTTTTTTTTTTTTTTTTTTTTTTTAAGACAGGAAGGAAACATAAATATTTTGTAATAATCACGTTTAATCACGTTATCAGCCTACGTGCGCCATAGTATTCTACACAGTTTTGTAATTCGTTGCCACCCACCCACCACCATATACCGTTACCCACTTCTTTTAATGATGATGATCCATTCATCCATCCATCCATCCATTGATTTTAATATCGCAGTCATTTAAATACACACTAAAACAAAAAAGAACAACAACAACAACAACGACAACCATAATTAAAAGAGAATTTAATCAGCATGGCAGACAATAATAGCATAACACTGTGCGTGTGTGTGTGTGTGAGAAAATGACGACGCCATACTACATTCACATCAATTAATATCCTGCCGTGTAAATGGCGTCGTTATCATTATTGCCACACAATCCTCTGTAATTTCTTCTGTAAATATTTTATATGCTTAAGCTATTATACACACACACGTACGCATACACACACTTATACGCACACACTCATCCATAGTATAAAACTGTATATTTAACATTAAAAATAACTTTTCATTTGTGTTGTAATATTTCAAAAACCATTTTAGCCAAGACACTTAGTGAAGATCTGCTGGTGGCAGAACTGATGGAGATTTATAGGGCGAAATCGGCTGGGAATCACATAACCGGTCACTTCAGGGAAAACACCATTTCAGAGTGGCAACAACGATGGAACGAGGAAGGTAGAGGAAGATGAACGGCGAGACTTATTCCGGACATAAGGCTATGGATTGGTCGGAAATTTGGAGAGGTAAATTACTACGTACACAGATGCTATCGGGTCACAGATATTTTAGAAAATATCTGCACAGAATGGGCAAGACCGCCTCCCCTTACTGTCTTTACGAGGAAGGGGAGGTAATTGATAATGCAGAGCACACTGTTTTCGAATGTGCACGCTGGCAGGGCTATCGCTCTGCACTGACGTCGATAGTCGGGACGATCAGGGCCGGTAACATTATCGGGGTTATGATCGCGAGTAGAGAAAATTGGACCTCAGTGGCGAATTACGTGGAGAGGATTCTAAAACTGAAGAAGAGGGATCTTGAGGCTGCGCAACATGTGGGCACGCCGGCATAGAATAAACTGGCACACGTGTCAAGCGAAATTCGAATCAGGGACCTGGACGAAAGGAAAAGTGGGGACATTTATATTTCTCTCCAACTTTCGACACGCAATCCGGACGCGGATATGAACATGCAGGGGCCAAAGAGCCAAAGGGACTCCACTCCGAAGTAATACCACCGTAGTTCCGGAGTGGGCACAACAAGTCCACGAGACGAAGGGGGGGATTTAGTGGGTGAGGGCCCCACACACGGAGGATGTGACGACTTCCTCTATGGTGCGGTTAGGTACATTTACCCCTCCTATGCGTAAAAAAAAATCCTTTTCCTAGACTCTATTATGTTCATAGCAAATCTAGCAATCTGGTAGTTGTCTCCTATCATTCTGCAGTTGTTTTAAATTGGAAACTGACCTCAAGCGATACTATATTGTGTTGGTTTAGCTACGCGTAAACTTTTCTAACAACGTAGCCATCTATGCTACCCTTTTAAGGACATCAGCCTACCTATCATTGTCTCCTAATGGCAATGAAGAAGAGAAAGTCGCCGTAGTCCAGTAGGTAGTGTGTTGGCTTATTAGCCGTAAAGCCAGGGTTCGAACTCCAGCCCAGACATCAAGACAAAATACAAAAAGTATTTCTTCGGCGACTTCCACTAAGAAGATTTCTGGCAAAAACTCTGAGAGTAAATAAAATTGCCATGAAAAAGTTTCTCAAAAATCTGTCGTTTGGAGTCGACTTTAAACTGTAGGTCCCGCCACTCATGTATAAAAATTTAACACACAACATAAGTGGTGTGAGAAACTAGGTCGTAATCCTGACTGAAGGGTTGTAATGACCAATTATGTATGTATGTATGTATGTAATGAAGAAAAATAAATTTTCAAGGAGGTTCTTCTAGAACTACCGGAAGCGTTACAGATCTGGTAAGGACTGTACATTATAGCGCGTTAGGCCCTGCCGATAGTGCTGTCTGTTAACGAAAGTGTGGTGAATAATCTAAACTTCTCAGGTCTACAACAATCTCTGCATTTGTGCCTATTTTACGGCTCTTTATAAAATATTTTGCATTTGAATTTGTAACTCCATCGGACTCACGCGAAAACTAAAGCCAGCTGACCACTTACAGCACCATAGTTATGCTGATTGGATGGATGCTAGATCAACCGGCTGGCTTACCATGCAAAATTTTGCAAAAAAAATTACCCTCAGCGATGAAGATAATTTCTTACATGGCGGATATATGGGGCTCTGAGAACTGATAGTGGATAAGCCATTACGCCTGGAAGAAGTGACTGTTTGATGCTATTTTTTGTTTCCATAAATTTTCGATACGTATTTTTGACAAGACAATACACAATATAACCGATTTTGGCTTCATTATATGAATGGACTTGAAGAAAGAGTAATTTCAGGTTCTGGTGACCTCTAATGGCTACAAAGACTTTCTTTTGTAAACTATCGCAAGTGCCTAAGCGGATAATCTTCTAACATTAAACCATTTGAAAACCAGCACTTGTCGACTTATTACCAAGTTATCGCTGGGAATTTGAGAAAATGTAGAATTTTCAAGACAGTCGTAGAAGGCAATACCCTGCATGGAACCATCCGGTATACGAAAAACTGAAGCGAAATTCAAATCGTAAGATATACCAAAATGGAACCACTTTGTAAATTTGGTACTTCCAGGAACCATGGTACAATACATTTATTCGGTAAATAATAGGCTTTAAAAAAGTATTTAAAAAAGTACTTTTCTTCTTCTTATAACTTTCAAGCTATATTAACTACTGTAGCAAGTTCTTAAATGGTACCATATTTCGTACTTTTTATGGTAAAAGTTATTAAATTCTTATTTAGGTACTTTTTCTTAAAAAAAGAATAATCTTACGCCAAATAATGCTTCAAATGGTACTTTTGTGCCGAGCTGTCTAATGCATTTGAATGTTTTATGAACTACAACAAAATGGGTGTTAAAAAGTACCATATTTTGTACATTTAATGGTGAAAAGTTTGGTACTTTTTGTTAAAACAAAGCTATTCTACGATACATAATTTGCTTTGAATTTTACATGCAAACAAAGTACTTTTTCTGTAATGGTACTTTCCTTAAATACTTTTAAATTACATTCGTTTCCATAGAAGGATCTTAAATAGTACCATATTTCGTACTTTTTATGGTAAAAATTAAAATTTTGTTTAGGTACTTTTTTAAAATTATTTTACGACAAATAATACTTCAAATGGTACTTTTTTTGCCGAGCTATCTAATGTATTTGAATGCTTTATGAACTACAATAAAATGGGTGTTAAAGAGTACCATATTTTGTACATTTTATGGTAAAAAGTTTTGTACTTTTTGTTAAACAAAGAAGTCGCGGTAGTCTAGTAGGTAATGTGTTGGCTTATTAGACGTAAAAGCCAGGCCAGAAATCAAGACAAAATATAGAAAAGTATTTCTTCGGCGACTTCCTCTCAGCAGATTTCTGGCAAAGACTCTGTCGTGTAAATAAAATGGCCATGTAAAAGGTTCTCAAAAATCTGTCGTTCGGAGTCGACTTTAAACTGTAGGTCCCACCACTCATGTATAAAATTAATACACACAACATAAGTGGTGTGAGAAACTAGGACGTTGTACAATGGGTCAATTCGACATCCGGGTACTATACTTGTCTTAATTGACAAGTACACGTCCGCTAACCTAACCTAATCTTGTTAAACAAAGTTATTTTACGATGCTACTTAACAAAGTACTTTTTCTGTTATGCTACTTTAAAACTACATAAACTTCTATAAAAGGATCTTTAAAAGTACCATGTTTTGTACATATTACGATAAAAAAAATTTATTTTGGTACTTTTTCTTAATCAAAATTATTTTACATGCTTTAAGAACTCCTTAAAAAAGTACTTTTTCTGTTATGCTACCATATATAAATAAACTCCTATATAAGGATCTTAAATGGTACCATATTTCGTACTTTTTATGGTATAAATTATGTAAATTTTGTTGTGATATTTTTTCTTAAAAAAAGAAAAAACGTTCTCTTACGCCGTAATTTATGGTTGACTATCATAGAAAATGATGCTCTGCCATTATGCAACAATTTTAATAACCATGTTTAAGGCATTCTCTCTCTCACACTTAAATTATCCCCTTTATGATTAAATTATTGAGAAAAAAAAGCATTAAGAAGAACAAGAGTACAGACTGAAATCGAAATCCGAATGACGCCAAACGTATTAATCGTCCATATGGCAAGACAAATCGAAATATGATTTGGCTCCTCCAAAACAATATGAAAGTGCGTACTCGTATATGTTGTTGCGGCGTAATAATAGTGTGGGTGTATGTGTGTGTATGACATGATTACCACAGGCCAAAAAGAAAGAAGGGAGAGAGAGAGAAGAGAGAGAGTAAATTATCAATTCTGTAACAAAAAAAACAGAAAAGAAAACCACAGAATCAATGAAAGGAAATAATAGCAGCTGGATGAATGGATATGGTTGACTGCATAAATGGATGAAATGCGATGAGATGGGAAAAATTCATGATGATGATGATGATGTTGATAGTAATGATGATGGTGTGTATGTGGGTGTAAGAAAAAAACTGTATTTCTGTTTGCTTGGCTGAATAAACGTTGTTGACTTCTTTCTCTATTTTTCTCTATTTTTCTCCATTTCTTTCGCCCCCATAAAGCCTGTTGCTATTGTTTTGTGTGAAAAAGGCGCCACACACAAGTGACGTCCTTGCCTTGTAATAATTTTGATTGTAACAGTGTTGCAAATAAATGGGAAGCTGTGTGAGTGAAAGAAAAACGAAGAAAGCCAATACAAAGTCCATGTGATTGCAATTGCGGGTGGGTTGTAATAGAACAACAATAGCAAAAAGGAAAAGAGGAAAAAAGAGGCAAAAAACAGGACAAAAAGAACTCTTAGAAAATGTTGAAGCAACAGTAGTGACTGCAACAATGATGGTGATGGTGTGGTAATAAATGCATGTATTTTTAGCTTTAAAAAGATTTTATTTTCTAAAAATAAATCAAGAAAAATAAAAATAATTTTCTTTATTCATTTCTATGATGCACAGGGTATATTAAATGGGAAGTAATTACTAGGAAAAAATATTTATAAGTAATAAACTCTGCAAGAATAACTAAAAAAAATTTAATATGGCCTGCAGTATACGGGTAATACGAGGATGTTCTAGATTAGGACAGTAGACAGTCTAGGACAGATTTTTTTCCTTTAATTGCAGAAGAAAGCTTAGGACTGTTATAGAGCTCCTTAATTTTTTGATTCAATTTAATTTTTTTATTTTTGCTTTGTTTTGTTTTTTTTTTTACTTATGATGGTAACTGATCTACTGCGGCATATTCTGGAATGATAGGGTTGCCATCTAGCTTTATTTTATACCAAAACAAATTGAATGCAGTAGCGTGAAAGCTTTTCTTATAAAGTTCTACTATTTAATGAAAGTTAGCAATACTATCATCTCTGGATCATAGAGCTTCTAAATATATTATTTAACTGGAGAATAAACTCTGTTCCTTTACTTTCTGCTGTATTCGATCCTGAAATACTTGGATTTGCAGTTGAGCACCATGATTTTTCTATAATAAGAGAAGAGTTCAGAGCACAATTACTAGCCCATGAATTGCGGCTACTGTTGTAGCAGAAAATTTCCTCATACTTAAGGCTGCAAAGCACAAGAACGAATTATGCCATCTAGGTAGGTAAGGAAAACTCCGCGATTAAGAGGAACAAAAAGTGGACTCAAGAACATCTTTGCAAGAAGAAGTAACAAAAATGAGAAAACATCGTCACCATCATCAATTGCGTTACAACTCAAAATGAGGTTTACACTGTTCCACTTACTTCCGCACTTAATTGGTCATTACAACACTTGAGTGAGGATTACAACCTTAATTCTCACATCACCCATGAACGGTGGGACCTAAAGTTTAAAGCCGATTCTGTACGACACATTTTTGAGAAACTTTTCATGCAAATTTTATTTCTTCTCTCAGGATTTTTATCAGAAATCTGCTGAGAGAAAGCCGCCGAAGAAATATTTTCTTATATTTTAGTTTTGATGTCTGGCCTGGCGGTCGAACCCTGGCTTTACGTCTAATAAGCCAACACACTACCTTCTAGACTACGGCGACTTTTAGCATGACAGATGGTGATCTTATTTTCTCTGTCTAGCTGATTAAACTAGAGTCAACTTCACAGGAACCAAGGCCCGTCCCTTGTACTTTCCGCTTGAAATATACCTGCGAGTTTCTTCACGACTTTTGTATATTGTATTTGTATGACTGCTGGGAGAAAGTCGCAGAAGAAATATTCGAGATATCTAAGCTGGGGTTTGAACCACGGGTTCTGGTCTTGTCACACTGTTTCTCCTGCACTTCCACAATCTTTCTTATTTTCGGTTTTTCGGTGAATAGAAAAGAAAAGGACTCTTCGATCGGCCAAATACTGATGGAGATATGTAATGCAATGCAAAAATTGTAATGTGTATCCATCATTATTAGACTGTCACAGCTCGTCTGAGAAAGCTTGAGTAACGAATGAACCACTAGGAAGCTGACCAAACCACTAAATAATACCGTAAAGCAGTTCCATTGAATATGCAGCAAGAGATGAAAGCAGTTTTAATACAGAAGAGTCCATCATAACCAAATATTGTTGGTTCTCACAAAAGGTCTCCACCTCTAACACGCAAAACAGAGAGTTGAGGTAATGACAACCAATTAGAGATCACAAAACATGTTCTGTAGAACCATATATCGTCACCGTGTATTCAGTAACTTGAGATTAAGGCTTCCAATCATTAAAAATGGTGACCATAGAACGGTTTTGCTTACTTTTCTTTCAATTTTCTCTTGAGTGTATTACGACTTAATCTTTATTTCTATCGATATGCCTCTGCCTTTATAAAGAGCAGTTCCCCTTGTACAGCAAAGCTTGCCTTGGCATGGCTCAGTGTTGTATTTTCATAGTTTTTCACGAGAAAAATATTAAAATCAGGCTTCCTAGCCTCCCTTCAATTTGCTTAAAATTATGCAACAGAAACTACACGAACTTTACAAAGTAGAAAGGGAGTCCAATAAAACCAGTGGGAAGGAGAGACATGCTTATTACCAAAACATTCACTTGTTGCCCTCCCAAACGAAAAAGGAGAAAAAGAGAAAATTTGTACATTTCCCTGTGTATTCATGATAAAAATAAACCCCGCTTTAGTTAAGCAATTTTCACCACATTCAACGAGATGGGATGGATGAGAAGGATGTTGGGCGGTGGGGAATGGTACATGATTTTGACCTTAAAGTGGAAATGACTTTGAGCGTGGTGTGGTTTGAAGGATTTTTATGGAAGCAAAAAAAGAGAAAAGAAAAAAAAAATGCAAAAAGGCAACTAAGAGTGGAGACAGCAATCATAAGCAAATGCGTTGGCGTTATTGTTCCGTTATTTTATTTTTATCAACACGGTATTGTTTTGTGGCTATTTTTAGTATCACAACAGCAGCAGTTGGACTGATGAATTTCGAATTCAGAGAAGTAAATGTATTTGCACAGAGGCGAATACAAACACACATACACATGCATACGTTTTTTTCTTTTTTTTTTTTGTTAAGTTTGTTGGCGATAAGGCTTAGAAAACAATACAAAAAAAATTTGTTTCAAATTTTTTTTCTGTATTTCATCCATCAAATCAAATGATAACAAAACACCCTAGCCCCTATCCTATTTGGCTAGGGGGCTAGAGGGTATAATTATGAATGAATAGAGAATGAATGTCATGCTAAAACTGCTGCTGCTGCTGCTGCTGTGTTATCACAATATGGTGTTTGATATGCACAACATCCGTAACCACAAGTCCATAATACATACATATGTATGTATATATGTACATATGTACGTAGGTCGTCTGTCCAATACTTTTTAAAAAAATAATATCAACCAACGATGTGCATATGTTTCCCTTTTGGAAATCAAATGAGCTAGAAATTGTTTATTTTCAGCGGGCACTAGCAATGAGAAAGCAGGGAAGGCGGGAAAGCCTCAAAGTTATTAAATAATTGGGTATGTGGGTGAAGCAAGAAGAAAAAAAAAACAAAAAAATTTACGATATTTTTTTACAGTTACTAAACGTAGAGCTACACTCTAATTGAAGTATGAGCAAAGAAGAAAAAATTTTTTTTTTGTTTTTGCCTTTATTTGGTACCAAAAGGCGTCAAATTACTGCCGCTGTTGCTGTAATCTAACACGAGCCAGAGTCTATTAAATCTTGGCAATACTTGTTGTGGTGTTTGTACTAGTAATTGTGATGTAAAAGTATTTTTTAAACACACACAAACAAGTACTAACGGCTACATTTACAATTTTATAGAGTTTTCGTAATAAAAGTAAGAAAGAAGAAAAAAAAGAAGAAAAATTATGAAATTTTTTTTTGTATTTTTTTTTCTTCGTAAAATATTACACTAGTCACATAGCAACTAAAGGGAAGGTAAGCCAATAGGCAGAATAGTAAAAGGCGTAATTTTTTATACACTTAAGTAAAAAAAAAATGGCCTTAATAGCGTATAAAAAGTATCTCTTTTTTGTCTTAGGGATTTATTAAAATTTCCTTTAGCTATCCTTCCCTTTAATTCAGTTCAAATGTCATGTCCTTTTTATGTGCTCTTCATTTTTGTTCGTCTATTTTTTTTTTAATTTTTCTCAGTAGAATTCAATTGGCGCCAAGAAACTGAATTTTGTTCATTTTTTTCTATTATTTTTGGCCAAGGGTCCCTATTAAAAGCTGCTCTGTGCTTAAGCACGTGTTAATATTTCCAACAAAAATTTCCATAAAAATTTCATTAAATTACTTACGAAATGTAATTTGGTTACACACGACCAGCCAGCCATTGGACGACATACATGCAATAGCAAACCATATGGAGAATCCAAAGGTTTGAAGGAATTCACAAGAACAAAAGGAGGGACTTACCTGTAAAGAAACGAAGAAAAGAGAAAATAAGAGAAAAATTTAAAATGAAAATGATTATTTGAATAGGAGAGATAAAGTAATTGGAAAACAAGAAGAAGAAAAAAAGGAAATAATTGGAAAAAATTCAAAAATTTTACATCAAAAAGCAAAGTGAAGGGGGGTTTAGGAGCACCTAAAAACATGCCCGGCATCAAATTTAATTCCATTTTAAAATTTATTCCATAGATTCGACATCTAATGCTATAAACTTGAGCTGAAAAAAGCTGCGACCAGGTATAGGTTTTAGGTTTCCATGAATCTACAAAGTTTTAAAGCAAATTGGCCAATAAATTCATACATTTTTCATAAGAAATCTCGTCATGTAGCTGGGAATGACTTTAAACAAGACTCAAGACAAGTGACATGTCGATTAAGGTTAGTATACGGGTCTCGAATGTGATCCCTTGGACTAACACATGTTATCCCGATTGTGTCGTGTACTAATTACCGAAACTGTTTTCTCTTTTTCCGCCTTGTCAGCGTTACAACAGTAACTCAGTCAGGCATAAGCATTTTAATTGACTAGTAAAGGGTGTTTTTTATAGAGGTATAGAACTTTAAGTTGGCATTACTTTTCAAGATGGCGACCGATTTAACAGCTGTCAAGTGATTTATTCTCAGTTTGGTTTGGCAATTCATCATGAATAGACTCACGCCTGAACAACGCTTTGCAAATAGTGCAATTTTATTTCGAAAATAATGGTTCTGTGCGGAAAATGTATCGCGCACTACGTCCATTTTATCGTCGACAAAATCGTCCATCAGAGCAGTTAATTCGGTTAACCATGGAACGTTTTCGCACCACGTTTACTCTTATTGATAACTCGCATGCCCAGAGACGCTGTACGGTGCGTACAGAAGAAGCTATTGCGTAGCTGTAGAGCGTGGCATTGAGGAAGACCCGAATGAGTCCATCCGCCATCGAGCACAGGAATTGGATCTGTGTCCATCCACTTTATGGAAGATTTTGCGGAAGGATCTTGGTTTGCGTGCTTACAAAATCCATGTAATCGTGCAAGATTTGAAGCCAAACGATCATCAAGTAAGCCGTAGATTCGTCGAATGGGCCCAAAACGAGATTACCGTTGTTCCCGATTTTCATAAGCGAATTTTGTTTAGCGATGAAGCGCACTTCTGGTTGAATGGCTACGTCAACAAACAAAACTGCCGCATTTGGAGTGAAGGTAATCCTCAAGTGTATGTGGAAACACCGTTACATCCAGAAAAACTGACTGTTTGGTGCGCTTTATGGGCTGGTGGAATCATTGGTCCGTACTTTTTCAAAAACGATGGTGGCCAGAACGTTACAGTCAATGGTGATCGGTATAGAGCCATGATTACTAACTTTTTCATTCCTGAATTGAATAACCATGATGTCCAGGAGATGTGGTTTCAACAAGACGGCGCAACATGTCACACAGCTCGTGCCACAATAGATTTATTGAAAGACACGTTTGGTGACCGCCTAATTTCACGTTTTGGACCTGTGAATTGGCCTGCAAGACCTTGTGATTTAACACCGCTAGACTACTTTCTGTGGGTCTATGTAAAGTCATTGGTCTATGCGGTAAAGCCACAAACGCTTGACCATTTGGAAGACAACATTCGCCGTATTATTGCCGATATACGGCCACAAATGTTGGAAAAATTCATCGAAAATTGGACGTCATCCGCGCCAGCCGTGGCGGTCATATGCCAGAAATCATATCTAAAATCTAATGCCACAAGATTATCTTTCGGATAAATAAAATTCATGTCAATCGAATAATCAATCGTTGTTTTATTGCAATTTAAAGTTCTATACGTCTATAAAAAAAACACCCTAAGTACCATTCTCGGTAAATCTCCTCTACTGTAACATATTAATGAATTAGAGCGCCAGATGACATATTTGCTCCCAGTAAGTTGTGAATTCCCCTAGGATTCTATAGTCCTTCAGCTGCAATTTTCCCTTTCGTTGTATAGTTGAGAATACTTCTTTTATTCGACGACATAGGTGATGTTATCTCAGCTAGAAAGCGTTCGGATGATCCTGCACAAGCCATGCGTTGACCTCATAATCTCCCTAGAAACATGTATGGTCTGCAGCTCACTTAAGTGTTATCGGAGAAATAAGACTGAAGTTATTCAATTCATTCTTGTACTCTCTAACGAAAAATGCGGGCAATGCGTAATCAGATAGCTAACATAGCTGCCCCAATGTCAACACCCTTCGATCCGAGACATTACTATCGGGGCAGATTTCCTTTGTAGTAAAGGAGAGACACTGGAACTACGCTAAAATAGCTCCCCCTGTCTATACGACTCGATTCGAAACAGTACTACGGGATCATGCTTTCTTTATAGTCAACAAGAGCCACTGGAAAGAGTGATAATTCAGTTTCGGAATAATACCGGATATAACATGGAATGTAATGCCACAAAACCTATGCCTATGCCATCTGTGTAAACCTTGTTATTAGAGTCAGTAACAGGTTGGCATCGATTTCATTCCAAGCTAGAACAGATTTCCCTTTTAAATCTGTTATGGAAAGGAGAGTTCATCCGGAATTTTGTCGAGAGTCCTGGCATTCCATCTTCCAGAGCGCAATAATAGTCTCACCACACTATAGAACGCTGGCAAAACATGCAAATCGATTGAGAGTGGATATAGCATCGCAGCAAGAGCCTTATGAAACCATTACCAGTCGACCTGTGCATTCTCCCAAGCATTCTAATGTTCGTGGCTCTCTTTACCGCCAACTAAAATACTATTGTACGGTATTTGAGCTTAGTTTTGATTTTTTCATGGTGCAGTACATTAGGACCACAATTTTTACTCTTACATTCTCCGCGACAATCGCACATTTTGCGACAACTGTAGTAAGCTATTGTGGATTTCTGTACTCGATATGTAGACGCTCTTGAAGTCGCCGTAGTCTAGTAGGTAGTGTGTTGGCTTATTAGACGCAAAAGCCTGGGTTCGAGCCCCAGGCCAGGCATCAAAGACAAAATACAAAAATTATTTTTTCAGCGACTTCCTCTCAGTAGATTTCTGGCAAAAACTCGGAGAGTAAATTAAAATTGCCATGAAAAGTTTCTCAATAAATAAAAATCTGTCGTTCGGAGTCGACTTTAAACTGTAGGTCCCACCACTCATGTATAAAATTAACACACACAACATAAGTGGTGTGAGAAACTAGGACGTTGTACAATGGGTCAATTCGACCTCCGGGTACTGTACTTGTTTTAATTGACAAGTACACGTACTCTAACCTAACCTATGTAGACGCTCCATACTCTCCAAGAGATCCATACATATAGATCTCCCAACTACTTTAACCGCCTATTATTCATAACCCAGATCTCTCAAGTGTTCAATCAGCTCTCCAGCGAAATCTAGTCAGGAAATTTGGCTGTTTCGTGATTACGAAGGTCAAAACCGGCTTTCTAAAGACTAACCGAGTAAACGAACTACAAATCTAACATAACCTAATACAACCAAATCCTCATTATTAGGCCTTATTAATCTGTATTTCAAACCAAATTGATCTGCCACACTCTATTTATTAAAGCTTCAGCAAATAATTCCTGAAAATTCCCAAAAAAAAATATCCTGCTTAAAACACCCTCCCTATTACCGCAACAAAAACCAAAAACACCAACACCATCCAACCAATTTGATTAACTTTCAAAATATTTGCACACTTTCAAGTTCATTTTTGACACACGCACACACACGAAAAAAAAGAAGGTGCTCCGGCAACTCAGAAAGACTCTCTCGCTAGCAATTTCATCATGTTGTTGACGTGCAAATTGTAAACGCAAAAACAATAACAAAAAACAACCGAATATTTTCATCATGTAACTGCACCACACCGTCCCGGCCACCCCTTGGCATTAATGTTCGTGACACGCCTGTCTGCCTGTAGATATCTAAGGGAGCATTACAAATGCCCCCTAAAATTCCATCATTTTTTGTTGTGGCTCAAATTTTTTTGACGTCATCTGATAAAACCAAATAAATATAGAAAAAACAACAACAACAACAACAACATAGAGCACACAAACAAACTCTGAGTAAACTAAAGTGAGTAGTAACGTAAAGAAATTTTCGCCAAAATACGTCATTCATTCACAGATGTTAAGCCAACAAGTAAACACAACCACCTACAACACTGTATTATGCATGAAGATAAATAAGAAGACGAGAGGGCTATACTCTTACTCTTACTCTCTCCCATCACTAGCTAGGTGGCTGATATTCATTCATAAATTTTGTTGTTTTTTTTTTGTTTTCGTATTTTCTCGCTGTATGAGGAGGACTAGAGTAAATGTAGTTGAAATTTAATACGCAAAGATGACACCCACTGCTGTTATGTATTTCACATTAATACACAGTGTTGCCTATGTGCTTAAAATTTTTGGAACTGAATTGTTAAAAAAATGTACTAGAGATTGAAGAAAAGAAAATACCAGTAGTCTTGGAAGCAAGGAGTAAATAAAAAATTTCCACGGAAAGTTTTTTTTAAAAATCTGTCGTTCGAAGTAGACTTTGAACTATAGATCTCATGGCTGGTGTGAGAAGCTAGGTTGTAGTCCTCACTAAAGAGTTGTAATCACCAATGAAGTAAAATAAGGAGCTACTAGGCTTCATGTTAATATCCTTAGAAAGATCAACCCAGCTTTCTTTATTTATAACTGTCGACTAACGTGGAATCAGTCAATATATTAGAAATCACCACTTGGACTGCTTAGCTTTCGAAAGTGCGATTAACATATCGACGCTTTCATTCTATAACGTTTTAAGTGTACTTAGTTCTTACATTTTTAAATTCTACGTTCTCTACCTTAAATACAGTCAAAATTTGGTTAAGATGCGCGGATTAGTTCCGAAGTTACAGGGAAAAATCTACTTAGAATACTTTGAGAGCTCATAACTCAAAACACACTTTTTCGACTTAGAATGTTATAGAACGGAGGCGTCGATATGATCCGATTAAATTCAATGTTAGGAGTCTCTCATAAGTTTAAGGAAACATATTTAACAGAAGAACAGAGTGCGACAATATGGCTTTGTACGCTTGTGAACATTTAATTGAGAAAAACACAAATTGATTGACAACCGAACTACAGATCTACTACTGTAGATCCCGCCACTCATGTATAAAATTATTACACACAATATAAGTGGTGTGAGAAGCTAGGTCGTAACCCTGACTGAAGGGTTGTATTGATCGATTATGTATGTATGTAAGAGTATCAAAGAAAAAAGACTCAAAAAGAACAGAATCCATCTCTCGAGAGTCAGAGGTATATTCTGTTCTCTTATAATACTTAAAAAAGTCAACAAATTGCAATAAACATACGACTTTGAAATTTAAAACCAACCACTTTACCAAAATATACAGATTTTAACAGGATTTTATATTTATTAACCGATATAACCCAATGGCAACACTTGCATTACCGACACAAATTGATTATAATATTCGTTGTTTTTTTTATTAACCGGAAGCTCTCGCTATATAAATTAAAGCGTATCTGTGTGGGTAAGCCCTGTGTTTGGGTACCGAAAATACTCGTAATAAAAACAAAAACTGCGTGAGAGAAATTTCGTAAATGAGTCATATGATAAAAAGACTAGAGAGTCGGTCGTAAATAAATACGAAATGGGAATGTAAGGGTGTGTATTGAGGTAGTTTTCTTTTAACGAGAGCACTCTTACGGTATAGAGTTAAAGAGCATAACAAAACAGAGTCCTTTTTATGACCTTTAGTAGAAACATGGGAGAAAACTCAATTAAAAATTGCAAATAAAAAAGCTTTGCATATAAAATTTGCTTTACGGTGACAGATTTTATAATTTTTAATAAAAATTTCAAAGATTTTCATTAAAATATTCGATTTAATTTACAAACATATGCTAAGGTTTACGAAATGCTTTTATTTCATGAGCAAAAAAAAAACTGCGTAAATGAAGAAGAAATTTTCTAGAAATTACGGTAAACTCTCTTGAGTACATTTTTGAGAAATTTCTCTTTCTCTCTCTCTCGGGTTCTAATTGATACATTTTGTAACAATAAAAGCTTTTCTTGCTCTCTCAGTTTAGAAAAACTTTCTAGAAACTCATATACTGTTAGACAAGCAACTAGAAAACAACAAAAACATAAAGAGTGAAAAAAGGGAACCTTAATAACGGCAAAATAACCTTCAATTCATCTTCTCTCATATGCTGGATTATATACGGCGTACATGCATGCCGGTTAAAATTGTCTTTCTCTACAAGTGGGTGTGTTAAATTTCTCTTCTCCCTCTCTCTCTCTCTGCTTAGGCTTTTACTTCCTATACAAAATGACTCATAGTACCGCAGCTGAAGACGCACATTTTTTTTGGTACGTAATTTTTTCATGTTTCTTCTTCTTCTTGTTTGTTTAATCAAAATTTAAGCCACCATATGTTTACAATATTTTGCTTGAAAGTACCAGATTTTGCATTCCGACCTGCCTCAAATGTGAAAGAACAACTCTAAAGGCAGGTGGAAGTAAAAGGATTTTATTTTTTATTTTAAAGTACATATGAATGTACATATGTACGCGAACATGTGTTATCAATAAATCATCATCATTTCATTTACATTCACTTGTTAATTGAATGTTTTTTTTTATATTTAAAAAAATAGAATTTTTTTGCGTCTTTGTTTTTTGTGTAAACAATTTGCCTTTTTATTGAAAAATTTATGGGGTTTTTATTACACAAAAATATCAACTTTTGTCTTGAACAACTTTAGAAGGCAAAATGGAAGAAAAAAAAAAGAGAAAAAAGAAAAAGAAAAACCACTTGCTAGCAACATTGTTGCAAAACATGTTTCTCTATATTTAATATGATTATTAAGGCAAATATTTACACCTACAACACGATAAACGAATTGCTTTATTACTCTTTATCGATAGTATCACCTACAGTGCTCCCAAGAGGTTAAATACCAGGGCAACATGTAGCTATCCATACACTAATTCGAACGTTACCACGCCTACTAGGCGTATGCAGATTTTAAATTTCCGGCCCTTCGCTTTTGCTAAGCACCTTGACATAACTCTGGTCTCGAAACTGAGTAGAAAGTGCCACGTAGAACACTAGGTTAGAGGAGGACGTATACTTGTCAATTAAGACAAGTACAGTACGCGGAGGTCGAAGTGACCCATTGTAAAGGGTCGAAAAGGTCGACCCATTGTAAAGGTTGTTCGAAAAATTTAAATTGAATGCCTGTTGCTTTAGTAAAGGGTCCGCCAATTAACTTTTTTTTTTTGAAAATACTTTAAAAAAAAAACTACTGAATATTTTCTCAAATTTCTTTTTTTATTTGAAAGTACAATCCTTCCGGTTAATAATGGAAAATAATTTCATTCAAATGGCTGCCTCGGCTGACCATGCAGTAGTCTACACCAGAAGATGCCGAAAAAATTATCTTTGAAGCTGATTTTGATCTTGGCGGATATGTAAACAAGCAAAATTGTCGCATTTGGGGCACAGAAAACCCGCATGCATACATTGAAAAGCCGACGCACCCAAAACGAGTCACTGTTTGGTGCGGATTTTGGTCCTGAGGCATAATTGGGCCATTTTTCTTCGAAAATGAGCAAGGAGTGACCGTTACAGTCAATGGCGATCGTTATCGGGCCATGTTGAACGAATTTTCGTTCACAAAAATTGAAGAGGAGGATATTGGCAACATTTGGTTTCAACAGGACGGCGCTATGTGCCACACAGCCGAAGCTACACTCGATGTTTTGCGCCCTGTTTTTGAAGATCGCATTATCAGCCGCAGAGCTGATGTCGTTTGGCCACCTCGGAGCTGCGATTTGACACCGTTGGACTATTATTTGTGGGGTGCCGTCAACGATAAGTGTTACGCCGACAAGCCAGAGACAATTGACGCTTTAAAGGACAATATTCGTGAAGCCATTGGTGAAATACAGCTGCACACAATCGATAATGTGCTTAAAAATTGCACCGATCGTATAGACTATTGCATGGCCAGTCGAGGCAGCCATTTGAATGAAATTATTTTCCATTATTAACCGGAAGGATTGTACTTTCAAATATAAAAAAGAAATTTGAGAAAATATTCCATAGTTTTTTTAAAGGATTTAAAAAAAAAAGTTATTCGGCGGACCCTTTACATTGTAGAACACTAAGTATAGAAAACTATTGCGGCTAACGGCACTTGTTATACAAGTTCAGGTGCTGTCGGGTGCTGAGAGTAATTACTCTACTCTGGATGTGCCAAGCATGTGCAGTTTTACGAAATGATTCGCGGCTAATCTACACAGACTGCTTTCAGTAGTCGATTACTCCTCACCCAAACTCCTGTTGAGTATCCTTTTACTTACAAAGAAATACACGGATTACCACAAAGAAAACATACGCACTCCTATGTCAGGTTCAAAGGTTTAGGCTGTTCTGTATTTCTGTTGATAGCCCTCATTAAAGCCCTCAACCTCAGGATGTGCAAGTCCTGTACGATTTTACGTAACGATTCTCGGCTAATCTACAGTGTGCTTTCTGTAGTCATTTCCTCCTCAACCAAACTTAGATTCGATAAAAAAAATGCCTGTTCCTGAATGGATTCTCATTCTCTTACGAAGAAATACACGGATTACCACCAAGAAAACATGCTCACTACTATCTCAGTTTCAAGCAGGTAGGGCGCATCTGTATTTCTCTTGATAGTCAAGCGGCGGAATAAGTTCAGTGCCCTCAATACCTTTTCTCGGATTACGTATACGTTCATATGGGTAGCAGGCCATCATGTTTACTACGGAATTGAATGGAAGGATGATTGGCGAAAATATAAGTCGGCCCATAACGTGACTGAATAGAACTTTTTCTATACCGAATACGATGTTAAGCACACTAGGGTCTAGGGTCACTCTATGGGGGAAGTATAATAACCTTTTCTTCCTTCATAACGTACATAAATGGTCATTCCAAGCCTTCAGTTAGGATTACGACCTAGCTTCTCACACCAATTATGTTGTGTGTGTTATGTTCTCTATGTGAGTGGCGTGGGACTTACTTTCATTGGCAATTTTCTTTACTCCACTGAGGTTTTGCCGAAATCTGCTGAGAGAAAGCCGCCGAATAAATATTTTTTCATATTTCGTTTTGATTTCTGACCTGGGGTTTGAACCGAGGCCTAAACTCTAATAAGACAACACACTACCTACTAGACTAAGGCGACTTCCTCTTCCTACGCCTTCCCTAAATCACTTTATGTTGCTGGTGTTAAGATTTCTCCTCCAAAGTTGGATCGAATAAGAGATAAATGCGTTCAAATCTGCTTTAGAAGTGCTTCTCGATCGTGAAAGGCAGCAGGGTATGCTCCTAACTTGGGGCAAATGCTCTTCCCACGTCAATTTCGATTAGGCTGACTAGACTACGGCGACATCCTCTTCCTACGCCTTCCCTAAATCAGTTTATGTTGTTGGCGTTAAGATTTCTCCCCCAAGGTTGCATCAAATAAGAGATAAATGCGTTCAAAACTGTTTTAGAAGTGCTTCTCGATCGTGGAGGACAACAGGGAGCATATCAGGCTATAAACTACAGACAGAATCTAACTTGGGCCAAATGCTCTTCCCATGCCAATTTCGATTAGCCTGACCGACTTTTGGAACGTGATATAAGCTGTCCGCCTACGAAAACTAGCATATGCCTTCACTATCTTCAATAGAACTCTTTCCTCATGTTAGTTGTATGCTTCTCAATACCACTATGGCTACCATTTAAAGCTTCCATCTCCGTTCATTGAGGTCTAGGTATGGTTTCTAGTTTAAACATTGTAATTTATATTGCATTGTAGAGCCTATAATTTGTAATTTTTCTGTTGTTGTTGTTGTTTTTAGTTTTTTCTTTTCCTTGTTTAAATAATTCACCAGCAGCCGCAACAAAATGTCGTTTGAAAGTCCAAAAGATGAGTCGTTAAAAGATCAGTGGGTTATGCAAGACTAGATTTGCTTACATAAGAGCACACAATTGCTTGGTGATGGCGCTAGTGCTGGTGGTAATGATGATGATGATGATGATGGTGGTGGTGTGGTGTACATTTATGCTGTGAAAAAGGAGAAGCAGACCAAATATTTACTGGTGCAATAGACTTTAATTAGCGCCAAAGTGAAAGGTATTGATGGCAACGGCATCAGCATCAGCAGCCTCTAAGCTGTGTTTGACTTTTTTCTTTTATGATGTCATCATGGCGGTAGAGGGGGGATTTGCACTTTAAGAAAACATAACCAGAGCCTTGTTTTATTATAACAATCGAGGCATTTCTTAGGTGAGTAGAGAATGGTAATTTGTTCGTGTGCCTTGTTTACAAATGCATGGATTTTTCGGATTAGATTCTGATATTCATCGAGAATTAGCATTAAAACCCTTAGAGGGAGCCTATGTGACATCTATTCTAAGCAAGAAAGGCTGGGCTAACATTTCTAAGGGAGTTGGGCAATTGAAGATCAAATATTTCAGCGTTATTTTGGACAGCAAGCTAAACAGGAAAATAAAAATTGAGTAAGGAACGAAGAAAAGTCTGAACACTTTGTACTAAAGGGTGTTTTTTATAGAGGAATAGAGCTTTAAGTTGGCATTACTTTTCAAGATGGCGACCGATTTAACAGCTGTCAAGTGATTTATTCTCAGTTTGGTTTGGCAATTCATCATGAATATACTCACGTCTGAACAATGCTTGCAAATAGTGCAATTTTATTTCGAAAATAATGGTTCTGTGCGCAAAACGTATCGCGCACTACGTCCATTTTATCGTCGACAAAATCGTCAATCAGAGCAGTTAATTCGATTAACCATGGAACGTTTTCGCACCACGTTTACTCTTATTGATAACTCGCATCCCCAGAGACGCTGTACGGTGCATACAGAAGAAGCTATTGCTGCTATAGAGCGTAGCATTGAGGAAGACCCGAATGAGTCCATCCGCCATCGAGCACAGGAATTGGATCTGTGTCCATCCACTTTATGGAAGATTTTGCGGAAGGATCTTGGTTTGCGTGCTTACAAAATCCAACTCGTGCAAGATTTGAAGCCAAACGATCATCAAGTAAGGCGTAGATTCGTCGAATGGGCCCAAAACGAGATTGCCGTTGTTCCCGATTTTCATAAGCGAATTTTGTTTAGCGATGAAGCGCACTTCTGGTTGAATGGCTACGTCAATAAACAAAACTGCCGCATTTGGAGTGAAGGTAATCCTCAAGTGTATGTGGAAACACCGTTACATCCAGAAAAACTGACTGTTTGGTGCGCTTTATGGGCTGGTGGAATCATTAGTCCGTACTTTTTCAAAAACGATGGTGGCCAGAACGTTACAGTCAATGGTGATCGGTATAGAGCCATGATTACTAACTTTTTCATTCCTGAATTGAATAACCATGATGTCCAGGCGATGTGGTTTCAACAAGACGGCGCAACATGTCACACAGCTCGTGCCAAAATAGATTTATTGAAAGACACGTTTGGTGACCGCCTAATTTCACGTTTTGGACCTGTGAATTGGCCTCCAAGATCTTGTGATTTAACACCGCTAGACTACTTTCTGTGGGGCTATGTAAGTCATTGGTCTATGCGGTAAAGCCACAAACGCTTGACCATTTGGAAGACAACATTCGCCGTATTATTGCCGATATGCGGCCACAAATGTTGGAAAAAGTCATCGAAAATTGAACGTCCAGATTGGACTACATCCGCGCCAGCCGTGGCGGTCATATGCCAGAAATCATATTTAAAATGTAATGCCACAAGATTATCTTTCGGATAAATAAAATTCATGTCAATCGAATAATCCATCGTTGTTTTATTGCAACTTAAAGTTCTATACCTCTATAAAAAAAACACCCTTTACAATCGCAACTCCATAGAGAAAGCTTGAGGACTTCGGTCCATGAAAATTCGCGGAATTACCCGGCTGCGTTTTTGATAGAAAGCTTTGAACAAGACCTGCAGAGCAGTGCCCTTTTGAAAGTCATCGAAATTAGAAAGATTTGTCTCCTTGTTGTTCACAACTCCTCCGACTCTTATGTGGTATGCGTTGTGCCGCACATAGTGTCATACGCCTGAGAGTACAAGACTTGGAAAGCGTAACCAAGCGATCACTGCAATATGTTGAACGTCTTTTCTTCGCTGAGAGGAAGAGAACTTCTTTACAGAACCTCCAACTATGGTTACCAAGGCTGTTTTTATATTTCAGGGTTAGAGATACTCATTCCGAATAAAGCCATGTGCAGGCACCTATTTTCAAGGATAATTCGAAACTAAATATGGGCTCAGATGCTGGAGTCTTTTTTAAGAATATCGAGCTGGAGTTTCATGACAGACTAGATGACAACAGCAGGGCTTTCCAGGGCTGTTTTGAGGCCTCCAAACATCGCTTCATTCAACGCACGTTCTTAAGTAATTTGTAGTCGACGTTGTTTGAAAGCAACTGCCATGAAAAGCTTCGCAAAAAATCTGTAGGTACCGCCGCTCATGGATAAAATGAACGCACACACAGCAAGATGGTATGACTGGCTAACTGGTAATCCAGACTGAAGGCTCGTATGGGCCATTTTAACTAAGACTTAAGTAGGCCCCTGAAGGCCTCAGACTCCTTCTAACGAAAGTCATGAATGTTTCACAACTTTTGAGTGGGACACTTCAGTATCTGTTGGGTTTCAATGCGTACTTCAGTTCCTGAAGGCAATAGAATCGATCTGCTGAAACTCGTGAGTCGTTCACAACTTTTGTAGCGGATCACGTCAGTACGTATTGGATTCCTATGCATACTACAGTTCCGGGAATGATATAACTGATCCCCTTGCTACATTGTATTCTCATTATTAGATTCCATTACCTGCGCGTATTTCTTTATTTCCTATTATGGCTACACATGTTTTGAAATCTATCTATCCACCTAAATTCAATGTTAACCCAGGGTAAGGAAGGTACCAAAGGTAATTCAGTTGCTAATAGCATTACGTAGATACTAAAATACGTTATGAGCTAATAAAGACAAAGAGATCAGCAATGAATCGTTTTTCCGCTACTCGTAAGCACTCATGAAATTTTGAATATAAGTGAGTTAACAATATTGAAATTTAACTGTACTTTGATTCATTCATACTCACTACAACGTTGATTTATAAGTACAGGTTGCAATGAGTATGCGTACAACGTTGACATCAAACTCATACCATTCGAAATAAGTTTGATTCATGAGCGTACTCATTAAAGAAAAATTTAATTTAAAATTTAGTTTAAAATTTAATTTAGAAAAATACTTACAATACTTATAAATGATTCGAGTCACTTGAAAATTTACAGTCTTTGTTGTTGTTGCATTAAAAAAAACAGACACATAAGCAAAAAGACAGAGCAGCAAGCAGAGCAAACACACAACCTTCTAGTGAGTATTTTAGTATTCGTGTGTGAATCATACTTATTTTGTGATACGTGTATACATGTTAAGTTATGGAGAGTCGAACTCAACAACATCATACGTGTTGTTAAGTATGAATATGATGAGTATTCCAAACGTTGAACATGAGTACAGGTTCCATGATATTAAAATCAGTAACGGGTGATTTTTTAGCTCTTATCTTTTTGGCAACACTGGTTTAAACAGCTTCGTGTTTTGTTTCACTGTCAAACATCTTCAGTTTGGTGTATAATTTAACCATGAATCGTCTTATAAACGAACAACGCTTGCAAATCATTGAATTTTATTATCAAAATGCGTGCTCTGTTAAGAAAGTTCATCGCGCGCTTCTTCCATTTTATGGTCAGTTTAATCGACCCACTGAAGCGGCTATTCGGGCTATTGTGACTAAATTTCGCACCAAATTTACATTGTTGGACCTTAAACAACCAACACGTGTTAATGATGACCATTAATTATCGATTCGTCACCGTTCGCAGCAATTGGGCCTCTGTTGCTCAACAACGTGGAAAATTTTGCGGAAGGATTTAGGTGTGAAGCCTTTCAAAATACAGCTGGTGCAAGAATTGAAGCCGAACGACCTACCGCAACGCAGAATTTTTTGTGAATGAGCTCTTGGAAAGTTGGACGAAGATCCACTTCCCTATCGAAAAATTGTGGTCAGCGACGAAGCTCATTTTTGGCTCAATGGATACGTAAATAAGCAGAATTGTCGATTTTGGAGTGAAGATCAGCCAGAAGCATTGCAAAAGCAACCAATGCATCCAGAAAATGTCACAGTTTGGTGCGGTTTATGAGCTGGTGACATCATTGGACCGTACTTCTTCAAAGATGTTGCGAATCGTAACGTAACTGTGAATGGTGAGCGCTACCGTGAGATGATATCCACCTTTTTTTGCCCCAAATGCAAGAGCTTGACTTGCATGACATGTGGCTTCAATAAGGCGGTGCCACATGCCACACAGCACGCGTAACAATGGACTTATTGAGAGGCGAGTTCGGTGAACATTTTATTTCAAGTTCGGGACCGGTCAATTGGCGGCTTAGATCGTGCAATTTAACGCCTTTAGACTATTGTTTGTGGGGCTATGTTAAAGCCCGCTTCAATTGACGGATTGGAAGACAACATTGAAGCATTTATTCATGAGATACCGGCCGAAATGTTGGAAAGACTATGCCAAAATTGGACTAAGCGGATGGACCATTTGAGGCGCAGTCGCATGAAATAATCTTTAAACATTAAATTATATGGACTGTACTATCGATTCAAATAAAGAATTTTATGTTTTTTTTTTTTGAAAAATCTTCCTGTAGCTCTTAAAAAATCACCCATTATAAATGCGTATAAGAAACAAAAATTATGAATATGATTCGATTCTACTCATCTGTTTGGATACTCATTGCTGATCTCTGATATATGTACACCACCCGCATTTTTAAGTTATACACCCAATAGTTTTATTATTACAAAGAAGATGAAAGAATACATTGATCGATAAATGGGTACGAAATCCCATGAAAACATCTGGTTTGCAACACCATCGACTTTCAATTGCCTGCCATAAAATTTTCAATTAAAATACAAACAAAAAAAAAAAACAAACACATAATCAATGTGATTAAAGCACCAATTAATAACGGTAATCATAATGATTAAAGTGTCATTAAAGCAACAAAATAAAATCTTGCAGCAGCACCTTTTGCTTTCAAATCAATTGAAATTTCAATTGAAATTGCATTTACAATCCCATACACAAACCCATATCGATATCCAAGCCCAAACCCATATTTGTTCAGATTCAATGTCCGTTTCGGTTTTTTTTCCTCTTGTTGTTGTTGTTATATTCACGTTGTTTTTTTTTTTTTTTTTAATGAATTTATTGGCCAATGGCCAACACATTTCATATCAATTTTCGAAAATCTTTTTGGAACGACCTTGTCTTGTAAAAACATTAGCAAACGACAACCATAATAACAGCCACAACAACAAGCAACAATTGATACAATTTTTATTTGTTATTAATTTAGAAAAACGTAATGGACAGACAGACAGACAGACGGCATTAGAATGTTTGAAAGAAAAAAAAAAAACAAATAATATTCTGCGAGACTTTTTGAAAGTAGGGCGTTGGTTCATGAGTTGCTCTGTGTTGCATTGATGCTTGAATTGATGGTGAATTGTTGCTGAGTTCGATTGAATGGACAACAATAACAATAAAAACAACAACAGCCACCACACTCTAAGACCATTAAACACAGCATTGACGCAATGTCCAATAAATTGCACTTTAAACAACAAGAACAACAACAGTAACGGCAACACCAACAACAAAATCAAATCAAAGTTAACACATAAGGAGACTTGATGGAAACAAGTACCGGATTATCAAGCAACCTACCACCACCACCAACAACAACAACAAGTGGCCAACTAAAGTAATTGTAACAACAGGCGAAAAACACCACAAACAATAACAATAACAACAACAACAACAACAGTGCATTGGCAACAATACGAAAGAGAAAAAAATTGGAGGTGAATGATGCTGATCATTCGTGTCTCTGAAGGCAACGTTTATTAAAAAAACGAAGGCAAGGAAAGGTAACGAATGTTTGCGTGCGTGTGTTGGTGTGTGTGTCCGATTGGTTACATTTGAAACGAAACTATAACAACAGCATCAGTGGCAACACCAGCAATGGAATGATCAAAAAAACGTTTTGTTCGCCGAAAAAGTATCGCCAGAAAACTTGTTGTTACGACATGGTCAGGGTAGACCAGATGGATGTGCTACAATGATACACCACAACGTGCGTTCTAAATGCGGCCAAACTATTAGAGAGACAAATGCAAAAGAGCCATTGGCTTCTTTTGTTAAGGGACTTCATTAAAACATTTCATCGTTGACTTTAAACTAAAGGGTGTTTTTTAAAGAGGTATAGAACTTTAAGTTGGCATTACTTTTCAAGATGGCGACCGATTTAACAGCTGTCAAGTGATTTATTCTCAGTTTGGTTTGGCAATTCATCATGAATAGACTCACGCCTGAACAACGCTTTGCCAATAGTGCAATTTTATTTCGAAAATAATGGCTCTGTGCGGAAAACGTATCGTGCACTACGTCCATTTTATCGTCGACAAAATCGTCCATCAGAGCAGTTACTTCGATTAACCATGGAACGTTTTCGCACCACGTTTACTCTTATTGATAACTCGCATCCCCAGAGACACTGTACGGTGCGTACAGAAGAAGCTATTGCTGCTGTAGAGCGTAGCATTGAGGAAGACCCGAATGAGTCCATCCGCCATCGAGCACAGGAATTGGATCTGTGTCCATTCACTTTATGGAAGATTTTGCAGAAGGATCTTGGTTTGCGTGCTTACAAAATCCAACTCGTGCAAGAATTGAAGCCAAACGATCATCAAGTAAGGCGTAGATTCGTCGAATGGGCCCAAAACGAGATTACCGTTGTTCCCGATTTTCATAAGCGAATTTTGTTTAGCGATGAAGCGCACTTCTGGTTGAATGGCTACGTCAACAAACAAAACTGCCGCATTTGGAGTGAAGGTAATCCTCAAGTGTATGTGGAAACACCGTTACATCCAGAAAAACTGACTGTTTGGTGCGCTTTATGGGCTGGTGGAATCATTGGTCCGTACTTTTTCAAAAACGATGGTGGCCAGAACGTTACAGTCAATGGTGATCGGTATAGAGCCATGATTACTAACTTTTTCATTCCTGAATTGAATAACCATGATGTCCAGGAGATGTGGTTTCAACAAGACGGCGCAACATGTTACACAGCTCGTGCCACAATAGATTTATTGAAAGACACGTTTGGTGACCGCCTAATTTCACGTTTTGGACCTGTGAACTGGCCTCCAAGATCTTGTGACTTAACACCGCTAGACTACTTTCTGTGGGGCTATGTAAAGTCATTGGTCTATGCGTTAAGGCCACAAACGCTTGACCATTTGGAAGACAACATTCGCCGTATTATTGCCGATATACGGCCACAAATGTTGGAAAAAGTCATCGAAAATTGGACGTCCAGATTGGACTACATCCGCGCCAGCCGTGGCGGTCATATGCCAGAAATCATATTTAAAATGTAATGCCACAAGATTATCTTTCGGATAAATAAAATTCATGGATTATTCGATTATCCATCGTTGTTTTATTGCAATTTAAAGTTCTATACCTCTATAAAAAAACACCCTTTATTAGAACTCTTAGGCTACAGACCATCAGAGATAGACTCCTTTATATTCTGAAGCTGAAAAATTTTGTGCTGATAAAAGATTTTCCATTCAGAAAAATAAAATTTTCCAAAAGAATGGAAAGCTAACCCAAAGATAACCAAGGTGTACAAAGACTTGGAATTTGAATTTCATAATTGCCTGCTGAGCATGCATTTCGATTTTTAAACTCATAATCAGCAAATGCGTCTTTGGAAAGTTGAGCTAAGACTAGAGTATTCAAAAAGCTGAGTAGAATCGAATCGAATGCTCATAATTGCTGATACTTATACGCATTCATACTTATTTTAATATCATGGAACCTCTACTCATATTCAAAGTTTGAAGTACTCATCATAATCATACCTAACAACACGTATGATGTTGTTGAGTTCAACTCTTCATAACTCAACATGTACACGAATCACAAAATAAGTCTGATTCGGTGTACGAACGCTAAAATACTCACTAGAAGGTTGTATGTTTGCTCTGATTGCTGCTCTGTCTGTTTTGCTTATGTAAATACAACAACAACTAAGACTGTAAAACTAAGACTGTGAATCTGAATGATTAGGCTTATGAATCAAACATATTTCGAATGGTATGAGTTTGATGTCAACGTTGTACGCATACTCATTGCAACCTAGACTTATAAATCAACGTTGTAGTGAGTATGAATGAATCAAAGTACAGTTAAATTTCATTATTGTTGACTCACTTATATTCAACATTTCATGAGTGCTTATGAGTAGCGAAAAAAAGATTCATTGCTGATCTCTGATTAGCACATAGGAGGCAACGGACTGCTCATTACCGAGAAGGAAACTCATTCTAGTAGTCTGAGATTAAAGAATACTTCTGAACTGCAACTGTACCGAAAAAGCTAGTAGAACTGACTACAGCCTCTTAATTCGAACCCCAACAAAAAAAATAATTCTCTGAGGATCCGGTAGTGAGCTTGAGCCATTTACCGAAAGCTCATAACTTCGTGACAAAAAAGGCTGTGGTCTACTTTAAGGATTTTTAACGTTAAACTCTCTGCCTAAGCACTACATTATCAGTAAAACTTCGGATCCCTGATGTGGACTTCGAGACATAGGAATATAGTCGGATGGTGATGGACTGGTAAACTGTTTGTTACAGAGCGTTCTGACACGCTACAGGGCATAGATGTTACGATTAAAGAATAGTACTCTTCAGAAATTAAACAGTGAAAGTAAAGGGTGTTTTTTATAGACGTATAGAACTTTAAGTTGCAATCAAACAACGATGGATTATTCGATTGACATGAATTTTATTTATCCGAAAGATAATCTTGTGGCATTACATTTTAAATATGATTTCTGGCATATGACCGCCACGGCTGGCCAATGGTCCAATTTTCGATGACTTTTTCCAACATTTGTGGCCGTATATCGGCAATAATACGGCGAATGTTGTCTTCCAAATGGTCAAGCGTTTGTGGCTTTACCGCATAGACCAATGACTTTACATAGCCCCACAGAAAGTAGTCTAGCGGTGTTAAATCACAAGATCTTGGAGGCCAATTCACAGGTCCAAAACGTGAAAATAGGCGGTCACCAAACGTGTCTTTCAATAAATCTATTGTGGCACGAGCTGTGTGACATGTTGCACCGTCTTGTTGAAACCACATCTCCTGGACATCATGGTTATTCAATTCAGGAATGAAAAAGTTAGTAATCATGGCTCTATACCGATCACCATTGACTGTAACGTTCTGGCCACCATCGTTTTTGAAAAAGTACTGACCAAGGATTCCACCAGCCCATAAAGCGCACCAAACAGTCAGTTTTTCTGGATGTAACGGTGTTTCCACATACACTTGAGGATTAACTTCACTCCAAATGCGGCAGTTTTGTTTGTTGACGTAGCCATTCAACCAGAAGTGCGCTTCATCGCTAAACAAAATTCGCTTATGAAAATCGGGAACAACGGTAATCTCGTTTTGGGCCCATTCGACGAATCTACGCCTTACTTGATGATCGTTTGGCTTCAATTCTTGCACGAGTTGGATTTTGTAAGCACGCAAACCAAGATCCTTCTGCAAAATCTTCCATAAAGTGGATGGACACAGATCCAATTCCTGTGCTCGATGGCGGATGGACTCATTCGGGTCTTCCTCAATGCTACGCTCTACAGCAGCAATAGCATCTTCTGTACGCACCGTACAGCGTCGCTGGGGATGCTAGTTATCAATAAGAGTAAACGTGGTGCGAAAACGTTTCGTGGTTAATCGAATTAACTGCTCTGATGGACGATTTTGTCGACGATAAAATGGACGTAGTGCGCGATACGTTTTCCGCACAGAACCATTATTTTCGAAATAAAATTGCGTGAGTCTATTCACGATGAATTGCCAAACCAAACTGAGAATAAATCACTTGACAGCTGTTAAATCGGTCGCCATCTTGAACAGTAATGCCAACTTAAAGTTCTATACCTCTATAAAAAACACCCTTTAGAAAGCCAACTATCGTCATTCTTTAATCGTGAGCAGGAGCTGTGGATCTGATAGTGAGGAGGAGATTATCTTTCGGCTCATGAGTCAGTGCCCGGCTATTCCTTTCAAGAAAATCTTTGTATTGCCAATTATTCATTTTAATCCTTTAGTGAGGATAGCTGACGAATGAGTGAACTAACGGACAGATTTTTGTGAAACTTGTCATTGGAATTTTATTTACATTCACTCTTTTTGCCAGAAGACTGGTGAGGAGAAGTCGCCGAATGAAATAATTTTGATCCGAGTTGGTGCAAATCTTTTTCTACAAGCCATATTCGCAAGCATAATTATCAGCAAAACAAATGACAGAACAATCACACACACATTCTCTAGCAGAAATAAAGTGTTTTAAACACTTTAGTCTTCAACACAAATTAATTAATTAAGAAAAAAAAACGAAGAATTATTTTTTATTAAACACCGTAAAACACACCTTTTTGAAGGTTGTTTTGAACAAGAAAAAAAACAAATTCTTTTTGATTTAAAATGAAACAAATGAAATGAAGAAAAAATTATACTTGAGCTGGCTAATGTGCTGGCTGGCTTTGCGTTCACAATTAAAAGACAATTACCACCAAGAAGGAAACACCACTCCGACCACCTCGATTACCACCATCACCATCACCAGTACAAGCCATCAAATCAAAGTGAGACCAACATTCCATTTTTGAATATTTTTTTCGGTTTTTTTCTTGGCAGTTTTTCATTGATTGTCGCGCGTCTAACGTTCGACGTTTTGTATGCAAAAGCGTTACAAATAAATGCGAAACTTTGGTTCTTTTTTCTTCTTCTTTTTTTGAAAGTTTTGTTTGAAAATCTTTTTGATTTTGTTTCGTTGAAAACATGAAAAAAAAATAAAGAAAAGGAGGTAAAATTATAAGCAACACCACCAACACCACCTCCTCAATAACAAACAAACAAACATTTTTGTGTGTGTGTATGTTTATTGCTGCACTAAAAAGCAACAACAACAACAACATGAAAAAATAACAGACAGACAGCCAAACAAACAATCTTTAAAACCCAACAATCGAATTTGAATTCTAGCCTAGTAAGTGTCTGTCCGTCTATCTGTCTGTCTGCACGTATGCTCAACATATTTCGTATATTCTTTCGTCTGTCCTTCCATTAGAGCTATTCACACAAAAACATTCATTTAAAGCAATGCATTGTTGTTTTAAACACTTGAATAAATGTCCCAGGGGTTGTACACACACGCTACGGTGCTAAAAACCTTTCGTTAGCACTCCTTCAACTGCTCAACCTATTGACTAGAAAATGGAATCCCTTCCTTAGCATCTAATTGAGGTTTAAACTTTAGGCGTAGCCAGATATGAAGACATGAAACGATACTCGAAAAATCCATTCAAAACGGCAAAGGGCACAGGAGGATACTCCTGATAATAAAAGTCTGTGGTCGAAGAAGGAGAGATCAATTGCTCCCCATTAAACCACTTCCAGATAGAAAAAGTTACTTATAGAAACCATTTTCATAGTTTAAGACACTACAGCCACTTGCAAAATCCAGTCAAAACGGCCAAGGACTCAGAAGAATAACCCTGATGCTAATGGTCTGCGGTGGGGCGACTAATGGGAAAGTGAAGCGTTCAAAAGACACGTTCTTTTTCACACAGCCACTCCTTTCCAAATGTCAAAATCACCCACTGTCCTTCAAGGGCTTGGTGTCCCCTGTCACGCTGACGAGGCACGATTAAATCCCGGCAATTTACATGCCTGGAGGCGATGTTGGCAGCCCCAACACCAGGATCGGATGCTATAGCCTAATAAGCTGTACGTCTTAAATAACTCTTATTACCGAGTAAGAGGAACATATAAAGGGTGTTTTTTATAGAGGTATAGAACTTTAAGTTGGCATTACTTTTCAAGATGGCGACCGATTTAACAGCTGTCAAGTGATTTATTCTCAGTTTGGTTTGGCAATTCATCATGAATAGACTCACGCCTGAACAACGCTTGTAAATAGTGCAATTTTATTTCGAAAATAATGGTTCTGTGCGGAAAAAGTATCGCGCACTACGTCCATCAGAGCAGTATCGTCGACAAAATCGTCCATCAGAGCAGTTAATTCGATTAACCATGGAACGTTTTCGCACCACGTTTACTCTTATTGATAACTCGCATCCCCAGAGACGCTGTACGGTGCGTACAGAAGAAGCTATTGCTGCTGTAGAGCGTAGCATTGAGGAAGACCCGAATGAGTCCATCCGCCATCGAGCACAGGAATTGGATCTGTGTCCATCCACTTTATGGAAGATTTTGCGGAAGGATTTTGGTTTGCGTGCTTACAAAATCCAACTCGTGCAAGATTTGAAGCCAAACGATCATCAAGTAAGGCGTAAATTCGTCGAATGGGCCCAAAACGAGATTACCGTTGTTCCCGATTTTCATAAGCGAATTTTGTTTAGCGATGAAGCGCACTTCTGGTTGAATGGCTACGTCAACAAACAAAACTGCCGCATTTGGAGTGAAGGTAATCCTCAAGTGTATGTGGAAACACCGTTACATCCAGAAAAACTGACTGTTTGGTGCGCTTTATGGGCTGGTGGAATCATTGGTTCGTACTTTTTCAAAAACGATGGTGGCCAGAACGTTACAGTCAATGGTGATCGGTATAGAGCCATGATTATAAACTTTTTCATTCCTGAATTGAATAACCATGATGTCCAGGAGATGTGGTTTCAACAAGACGGCGCAACATGTCACACAGCTCGTGACACAATAGATTTATTGAAAGACACGTTTGGTGACCGCCTAATTTCACGTTTTGGATCTGTGAATTGGCCTCCAAGATCTTGTGATTTAACACCGCTAGACTACTTTCTGTGGGGCTATGTAAAGTCATTGGTCTATGCGGTAAAGCCAGAAACGCTTGACCATTTGGAAGACAACATTCGCCGTATTATTGCCGATATACGGTCACAAATGTTGGAAAAAGTCATCGAAAATTGGACGTCCAGATTGGACTACATCCGCGCCAGCCGTGGCGGTCATATGCCAGAAATCATATTTAAAATGTAATGCCACAAGATTATCTTTCGGATAAATAAAATTCATGTCAATCGAATAATCCATCGTTGTTTTATTGCAACTTAAAGTTCTATACCTCTATAAAAAAACACCCTTTATATAATGGTCTGTGGTCGTCTTAACTAATCGTAGCAGGACAGATCAGTTGCAACCCACTAACCCACTAACCCACTTCCAAACAGTAACTGGAAGCTACTTTCATTTCTCTTTAGAGTGCCTTTAACCTCCCAAATTGGTACAAAATTGCGAAGCAAATAGTCTCGAAGTTGACACGATAGGAAGAAAACTCTTTAGAAATGGAATTTATATTCGCTGAGACTCTAATATTCAAAAGTGTAGTGGAAATAATGGTACTGTTCCACAATTTCATAAGTAAAGTTCACTGCGAACTTCTGAAAAATTTCAAAAAGTCGTAGAGTCCATTGAAGAAATGATGAGAAATTAAACAGCAGCCAATAAGACGAAATGCAGAACATCTCTGCTCAGTATTAATACGGCCTTCAAGCAGTGGAAACCAGTACAATGGCTATACACATTGTGTTGGCTGACTACACACAATAACTTGTGAGTTCAAACCTTTACTCACGACATCTCAAACATAACGAAACATGTAAGAATATTTCTTGCGGCGACTTCCTGCAAAAACTCTGAGCGTAAAAGAAAATTGCCATGAAAACCTTCGCAAATCTGTTGTTCGAAGACGACGTTGAACTGTAGGTCACGACACACATGAATAAAATAAGCACACGCAACATGTTTGATGTGCGAAACTAGGTTGTAATCCTGTCTACAAGGGTTGTAATGCTTACTTAAGTAAGCAACTATACCCTGAAGGTCAATAATAGGTTACTGGACCTCCCAATGAATTGTATAACGAGTCCGTAAATTATGAAATCAAATTCCAAACAAACATGATTTATGAGACTCAAAGCTCTGTTTTAAAAGGTGATTTTTCTATTATTTGTTGTTGTTGTTATTATTATTGCTGGTGTTTGGTGCATTAAACTGTAATTGCAACCAAAAACTCCAACTAAAACTGACACACGCACACAAATATTCAAACATATTCGTTGGCTGTTGTAGTTTTTTAAAATTTTTTTTTCGTTTTTTTTATGTTTTTTTTTCGTTTTTTTTCGTTTTTTTGTTTTGCATGGCTTTACTGATTATGATACTCGTCGTACTACTGCCCCAGCAAAATTACAACGAAAAAAATAAAATCAACTAAAAACCAACTAATACACTTACACACATATGTGTGTGTATGTATATATAGTTACTCCAATATAGACGTTGTTTAAACTGGTAAGTTGGGTTTTAAGTTTCAAGGACTTTTGGTGGACATTCACTTTTTTAAACAAAACTACAGCAACACTAACAACAGCAACAATTGCATTTTTTTGTTTTTATTTCTACTTCTTCTTCTTCTTCTTCTTGTTATAGCATATCGTATATGGTATATTGTAACAAAACTAGATGCATATACATACACAACGAATATTATTTTGAAAAATTTTATTTTTAAAAATTTATACCACAACAGCAACAACAACAATAAAATATACTATATAAACGATTTAGATAAAATAAAAAATAAAATCCAACAACAACAATAACAACTAAAATAAATTCAAAACATCATAAACCATGCCAATGCACTCTGGAATTAAAAACGAACACAGTAAAAAAAATAATACCAACAACAACAAACTACAAACAAACTAAAACCACAAATAAGTTTAAAACCAAACCAAGTCAGTTAGTCAGTCGGCTAGTCAGCCAGCCAACCAGCCACCAAGTTGTTGTTGCAAAAAGGTAGAGTTTTACATGAAATAGTTAAGTCAAGTTAAATCGAAAGCGTTGAATGTTTTATAAAAACTTTAAAATGAAGTTAAGAAAAAGGTACCAAAAGTACCAAAAAAAAGTACCAAATTCTGTTCCGTTGGTACTAAAAAAAAATTTAGTAACTGTAGGAAATTATTTGCAGCAGTCGAACCTAGTAGAAGGTAGATTTCGCCCAGTTTTTCGCGGCGTACCCCCTTTAAAGGAAATAGTCCCACTTCAGCCAACATTTAGGCCTATTGTGGTATCACAGCGATAACTTGATGGCTATGGATTTTCAATTGCAATTACGTTAGAGGTATAAGTATAGCAATGTTGAAAAATTCAGTACATTTGTACTTTTTTCAGTACTTTTTCATTTCAAAAATACCGCAGTACCCCCGCGACACATTCAGTACTTTTTTATTATTACATATTTTATGTCTTCCGCTTTTCAACTATTAATGCATTAGCAACATGTTCAACGCAATGCGAAAGGTGGAATTAGGCTTAAGCCCCGATTAGCCAAACGTCCACGGAACGTTTGGACGTTTTTGGAATACGAAAAGCAGTGATAACGCTTGCCGAACCGTAATGTAATTTCAGCAAGCATTTGCATTGCTCTTCATATGCTAAAAATGAACGTATGTTACATTAAGTTCCATCGACGTTTGACTAAACGTGGCTTTTACGTTGTGTTACGTTCTGAATCAGCTGTTTTCGTCGTGTATGTGAAGAACACGAATAAGTCGTTAGTTTCTCTGTTCCGTGCCGTATGTGTATTAAATATAAATAAATAAATAGTCTAGTAGGTAGTGGGCGGGCTTACTAGACGTAATTTCAATTTCAATTCAATCAATTTCTCCGGCGACTTCCTTCTGGCAAAACTCTGTAAATAAAATTGCCATGATAAAGTTTCTCAAAAATTTGTTGTTCGGAGTCGACTTTAAAGTCACTCATGCATAAAATTAACACATAAAATATAAGTGGCGTGAGAAGTTAGGTCATAATCCTGATTAAAGGTTTATAATGGCCAATATGTATGTATTTTTTTTTTTTACAAAAGTACCATTTGATGCAAAACAGTACTGTTTCAGTTACAGTTCAGTACCATTTCAAAATTTCAGTTTTGCAACATTGAAGTATAGCCACGGTCTTTGTCTTAGCCCTACTACAAGGTCTAACGGCTGTCAAATCGCACAATTTTAATGGCCGTGGATTTCCGATTGCACCAAGATTAGGGGATTATCCGTATAGCCACGGTCTTTGCCGTACATCTACTAAAAGTTCTAACGGCATCAAATCGCACAGTTTTGAAGGGCAAATTAATGTCGTAAAACGTAAAATGACTCTTTCTGAAAATTTTTCATGCAATCAATCCAAAATTAATCACTGTGTAATCGCCATAGTCTAGCAGGTAGTGTGTTAGCTTATTAGATGTGAGGCCATGATTCAAATCCCAGATCAGGCATCTCCAACAAAAACGAAATATGAAGGAAATATTTCATCGGCGACTTCCTCTCGGCAGATTTCTGGCAAAAACTCTGGGGATTCAAATGAAATTGCCATGACAAGTTTCTCCAAAAATCTGTCGTTCCGAGTCGACTTTAAACTGTAGGTCCCCGCCACCCATGTATAAAATTAACACACACAATATAAGTGGTGTGGGAAGCTAGGTCGTAATCCTGACTGATGGCTTTTAATGACCAATTATGTACGCATGGCTCTTGGCCTCACCTTGTTGAAACTGCATGGCATCCCATAGCGCTCAGAATTGACGCTAACAGTCCTGCAGGGTCATTTTCGTAAAAATACGGTCCCAAAAAGTAATTTTTAGGGATTCAATGAAATTTTTCCGATTGACTACTGGGTTCTCTGAACACCTAATGGAGCAATTTTGTTTGTTGTTGGCGAAACAACCTTGTGAGAATGAGAAAATTTTGTTATAAAATCATCATTGAAAGCTTGTTGCTCTAGCCTCTTGCTCTTGTGTGAGTTGGACTGTATATGGAGTTCATATATATTGAAATGGAGAGCCTATTTGACCTACTCTGTAATGTCTGAACTCAGAACGTATGCCACAGAACTTTAAACCCAGAGAATATCTGCTGCCACATTGACATTTCGGAGAGGAATAAGAAGTTGGGAAGTGTAAACGTTAGAACGTAGTAGTATTCCCCGCAGAAATACTTCCATTCTAATGCTACGATACTATGGCTTTTGTTCTCAGAACTCCACCGGAACTTGTCTGTCGCTGAGGTATTTGGCCACCTAGAATTTGATGTGATTTATTGGCACAGAATAGTTTATCGTGTCACATGCCATGAATAAATTCAATCTTGCCACAATAGTGCGCCCACACGGTCTCTGCTGGTAAAGGTCATTAGTTGTACCATGCGCGGAGCAATTCAGTTAAGTACTGTTATGCAACTAAAGCCGTGTTTGTGTGAGATGATTGGAAACGTTAGTAACAGTAAAGGCCGAGTCACATAGAATCCGTCATTTTGACTTGCGTTGATTACTTTGACAGCTGACAGGCCTTTTGTTTTGCTATTTTCCTACAGAACTTTTGTTGTGTGTAGGCAATGTACTGACTGTGTCAACTTGTCAGTATTGTGTACCTGTCATAAATCAAAGTACAATGTATGACAGATTCTATGTGAGTCCGCCTTAATACAACTTCTAAAACCTTTACTACTACTGATAGCAGAGAGACAGGACGATAAGTTTCTCCCTTTCTATTGGATTTCCTATGTTTTAAAATCGATATTTTCCGAGCAGTCTTATCTTTTTTGAAATCACCCGTTGGCAGATAGAGACGTTCAGAAGGCGAGCCAGATATTCTAGAGATGTAGCGCCAAGCTTTTGTAATATCAACATGGAGATAACTTCCGAGTTTTAGATGGTTTCACTAGGAATATAATATTTCTCACTTCATTGAAAGTGTGGCATTGGCAGAATGTCTTGTAAGTTTAAAGGATCTCCATATTATTGTTCTCTTCGCCTTACTCATCGGAGTAGAGCGTTCGACAATCAATCGGCATAAATATACCGCACACTTCTTCACATCTGTGTATTGAACATCATTGAGTCCTATATCCGTATGATTCATATTTGCCTTTAATCTGGAAGGACTTTTGACTGATGTTTGAGCTGGAAGCCCAAGTGTTTGTAAAGCGTGTTTTTTAAAGAGGTATAGAACTTTAAGTTGGCATTGCTTTTCAAGATGGCGACCGATTTAACAGCTGTCAAGTGATTTATTCTCAGTTTGGTTAAGCAATTCATCATGAATAGACTCACGCCTGAACAACGATTGCAAATAGTTCAATTTTATTTCGAAAATAATGGTTCTGTGCGGAAAACGTATCGCGCACTACGTCCATTTTATCGTCGACAAAATCGTCCATCAGAGCAGTTAATTCGATTAACCATGGAACGGTTACGCACCACGTTTACTCTTATTGATAACTCGCATCCCCAGAGACACTGTACGGTGCGTACAGAAGAAGCTATTGCTGCTGTAGAGCGTAGCATTGAGGAAGACCCGAATGAGTCCATCCGCCATCGAGCACAGGAACTGGATCTGTGTCCATTCACTTTATGGAAGATTTTGCGGAAGGATCTTGGTTTGCGTGCTTACAAAATCCAACTCGTGCAAGATTTGAAGCCAAACGATCATCAAGTAAGGCGAAGATTCGTCGAATGGGCCCAAAACGAGATTACCGTTGTTCCCGATTTTCATAAGCGAATTTTGTTTAGCGATGAAGCGCTACGTCAACCAACAAAACTGCCGCATTTGGAGTGAAGGTAATCCTCAAGTGTATGTGGAAACACCGTTACATCCAGAAAAATTGACTGTTTGGTGCGCTTTATGGGCTGGTGGAATCATTGGTCCGTACTTTTTCAAAAACGATGGTGGCCAGAACGTTACAGTCAACGGTGATCGGTATAGAGCCATGATTACTAACTTTTTCATTCCTGAATTGAATAACCATGATGTCCAGGAGATGTGGTTTCAACAAGACGGCGCAACATGTCACACAGTTCGTGCCACAATAGATTTATTGAAAGACACGTTTGGTGACCGCCTAATTTCACGTTTTGGACCTATGAATTGGCCTCCAAGATCTTGTGATTTAACACCGCTAGACTACTTTCTGTGGGGCTATGTAAAGTCATTGGTCTATGCGGTAAAGCCACAAACGCTTGACCATTTGGAAGACAACATTCGCCGTATTATTGCCGATATACGGCCACAAATGTTGGAAAAATCATCGAAAATTGGACGTCCAGATTGGACTACATCCGCGCCAGCCGTGGCGGTCATATGCCAGAAATCATATTTAAAATGTAATGCCACAAGATTATCTTTCGGATAAATAAAATTCATGTCAATCGAATAATACATCGTTGTTTTATTGCAACTTAAAGTTCTATACCTCTATAAAAAAAACACCCTTTATTTGTTGCGGCCTCTCTCTCTCTCTCTCTTTCTCGCGATAAAACGATTTGAGCAGCAATATTCTAAAGTTGCAAAAGGTCAATTGAGTGCAGTTGAAAGGCTAAACGGTTGTTTATTTGCATATTTTGTAACGTACACCACCACTACCACTACCATACTACACCACGCCACTCTGACACTTATCGCTTCGTTTAAGATAAAGCCAGTGAAGTCTACTCTCCCCCCCCCCCCACCTAATACCCTGTGGTTGTTATGTGGATAGTTATGACGCCTTTACGAATTGATTTATTATTTTTAATTGTCCACTTTGTAATTATGATCGCATATTAGTTGTTATTGTTGTTATTGTTCTGACAACTGTTTGCTGTTTATCACAAAACTTTATTCTTTAGTGTGTGGTAATATGTTGTAGAAATAAATCTATTATAACAACAACAACAACAACAACAAACAAAATAAGTATTGATTTGACGGTTTTAAGTATGTTGTGTTTTAAGTCTTGCTTGCGCTGCTCTTATTTTTTAAGCCAAAGTAATCGCCATCCATAAAATACCACACCCAAGTACTGCTTTTAGAGCAGCAGTTAAAAAATACTAGACAACAACAACAACAACAAACAAGCTTTAATTATAATTATTTTTCTTAAAAAAGAAGAAAAAAAACTTTATTTTTATTTTCTTAACTCGGTTTTTTTGACTTGTTTGATCTACTTTTACAAAAAATATAAACGAAAATCGAGAAATAAGAAACATTTTGATCATGTCGTTTTTAAAAATTTAGAATGTCTTAAAGGAGAACAAATTAAAGAAATAAATAAATAAACAAACATACACTCACACTTACGAAATATGTATGTACTTACTAAATAAAATTAAAAAAAAAATTGGAAAAAATATTTGATAAATTAAATCGAAAATATTTCTCAACCAGAAATTTAATTTATTTTGTGTTCGTACAAGACAAGACAAGAGACAAGCCTTATGAGGCAACCGCTCGTATAACAGCACAGGACATGGGAAATAAAGAATCGTAGTTATAATCATAAACACCGTTTCCATAACGGTTCCCGCCTAATGACAGTTGATGGCTTTTATTAATTCTAGTTTCTTCCATAATTTCAATTTTGTTGTCATTGCTCTCTGAGAAAAATGTTGCACAATTCCAATTGAAAGATGCTGCCAAACGAAGACAGAAATTGCTTTCAAAGAAATTTTGAAATGAAAAAACCAAGCAAAATATTTCAGAAAAAAATATATTATTCGAATAATCGATTACATAATCGATTAAATTATTCGAACAACCAATTGAATTATTCAAATAACCCAGAAAAATTTTTCCAGAAAAAAACTAAAAATAAAAAATGAACGATTAAATTATTCAAATAACTGATTGAATTATTCGAATGATGGATTAAATTATTCGAATATTTGATAAAATTATTCGAATAACCGATTAAATTATTCGAATAATTGATTAAATTATTATTATTATTATTATTATTATTATTATTATAATTGATTAAATTATTCGAATATTGGATTACAGTATTCGGATAACCGATTAAATTATTCGAACAACCAATTGAATTATTCAAATAACCCAGCAAATTTACCCAGAAAAAAAGTATACGATTAAAGTATTTGAATAATCGATTAAAGTATACGAATAATTTAATCAATTGAAATGGATTAAATTGTTCGAGTAATTGATTAAATTATTCGAATAATGGATTAAATTATTCGAATAACCGATTATTATGGATTATAATTTAATTAATTATTAGAATAACCGATTAAATTATTGGAATAACCGATTGAATTATTCGAATAATGGATTAAATTATTCGAATAATGATTAAATTATTCGAATAATGGATTAAATAATTCAAATAACCGATTGAATTGTTCAATTAATCGAATAACAGATTGAATTATTCGAATAATCGATTAAATTATTCGATTAAACGATTAACTTATTCGAATAACCGATTAAATTATTCGAATAACAGGGTCAAAAACCGAGAAACTGTTTTGATACGTATAATTGAAAACAGAGTTTTAGCTTCTCTCAATTGGAGGCAATAGCCCAGCAAGTCACCTTTAACTTGAGCATTTTAGGGCCATCAGCCCTTTCAAGCACTGTGCATCGCCTACTACTGGCGCCATAATACCTGTTGACCTATAAAAAATATCTGATATGGCAATTCAGTGTATACGGAGCATCTATTATTCCCATTTTAATTACCCTCATGTTCGTGTTAAGTGTGAACAGAATTAAGTTGTTTTCATCCCAACGGAAGAGGTACCTTCCCTTCGTCTTTTCACTCATTGCTTGTTAAAACATTGTATTGGTAACCAGAACACCGACATCCGGCCTAACTGACTCTTATTCTCTTTAGTAGCACTCAACAAGCCTGCACTTCCTATCCTATCCTGATACTGTATTAAGCTCCATTGAGAAGGCTTTGGTGAGTACGCGTTTCACAAAGGCAGCCTACAATGACGTGAAGAGCGCTTTCAAAATTGCCCATTCGGAGACTTTTGTTATGGCTCTCGGTACACACTATGCCAATGACAGCCTAGTACTGTTCGTACCGGAACTTTTTGACCAGAAGAGTCATTACTGCCTCCGTTGCAGAGGCTCACCTAGCAAGGAATGTAAAGAGAAATGACTCCCCTATCATGTAGTTTCCTACGCCCCTGCTTTTGAATATCATTAAGGAAGAACTATTAGAAGAGCTGCACTGATATGGTTTAAAGGGGTTTGATTATGAAGATAATCTGGCCATTGTAGTGTCAGCTTACCCCTTACTTTAGATGCTCCATTCGGGTCTTCTTAACACTTAGAACAGAATGATGTTCGCCAATCCTTGTAAAACAAGATGTCTGCCTTCAATTTGTAAAACCCCGAATTCAAATTAACATAAGTTCACATAAGTTATCAAATTGATTACTAAACCGATTACTGAACCGGTTATTGAAACGATTTTTGAACCGGTTTTATTTGAATATATTCACCACAAAAATTTTTTTTCTTAATTTAAAAATAAAACACAAAACAAGTTTGAAAAAAATTAAACCCGGTTTTTAGACTGGTTATTGAACCGGTTTATGAACCGGTTTTATTTGGAAATATTGGAAACAAAAAATTTTTTTTATTTAAAAGAAAACATAAAAAAGTTAAAACCGGTATTTAAACATAAACCAAGTTTGAAAAAATTAAACCCGGTTTTTAGACTGGTTATTGAACCGATTTATGAACCGGTTTTATTTGGAAATATTTGCCACAAAAAATTTTTTTTAATTTAAAATACAACAGAAAAAAGTTAAAACCGGTTTTTAAATAAAAAAAGATAAACCAAGTTTAAAAAAATTAAACCCGGTTATTGAACCGGTTTATGAACCGGTTATTGAACCGGTTTTATTTGAAAATATTTTCTACAATTTCTTGTTTTAATTTAAAAATAAAACATAAAACAAGTTTGAAAAAAGTTAAAACCGGTTTTTAAACCCGGATTTTAATCGATTAATTTTTTGTAATAAATGGAAATATTTTTAACATTTCAATTAAAAATTGTATTGTTTAGCGGTTATAATTTAATCTTGGGTTATTTTTTTTTTAATAAAAATCGAATTGATTCGTTCATTCATTTGATGCCAAACCAATCCAATCCAAACCAAACCAAACCATCCATCTATCCATCCATCTAGTCATCCACACATGTGACAATGATGAAATACACAACAATCATGTCAAAATATCTACATTCAGTTTTGTTTTCTACGTTGTTGTTGTTGTTGTTGTTGTTGTTATTGTGTATTCAATTCCAACTTCTGTAGAGTAATCGATACGTTTCTTTCTAAAAAAAAACAAACAACGCCAACACAGAAGTAAAGAAAACAAGGCAAAATGCCGACTTATGAATTAATGTATGAATGGATAGATGTATGGATGGATGGATTGATGGACGGATGGACAGGCAGACAGACAGTCAAATACACAAACAAATAAACACTTTTAACAAAAATATAGATTTTGTAATAAAATTTGGAAAAAAAACACCAAAAATGAAACCGAAAAAGAAATCGGAGATCATATAACAAACAACAAAAGAAACAAAAGAAACAAAAAAAAATCAGAAGTATTGCCACCTTAAAAAGACAATTAAAAGTGGACACCCCTCCACCTCTTCAACATTTCAAACACACAAGCAAACAAGAAGTCAAAGAATTCAACTTTCAAAAAAATAGTTTGGTTACCAGGCAGGCAACAAACAACAAAACCGTCAAACATGATCAAATTTTAAGCTCTTCTTAGGAGTCAGTCAGTCAGTTAGACTTACAAACTCTAGAAGCATTTCAAATGTTTTGTCACGATCAAAAAACGCAAACATGCCCGTGCACATATTGCATGTAAGCGCGGCTGCATGAAAAGAAGCGGGCGTTTTGGCAAAGTCATTTGGTTTTGGGGAGCCAGCCAGTTAGAAAAAACATGATGATCGTCTCAAAATAATCTAAAAACCGAAAGTGAAACCACATGCGACTTAAAGTTGTTGTGTGTGTGGCAGTCAGCCAGTCAACCAGACAATAAGTCTTTGCAACGAACGTTGTATCAAAAGTCCTCGTCTCTATAATGATGAATATTTTTTATGGTTTTCGTTTTATGGATTTTTAATGCTTTTAACTACGCTATTATAGGGCGATTTGATAATTACAACACTAACAACAACAACAACAATACAGTTATAATAGAATCAAAATTTGAATAGAAATCATAGACAAAGGCAAAAATGAAAGAGCAGCAGCAGCAGCAGCATTGCAGAGTGTGTTGGTAATTGAGAAGATTTAGTTGTTCAGTTTTGTGAACAACAATGCCACATAATGTGGCACATTCAAAAGTCAGCTGTTAAATAAACGATAAGCAGCTATTGCAGCACAAGTTGATCCAAAAATAAGCTCGTTTGCTCATTTGTTGGAACCACAGAAACAAATTATGCCCGTAATGTGTGCCAGACCTGCAGGAAGGCTAAATGGAGGCATTATTTAGAAAATTTATGATACTTGTGTGGGTATTCAAAGAGTCTTCGTAACATGTCATATGATTCAATAAATACGTTGAGGATTTATGGAGGCAATACTGAATTTAATCCATTGAACCTTACTGGCACCAACTCAGCCTTTTGCTTGCTTGCTTTTGGGGGTATTCAAAGAGTCTTCGTAACATGTCATATGATTTAATAAATACGTTGAGGCTTTTACTGCATTGAACCTTACTGGCACCAGCTCAGGCCTCTGCTTGCTTAGTTTTGTGGGTATTCAAAGAGTCTTCGTAACATGTCATATGTTTCAATAAATACGTTGAGGATTTATGGCGCCAATTTTTAGATCTTTCTGCACTGAGCCTTACTGGCACCAGTTCAGCCTTTTGCTTGCTTACTTTTGGGGGTATTCAAAGAGTCTTCGTAACATGCCATATGATATAATAAATACGTTGAGGATTTAAGGCGACAACATGGGATCTTACTGTATTAAGCCTTACTGGCACCAGCTCAGCCCTATGATTGCATACTTTTGTGGGTATTCAAAGAGACTTCGTAACATGTCATAAGATACAATAAATACGCTGAGGATTTATGGCGACAATATTGGATTTTACTGCATTGAGCCCTACTGGCATCAGCTCAGACCACTGCTTGCATATTTTTGTGGTTATTCAAAGAGTCTTCGTAACATGCCATATGATATAATAAATACGTTGAGGATTTATGGCGACAATATTGGATTTTATTGCATTGAGCCTTACCGGCACCAGCTCAGCCCTCTGCTTGCTTACTTTTGGGGGTATTCAAAGGGTCATCGTAACATGTCATATGATTTAATAAATACGTTGAGGATTTTTTGGCGGCAATGTTCGATTTTACTGCACTGAGCCTTACTGACACCAGCTCAGACTTTTGCTTGCTTACTTTTGTTGGTATTCAAAGAGTCTTCGTAACATGTCATATGATTTCATAAATACGTTGAGGATTTATGGCGACAATATTGTATTTTACTGCATAGAGCCTTACTGGCACCAGCTCAGACCTCTGCTTGCATATTTTTGTGGGTATTCAAAGAGACTTCGTAACATGTCATACAATTCAATAAATATCTTGAGTACGTGGACGTTCTAGTTACACAGAGAAATTGAGTTTTTGGTGCATTGACAGGCTCCATTTAATCAGCTTATAAGTTAGGGCGGCTAGGCACTGCCCCACAGTTTAATATTCAGTGGCCTGTCGTGTTTACGAAATAAACGCCAATGGATGGATGTTTCCTTGCTGAACTGACAGTGACAATACAAATTATGAAACGGTATGTCAATAGCTTCCGGGTGCGCCATTTTTTGCTACTTACTTACTTAAATTGTTATTACAATCCTTTTGTCGGGATTGCAACCAAGCTTCTCACACCAACCATGTTGTGTGTTTTCTTTTTATTTGTGGGAGACATTGTCTACAAACGACTTTTCATGGCCATTTTATTTTACCATCCCGAGTTTTTGCCAGAAGACTGCTTGAGAGGAAGTCGCCGAAGAAATATGTGTTCCTCTTTCGTTTTGTTTGAGATAACTGATCTAGGGTTTGAACCGTGGACTCACTCCTTAGAAGCCAACACACTACCTACTGGGCTACGGCGACTACTTACAGTGGTGGCCTTATAATTAGAAACGATGTTTCTGAAACAGAGTTTCTGGAGTGACGAATCTAAGTTTAATTTGTCCCAATCTGATGGAAAAACGTATGTAAGACGTCCTCCAAACGAAGCCTTTGATCCCAGGTACACAGTGAAAACTGTAAAACAAATTAACAAACATACATGTTGCTAAGTCGTTTCTAATTATAAGGTCACCACTGTACATGTCATACCATACAATAAATACGATGAGTATTTATGGGGGCAACATTCCCGTGGTTCAGATTACTGGTACCAGCTAAGCCCTCTGATTCAATAGAAGATCAGAGGTTAGCAGACTAAGTGTAGCAAATAATGTCTTAATTGGATGGGAACAGAGTGAACTAGTGATCACGACAACTGATTGTCTGTGTACCCTGTCTACCAACATAAAAAGCCACAGGTATATGCACATCATCGATCAAATATGAGCACCGTAAATCAAAGTAGACTCCATCGCGACCTTAAGGCCTCAAAAATTCATTTCAATCCTTAGGTTGTATGAAGCATTGGATTTCAAAAATTATTTTTCGTATCGAAATGCAAAATATAGAGCCGATGGACGAATGTAAATCTAGGCCCGAAAATATTAGACAAGGACCCTCGTACAAGAATACTTTAGTCATTGTCTTTACATTCCCAACAATATTATTCCCTCCAGAAGCATTTGGAACCTAAAATAACCCCCAAATACTTTAGTCTCTTGGATAGATATCCTGGGTATCGTGTTCAGAAAAACCTCAATGATAAGGACGGACACGGGTTGTGTGACTGTAGAAATATTTTTTTAAATAAAAAACTTATCCTGGAGGAACTGTTACCGTAAGTTCAGAGCGCTATGGGACTCCATGCAGTTTCAACAAGGCGAGGGCAAGAGCCCTAGGTTTCGCACACCACTTATGTTGTGTGTGTTAATTTTATACATGAGTGGCGGGGGTGGGGGACCTACAATTCGACTCCGAACGACAGATTTTTGTGAAACTTTAAAAAAGTATTCTTTTGAGAATTTTTAAAATACATTCAAGGCTACGTACGTATGTATCATTTATAGCTTTTCCTAGCAACAATTTTGGTTGTAATTTAATCCATGCACTTCAAATAAAATTTTTTTTAAAACTAAAATTTTTTAAAGAAACATTTTTCAAACCTGCTCAATAAGCACTTTGAAACATTGAAGCAGAGAGTTTCTTTTTTAATTCGATTTTTTTTTTAATTTCAATTTCATTTGATCCTAATCAAACCATGACTTCCGTAAACAACTGCGGGTACAACCACTAACATGGAGATACGATTTCCGTCTTAAAATAAAAAAAAAAAAAAAAACGATTTTTAAAATCTTTTTTTTTTTTTTATTTCAATTTCAATTTCATCATCATCAGTTTCAATGATTTCTTGGGATTTTATGATTTGTTTAAACAAAATAGTTGGTAAACACAAACAGTTTTTAATATTAAAAAAAAATTTTTTTTTTTTCGTTTTCCCCACATTTTGTACAACAAATTTTGGCAAGTCATTGCATTGAAGCATTGAAAAACCTCCAACCATAATGGCCAATAAAATTTAAAATTTAAAAAAAATTGTTGTGGCTTGTCTTTAACAAGAAAAATAGAAGAAGAAAAAATTTATTAAAAGTGAGAATAAAGGAATATTTAACACAACAAACAATAATAAAAAAAATTATTAACAATAATAATAATAATAGCGACAACAACAACAACAACAATAAGAATATTGTTTATTAACAATAACAAGATCGTCGTAACATTGAATAAATGGTTTAATAATAAAAATTAATAATTATTATATGGAATTTTGTTTAAAAAAAAATAAAAAAAAACAAAAAAAAAACAAAACATTTAATTGATGGGTTGTACCATTAGTATGCCATGAGAAAATCAGGGTTAAAATATAATAAAACGGTTGTTTTTTTTTTCTTATAATATTTAATGGACTAGTAAGTCATTTGACAGCTTTAATCGAGACAGCTATTCATTCCTAGTTTAGATTAGAGCAGAGGTTTTAGTCTACCAGCCATAGGCAATAGTACTCCCAGGCTAACAGGACCATAGCGATAGAATAATAATAAATTCCAATGTGTGTGAAGATAAATTCGAATTTAACTAGCAAAGACAAAAAAAATTTTTTAAAAGAGCTAATGTTAAAGTTAACAGAGCAATGTTAAGTGGTTAACCGAAAATACGAAAAATAATCAAGGAAGAAATCACCCAAATGTACGATGGCTGCCTTCCAAAATGTATCAATACAAAGTTTGTATGCAGTTCTACTACTGTATAGAAACTATGTATGTAGATATGCACAGTAACGAAACACTGCATCAACTATAAATCCAATGCCTGATTGCTTTTTGACTGCGTTAAAAATACACATTGACGACGTTTTAAAATAGAATACATTGTATAGATTTTGTACAGCGGCATTATGAAACACAATACTTTGTTCGAACACAAAGCAACTAACATTTTAGAAGGCAGCCGATATCAGAGAATGGAATACCTATTCCATTCCTTTCAAATTGTTCTCCACACGTTTCTGAGTGGAACAGCAGCTCTGGCAATACGGAATTCTTTTAAAAATTGTAAAATTTATACAAAGAAGAAATTTATTTGTTTTAAGAATGTCTGGATAGGATGATCGATATTGTGGAAAAATGAGACTCGCTGCAGGTATCCCACTATATACAAATTGTATAGCCTAAGGTGCCGCTAATAAAACCCAATTAGAGGTAGACCCCAAATAATTTTGGAACTTAAGATATTGGTCTTAAAAAATTTACTACGTTAACATATTAGTACAGTGTCAGGGTAGAATGATGGATTTTTTTTTTTGGTTTTTGTCTTTGCTAGTTAAATTCGAATTTATCTTCACATATGTACATTAAATTCCACTAAAAGGATAGGATAGTTCCTCAACTTAATTGTGGGTAAATGGACTGGAGAGTTATTGGATCAAGGATTCCAAAACAAGTTTCGTTTCGGGCGAATTACCTTTGTACCAGAGATTTAGCCGACGAAGCTAACTTTTTTTATCTGAACATGAAAGTACCCTCTAGAAACCCGGTAAATTTCGATACAATTTAAGAAGATGCAGTTTTTGGACCTAGTGGAATGAATAGCTATTGGATCAAGGATTCTAAAACAGTTTTCGTTATGGTCAGATGACCTTTGGGACTGGAGATCTAGCAAAACGAAGGTAACTCTTTTATACGAGCATATAAGTGCCTTCTAGAAATTAAGTAAAATTCGATCAAATTTAAGAAGATGCAGTTTTTGGACCTAGTGGAATGACAGACAGACATTTTTCGTTTCGGTCGGATAACCTTTGAACCAGAGATTTAGCCGACGAAGCTAACTTTTTTTTATCCGAACATGAAAGTACCCTCTAGAAATCCGGTAAATTTCGATAAAATTTAAGAAGTTGCAGTTTTTGGACCTAGTGGATTAAATAGCTATTGGATCAAGGATTCTAAAACAGTTTTCATTACGTTCAGGTCACCTTTGGAACCGGAGATCTAGCAGACAAAGCTAACTTTTTTAGACGATCTTAAAAGTGCCTTCTAGAAATCCGGTAAATTTCGATAAAATTTAAGAAGATGCAGTTTTTGGACCTTGTGGATTAAATAGCTATTGGATCAAGGATTCTAAAACAGTTTTCATTACGTTCAGGTCACCTTTGGAACCGGAGATCTAGCCGACAAAGCTAACTTTTTTAGACGATCTTAAAAGTGCCTTCTAGAAATCCGGTAAATTTCGATAAAATTTAAGAAGATGCAGTTTTTGGACCTTGTGGATTAAATAGCTATTGGATCAAGGATTCTAAAACAGTTTTCATTACGTTCAGGTCACCTTTGGAACCGGAGATCTAGCCGACAAAGCTAACTTTTTTAGACAATCTTAAAAGTGCCTTCTAGAAATCCGGTAAATTTCGATAAAATTTAAGAAGATGCAGTTTTTGGACCTAGTGGATTAAATAGCTATTGGATCAAGGATTCTAAAACAGTTTTCGTTACGGTCGGGTAACCTTTGCGACCAGAGATCTAGCTAACGAAGCTAACTTTTTTAGACGATCTTAAAAGTGCCTTCTAGAAATCCGGTAAATTTCGATAAAATTTAAGAAGATGCAGTTTTTGGACCTAGTGGATTAAATAGCTATTGGATCAAGGATTCTAAAACAGTTTTCATTACGTTCAGGTCACCTTTGGAACCGGAGATCTAGCAGACAAAGCTAACTTTTTTAGACAATCTTAAAAGTGCCTTCTAGAAATCCGGTAAATTTCGATAAAATTTAAGAAGATGCAGTTTTTGGACCTAGTGGATTAAATAGCTATTGGATCAAGGATTCTAAAACAGTTTTCATTACGTTCAGGTCACCTTTGGAACCGGAGATCTAGCAGACAAAGCTAACTTTTTTAGACGATCTTAAAAGTGCCTTCTAGAAATCCGGTAAATTTCGATAAAATTTAAGAAGATGCAGTTTTTGGACCTAGTGGATTAAATAGCTATTGGATCAAGGATTCTAAAACAGTTTTCGTTACGGTCGGGTAACCTTTGCGACCAGAGATCTAGCTAACGAAGCTAACTTTTTTATATGAGCACAAAAATGAATTCTATAAATCCGGTAAATTTCAATAAAATTTAGGACAGTCCGGTTTTCGGACCTAGTGGGCTGAATAGCTATTGGATAAAGAATTTCAAAACAATTTTCCTTATGCTGGGGTAACCTTTGCGACCAAAGATCTAGCCAATGAAGCTAAGTCTTTTATACGAGCAAAAAAAGTGTTCCATACAAATCAGATAAAATTCGATCAAATTTAAAAAGGTCCGGTTTTCGGACCTAGTGGGCTGGATAGCTATTAAAGCAAGGATTCCGAAACAGTTTTCCTTACGGTATAGTTTTGCTTGGAACCGGAGATATAGGCGACGAAGCTAATTTATTTCTTCAGATGAGCAACAAAAAGTTTTTTATATAAATGGGGCTAAAAATAGGCTTGTGAGGAAAATGAAACAATTGGGCTGAATAGCGATGGTACCAAGGATTTGAAAACAGATTTCGTTACGGTCGAACAACCTTTAAGACAGGATTTTCAGGCGACGAAAATGAGCAAAAACAGAGTGCTCTACGTAAATCGGACTTAATCATATTAAAAATAGGCTTGTGGGGAAAATGAACCCAGTGAAATGGACAGTCATTATATTAAGCATTTCAAAACAGTTTTCCTTACGGTTGAGCTTTACTTGGGACAGGAGATATAGGCAACGAAACTAATTGTTTTCTTCAAATGAGCAAGAAAAAGTTGTCATAACTTCTACGCTAAATGGCAAACACTGGTTCTGCAACAACAGCTTATGTATGTATATCTATACAGCATCGCCTGGTTTAATTTGTTTTTTTTTATTCCCTAAGTTCAATTAGGAGGGATAATGTAGGAAATTCTAGATTGATAGGGTTGCCATATCTCGTTATATGAAATTAGAGGAAATGAACTAGGTTGCTGTATTGGGTGTAGTGTTGACATATCGAGTTTTATGGTTTACCAAAAGGTGGCATGACCCACTCTTCCTAGAATTTTTATTGTTAATGAGATTAACTCTGAAGGGAGACTTCTACATCAATTATTTGAAGCCTACGTATGATTTAAAATTTTAAAAAATCAAAAAAAAAATTTCATATTTTTTGTCTATAGTTTTAAGGCCAGGAAACACAATATTACAATTGTTTCCCTTACACTCTTTGTCCAAATAACTTCCACTGAAGTTAGTGCATGGAAATCTTATTTTAATCAGCAGTGCTAAGTAACGCTGGTGCAACTACAGGCTGTCTGCCTGAATGTGCACAGTTTAAGGTTTGGAAACCCTGCAATTTTTAATGGTTGACCATCAGTGTTCATTCTTTCCGAAGGACGACTGTCAGCCTTACTGAATAGTTCATTAAATCAACTTATGTGCGGCTATTGACAAACTTTTTGCACTTCAGTGTAGATTCTGTATTGTGAGTGCAACAATCTGTCAATAGCAACCAATTTAGATTGAAAAACTCTATAGAAGTGTGCATTACTGAAGGATATGCGAAAAGTATTCAAAAATACAGCATATCCTGATACCATATCTGTGGGAACAGCAACATATCAAACCATTCACAGGCATTCGGACATTTTCAGTCCACATGCTGGGTTCTATCAATCAAGATCGTATTACCACAGAGTACAGATTTGCTTGATAAACTGTTCGCACGCCTAGAAACTTGTTGCAGACAAATGCATTACGTTTTCAAGATGAAAATTTAAACGAAATCAGATTTTATGAAAAATTTCTACTCCACTTACCTACTTTACGGTATAATTTTCAAGGATTTCTCAAGGAACTTACCTGAAAAAATAAAAGAGAAAAAAGGGGTTAAAATCTGAGTAAAAGAAAACAAAAAAATTAATTAAAATTATTAAAAATAAAAAGAATGGGTACTCTGGTAGTCTAGAGGGTTGTGTGCCGTACAATTAGCGTAAGGGTCGTGGGTTCGACTCACACCCGAGAGAATCTAATCTGTGACACTACACCGAGCATTTGGCTGAAGTTACTCGGCATAGTAAATAATTAAATTAATTTGTAATTCTATTGTATTTAATAAACTAGAAAAAAACGAGAATGAAGTCCTAACACCAACTATTTTAAACCGTACACCACACCTTACTTCTGATCTATCAAGAGCTAGTGCCTTTTACTTCTTTCTAACCATAGTCTGTGACTTGAACTAACTTTATGCCACACATGACATGTATATCAGATGCATAGAGTTCCCTACAGAAACCTGATCCTGACAGTTCCAGGAAGCCATATATTCAGAGCCCCAAATGGGTGACTTTCTCCTTCTTTCCCGTGTCCAGACAACAACAGTTTGTTTGTTATTCGATGAAAACCGAAGGCTATACCAACGGAAAAGGAATCAAGCCAGGCATTTCTAGTAATTTCAGTCAGCTCGAGTTAGTCTCTGTGAACAGCCTGGTTGGATTATAAAATTTAAGACGATGATAAGCATTTGATATGAAAAAGGATAACCACACCACGTCTTAAAGTAGTAGACCTGTACTACATAAACTTTGATTAGTTAGAAGTGTGTGTTCATTAAAGACTACCACTTCACGCATACATACATACATACATACATACATACATACATACATACATAAATACATAAATACATAATTGTTCTTTACAACCCTTCAGTCAGGATTACGACCTAGTTTCCTACGCCACTTACATTGTGTGCGTTAATTTTATACATGAGTGGCGGGATCTACAGTTTAAAGTCGACTCCCAATGACAAATTTTTGAGAAACTTTTCATTGCAATTTTATTTAAACACTCAGAGTTTTTGCCAGAAATCTGCTGAGAAGAAGTCACCAAAGAAATATTTTCGTTTTGATGTCTGACATGGGGTTTGAATCGTGGCCTCACGTCTAATAATCAACACACACCTTACTAGACTACTAGACTACGGCGGCCGAAGGTTACAACAACGGAAAAGGAATCAAGCCTGGCATTCATAGCAATATCACAGCTCAAGTTAGAGTGACCGACCCTTCTCTGTAAACAGCCTGCTTATATCATATAATTTGAGATGATGATTGACCAGTTGAGATTAAAAAGGGTATTCAAAGCACTTCTTAAGGTGCTAGAAGTGGCCAATATAACTTTGGTTAGTTTGAACCATGTACCTTAATTCATTTCCCAGTTTTCTCTAAAATGTTTGAAACTCCCGAAGCTGAGATTTGAACAAGGAACTCTCGTTTAACCCACCTTTAAAATATGAAGATCCACCTGAGCTTTGCTAGGCTTAAAGAAAAACAAAATTTTAGAGTTCTTTCCCTATGTTTCACGAATATTCCATTGAAACAAAATCCACACTCAAGTATCGAATGATTTCCTCAATTATTTCTTAAAAAATATTTCAAAAGATTTTCGATGAAAGAACAAAAACTAGAAGAAAAAAAATTTTTTCTCACATACTTCTTCGACATGTTTGCCTTGGGAAAAAAGTGAAGCGAAAAAATCAAAATCTAAACGAATAAGAAAATGAAGAAGAACTGGAAATGAATTTCTTTGTTGGAAATTAAACATGATTTAAATAATTAAACAATAATTACTAACGGTATTATTGTTTAAAATAATTTTGCACGTTATAATGATGAAAGAGAACGAAAAACTGCAACGAAAAACAAATATTTTGAACTTAATTAAATACAACAACAACAAAAACTCTCGTAATGGCAAAATCTAAAAACTCTGCAGCAAGCCATCTAAAGTTTCGCCAAAGTTATGGTAATACACGCGGCCTGTATGTTGCGAGTACTCATTCGTATGTGAAATATGAAATCCGCCAGTACTCACAGAAATTGTAACTTAAGAAATGCCAACCATTGCCGCCATTACCGCCACCAACAGCAGGTAACGAACCATCAAAAGCAGAAGCCAAGCAAATAATCAACCTGCTTAAGAAAACCGACAGACTAAGAGACAGACATGCATTCCATTAAGTACATGCATATGTGTGGCAGTCATAATTTGCAACATCGAAATTCATTGATGCCCTCCGACCAGGCAAACAATCAAGCAAAACCTAACCAAAGCCAACCAGTTGAACCAAGTTGATCACTCACTGAGCCGCCAAACTTAATAATTTTTTTTTGTGGCTTGCAACCTCTGCCTGTACGACTGCTTGTTGGTTTGTCCATCTTTAAAGTTAAGCATGCGTTGTGTTGTCTTCTCTTCTCTCAGGCAATAGAAGTTGAAAAGAAACCACCACCACCACCGCCAACAATACCATCCTCACAATCATCACCACCACCATCATCATCACCATCGCCTTCTTCTTCGTCATCTAATTTTTTTATTCTGTTTCGTGTTAAACGTTATAGAAACAGTAGAGAATTCTACTTCAGTTGCGTTTGAATTGAATTGTTGTTATAGAAACTTTTAAAAACACAACAACACCAGCAACAATAACAACAACAACAAACAAAATGAGGTTGAGAGACTGCCTTCGGCAAGGTCGTTCGTTCATTTAAAGTTTTACTTTTAATAACAGAAAGAAAACCGTCTCAACAGCAACAACAACAACTACAACGAAATAAATAACTTAAAGAAATAATTACAACAACAATTGAAAACAACAACGTACATTTAATTTGTTTTGTTTCGTTTTAGAGTGTTATTGTGATTGTTGTTGCTATACGAGCTTATTTGTAATATGTTTCCCTTGCGATAGCATTTAAAAGAATGAAATCGTTAGCGAAAGACAGTGATTTTGTTGGGAAACTTCGCCAAACTCATTGTGTTTCTACTAATTACTGACAGTGTTTTAAATAAATACTGTTTTTGTTTCTACGAAATACAGACAGCATTCCTACTAAATACTGACTGTAATTTTGTCACAATTTCTGTCAATTTAAATATTTTCTAGTAAATATTGACAGTGTTTCTGCTGAATACTGACAACATATCTACTAAATACTGACTACAATACTACGTTTCTATCAAATACTTAATACTGGCAGTGTTTCTGATGACTGTAATACTGTCACCATCTTTATCAAATACTGTCAGTCTTTCACTAAATACTGGCAGTGTTTCTACCAAATACTGCCAGTCTTTCCCTAAATACTAGCAGTGTTTCTACTAAATATCGACAGTGTTTCTACCAAATACGGACAATATTTTTACTAAAACGTATTTCCACTAAATACTGACAGTGTTTCAAATAAATACTGATTTTATTTCTACTAAATACTGTCAGCATTTCTACTAAATATAAGCAGTGTTTCTACTAAATGCTGACAGCATTTCTACTAAATACTGCCTGTAATACTGTCACCGTTTCTATCAAATAGTGTCAGTCATTCACTAAACACTAGCAGTGTTTCTACTAAATACTGACAGCATTTCTACTAAATACTGCCTGTAATACTGTCACCGTTTCTACCAAATACTGCCAGTATTTCACTAAATACTAGCAGTGTTTTTAATAAATACTGGCAGCATTTCTACTAAATACTGTAAATAATACTGTCGCTGTGTCTATCAAATGCTGCCAATCTTTTCCTAAGTCTTAGCAGAGTCTCTACTAAATATTGACAGCGGTGCTACCAAGTACGAACAGTATTTCTACTAAATACTGACAGTGATTGAATTATGACTCAGCAGTCTTCTGACAAAAAAAAACTCTTAAAAGTAAATAAAATTGCCGTAAAAAAATTTTTCAAAAATCTATCATTGGGAGTCTTCGCTAAACTGTAAATCCGGCCACTCAAGGATAAAATTAACACACCCACACAACATAGATGGTATGAGAAGATAGGTTGTAATCCTATCTAAAGCGTTGTAGTAATCAATTAAGTAATGCCGACTGTGTTAGGTTAGGTTAGGTTAGGTTAGAGGACTTGTACTTGTCAATTAAGACAAGTACAGTACCCGGGGGTCGAATTGACCCATTGTACAACGTCCTAGTTTCTCACACCACTTATGTTGTGTGTTTTAATTTTATACATGAGTGGTGGGACCTACAGTTTAAAGTCGACTCCGAACGACAGTTTTTTTTTTTATTTTTTGAGAAACTTTTCATGGCAATTTTTATTTACTCTCAGAGTTTTTGCCAGAAATCTACTGAGAGGTAGTCGCCGAAAAAATACTTTGTCTAATAAGCCAACACACTACCTACTAGACTACGGCGACCACTGCCGACTGTGTTCCAATTAAATACAATTGAGAGTTTGGTGGACTCTCCTCTTATGCCTCTTTTTCTGGACACTACACCGAATATGATACGGGAAGTTTTGAGAGTTACTCACAGGAAGGCATCCCGGCTTTAAGTCACTGCCTTACACGACCAACAATGAGAATTCGACTACAAAAGAAACGTGTTTCACGGATGTAGAGAAAGAAACTGTTTGCCCACATTTTGCAGAGGGTACAGTTCGAATTGTGTGTGAGTAGCGATTGCCACGATGTTTTATAGGAAATGTGTACCGTGAATCTATTGTAGATGTATTGCTAGTCTTAAAGCTTATTATGTGTTATTTTCAAGTACCCCGGAGGAAGCAATAAAAATCCAAGTTCGACAGAATGAGGTTGACATTGTTGTTCAAAATTGTCATGTTTTGTCGGATTTATTTGAACCCTTGACACACGCTTTGCGATGCCTCCAAGTAAATTCATAACTTCAAATGAGAATTAATGGCGACTGCACCGTCAGGAGAACATTAACAGCCAACTAAAGAGGCACAATTACGACTGCTACTCTGCTAGAAGGGAGTGCAATAAATACTGGAATAGAATACACCAGGCTCCCGAAGAAGAGGGCGAAAAATTGCTACTTGGAGAAGAAATTAAAGACATAAATCGTTTAACTTACTCACTTAATTGGTCATTACAGCTCTTTAGCTAAGTTTACAACCTAAGCTTCTCACGCCACCTACGTTGTGTGTGTCTTAAATTTATCACTGAACAGCTACAGCTTAAAGTAGACTCCGAAAGGTAGATTTCCTGGCAATTTTATTTACTTTCAGAGTTGGTAACAAAACACTACAGATATTTTTCATATTTGACTTTAATCGAGATGACTGAGTTTAGGTTTGAATCACAAGCTTTCTTCTAATAAGCTAGCTGGAGTATCTTTAAACGGCCATAGATACGGAGTTGCAAGTAAACAAAGCAGGGAATAAAATATGACTTCTGGTGAGTCTAAGGACTTACATTCTCTTTCCATTGTCTTGGAAATTTAAATTTTAATGAAATAGCATTTCATTCGGCTTGATGGGACATCAAATTTCAACCAATAAAAGATTTCATACCTTTACAACTCTGTCAAATCGATTGACTTCTGTTTCATGTATGAATGTGTATCTAATTTTTATAGAATATTACAAATATATGTTGAATAGCTTTGCGATCAATCAGAATCCATTCTTTTCATTTCATTTTAATTATCCACAGTGATTGGATTTGACTGAAAAAGGTTAAGTATTCATAATAAAGTGCTTGTATGATAAATAAACGCCATCAAATACCAAACAATTCTTTACGGACAGATGAGGTTTATTATCAAATTTAAATTGAATTTAAAAAAAAAATTTTTTTTTTTTAATTTGACTCTCAAAACTATTTTAATTGATTGCACTGCGCTACACACATACATCTGTGATGTGAACTTTACGTATAAAAATATCTCAACACCCTCTTTATTAATGTGATTGCTGTTGTATGTTTGTTTAATTGTACGTTAAAACCAAAAACCTTTATTATTGTTTTTGTTATAAATTAAATGTTCATGTTTGAATATAAAAAAAATTAATATCACATTTTTTTCTTCATAGTCTTTTCAAGCTTTTTTTTAACGTTTATTTCGTGCAAAAATTTGTTGAAAAAAAAAACGAATTTTTTTTTAATTTCATTTGAAACGTTCTAAAGAATTATTAAGTGTAACAATAATTGTTAACAGACAGACAGACAAACAAATCAAAAAACGGAAAAAATCAGTCCTTAACAATGGTAAATCAACAAATTAATTAATCCACAATGAACTTTAGAAAAACAAAAAACAAAAACAACAAATCATAACGAATATATTCATTATTTACGTGTTTCATGAACCGAAATTAATTTTTGAATTGCAAAATTTAAAAAGAATTTCAAGAACATTTTTTTTTTGTTTTGTTTTGTTTTTCTATTTGAAAACGGATTTCAAACAAATCCAAAGCAAAAAAACAACAATTTAAAGAACTTTGATCCGTATTCTATCACACACTCACACACACAAAGTTAGTTCCGTTTATTACGTACGTATACTGACTGAACTGACATTTAAAAATATTTTCGCTTCAATTGTTTCAAGATTGTTTTGAAAAACGATTTAAAAAAACCGCCTGTAATTGTTATTCGCTTGTGTAGAAATAATACTCTACGTGTCACTCACATCAACTCGAGGATTTGGATTACATATATACATATGTACATACATACATACATACATACATACATACATACATACATACATACATACATACATACATACATACATACATACATACATACATACATACATACATACATACATACATACATACATACATACATACATACATACATACATACATACATACAAACATACATACATACAAACATACATACATACATAATTGGTCATTACAACCCTTCAGTCAGATTTACAACCTAGCTTCCCACACTACCCATGTTGTGTGTGTTAATGTTATCCATGAGTGGCGCAACCCACAGTTTAAAGTCGCCTCTGAACAACAGATTTTTGAGGAATTTTTCATGGCAATTTTTTTTATTTCCTCCACAGAGTTTTTGCCAGAAATCTGCTGAGAGGAAGTCGCCTAAGAAATATTTGTTTTTGTATTTCGTTTTGTTGAAGGCGTCTGACTTGCGGTTTGAACCGTGGCCTCACGTCTAATAAGCCAACACACTACCTACTAGACTACGGCCACTTGAAGTATTTGAATTATACGAATGATATTTGTCTGATCCATGCATAAAACTAGAAGCTCTGAAGAGCCTAAAGCATTATTTTGAATAATATCGGTATATGGTAGATAGGTAGAAGTGCCCCGCAAAAGGGATAGCCACTCGCAGGCTCGTGAGATCCTTTGTGATTAATCAATGCATCTTTTCCCCAAATTATAAAACCATACCGAGCATATAGGTTAGGTTAGGTTAGGTTAGAGGACGTGAACTTGTCAATTAAAACAAGTACAGTATCCGGAGGTCGAATTGACCCATTGCACCACGTCCTAGTTTCTCACACCACTTATGTTGTGTGTGTTAATTTTATCCATAAGTGGCGGGACCTACAGTTTAAAGTCGACTCCGAATGACAGATCTTTGAGAAACATTTTCATGGCAATTTTATTTACTCTCAGAGTTTTTGCCAGAAATCTGGTGAGAGGAAGTCGCCGAAGAAATACTTTTTGTGATTTGTCCTGATGTCTGGCCTAGGACTCGAACCCTGGCTTTACGTCTAATAAGCCAACACACTACCTACTAGACTACGGCGACTTCAAAAATGAGTTTAATGGCACACAATTAAGGAATGTGAAGACCAACCTTTTCACCACAGATGTCTTCTGAGAGGAAATAGCCTAAGAAATATTTGTTTTCATATTTCGTTATGTTGAAGGCGACTGACCTGCGATTTAGCCTCACGTCTAATAAGCCAACACACTTAAAGACTACTGCCACTTGAAGTATTTGAATTATACGAATGATATTTGTCTGCTCCATGCATAAAACTAGAAGCTCTGAAGAGCCTAAAGCATTATTTTGAACAATATCGGGATAGGGCAGATAGGTAGAAGTGTCACTCGCAGGCTCGTGAGTTCCTTTGCGATTAATCAATGCATCTTTTCCCCTAATTTAAGAATCATCCAGAGCATATAACAGTAAGCCACTGATTTTTCTAATGTCACATGCCGAGAAATCAAGGAATTTTACTGCCCAAAAACTTCTGATGACCAAATCCATTACGTCTCGTATGTGTGTCCACCACTATATAATGTTCCATAACAAGTCCAACAAAAAAGCTGACCGGCCTCTTACTCACTTTACTGCTTGAGCCAAATGGACTCCTCTATCTTGCCCGCAAGGACACATTGCCAATCATATGTTTTTAGGGGATTTTCAAAGCAAAAAGAACTTCCTGGAAATCATCTGGTCTGCAGTTTCCCGATGTATCACTGTGACCCATTATCCATAAGATGTAAATTTTGTACTGCTCAGCCATCTACCGGCCATCATGTGATATTCTAGGTGGCCTAAAAGAGTATTGATCAGTGTGATATCAAGGACCGCAAGCTCTGTTAGACTATCGAGGTAACAGGCAACAATATCTTCAACCTCTTCAGAAGACAGTTGCAGGCAAACGAAGACGCTAACCATGCATAGGCATTATGCAACGTGAGCATAGATACAGTAAGGGAGATGTCCCTTAATAGCTAATTGGCACCCACCCTAACCAACAATAGGGCAATAAAGCAAAATTTTTGCTTAGTCCAGGACTTATGGTCAATAAATATGTCTGTCTAGCAGACCGCCCAACGGGGCCAAGGGTTATTTTCATAATTTTTATTTCATAATCATGTGAGGCCTGCAAGTTTAACAACTTTTCGTGATCTCCCTATGACCAGAATCCGATATTAAAAACAAAACGGCTTCGGAAGTCGAATTTAAACCTGATTATTGCACCTGAAGAAGATCTGTTTGTCAGTTGGCTTTTGGAAAAGTTAGATGTCCTAAAATATGACGATATCATACGTAGGATATGTTCGGCCGCATAATTTGTGCGCATTACATCGGCCTAAAACTCAGAAAGGGGCGGAGACTCATCCCAATATCAAGCGCCTCGCTGACCTTATTCTCAAGTTTACTACCCTCTCTGTACACTTCAATGGAACCTCAGAACAGACCATGTCAGGGGATCAGACTTCCCTACTAGGAGTTCTAGGGCGAAATCTCGAATCAAGAATAGATTCAGACGAGGTGCAATCAACGTATAATAATTCAGAGTCTGGGGATCCTCAGGTAAGATCGAAAAGTGCCCAGTAGGAATAATTAACCAGAATGGCGGGATATCAAGTTGCATTGTGACAAGTGCCACATGCTGACGGGCAAGTAGTCTAAATGGATGCCAATGCAATATAACAAAAATTTTTCTTTAAATCCACAAATTAAGTCAGAGTCTCTAGTGGAAATCGGACCCATAATCTCCTCACAAACATCTTAACTCTCTGCCCTCATAAATCATGGAAGACAATCTAACAATCTTATCTACAGTGGTGGCTTTATAATTAGAAACAATGTTTCTGGAACAGAGTTCTCTGGAGTGACGAATCTAAGTTTAATTTTTTCCAAACTGATGGTAAAACGTATGTAAGACGTCCGCCAAACAAAGCCTTTGATCCAAGGTACACAGTGAAAACTGTAAAACAAATTAACAAACATACATGTCGCTAAGTCATTTCTAATTATAAGGCCACCACTGTAATTACAGACTTTGGCGAGTATAGTTACCGCACTTTAATGAATTAATATTGACATCAAGTGTGTCTAAAATTAACTGATGTTCGATCCTGTCATCTAACAAATTATTCCGACAGTACTCAGAATGAAACTCAGGTCTCTACATTCGCTCGTTGAATTTGAAAACATTAGGAGGGCATTCATTCACTCGTTGAATTTGAAAACATTAAGAGGGCATTCATTCACTTGTATTTCTTTCATTGTTTATCTGTGAAATACGATTTTGAATTAGAATTTCGAATAATTTTTTTGCAGTTCCACTGTTTGCTTGTTATCAGCACTGTATTACAGCATTTTATTCTGAAATGTTATTCTGAAAATAAATTTTCTATCGCCAGTTGATAACACTAGTTAATGCACGTGTCACAACAACGATGAGAAATCAGCAAAATTTATTCACTTCCATGCAAAAGTGCAGAATCTGTCAATCACATCTTATCGATCAGTATGAGGAGTTCAATGGCCTTAAAAAATCGATCGTTTGTTAATTAAATTCCGTTTTAGAAACATCATTTATAAGCGTGGATTAGATAATGAAAAGTGCAAGTGCAAGTAGAATGAAATCTCTCGAAATGAAATCCAAAGGAAATGAACTTTAAAACAGTTGTGTTGTAATTGTACGTTTGAATTGAAATGAACGTTTAGGAATTATGAATGAACTGGGATTTATCAAAACAGATGATCACTAAATTGATGATCACTAAATTGAATCGAATACACTCACAAACGTTTTCTATTAATTTTAGTTAATCTTCTAGATAGGCCTAGACAAATCTAAAGTTCTTTCTTAAACTATTTTTAGATTTAAAGACCAGATTATTGATTAAAAAGTTATGCAAGTGGTTGCGAATCGAATGGAGATTAAAAATACCAGTTTTTTATGAGGGTACTGCGATTATAACTAATAAAATCTTCCAAAGGAAGACCGCTGTTTGTCAAAAATGATATTCATGTTCCAATTGTAGGAGTATCCTTCATTGAATTAAAACAAGCCAACGTCCTACCTGGTTGACTCAATCAGTTCCCATAGAAAACAGTGCCAACTCCAAAACCAATTTCGTTAGTGCGGTAGTCATATCGTACGGTATCCGCTGCAGCCGTAGTGGTGATAGCGTGTATTATCCCTGTGGATCTGCTGGCAGTGGAGCGGATGGAGATTTATAGGGCGAAATCGGCTGGAAGTCACATAACCGCTTATTTCAGGGAAAACACCATTTCAAAATGGCAACAACGATGGAACGAGGAAGATAGAGGAAGATGGACGGCGAGACTTATTCCAGACATAAGGCCATGAATTGGTCGGCAATTTAGAGAGGTAAATTACAACGTTACACAGATGTTATCGGGTCACGGATATTTTAGAAAATATCTGCACAGAATGGGCAAGACCGCCTCCCCTTACTGTCTTTACGGGGAAGGGGAGATAATTGATGACGCAGAGTACACCGTTTTCGAGTGTGCACTGACGTCGATAGTTGGGACGATCACGGCCGGTAACATTGTCGGGGTTATGATTGCGAGTAGAGAAAATTGGACCTCAGTGGCGAATTACGTGGAGAGCATTATAAGACTGAAGAAGGCTACGGAACATTTGGGCATGTTGGAATAGACGAAATTCGAAGCAGGGACCTGGACGAAAGGAATAGTGGAGACACTTAGATGTCTCTTCAACTTACGACACGCACTCCGGACGCGGATATGAGCATGCAGAGGCCAAAGGGCCAAAGGAACTCCACTCCAAAGTAATACCACCGTAGTTCCGGAGTGGACACAACAAGTCCACAAGACGAGGGGGGATTTAGTGGGTGAGGGCCCCACACACGGAGGATGTGAAGACTTCCTCTATGGTGCGTTTAGGTACATTTACCCCTCCTCGGCGTGGGAAAAAAAGTACGGTAGTCTCGCTATTTTGGGGAGTTAAATGGGAAGTCAGTCAAAGAAGACAAGAGACCAAGGTGAAGTTACGTTAGGCGACAAGTTTAAACTACTCAGGTAATGTTCTTTGTTCTAACTTCAGGCAGTTCTTTATGAAATGTCAAAAAAGGGTGACACACATTACGTGTCAAATGGTCTCCTCCTCCTCTTTCGAATCATAACTTCTGGAAAATACAAAGTGATGGGCATGCAGGGTCTCGTTAGGACATTTATTGACAAAGTCAGACGCCAAAACCACGTTCAAAAGGGAATTTGTGACAGCATAGCCATCCAAGTTTATCAACATACTTTGAGGGAAGTGAATAGCCATGTGGATAGCCATGACTGCCACCTAAAAAACACTCCAGTGGCCTAGGAGTCTGTATGAGCTTCTAATATCCACACCACATTATGTTTTCGCATCGGATTTCGTGTCTTCGGTGAATATTTTCTAAGAATTTTTAGAAGGATTTGACTGCACTTTCCAGTAAACATCATTTTGAACCAATAATGACTGTTGTAGGGCAATTTATCGATACCAAGGAGTAGGAATTTATATCTCTAGCAAAAGAAATAGGATTTTTCATAACTAAGCTGATACCTAAGATGAACGAAAGTGTTCCTCTCTTCCCTATAATCACAATTACTGCCGAATTGATGTAAAGGAATGCCCGGAGAGGCCTGTAAAACTATTAGTAAGGCATTTAAAGGATAGAAGACAATTGTTTATCTTCTTATCCAGGTCCAAACAGCAGAGCATAGCAATCCTACATGTGACAATCTGGCTGCCAAAGAAGTTTACCTCCGCTGCGACCAATTCACAAGCAACGCAATTATCGACTAAATCGAGCAATAGCCTGGCTGTCAAACACAATGACTGTCAATGAAAATGACACAACGTATCCAAATTTTGTACAATGGGTCAATTCGACCTCCGGGTACTGTACTTGTATAAATTGACAAGTACAGGTCCTCTAACCTATCCAAATTTTGACAATAGTGACGTGGGAGATGTCCGTTAGCAGCAGCAGTATTGTTCTTACAAACAACGAAACGTGAAGTACAAAATTTCTTGAATTTATTGACCCAATAAAGGAGGATGCTGCCCTCTTTGTCATATGCCAGAAGCAGAGAACTGCAATCGATAAATCTATAACGGTTTTTTAGCAATAATTAGTGTCTTCATTAGTGTTATCATCTCCTACAACTGTAGTTCAAAGTGCTGATACAACAGAAAGGTTTACAAAGAGAATTTTTTAATTGCGGAAAAGTATTCACAGAGAGAGTAGACAAGAAAAAGAAAGACAAAATTATTGAAGAAAAAGAAAATGAACCCGGATATTTAAAATTTCGAGTAGACAATGGCGACAATGCAATGGCGAAAAGTCGTAAAGTAATAAAGAAACAAAAAAAAATTGTAATGCAATTTAGCATTTAAAGGCAGCAGCGCGTGCAATAACCTTTCGATTTTTCTAAAATCAAAAATTTACAACAACAAAACAAGTATTTGTATTAATTTTTAAAATTAAAAACTGCACACACAATATTTAAAATAAAAACGAAACAAAAATGAAGAGAAAAAAATGAAATAAATTTTGTAGGTTATAAAACGCCCACTCAGCATAAAATGTCAATCATATCGGCACCAGCGCAGTCAACTAAGTCAACAAATAACAACAGCAACAACAACAATAACAACAAGCAGCAGCAACAGCAACATCAATACTTGGATTATCAAACAACACTTTTGAATAATTTTTTTTTGTTGCTGTCGTTAACTGTCATGTTCGTGTTGTTAGTACGAGCTGAACGAGCTTGTACTCTGTTGGGCTGATAATGATCATCGACACAATTTTTCAATTTTTTTGTTGTAATTTTTTTCCATTTTTTTTTGTGTGTGCATGATCCACCGCCTGCACCACCAGCAACAATGGCCGCATCGGCTTGTCCATGGAGTGACAGTTAGTCAACCAGCCAGCCAGCCAGCCAGCCAGCGAGCCAAATGGACAGACAACTGATGTCGGTGAGAGGGTATTCATTTGCCACACATCACATCGCAAATTGCATCGAATCGAATCGCATCGCATCATCACATCGTGTTGAGTTTTTCTTCTTTTTTTCGTTGTTTTTTTTTATACATTTTCGTATAAAAGTTCATTAACATTTACCGTTACAATATGGTTCGTACATAATACACCAGCTGATTAAACTACAGTTAAACTTTTGATAATGAATTGAATTTAAAAAAAAGAAAAAATTAAAAAAAAATTCAATGAAAAACTGAAATAAAAATAAGAAATAAAATCCAGCGTTTTTAGTTTTTTAATTCTGTTGTTGTTGTAGTAGTTGTTGTTTTATTATTTGATTTCTATAGAAAACAAATGTGCTATGGATCGATTAAATCTATTTCTTGCAAATATGATTCGGTCTGGTAATTTATAAAACAGACAACAAAAATAACTGATGATGATGATGATGATGATGATGATGATGGCAAATCATGGCAAATGTATAACAAATGACACGATAACACTAATGAAATATATTTATTGCCCAAAACCGTTATATGATTTATCGATTAAAGTTGGCGTCTTCTTAACTATAACATTGAGGGCAGTATACTCCTTTGGCTGGCCTTAAAATTCAACACTAGGAGGCAATTTGAGCAACACGGATCTTATCAACAGCTGCCTCTCTACTTTCTTAGCATTTCTTTGCTTTGTAGCCGTTTCATTAATCATATTTTCCCAACAACCCAAAAGTGTGATTGGTCAACTGTTGCAACTTCTAGAGTGGCAGGGTTACAAACCGTCGCTGTCTAGATGTATAGTGAAGCGATCTGTAGAAAAAATCTGTAAAATTTCATACCACGTTGTGACAAGGGTGAAGTCGCCGTGGTCTAGTAGGTAGTGTGTTGACGAAAAGCCAGGGTTCGAGCCCCAGGCCAGACATCAAAATAAAATACAAAAAAAAGTATTTCTTCGGCGACTTCCTCTCAGCAGATTTCTGGCAAAAACTCTAAGAGTAAAATAAAATTACCATGAAAGAGTTTCTCAAAAATCTGTCGTTCGGTGTCGACTTTAAACTGTAGGCCCCGCCACTCATGTGTAAAATTAACACACACAACATAAGTGGTGTGAGAAGCTAGGTCGAAATCCTAACTGAAGGGTTGTAATGACCGTATATGTTTGTATGTGTAGGTTGTTAGCGTATCTAGCAAAATTCTTTGCTTTTTAGGGTGATAACATCATCCATAACAATAACCATATTGTTGAGAGTTTCAGACTGGAATTGAAAATGTCCTACGGAGTCTTGCTTTACAGCGGGATTCCTCTCATCGTCGTTTTTGGCAAACACCTGGATACTGTGTCTACGCTTAATTAAGCGAAGTTTGAAACCACACTAAAGAAGTTGGGTTCGTGTTTGAACAGGCCTTGAGACGTAACTGAGATTATAACTTTCAGAAATAGCAGGGCATAGTGGTCAGAGTACTTGAATACATTTCGAAAAACAATACACTTTCGAATCCGGAAGAACAGGAAGTTTGAAAATCCTTTTCAAACGTAAATTCCATGCGGTTATAACTTTCAGAAATGGCGGGGCATAGTGGTTAGATTACTTGATTAGAATTCGAAAAAAACAACCCAGTTTCGAATCCAGAGGAACAAATCCTTCTTTACATGATCCAAACCGAAGATTCCATGGCCATTGTCTTCACGGAGAGAAAAATGTCGGTAATGAACGTGACAGAAAGAAAGAGGAGACAGAAAAAATTCGCTTTACAAAAATTAAATAAAAAAACGCTAAAGATTTTCACAGGGAAAGTAGATTAAGGGCAACGACAGCTGGCAACCCTATTATTCTAGAACATGTTATTGTGCACCCAGATCACCTGCTTAGAAGGGAAAGTTTGTTAAGCCCGTCCCTTTCTATTAAGGTTGACAGTTGTATTTAACTGGTTGAGAACTGCACTAATAACTGTGTAGGGGTGACCGTGTAGTGCATTTTGGGACATAAAAGTCCATGTTGGTCAAAGTGCCTGCCGTTACCCTTTAGTCGACTTTGATTGACTGTAGTTTTCCAATAGATTTACCGCTTTTTTGTTGTTTTTCTTTTGAATTCTTCAACATGAGTTGGCGTTTTCTAACAATTTTTCTTAAGAGGAAATTTAAGATTTTATTGGGAGGCGGTGTAAACGAATCTTAAATATCAAATCAAATCAAATCAAACCCTTTCAGTCTTACATAGAAAATCTCAAATATCAACAATAATAACAAGTTAAGAATAAATCATTTAAGCTTTGATATTCAGAAGTATTACAAGAAAAGCAAAAACGAAAAAAAAACAAGAAGTTTAATAAGCCAATACACTACCTACTAGACTACGGCGATTTATCTTACTCCTGGTCTAAATTGTTGTCCATTTTTCTGATTTTCAAATTGTCAAGTGTTGTTTATCTATCATGAAGAATATCTGGGGTCTCCATAGGGCTCACGTTGCTGTTTACCTTCTGACACAGCTCTCCCCGCAATTGGGTAAATTATTTTGGATTTATTTTGTGTATGTGTTGGTTATGAGATTTAAATCCTGATGACTCACTGTACCTACACAGCAGTGGTCAGACCTATCTTAACAAACGGATGTCTAGTATGCTGGAAATTCCTCGGTAGGACTACTAACTTGTATCTGATACTACTGTTGCCAAGATCTGCCTCCACCTCACCATTATTAGTGGTGCCTTGATCTCTTTTGTAGGAGCCTTGCGGCTAAGTACGTCTCTCGTGGCCGACTAAACAGTGATCATGGATCAAATATAGGAAACGCAATGATCGTAAAAGAATTTTTGGACAGTCGAGAGCAGTGACAACATGATAACGCGATACGATTTCTTAAGGCAATTCGGGATGACAATTGCGGATAAAGAGGCTCGAAAAAATGGTGAAAGCACTTCGCGTGGCAACACGCGTTTAAGTGGAAGCAATTTTTTCGAAATCGGCAGTCTATAAGGCTGCCGAACCACTGCAGGCAGAGTTTTTCAGGCGGAAGTGTTGCCACTGCAGCTGCGGCAATGAGAGAGCAAATTGATATGATGTCCATATCATATGGCTACCAGGAGTGATATTCCAGCTAGCTGGAGAGTGGATGAACTAAGCTCCCGCGAGCTTGACAATTGACAATGCAATCGCCAATTCCATCAACAACAGACGGAAGACTTTGGACACGAGCAGAACGGCGCAGGAAATCTGACCAAAACTGGATAGAGAATGTACGATAAGTCTGGTCTGCATGATCAGTATGGTCATTGAAGTCATTACGAGGCATTTCCATCAACAACAGACGGACGACTTCGGACACGGGCAGAACGGCGCAGAAAATCTGACCAAAACTGGATAGGGAATGTACGATAAGTCTGGTCTGCATGCTCGATATGGTCATTGGAGTCATTACGAGGCATTGTGTTAAAGGCACGCATTATCTTGAACACATTAGTCCTGCAGAAGCTGCAGAGATGAGAAGGAACAGGGGATTATTCTTCAACAATTGAGCAGGAGAAAAAGGCACCTCCTTGGGGGTTCTGTTTGAAGGAAGTTGTCCTGTGGGATCAATTGACATTTGGATGCATCTGCCCTACATTCTAAGAAAATGATCACCTTTCAAAATGTATCTCAGCAACATTTTCCTTCCATTCTTTTCTACTGGGTTTGAAATGCATTCCACTTTGCTTGGCTTTACAAATGATTCGTCATGATCATCATTTGTGTCCATCTAAACAAAATTTTTATTTCAATATCTCAAGAGTGATTTGACATTTTAAAAAAACATCTTCAAATACTTCTCGTTTTTTTCTTGCTTTTTTCTTGTAATACTTCTGAATACCAAAGCTTAAATGATTTATTCTTGACTTGTTATTATTGTTGGTATTTGAGATTTTCTATGTAAGACTGAAAGGGTTTGATTTGATTTGATTTGATTTGATATTTAAGATTCGTTTACACCGCCTCTCGATAAAAACTTACAAATTCCTCTTAAGAAAAATTGTTAGAAAACGAAAACTCATGTTGAAGAATTTCAAAGAAAAACAACAAAAAACGGTAAATCTATTGGAAAACTACAGTCAGTCAAACACGACTATAAGGTAACGGCAGGCACTTTGACCAAAATGATCTCTTATGTATGTCCCATGTTGCGCTACACGATCACCACTACACAGTTATTAGTGCAGTTCTCAACCAGTTAAATACAACTGTCAACCCCAATAGAAAGGGACGGGCTTAACAAATTTTTCCTTCTAAGCAAATGATATGGATCCACATTAACAATTTCTAGAATCATAGGGTTGCCAGCTATCGTTGCCCTGAAACTACTTTCCCTGTGAAAATCTTTAGCGTTTTTTTAGTTGATGCTTGTGGAGCGGCATTTTCCTTCCTCCTCTTTCTTTCTGTTACGTTCATTACCAACATTTTGCTCTCCGGGGAGGCAGTGGCCATGGAATTTTCGGCGTGGATTATTTGTTCTTCTGGATTTGAAACTGGGTTGTTTTTTTCGAATTATAATCAAGTAATCTAACCACTATGCGCCGCTGTGTCTGAAAGTCATAGAGGACGTGTACTTGTCAATTAAGACACGTACAGTACCCGGAGGTCGAATTGACCCATTGTACCATTAAAGTCATAACCTCAGTTGGAAAGTTACAACCTCATGGAATTTCCGTTTGAAGAGGATTTTGAAACTTCCTGTTCTTCCGGATTCGAAACTATATTGTTTTTTGAGATGTAATCAAGTACTCGAACCACTTTGCCCTGCTATTTCTGAAATTTATAATCTCAGTTATGTCTGAAGGCCTGCTCAAACACGATCCCAACGTCTTTAGTGTGGTTTCAAACTTCGCTTAGTTTGGCGCAGACACAGTATCCGGGTGTTTGCCAAAAACGACGATGAGAGGAATCCCGCTGTAAAGCAAGACTCCGTAGGACATTTTCAATTCCAGTCTGAAACTCTCAACAACATGGACGATGTTATCACCCTAAAAAACAAAGAATTTTGCTAGATACGCTAGCAACCTACACATACATACATACATAATTGGCGATTACAACCCTTTAGCCTGGATTACAACCTAGCTTCTCACACTATTTAAGATGCGTGTATTAATTTTATTCATAAGAAGCGGGACCTGCAGTTTAATGTTGTCTTCGAACGACAGATTTTTGAGAAACTTTTCATGGAAATTTCATTACAACCTAGCTTCTAACACCATTTCAGTTGCGTGTGTTAATTTTATTCATAAGGGCCGGGACCTGCAGTTTAATGTTGTCTTCGAACGACAGATTTTTGAGAAACTTTTCATGGAAATTTCATTACAACCTAGCTTCTAACACCATTTCAGTTGCGTGTATTAATTTTATTCATAAGGGCCGGGACCTGCAGTTTAATGTTGTCTTCGAACGACAGATTTTTGAGAAACTTTTCATGGAAATTTCATTACAACCTAGCTTCTCACACTATTTAAGATGCGTGTATTAATTTTATTCATAAGAAGCGGGACCTGCAGTTTAATGTTGTCTTCGAACGACAGATTTTTGAGAAACTTTTCATGGAAATTTCATTACAACCTAGCTTCTAACACCATTTCAGTTGCGTGTATTAATTTTATTCATAAGAAGCGGGACCTGCAATTTAAAGTTAACTTCGAAAGACAGATTATTGAGAAACTTTTCATGGAAATTTCATTACAACCTAGCTTCTAACACCATTTCAGTTGCGTGTGTTAATTTTATTCATAAGGGCCGGGACCTGCAGTTTAAAGTTGACTTCGGACGATGGATTTTTGAGAAATTTTTCATGGAAATTTCGTTTATTCTCAGAGTTTTTGCCAGAAGCCTGCTGAAGAGGCAGTCGCCGAAGAAATATTTTTTGTATATTTCATTTTGCTGGAGATTGTCTGACTTGAGGTTTGAACCGAGGTCTCTCTCGTCTAATAAGCCAACACACAGCGACTACGACAAAGACTATCCTAACAAGCTAACGTAGTCAAATGCGATGTCAATCGATTCAGTAAAGATCAACAAACAAAGATCAATCAACACAATTCTCAATACGTCTTACAAAACAACAACATCCGCTTAATTTCTTGCGTTAGATAACCTTCACTTTCCATAGACCTTGAGAAAGTAATGCCAACTGGTTGTGGTTGGTAGTGAGGAATGCGGTCAAACAAGGATGACAGCCAGCGTTTTATAGCCATGTTCTGTTTAAAACCAAAAACAAAAAAGCAAAACGGTTTATTTATTTATTTAAGAAAGTATTACACACAGTAAATGAGTTTAATTAGCATGAGAAATTCTTTCAACAAAACTAGACGAGGTTGCCATAACATTTAGAAGAGGGGAAAGAGCCGAATGAAATCCGAGTCTATAATTATCGCAATTGGCAGCAACCTGTTGCATTTTGCACATTGCAATGCAAATTTATTTCTTAAAACGTTATGTACCGTTTTGTTTTTTGTTTTGTTTTTGTTTCGTTGTTGTTGTTGTTGTTTTTAAAGAGTTTTTCATTAATTATTTTCGATTTTTAACACTCATTATCATTTTAAATTGTTTGTTGTTGGTTGGTTGTTGACTGGTATGTATGTATTTGGTTGGCTTTGGCGGCAGGCTGCTGGCTGCTTGGCTGCTTGGCTGGCATGGCTGATTAAAAAGCTTATGTTACAACTTAAAAGGCCATTTGAATAAATTGGTTAAAATTAACACTACATGGCTCAATGCAATAAGCGTTTGTGTGTATGTCACTCTCTCAATTCTTGTTGGCAAGAAAAAAACAAACAAAAAAGATGAAGAAAAACCTCCTCAACAAGCAGAATGAACCCAATGCTGTGTTGCTAACACCACATTAAAGAGATAAATTAACTGAAACTAATTTGTTCTATTAGTAACAAATTTAATTGTTGTTCTTGTATAGAGCTTGTGCTACTAAATACAACAACAACATCGACAACAACAACACCATCATCACCAAAGTAAACGAAAACTTTATTAAGTTGTTAGCTGTTGGTCGGCTAGTCTAGGCTAGGCTAGGCTAGTTAGTTTGTTAGTTGGTTGGTGTCTTAAAAACTGTTGTAAAACCCAGTTTGTTTGTCGTCATTATTTATTTAAAAATTATTTACAAAAAATAATAAAAAATTTAATTTAAAAATTAATAAATATGACACAAGTTTTAATGAAAAAGAAAAAGTTGCTGCCAGTCAAGCCATACCATGCCATACTGCCATCAGTAGTAGCAGTAGCAGTAGCAGCAGCAGCAGTAGCAGCAGTAGTAGTAGTCGACAGCCTTGAGGTGATGTGGTTTTTAAAATATGAACGTCTTAACGGTCTCTGCATACGGCATTTAACATCGAAGTTAAAGAAAAGCTGCACTTTGGTGGCTAATTTTAATTTTTAATGTCATTTTTATGCAAAAGGCCTTCTGAACAATGCCAATAAGGAAGATAATTACTGCCCAAGGCATTACATATAATTGATTGGTTCATAACCAATCCCTCGTTTCATTAGGAAAATTCTTTCCATTGAAAATGAATTTTAATCAAGTACACCTTCGATGTCATTAGCTGTGACCTTTGGCCTTTTGCGGTTCGAAGGACCAAAGAATTTTCTGCAGATCTTTGGTGGAGAAACATATCAGCAAGAGAGTTTTGCAGTCGTCAAAGCCTATTAGTAGGAAAACCTTGATAAATTAAACTGAAACAAGGCAACGAAAACCACAAAAAAATAAGGGAGCCATCAATAATAAAGAACGCTTTAAAGCCCAAAGAGAGTATATCACCAGTTATCGCAAAAGTTTTCAGTCAAGCTTCAAGTCAAGGACTAAGCTTCGATGCCAATAAAAAAAATAGATTGGAATTGAAATTGAATTCATTATTGCCGCTGTTAACATGGCCCGTACTTATGCAATAGCAATACACCTCAAATATTTGATCAAATATTTGAAAGCAATTTTTTTAAAATATTTTTTTTACAAAATTTTTGGCAAAATAATTTTCAATATCCCAAAACCAATCGAAACGATTTATTATGAATTATTGATTGTCAATGCCTACTTAAATGCTGAATAATTTATTTGATTTCCATTTAAGCTTTTTAATTAGGCAGACAAATTGCTGATTTTCGATAAATAATTTTAGTTTTTTTTTGTGGTTTTTTTTTTCTGAAAATACCATGATTAAAATGAAATAAATTATTAATGAAAATAAAATAAAACAAAAAAATATTTTTTTAAAAAATATGTATAGAAAACACAACCCACATAATTAATTAAAAAAGTTGAAGTATTTTTTCCAACATTTTTCAAATAATTTTTTTAAAATCTTTTTTTTTTCTTATTATGAAGTATTGAATGGAATTGAAAATTTGTGTGATTTTAGAAAAGATTTTTCCATCAAAAAACAAGTTGCACAGTGGTTAAATTACAAGAATTTGTTACTTTTTATGTAAAATTCTAATCAAAAAAAGATTTCATAAACCTCACACCACTGTTTTATTACAAAAAAAAATCGCAAAAAAAAAAACGTTTTTTTTTTTGAACGTTGCTGCTATAAATTCATAAATAAATACCCAGTAAAACTGAGTGACTAAACTAAACTCGAAAATGAATTGCAAGCAAGAAGAAGAAGAAAAAAACTTTAATTTCGTTGATTTCAAAAGTTTAGCACACAAACGCAAAGACACTAAATACTGCAACAACAACAACAGCAACAACCTAAAAATTATTGTTCAACTAAATCTAGAAACCCAGTCAAGAAGCATGAAATAAACAAAAAAAATAAAAAAACAACAACTCAAGACATACAAAAGCAATGAAGAAAAAAAGCCAAAAATTTTTTGAAAGGTGCACTCGAATGCAATTTAAAATTGAATTTTTTTTCTCTCTTTGGATCCATTCAATACACTGAAAGAATTTATTATTTTACTGCACATACATATGTAAGTGTTACCATTTAAGTTCACTTTACTAAACAAGTATTCGAGGCTTTAGTAACTCTCTCCTATGCCATCGGAGATCCATCCCGATTACCAACAAAATCTATGTTGGCTTGAATTCATTATTTTACTTCCCTGGAGAATCAAAGTACGAAGCATCTCCACCTCATTCAGTTTCGGCTTTTTTCTGTCGTTGCTTTGTTTCTGTTTCAAGTTCTAATCTGCTACTAGCCGCTCCTTGAATAATAAGGTTGCCATCCATGGTACGGCGATGCGGACGGTCTTACTATCCTTTAGTGAAGAGTCCGGTACTCCATGCCATCTGTATAGCTGGCCCTACAAGTCTTTTTATCTCCTAGCCGTGTAACCTTATAGTCCTTAGACTCTCTCAACCTAGTAAGAGTCTTGTTATCATTATTTCTGGATTACCGCCGTAACCGGTAATCTGGCAACTCTGTCAGCTGTTAAATAACTGTCAAACTGAAGTGTAATTTTCCTTTCATTTACGTTCACTACATGGGTCGTTTAAGAATTGGAAACGAACACGTAAAAATAGTTCAAATCGGCTACAAAATTTGCTTCGACCATAATGAGGTAATTATGATCGTCATAATCGATCTACAGTGCATGAAACTTAACAAGTTTGTTAAGAAATTTGAAGAGACTGGAGATCTCTGCTCAAAATATCGTGAATAATACGAAAATGTTGATTGCATGGCGTTCTCAGCAGTAAGGATTATCCAACGACTTAGCATGGCGTATTTTGCATTTAGGTTTACGCTTCCGACCAGGTAAAGCAACAATCAAAGCCAGTTGACTACTCACAATCCGCGGTAGACACGCATATAGGCTGCTAGAGCAACAAGGTTTCGGAATCAAGAACAAATTGTGGAAATACCATGGCCTGTTGGGTGCACCTTATAATCTGAAATATCGTATTTTGTTAATAATAACTCCGGAAAAACCATTGCCTTCCATACAAAACGTTATGGTCGTATGATAACTGATTTTATTTGGCCTTCAATTGAAAATTATGAACAGGACTGTATGTTGTTTCAACAAGATGGTATCATGACCCACACAACTCGATAGATTTTGAATTTATTGCTTAACAAGTTTCCTAAAAGAGTAAATTCATGTTTTGGCAGTGCCCGTTATCCACCATAATCACACGATTTGACGCCGTTAGACGTTTTTAATGGCGTTTGAGCGCAATCCCCCAACACTGGAGCATTTTAAGACCAAAAAGTGTGCAGAAAAGTGGCTGAAAGCCGTCTAAGAATGATCGAGTACCACCACAACTAGTCCAGAGGAGGACATTTAATTGAAAACAAGTATCGCAGATACATAATGACTATTTTCAGTCCGGCATTATAATAACGCACAAGTTTCATTACAGTTTTGAAACCGAAAAATGGATGACACTTTCGGTCAGACACTACCTTTCAGTCAGGATTACGACAAAGCTTCTCACGCCACTTATATTGCACGTATTAATTTTTATATAGAAGTGGCCCGAGCTACAGTTTAAAGTCAACTCCGAACGACAGATTATTGAGAAACTTCATGGCAATTTTATTTAGTCGCACATCTAATAAGTCAACAAACTGCCTAATTGACTACGGCGACTTCAATTTAATAGGAATATCTGATCAAAAATCCATTTTCATGCACAAATTTTTTCTCTCAGTGTGGTTAACGTTAGTAGGAGCATAACAACAATCTCGCAAAACCACTACAACTACCATTAACAAATACAATAACAAACGAAAACAAATAAAATTACATTAAATTTATCAGTAAAAATTACGTAAATTTGCTATAAAAAAAAACACTAAAAGAAGCAGAGAAAAAAGTTCATTGACTTTAAAAGTGAATTAAAAAAAATCACCAAAAAATCAAACAAACAAAAACAAAAAGATTCAAAGAAAAAAAAAAACAAAAACAAACAAGAACACAACATTTTTAGCCCTATTAATACATAAAAAAAATCATAATCACAGGGTGATAGACAGTGAGTGGGAGAGGGATGGGGAGAGATGGGAGCTTAAAAAAGAATTCCATTTAGACCAGGGTTCGTCAAAAAAATTTTGGTTATGTGTTAGTGAGTAAGAGAGAAAATAAGTTGAGAGAATTTATTTATTTAAAGCCATAGAAAAGTGTTAGTAATATACGCTATTTTTATTTTCATTTCATCAGCATACATATGTAAATCCATATAACCTTGGCTTAATAATTTTAGATAAATAAAAATAAAATAAAAAATCCATTTTTTATTAAAAGAACATAAAACCATCCATCTTTGGCTTAAAAATTATGCCATGTTTTTTCAGATAAATAAAAATAAAAAGAATAAAAAACCCATTTTTTATTAAAAGAAAAAAAGCGAGCATTCCAAAGCATTTAAAAAAAATTATACTATGCCACAAAATAAAAAACGCCCAGCTAATGTCATAGCCCATTTTTAACATAAAATATTTTTTGAGTGTCATTCTAAAATAAAATGATAAAGCATCCGCCGCACATGTGTTCTTGCCGCAGTCTGATCGACAACTAAATGAAAAAACACAAGAATGCGTGTGAGTTCTCTCTGCACAATTGTGCTATGAAATGGTAAACTATGATTTAGACAATATTTAAAGCAACAGCAACAACAACAAGAAACAATAAAACAATATTGCTTGTAAATGTCAAATTAAACGAAAGAATCCGAGAGAGAGAAAAAAATGGCAACCATACCCACTCTTATTATTCTATTGTTTTAACTGTTAATAGATCATCATTAACATCGAAAGCCAGGAGACAACATGTTGAAATTGAAAAGAAGAAGCAGCAAAAAAAGAAGAGCATTTAACCACAGAGAGTCAGTTGTACTCTTTTTTTGGTTTTGCACAGAATTAAGGTGCGTTGTTGTTACTTAGGCGCTGATCTCATTACATGCAGATTACATTTACAAGTCAATACCAATACAAACAACAACAACAACAACCTTGACAGAAACCAAACATAAGATAAAGAAAATAAAATACAAGAGAAGCTAAAACAAGAAAAAGAGTTGCTGCTGTATGCAGTGTTGCATCTTAATCCACTGATGCAGATTTGTTTTGTTGTTTTATTTTTTTCTTTTTTTTCCATTGATTTTCTCAGTCGGACGGTATTTATTTTTTACTGCTTTAAAGGCCAATATCGTTAAAAATTTTTAACTGTTTAATTAAATATTTAAATTTAAAAGAAGTATTTTTAAATTCTGTTTCTGTTTCTATTTCTTGTTTTTGTATTTTTCAGTCTGTCTGTCTGTCTTCACAATTATAATATTTATTACAACAACAATTACAATCAAATAAAATGTAATGACTAGTGTATTAGAATTAATAAAAATTAAAAAAAAATCGTAATCATAATCAAATACTAAATACAGTGGAGAGCATAAGTGATTACATACACGTGTAGTAAAGCAATTTTTAAAACAGTCAATGTTAACAGAGTTAACAGAACAATATTAAGTGTTTAACAGAAGATACAATAAATGGTCATGGAAGAAAGCCGCCAAATATACGTTAACGGAGAATGGAATGAATATCTCTTCCATTCCCACATGTTCCTGAGTGGAACACAGCTTCTCTGGTAATTCGCAAATTGTATTTGAAAATTGAAAAACTTAGAAAAAAAATGTATTTGTTTGAACAATGTCTGTGGAATTTGGATGATCGATATTGTGAAAAAGTGGGACTTAGTGCAGGTATCCTACTATACATCCATGGTATCAAGGATTCCAAAACAAGTGTCCTTGTGGTCTGGCGTTACTTGGGACCAGGGATATAGCCTAGTCGTCAACCAAAAAATGCAAGTCAACAACCAAAAAATGCACGACATCATTACAAAACGCAAGTTATCGGCCAAAAAATGTCAGTTATCGTCCAAAAAATGCCAGTTATCGGCCAAAAAATGCAAGGCATCGTCCAAAAAATGCCAGTTATCGGCCAAAAAATGCAAGGCATCGTCCAAAAAATGCAAGTTATAGTCCAAAAAATGCAAGTTATCGTCCAAAAAAATGCAAGTTATCGGCCAAAAAATGCAAGGCATCGGCCAAAAAAATGCAAGGCATCGTCCAAAAAATGCAAGTTATCGTCCAAAAAATGCAAGTTATCGTCCAAAAAATCAAGTCATTGTTGATTATGTTTGCTGTAATCGCACTGTACTGTGCAATGTATTTGAAAGATTAGAAGGAAATTTGAAACATTACAGATGTGGTCAAGGCTATGCATCTCGCAATGTACGGGCTGCCAAAAAGATCGCTTCTGTTCGAGAAAATTATGACAAATAATACGAATATTTCGCTGCCATGGCTTGCTCAGCAATTAAGCCTATCTTTCACATCTTTGGGGGCGAGCATTATGCATTTTAGTTTGCCCCTCCATCCATATAAAGTACAACTGACGCCACAATTAAAACCAGCTGACCTTTCACAACCCGATAGGTACGCAGATGGGGTGCTAGAAAAACATTTTGCTTAGAGATGAAACTCCCTCATGTTCAACACTTTATTTGGCATTCCTGCACCTGAACTCGTTGTTACGATTCCGAGGAGGATATGTAATAAACAGAGTAGCGGATTGTCGCTCTTGTTATTTAAAATTGGCGTGAAGTAGGAGTGTATCAGTCTAGAAAAGACATTCATAAGGGTCGATATGGATGCCTGGCTCATGCGACGCCTGGTCAAAGTATGTCTGTTAAATATAGTTTTTTTTCTTTAGAGATAAAGTTCTCTCACGTTCAACACTTTATTCGGCATTCCAGGGCCTGAACACGTTGGTACAATTCCGAGAAGAATATGTGATAAACAGAGTTGCGGATTGTCGCTCTTGTTATTTAAAACTGTCGTGGAGTAGAAGTGTATCAGTCTAGAAAAGGCTTTCATTAAGGTATCCATGGTCGCCTGCCTTTATCGAAGAAAGACATGGTACGCCTCATCAAAAGATGTCCGTTAAATATAATTTGCAGCTTAACCCATTAGTGCCCAGTGGTAACTTACGTTGCCAGCAGAGGTTGCCTTAGTTTTTATGCTCTGAGAGGAAATTGAGTGTAAAAAACAAAACGGTAACCGTTAGAAAAAATAGTATATCGGGCATTAATGGGTTAATATAGGGAATCAAACATAGGCAATCTTTTGATCAACGCGAATTACCAATGGGGCGCTCTGGGTTGTACCACACACATTAGCAGCATTGGAGAGCACACATCCTAAGAAAACCATGAGGGAAAATTTTATTAAAAAACTATCCTGAACTGAGACTCTCCAAGTCAAAGATACATTTGCGGACTCGAGTACTCATTGAACAACTGAAGCAGAACTCTAATTAGTGACACTGTCGATCATAATGTCCTAGGAACAGATGGATCTTATTTGCTGTTTTAAACTTTAAACATTTGAGTTTTTAATTCTCAAAAATTTCCTACGATTCTTTCGAGTATACAAAATGAAATCCCTGAAAGGAAACTAAAATCAATCCTTATACCGCAATTCTTTCCAAAATCTAGTTTACCTTCACTTCAAACTTCATGTTTAGAAACCTGAAATGAAAAACACGTGCAATTGTGTTCCACATTTATTAACATGTTACTGGTATGCCATCAAATGTCATAATCTGTCATGAATCATCTGTCAAGCCATCAGTTAAAGGTTATTTAAATCGAACTAACAACAACTGATCAACAAGTTTTACGACTTATTTTGGGAAAGGTTAGTTACACACACGTCCTTGCAGTGACAGCACAACAAAACATCTTCTTCTACTTCATCTTCTTGTTAAAGATGCTGACTAAATGGGTGTCCTTATAAGCCATAATGACTGACATTTAAGAAGAAGAAAAAAATTTTTTTTTTAAATAAAAAATAAAATGAAATTTTTGACATTTGCTGACTGATTTTTGACATTTCTGATTGATTAAACACACACACATTCAGGGTAATAAGAACAACAAAAACAGCAACAAAATTGTATTTAAAAATTTAATTTTTTTTCTCTTTCCACATGATGGTTGTTGGTTGAGTTTAATTCTTTATGGTGGCTTTTTTCTTATGGTGATGATTTAAGTTGCAAAAACAACAACAACAACAAAGAAAAATATTAAATAAACTTTGTTTATAAAATATTGAAGCCTTGATCTTTAATCATTAAACAAAACAAAAACAGAAACTAAAAATAAAAATAAAAACAAAAGAAAAATTATAAGAAAAAGAAGAATTAAACACAATTCAATTGAATTGTATTCATTAAACATTGGGTCATATAAAGAGTAGCCACGCATTGTTCTTTCTCTCTCGCTAACGGTATTGCTGCCATTTTATCGGAGTACTATTCAGTCGATTTGTATTAAACCATGGGGCGGCTACAACTTAGCTGAAACCAGGAGAAGAAAATGAATTTTCATCATGGTTTTCGAAATTTTAAGATGAAGAGGAGGTTTAATCCCTCCTGCAGTGAACTGTGTATATAGCATCACCGATTAAATGTTGCCCATGGCAGTGTTTATCTCTGGATGTGAGATTCTCATTCTAAATAGGGCGTCGTAAAACGGGAATAGTTTGTGACACCTATTTCTACTAACGGGTTAAAAATGGAAGGGTCATTGGAGCTGTGGTTTCCATTGAGGATCTCAAATTGAAGCTACATTATGAACTTAATGACGGACTGCAGCGAATTTTAGCTGAAGATACGTGCTGTCTTGAAGGCTCTTAAGAACCTGACTGCAGCGAATTTTAGCTAAAAATACGTGCTGTCTTGTAGGATATTAAGGCCCTGACTGCCTCGAATTTAAGCTAAAGATACGTGCTGTCTTAAAGGCTCTTAAGGACCTGACTGCAGCGAATTTTAGCTAAAGATACGTGCTGCCTTGTAGGATATTAAGGCCCTGACTGCCTCGAATTTTAGCTAAAGATACGTGCTGTCTTAAAGGCTCTTAAGGACCTGACTGCAGCGAATTTTAGCTAAAGATACGTGCTGTCTTGAAGGCTCTTAAGGACCTGACTGCATCGAATTTTAGCTAAAGACACGTGCTGTCTTGAAGGCCCTTAAGGACCTGACTGATTTCGCTTCATCAAATAGGGATTCAGAGCAATATTATTGATTTGGCATAAATCGTATGGGATTCTTGACTCTTAAGGCTTTATAGCAGCCTTTGGACCGGATGGGATCAGTCTCTGGGAGTCACTGGGAGGATAAATCGGAATTCAAAGTAGCTAGGAATCTTTGGTTCGCTGCTGGAACTCAATAAGTTTACACTGACACTGATGATTGGGTTCCTTAGCGGACATTGTGATACGTTTCCAATGCTGATGTGATGTGAAGCTAAGATTACGATGTCATCCCATAGACAACGATGATTTTTTTCCAAGTTAGAGGCAATCTTTCTTCTTCCCAAACGCCTATTATGTGAGGTTTTAGAAGTCTAGCTGTCGATTTCAAGCCAGCCCGCCTATATTGCTGCCTTTTTTTCAGGTCGGAAGCAGACTCTACGATGATGTGAGACTGTAGCACGTCAGTTGTGGTTTCAATGCTGAGGTTTAGATGTTAAGCCCATAACCTCTATTTTGTTGAAGGCAGCCGTTCGCAGTCTCAAACTGATGTGATGTGATGCTATAGAACTGCAATCCTCATTTCGATGCCCTTATTCCCCGATTGGAAGCAGCATTTATTCCTATCAAGCTACTATAACGTGGGACTGAAACAGTTCAGCTGTGATTTCGATATCAAGTCGTAGTCATCGCTGAATTTTTTTCAGGCAGACATTGTAGACAGCCTTTCTTAGTTTCTAGCCGATAAAATGTGATGGAAAAGAAGGCGTTGCCAACCTGTATACATTGATGGGTTTCTTCTAAATTGTAAGTCGACTTTACTCCTTCCAGGCTAGTGTGTTGTGAACCTGGAGCAGTTCGATGTCATACTCTGCAAGTAAACAATATTATTGCCGTTCCTAGTCGACTTTAAACTGAAGGTTCCACCTCACATGAACAAAATTAACACACACAACATGGGTGATGTGAGAAGCTAGGTTGTAATCCTGACTACAGGGTTCTAATGACCAATTAAGTTATCAAATGTTCTAGTTATTCTATGGTCTGCTGCCGCAGATGCTTTTTATATCTGCCAATATTGAAAATGTTTGCTAAATTGGCTTATTGTTTTTGTTTCTTGTGTTACTATTGTTATTGGGATTTGTTTCATACAAAATTATAATTTTAATTCTTTTGTATGCATTATCTATACGGATTTAAATTTGTTGCAAATAAAATGGAAAAAAAAAATTTTTTTTCTTAAAATAAAGTCAACATGTGTGTTGTATTTTGTGGCATTAAAGAGATTAGTATTTTTTTTGTATGAAATACAATGTTGTTTTTATTAATAATAATAAAAAATATTAAATTTTATTTATTTTGTTTAAAGTGCAACTCTGACCTTGAGATCTATACTGTTAGACAGTCAGTCACTTGCACTGTGCATCAGCAAAAAAAAGGTGAGATAATTTTTTCTTATTCTTTTAATATTTTTCGGTTTTATTATTTTTATTTCTTTATTTTTTTATTTAATTAATACGGATCATAAATAAGAAAAATAATAAAAAACCAAATAAACAAATTTATTTATTTAATCGCACTCAGTTTGACTTTTTTTTAAAAGATTTATTGAAAAAATTGATAAAGATGTCTTGTTCTTCTTCTTCTGCTTCATGTTTTTTCCAACAATTTGTCGAAAGAAACAAATTTTTTGTGTTTTAATCAATAAAAATAATAAACAAAAGAACATACAACACGTGTGTGTGTTGTATCACACAGCTATCACACACACACACATTACTTTTTTAAAATGAAAAAAAAAATATGAAACCCGACAATTTTTTAATCAAAAAATGTACTTTATTTCAGAAACTAGAGTCTACTTCTAGGCTGTTGTATTCATTTAACAGCAAAGCTTTTACCGTATTTATGAAAAACCGTTAAGAGAAGAGTTGCCATTGGGTTCAAGTAAAAGTATAAAAGCTTTTTATTGAGATAAGCTTTTATTTATTAAAAGAAGAGAAGATTAAATGCTTGTACAAACTTTAACCCTTTCAGAGCCAAGACAAAAAAGACAAGAATAAGATAATGATGGTAGGTAGTTAGGTACCGGAGGTCATTTGACTCATAGCGATCGTTCTAAACACAGAATACTACAAGACAAGGGGTTAGGAGAGAAAAATGGAAAGAAAGAAAAGAGAATCAAGTAAAACTATAACACGAAACAAAGTTAAAAAGAATCATAATTTATAGCAGACCGATCTAGTAGCCGTCAGGGCAATTTGATTGTCAACTAGGATCATATAAGATTAGAAGGGGCTGGGCCAGGTACGACCTCAAGAGCCTTCAAAATAGTAAAAATCTCTGCTTGAAAGAAGCTGTATTCATAATTAAACCTCAGTGAAGCTGCTGTCCAAGATTATTACAGAAAACACCAGGATCATATAAGATTTGAAGGGGCTGGGCCAGGTACGACATCAAGAGTCTTCAAAATAGTAAAAATCTCTGCTTCAAAGAAGCTGTAATCATAATTAAATCTAAGTGAACCTGCCGTCCAAGATTATTACAGAAAACACCAGCTCCTTGGCCTTCAATTAGCTTTGAAATATCTGTGAAGATGGGTACACCATTTCACTTCAGAAGTAGCCCATTGTCATACACAGGCCTTTCCATTTAATGAGGCATATGATAGGTCCAATTGCTTAGAACACCGTGGAATGGAAAAATTTGGATTATCATGCACATGTTCATTAACAGAAGCTATATTTCGGCTGTGGTAATGCATAGGCTTGACCACATCTGTATTTCTTTTTTATAATTTACAAATTCCTTGTACAGTAGGTCTTCTCTGATGATGGCCCGTAATAATTGAAAAGTGGTCACGTTTGAATCACCATTTTATAATCAATTTAAGGCTGAGTTTTATGCGTTCATCGATTATTAAGCCATCGATATGGCGATATTTAACGTATGAATAATATTTCACAACTGAGAGCCTTGCCAGATCGGTGGTTTTGTAAACATTAAATCAACATCTGTTTGATTTTCATAATTTTTGTGAACCACTGTGCTTTTCCCTTTATTATATTTAATTAATTTTTCATTTACCAACAGCTTTATTTGGAATATTTTAAAATTTATTTGAATTACAAAACCAAATAAAAAAATTCTTCAAAAATTTCTTAAGCTATCACTATCACTCTCTCTCTCCCTCCTTCCTCTTTCCCTCTTCTACCAGAAAAAATACTATTTTAGGCCTACAATAATACCAAAACGAAATTTATACGTCGAATTCAAAAGATATACAAACAACAAGTGTTTTTTATTTCAATTTCTAATTGAAAAAAATAACAGCAACGACAACTAAAAAAACTAAATAAATATTATTGAGAAATAATTTCTGCGTAGGCTGTTTTTAAATAAATAAACAAGAAATAAAAAAAATAATAGAAAATAAATTGAACCATATTTAAACGTACACTTTCTCAACAAAAAAACACACACAAAAAGCCTAAAAAACAATATGAATTTAATTAATTAATAATTTAAACATCACGATAATGATAAATTAAAGCAAAAAAAAAAAACTAACAAAATAATTACAATAATAACACAATAATTAGCATAGCATATGGCAACTTTCATTTAATCAACTCACACTACCAACCAAATTCAAAAGTAAAAAAACACAGCAATAACAAGAGTGAGAAAGAGAAATCTGTTCTCTTAGTATTCCTCTCAGTATGTATTTATGTATTTCTCTTTTAACCACGTGGAACTTTTGGCATGACAGCCATTAAAAAAATTATAGCAAAACATAAACAAACAAATCCGATGAAAGCAACAACAATAACAACACAACTACACAATGGCAGCAGAAGACGACATATTGCGTGTTTGAAATGTTGATGAACGCAAAAGAAGAAAAAGAAGAAGAATAACAAAAACAAAATACAGCTGATGGCTGAATTGTGTGTATGCGAAAATATTTGGAGGTCAGTAGAATGTTATGGTTTTTTTATTTGCACACATACAAATACAATACAGAAAAACAAACAATCCACCGCCTATGCATTTCAAGGAGATGCCAGATGGCTTGGGGCATTGTAAAAAGGAATTGTTTATGAAATTTTCCATTGAAATCATATTTATTGAAGGGAATTTAATAAAAAAAAAACATTTTTGATTGCTTAAAACATTTCAGAGAGAGGAAAAGTAAAGTTTCAAAATGGTAAGTGCTACAAAGCAGATCTTCCAGCTTCTCTTTGTTCCCCATAAGAACTTAAACTCTTTGTGGAACAAATCCTTGTCACAATAGAATCATTTCTAGGACGGCAGTGACATTTGCTTAAATTTGTCTTCATGAATTGCTATCGGCAGCAACAGGATGATCATAGGCGACTACATTGAAGATCTTGGATTCAGAACTTCTGTACAGGTAGGACGAGGAGATAATACATACATAATAGGTCATTACAACCCTTCAGTCAGGATTACGACCTAGTTTCTCACACCACTTATGTTGTGTGTGTTAATTTTATACATGAGTAGCGTGACCTACAGTTTAAAGTCGACTCCGAACGACAGATTTTTGAGAAACTTTTTCATGGCAACTTTATTTACTCTCAGAGTTTTTGCCAGAAATCTGCTGAGAGGAAGTCGCCGAAGAAATACTTTTTTTGTATTTTATTTTGATGTACTGTATTCTGGTACTACACTACCTACTAGACCACGGCGACTTCTATAACGAGGTGATAATGTTAGGAAAAATTCGTCGACTCAAATGTATTTTACGAAAACCAGCAGGCAAACGCCTCAAAGAGAAGTTGGACTGTAATGGGCAGAGTACCACAGAACTCAGACGCCCAAAACCCACATGGCGTCAGACAGAAAAGGTTCTGGCAAATGCAATTAGAAAGCAAAGGCAATTGCAGAAAATAGTTTTTTGGAGGTCCTTCGCTACAACTAAGATTATAATTTAGGACCCCAGTTAAGCTACTGCTTGTTTTTTATCATGTTGACACCATCTACTCTTCAGCACTAGTCATGGTAAGCCCAATTCAAAAGTTGTCTCTTGCCGTTTGCCGGACTACTACTTTCGCTTCAAAACCTTCTTCAGATTATTTGATTATACAGGAAAATACAGCGGAATTTTACTTACAGGTTCTCAGCCTCATATCACATTCATTTCATTTATATTGCTTTAATCGCTTACAAAAATTTAGCTGGACTTTTCCACAACTGAATAGAAATGAAAGAACTTAAGAAATTTCATTCGGCAGTTGACAAATGATTTGATTTCACTCGATTAGATAAGAATGATTAAGTTCTAGGCAATATTGACCCTTGGCATGTTATTGTTAGTATAACTATGTTGTCAACTGTACGATTACTGTTGTGAAAAATACTTCTTGTGAAATACCGTGTTTTTATCAGACATTGTGAAAACCCCCCCTACATTTAATCAAAACGGAATATTTATGGCAGATTTTCTTCTTTTTTTTCTTTTGCTTTTCAAAGTCACTAAGATTTATAGAAGTTCTGACTCTGCTAGACATTTTGAAATGGATTTCATAAATAAAAGGAAAGATAAGGAAATCATTTTGTAATCACCGTCTTTTTTGTTTACCTCAACAATTAATATGCAATTGTTAACGAAAACTAAAAACTATTTCTTGGATTAATAAAGTGTGAAGTTGTTGTCGATTATAACTCCGTCCGTCTAAACATAATTGAGAATCTTTAAAGAATTTCATGAATTATTCCACAAAAGTTTATAAAAAATTAATAAAAAAAATAAATCGTTTAAAAACAATACTTTAAATTCTTATTAATTCATAAAACTGGCTTTTAATGTGAATTTTATTGTGGAATTATTAAGAAACAGAAATCAAAAAAAAACAATAACTATTTATCATAATCATTTAAATTATTAACAAAATGAATGACGTCTTTAAATCAGTCATTAATTAATTAAATGGTGCTTTGTAAAGCCGAACAACTATTTAAAGTGACCTTAACACGTGACTTGTTTTGTGGACAAAAGGGGGTTTACACCCTCAACTAAAACTTTAATAAAATCATATCTTTTTAAAGCCTCTTATAGTTTGCAATGCATGGTCAGAATACATACATACATACATACATAATTGGCCTTCAGTCAGGATTACGACCTAGTTTCTCACACTACTTATGTTGTGTGTGTTAATTTTATACATGAGTGGCAGGACCTACAGTTTAAAGTCGACTCCGAACGACAGCTTTTTTGAGAAACTTTACATGGCAATTTTTATTTACTCTCAGAGTTTTTGCCAGAAATCTGCTGAGAGGAAGTCGCCGAAGAAAATACTCCTTGTATTTTAGTTTGATGTCTGGCCTGGGGCTCGAACCCTGGCTTTTCGTCTAATAAGCCAACACACTACCTACTAGACCACGGCGCCTCGCATGGTCAGAATGCCTATTACTATCCTCAGATTACTTCTGGATAATCTGATGCATTACTAAAATTTCTTTCTATTGTAATTCCGCAGTATAATTGTCTCAAACCCCTTTGGCTTGATAAGGGTTTCGCCTTTCTCCATATTTCTCTTCGCCTTTCTCGTGCCACTTCACAATAAGTTTCTGGCCCTAACAACTTTATGGACGTTCCCCTCCATTTTAGAGCATTTGTATGCTCAATGGTTTGACTTCGCACATGTCATGGGATCCAGTAGACATTATGGCGAAGAACAATTTTTCCCTTCTGCGCAGACCACATTTGCAAATGCTAGTCAAAGCAAATAACACGGACCTGTAAATTTGAACTTTTTTGTGCTGAATCTGAAATTAATCAGATTTACTTGACCGCCACCATATTGAATCCGCCATTTTGAATTTTTTAAATCTGAATGAAGAAATGTAATCAGCGACCCCGAAAACTCCTGAGTGACAATTTTCAAGTAAATTTGATTAATTTTTAAGGGCCTTCGTAATGTGTTTCTTTTTCTCTTGCACCCCTTGACATAAACCCACCCCCTACTTTAAGGGCGCATGCAAACAATTTGGCTTTGGGCTCATTTTAAAGAGCAAAGATCAATTGTCAATATCTGACAATAGCGATGGTTCTAGCACGTCAGTGTTTAGCCAATGTTTCAAAAATGGCCAAAAATACTATTTTTCTCGTGATGGAATGTTTTTGAAACCAGATTCGTGTTCAGCGCGCAAAATGCCTTCGGAAACACCTGGAGCCATCTTATTTACAAAACCCTTGCAGAGCTGTGTAATCTGTTATAAGCCTAAACCGGCTGGATATACACCACAAATAGGTTCTCTGCCCTATCTAGCTCTATCTAACGCAGCTTTAAATTGGAAAACAGAGAAACTAATCATTTGGTAAAGATCTGCAATTGTTAGCTTAATGTCTGACTAAGCTAGGTTTCCCTCATGGCCCACGATATGGAAGCATACATACATCTTCCGGTGTGCGCAGGTCGCAGTTGAGTGAAAATGTTCTCCCATAATTATTTTTTAGACAAACCTGCGGCCTTACAGGACCGTTTCGCATCGTCTGCGTTAATACTTGTCATGTGTAGCCTACCTAAAGAGAAAAGAGCTACAATTAAGTGATCAATGCTAGCTTAGTACCTGAGGCCAATATGTCACGATTCAGCTTTGAAGATCAGTGGCAACAGGGCATCCAACTCTATTAATTCATTAAATACGTACGTATCACATCAAAACAAATATTTTTACGTAGTACTAGCCTGCCTCGTAAAACACATCTATTGGTAGACGATTGACCGGTCCGATCACTAAGCAAATTCGTTATTTAGCCTTACAGTTCGTAAGTGGAATGGAGAGCGCAGCGTAAGAAGCCTTTCTTGTGACCTAACAATGTAAGCAGCTTTAAATCTAACATCCACTACTACACCCTCTTTGTGACCTACCACAACTTATTTTCCTCGATCCTACACAATTTACTCGCCTAGTAGGAGTCATCCTCTATGTCATGGTCGTATATTAAAAATAGAAAAGAGAAGCCACTTGCTTTAATCACCTTCTTATTGTAAAACCTGTCTGTTTAGAATGTAAACTTGTCACGTGTGTTTACATTTTAACTCACTGATCCACATTTATTCTCCCTCTTCCCTCCTCTGGCCTCTTATTCTATTTGTTTTTTATTTCCTACAATTTAAGGTCATTTACTTGAGCATGTTAACAACTACCGAATCGATCTTCTTTAATGACGCACTTTATCGCTCCGGCTGTCATCTGAACAGAGCAAAAAAAAACGAATTTTAGTTGGTTGCGACAAGTTTATTAGCGTTGAAGTCAAGTTTACTTCACTTTTGTTTTCTTTTTAAGCGTTAAAAAAAGAAGAAAACGAAACCAAACACTTGATTTACGGCTTCTCTGTATAAACCCAATATGGATGGAGAAGAACCCCCACCACCATTAATCCAGCAACCAGTTTCTAATTCATTCAATAGTTTATTGGCCATCAGTTAATAGTTGGGATTGCTTAACGATGATAACCAAAATTATATGAAGAGACCGGTTCCCGTAGCCCGTTGATTCATATTCAAATGATCACAGTGACAAGTAGTTCTCCTAAGCGTGTAAGGTGTGGTGCGGTGTTGTGTGGTGTGTGTGTGTGTGGTCTAAAAACAATATCGTATCCATTGAGATTCAAGGCTGTAACGATTTTTTTTGTTGTATTTCCGCGCTTAACAGCACAGTCGCTTCTATTGTTTTCTGTTTCTTGTTTTCGTTTTCGTTTTCGTTTTGCCAATATTTTCGATTTTTGTTTTATTTTAATTAATTTTTTAGGCATTTTATGCAAAAACTTCAGCAGATATTTCACCATGAATTTGCAATTAAAATTTATTTTTATTTACGCAGGTATTCTCGGCTGAATGGAAAGTTTTTTTCAAGTACCCTACACCACCATAGTTTATTGGAAAAATATTAAGTTAAAGGGGATGTTTGCAACACTTTTAAAATGTCATGGGTCTGAACAACTTTCCAAGCCTAACGCTATCCTTTTTATGCAAAAAATTAACTCAAAAAGGGGGAATTGAAGCAGTTACCATAGTAGAGTAGATAAGAAACAGTGTGTCGTGACTTTTCAGCCATTTGGGAAATTTTTCCCGTCTTTCGATTGTTAAACGATCCATATGGCAACCACGAGTGGATAACCTTTCGCTCAATAAATGGCACTTCACATGGATTGGCTAGGTAGACCGACATTTTTGAAACTACTAGAGGGGTAACCCAATATAATTACACGGAATACCTTGAATGCTTGGATTAGGTTCTGGTATTTAAATTGCTAGAGGATATATCTCTAAAGCAACACACAGACATGGGGATTACTGGTGACTCACAAAGCTGTCAACAACCTGGTTGCTTAGAACCAATTTACTTTGCTGCTGATGCTAAAACCTAAGGATCACTAAAGTGTATGTAGCGGCAAACATGTCAGGCTGTGGAGATCTTCACTTGATCAAATTTAAGCTTCAACAGAAGTCTTCTGAAAGGGGAGATGACGTCATGATCGCCATCCATCGCAGGTAAATATTAAAAATACCAAAAAATTTCTCACCTTCGGTACTCAACAGAGGACAGCTTGCTTCAATTTACTTTGCTGCTGATGCTAAAACCTAAAGTGTATGTAGCGGCAAGCATGTCAGACTGCGGAGATTTTTACTTGACCAAAATTTAGCTTCAACAGGATTCCCCTGAAAGGGGATATGACGTCATAGCCCCCATCTATCTTGAGTAAATATTGGAAGTACCAAAAAACGTCTCATCTTCGATGCTAAACAGGGCGGATGTGGCTCCGCAATTGTACAGAATATGCCTGAAAATACTTTCAGGGACACTTACAGATTATTATGCTTGTACAAATCCCTTACACAAGATGGCATCATATCCGGTACTAGTACTTGCTGGTTCTGCTGCGAGAAAGAGGAGTCGATGGAAGACTTTTTCACCAACTGAGTAGCACGGTCAAGTACTCTATTTATATCAGACTTGTTGACATTCTCATTGTGAGAGCTAATTCGGTTCTTTGAAGGTATACGCCACTGAATGGGGCCAGAAACTTTCGCTGAAGCGACAAGAGAGTTTGGAAACGTATAGTCTGTCTTCTCAAGATAAATGGGTTCGAGGCAACCTAGTAAGTAAATAGCACTGTTCTTTTGACTAGGCTCAGCGGACTTAATGAACAATTGTTCAGGATAGGAATTGCCTCAGGTCCAATATGTAGATTCCTTGATAAGAAAAATGAATTGCCAACACGCATACTAATAACCTACTCGAGTTAGTGCATTTTAGAAGAAAGCATTTGTGCGTATCAAGTTCTAGGGCGGATGTTATTTGTCCGTATTGCGAACAACATTCTGGTCTTTGTTAGGACAACAGGATTCGGGAAGAGAATATAGAGATAACCTACATAGATTGAGGGCAGTACCCTACATAGGCTCTAAACAAGGTGTCACTTAGTCTAGATGGCCCATCTAATTAAAAATTCAACAATTAAACACGTGTAGATTTGCAAATCTATTCGACAACTAAACAGCTCTTGCTACTGTTATTATTTACTTTGAACGCAGAAACTAAAAACAACAATAAAAATTAAATACTTATTACGTTATCGTTGTTATTGATTAAAAATTAATATTCGTTTAAAATTTATATAAATAAACATACGTGCCTATATACATACATATGTACGTACAAGAGAAGAGGTAGTAAATGTTACTGTGGCTTATCAAATTTCTAAGAAATTTTAACAGAAACTAATTAAGCTCGGGAAGTAAAAATCAAAACAAAACAAAACAAAAAAAACCGCAACAAACAATAACACGAATTGGCAATAATGGCTGTGGTTGGCAAACTGTTTATCAATCTGCGTAAAGTAAATAACAACAATCGTCAAGCGAAGGAAAGATAGAAATTGAGAGCGACAGAAAGAGAGACAAGCAATGGGAAAATACACAAACACTAAAAACTAAACATATAAGTACACTTACTGTAGGTACATACTTTTGCAAAAATTCTTTGGTGGCGTTGAAATTTTTTTAATTAAATTGGAAATTATTGATTATTTCCATTTAAATACTAAATTAATGCCGTCAAATGTAAAGTTTTTTTATTTGTTGATCGTTATATTACGTGTCATTAACTCGTTTAAAATTATTTTGAATTGTTTACGTTAATAGTTTCAGATTAAATTCTATTTCCAGATAAGTCTGAAAAAAATTAATTAGTGATGGATGTTGTTGGTATCCAATTATTACTTCAAATGTCGTGTACGGCCTATTTCACGTGTTCGCTTATTATATTGCTTTCTAAGGCAGAGTTATTGATTCAAATATTTATTAAAAGCCCTATGAAAATATATATTGTAACAAAAAGAGCCCATATTGTGAGGCTGAACGAAATAAAGCGAAAAATAAAACGCAAATTTAACATTGTCAATAAAAAAAGGTAAGTTGATACATGTACATATTTCTAGAATAAGGGAAATTTAATTTCCCTACAAGCCACAGCAAGGGTGTCAAGGGTTATGGTATGTCTTTAGCTGAGGAAATAAATCTAGAACCAAGGGGAGGCAAAACTTCAAACTTAAAGATATACATATAGAGAACTCCCCTATTGCACTATAAAATAGGCATCTAACGCCCTCATTCTGTTTTTGTTAATAATTAATTTCTTATTTATAAATACAAACGAAAATAACACTCACCTGCATTATGGGATACTTGATGCGTCCTTTACCCAAACGTTGTAATATCACCAGTTTTTCAGTGTCTGCGATAACAGCATAAATGTACGATGAAGATAAAATTGGACGAGCTGGAGCCTCGATGGGTACAAAATTCTTATTGCGCTCGGCAAAATGACGATCAAATGAACTGCGACGATCGCTTAGTGAACGCTGATAGTGATGGCGACTGTTTGATTTGTGGCCAGCACTGCCGTTAATTAAATCACCATTTGATAAATGACGTGCGGAGGCAACATATGATTTTGATTTGCGATATTGTCTGCTACTACTGTTCCCATTGCTATTATTTTTCGAGCCTTTAAATGTCCAGGGCTCCAAAGCTACATATGAAGTGGTAGCCGAGGAAAGTAATGCCACATCAGTGGTGGCTGTAGGTTTTGAACATTTCGCACAGGGTTTTATTAGAGCAGCAGTCAACAAATCAGCAGGATTTAGTTTTTTCGTAACAATTTCATTTTCATTTGTGGTTGTGATTGTGTTTGCGATAGTGTCAGATGGTGACGGCGATTTGGAATTGCGTCGATTTATTTTGTTTTGTTTTAACGATTTCTCACCCGGCAAAGGATTGTCATCGTTGTAGTGAGCATTTGTTTTGTTTTGTTTACTCTCGTTATTACCGTAATTTAATGATTTCTGTTGTTGTTGTTGCAACTTATGGTTACCCAACGTTTGCGCATAACTATTTGTCTTATTGCGTTGTGTTTGTGGTGTAGTGGTTTGCTGTTGTTGTGTTTTCAATGTGTTGGAGCCATTGGTATTAGTGTTGTTAGTGGTAATATCTGTGGTGGATTTAGTCTGGGGACATTCTGTGTATTGCTGTTGTTGGCTGGTTTGTTTACCATTCGTGTTAACGAATTTGTTGTGGTTGTTTTTGTTTTTATTAGTAGCTGAGGACTTTGTGTTTTGATTTTTTTGAGTGCCATTCGATTTATTATTGTTACCGTTACCGTTGCCATTGTTATTAACACTATTACGCCGTTTATTATGATTTTTATTGTGATTTTTCTGCTGCTGGTTTTGTGGTTGCTGCTGCTGTTGTTGTTGATTTTTAGTTTTGTTACTATCATTGCTGTTGTTGTTATTATTTTTAGTAGTAGTAGTTTTATGTTGTACCTGTTTAATGTCTGTGTTCATTTGTTTTTTACTCGTAGCAGTTGCTGTCATTTGTGCCTGTTCGTATTGTGCCATCTGTACCTTGTCAGTGTTGCCAGCAGCATCCGTATCACTGTGGGGTTGTTGTGTGTTGGATGCTTTAAGTTTCATTTTTGGCGGTTTACTATTATTGCTATTCACCATGGTGAATTGCTATTCAGCAATAAATTTTACCTTTTCGTAGCGTACCTTCTTGCTGCTGCTGTTATTTTATTTTCAATTATTTTTGGTACAAAAAAACTTTATTTAATTTCCTTTTATTTGTTGTTGATGTTGTAGTTATTTATTGTGAAACAGAAACTGTTAGAAACACTTGTTGTTTACTTGATTGTTTTGCAAAAAGTAAGAAAATATTTCTTTTTTCTATACTTTTAATTATTTTTGTATAGTTTTGTTGGTGTTATTTTTGCACCTAAAAGAAACAAGAGAAAATAAAATTAATAACAAATATTTATTTCTTTATTATCTAATCAAATTTATTTATTTATTTATTCTTTTTTTTCTTCTTTTGCAAATTATACATACAATATCACTTTTATACCATCAACCAACTATTTTTGGTAACAAATTAACCCATTTTACGCCTTAAGAATTCAGAATCACTTAATAACTTCCTAGACTTCAAGGCATTGAAAACAACAACAAATCTGAAGCACTTGGCGTGAAACCCAGCCAGAGTTTATCTGGTTGCATACACACAGAGGCTGGATATAGGAGGAAGAAGAGAAAACTACAGGAAATCTTCTCTGCCATTGTCCGACACATGGGAATCTAAGACAAAGGATTCTTTAGCACTTAAAATTGATTGACGGAACATGTTTAAACTATTCAAATTGTTAGGGAAATGCCAGCCAGAAGAAATAGATACTAACGATATTAAAACAGAATATTACAGGACCCAAGTATGCTATGCTGTGTAAGGCGATTACCAATTTAAATTAACCTAGACTAGGGGGCCTGAAAAGTAAGATTAAACCGCTGGATAATTCGTAGCCGATAATTAGCTGGTTAATCTACCACATGAAACCAACCTTGATAATGAATTTTCAATCCTTTGGATTTTGAAAATTTTAAAAAAAGAAATATTTTAAATTTAATTTAATTAAAATTAAATAAGAAATAAAACAAATTATTTTGTTATTAAAAAAGAAATATTTTAAATTTAATTAAATTAAAATTTAAAAAAAAATAAAACAAATTATTTTAGGGATTGTTTATGATACCATATCACTTTAAATTTACTCAACTTTTCTCACAGTGCAATTGCCCTTCACTTACGAATGCATCCACACATTTAATTTTTTTCTCTCCTGTAAATTAAAAAAAAAATCACTCAATGAACGATCATATCCTAGCATTTCTTTCTCTTTCTTTAATTTTCTACAATTTCTTACTTTGTTTTTCTCAGTGTGTATTACGTATGTATGTGAACATTTGTTTTTATTGCCCAAATAAAAATATAAACATTCTTGCACACGCACACCCACACCACACTAAAAAATTCTACGTGATATTGCAACGCATTTCCTACAAAAAAAATTCCCTCAGCCGTATGATGTTCTCAGTCAAAAACGATCTCTTTTCCGTTTTGTACGCTCACACAACGATTGATTCATTCTCTCAGTCTCTCTTCCTTTTGATTTTGTTATTGTTCTACTGTTTAATTTAAAAAAACATTCTCATATGATGTAATATTTCGCGCATTAATAAATAAATAAACAATGTTTTCTGTTTTTTTGTTTATTTTTAAACAAATTTGTTATTATATGAATTTATTTTTGTTTTCTTTTTAATTTGAATTTGTTTTCTTCCTCTCTCTCTTTCTCTCTCTGTCTTTTGATCATTTATCTACGTACTCGTATGTGTTTAATTTGCGTTCTTCGTTTTGTGTTGCGTTGATCAATTATTTTTTTTTTCTTCAATTCATTTCATTGCCCAGTGATTCACCACCCTTTTGAATATGAATATGACTCGCATGGAGAGAGTGATGAGATAGAAGATGGTGGTGGGTGCGTGGCGTTGCTGATTTTATGATCCGAAATTAAAAAAAAAAAGTGAAACACTTTGCACATTCCAAGCTCTTCCGTTATAATGGCCGGGTGGTTAAAAATAATGGAAATGACAGCACACGTCTAATTGTGTTTAATTTACTCATTCATTCAGTTTAATTCATAAGACAGCAATAAAGTGCACTGCAAGTGAATCAGCTTGTTCTGAATATAGAATTACACATACTGATTGTGAGTTCAATTATAAATTCTAGAACTTTCGAAAAAAATTGCTTTTAATCTTGGAATAAGTTTGGAAGGGGAATAATTTATTGAATTTCCAACCAATATTATTGCAAGCTCGTTAATGTCTTAAACAATAGCTGACTTCGTCTTCACAGATAGTGTAAAGCTGACTGCAGCTACGGGTGAAGGCATCTTTGTGAAATCAAGAGGTATAGTTTATTCCTTAAAACTAACAGATCATAGCAACCTAAGTATCGGCCATATTTGCTACGCTAATGATTATTAAAGATGACATTATCTCTAGGGAAGATCCTATTATGCTTTGCAATTTAATTCTCCAATTGCCGAGAGGCTTTCGGAGGTACAGTGTTCCGGCACAATTGTCAATTCACAAGGGTATATGGCATCCCGAGAACTGCAGAGCATGGTGTGTTACAAACACCAGAACTTTTGGAAACTCAATTGAGAAGCTGACAGCTGCGAGTTGATAATGCAGTAATGGGTTCCGCTGTATGGTGGGCTTTAAATAGGGCCAAGAAAGCGCCGCAAATCGGGCTAAGACTAGATGAACGGCACCCGAAAAGTCTTTACTGGATATTGCATTCTGTATACTTTTGCGAAATAGATTGGTATTAGCTATATGGCCAATGGCTTCTTTAGGAGAGAAGAAAACTGTTCGGGTATATGTCCAGCATTATGTCAAAGTTAGGTTAGGTTATCATAAGTTAGGTTATCATAAGTTAGGTTAGGTTAGGCCCATGTGTTACCCAGTGCGAGGTAAGTGAGTAATAACGCCTTAGTAGCGCACTCGTCAGCGATATCATTCTCTTTGATGCTCGAATGACTTGTAATTAATATTACTTCACCATAATAAGCAACAAGCTGGATCAGTGGGCGTACGCTCACAGTTAAGAGTCTGAATAGTTCAAAGGAATATATCCCCGGATCCTCTAACCTTTTCCGTTTTAAAATTCGCAGTAAAAATCTTCGTTGCGATAGATTTCGCAAGCCCATATTCTCTGGAAGACATTCTAATCATTACCTGTCTCTAGAAACTAAAATTCCAAAGTTATGTCATGTAGGCTGTGAAAGTTCCATTCCGAAATCAAACAAAACATCACAAACAAATCAATTCTGCTTTGGATTCAAAACAAATTTATCATAATCAATCATTTGCACCCACAAAAACGTAAAAAATGTCTTTGATTTACAAACGAAAGCCTACAAGTTTTGCACGAGTAACCATCAACTCTCACTTTCATTTGAAGCGAATGTGTTCTTCCAATATTGTTCACATGTTTCATCACATCTCTACGCATTTAAATCGATTTCTACGAAGGGGGGGATGGGGGCTCGATCTTTAATTCTATTTCTGTGAAAAAATTCCATTCCATTCCGCCATGTAGTTGTTGTTTTATTATCTCAAGAATTTGTTAGAAATAAAGCAAGGATGCAAACGAAGGGGTGTGTGTAAGTGAGTGTATTCAAGCGGTGAGGTGAATGAGTGTGTAAGTAAAGGAGGAACACCTTTCGCGCAATTCATTATCAAAAACGAAAGAAATCAAAACAACATTTTTAAAAAAGAGAAAATAAAGATGAGATAAGAACGACAACTAGTCTAAATTGATAATATACGAGGGAAGATGCGTCAGGTTGAGAATGGTTCATTGTGGTAATTTTTTACTCCCATATTGCGTTGCAATGTTTATGTGGTTCAAGAACGCAAAAAATAGAACGAAAGAGACAGTAATTGTAGCGATAATGACATTGAAAGTGGCGAAAGAAACCTAATGATGCCAGTTGTGGAGAGATCAACTATGATTTAAGGCTAGGGGTCGATCATGAAGTTCTGTAATTTGCTGCTGCAAAATTTTTTCTAAAAGACAAAGTTCCTTAAGAACTTAGCAATGGGACAGTTGGGCGACTACACAATCGGGCTGGATATGGAGCAATAGATCCCTAAATTTTAATGGCTTATATATGAGTGCCATCGTTCTATATATGCCCTCTAGAATTGATCTGACAAGGGCCTTTATCTTACAGACAGGAAACTCACAGCTCTGCAGGAACTGCATTTGCCTGAATGCCGAGTCTTTCGGCGTGCCTACCAAATCGTCAGTGGCCCGTGAGAATCACTATTGCGCGATGAATGGTCATGTGATTTGAGAATAGAAGTGAATCGGTCTTCTTCGTATCCATACGTGTCCAGCATAGACTAACAATACCCGCACCTATCTATCAGATTGATATTGCCTCACTGTAAATCGGAACTGAGGTAATCGGTATACCTAACATGTCGGCGGTGACGAGCTTCCTATCGGCCTTAGCCAGTCCTCAGCAATGCAATATCGCACGATATTCCCTATGTCCCGGAGTCTATTTGAGAGTTAACTCTGAATGATTCGAAACTTTCCTGAGTAATCCGCTGTATGTATGGACAAGAACGGACGTTGAAAATATGCTCTCTAGAGACTTAACCCATTAATACCCGAATTACTTTTTCTAACGGTTGCCGTTTTGTTTTTTACACTCAATTTCCTCTCAGTGCATAACAACTAAGGCAACCTCTGCTGGCAACTTAAGTTGCCACTGGGGTTAAAAGCAGCCTGACTGAGCTTGTAAAGCAAGAGAATTTCAGGAAAACTCCTCACCACCCAACCTTGCCTTGATCTGGATTTTAGAGGACAAACTTCTGTACATGAGCGGACGTTCATATATCTGAGCATATGACTCCATCCGATAATGAGATATTTGAGTGCTGGTTGCATGGGAACGTCAGATAAGCTGTAAATTATCTTCTATGCCATTGTCCAATACTCAAAGAACTCAGACGTAAATACTTTGGAAATCATTTATTCGCTAATGCCAATTGTATTGCAGTTTTAATTCCAAATTATCTTAGAATTATTAACTGATAGGATGAAGGGTGGGTATCACGGCCCCATACAATTCATTTAATCCAAGCTATCTGTTCTAATGCTTCCTACAAACCCATTTTATTTATGGGACAGGGCCACACACGCCGTTGCTAATATTTAAACGCTAAACATTAGGCAACAGAAAATCTACGTGCCTTTCTGTTCCATTACGGCTCTTATAGATTGCGTAGCTTCTTCTTCCTCCCACTTAATTGGCCCGAAAAGAAAATTAATAGAATTCTACATACATATAATACCTGCCTACATGGATGACATTATAAATTGCTTTGAAAAGAAAAATTTTCGAAAACAGTTTCATTCGCCGCAAGTAATCGAAATGATTTATCATGTGCGAAACACAAACGACAGCAGAACGGACACTTAGCGGGACGTACAGCTGTTCAGTTAACCCAGCGAAAGAAAAAACATCTGCAGGAAAATAATAAAAATCAAAAAAAAAGAATTTTCTTTCGTTTAATTTAAACAATAATAACATGAATGAATGAAATTCAAATAAAATGTAAAATTAGAAACTAGATGAGGTGGCCATCCATATTTTTAGTTTGTTTGTTGATCCGTGTGATCAGCCATTATACGATATAAACTCTGCGAGAATATTTTCAATTTTAAAAAAGTAATGTTTGACAGAACCGCGACAAAACGAGTTAGCTAAGGTTTTTTTTATACTCGTTAACAAACTAACATGCCGGTCAATTTATTTAAAAAAAAACAAAGTTTTTCAACAAAATTTTACTTTAAAATATTTCAAATGTAAGTAAATATGGTCATAAATACCTCAAAAAACTAAATTTTTCTACTTTAAACCCAGCATTACATGGTTGATTGCATCATGAGAAATTTGAAGCGGTATATTTAACTTCAAACACCTGCAAACTTTTCGCGTAAGAGTTACAAAATTGAGGATCTGCTGTTTAATTAAATACAAAATATTTTCCTCTAGGTTTCTGCTGTTGCCAATTGGAAAATTCAGACTATTTTTTTACACAATCATACAAAGATATTCGTATGATTGTGAGAAATGTTAACGTCTGATAATTATAATGCAAGTGAATGGTGGAAATAATGTGATGTGCTGATTAGAATCATTCAGTCCTATGTAGCATTTTATTAAATATACATAATTGATCATTACAACCTTTCAGTCAGGATTACGACCTTGTTTCTCACACCACTTATGTTGTGTATGTTAATTTTATACATGAGTGGTGGGACCTACAGTTTAAAGTCGACTCCGAACGACGGATTTTTGAGAAACTTTTTTCATGGCAATTTTATTTCAACACTCAGAGTTTTTGCCAGAAATCTGCTGAGAGAAAGTCGCCGAAGAAATACTTTTTCTATTTTATTTTGATGTCTGGCCTGGGACTCGAACCCTAGCTTTACGTCTAATAAGCCAACACACTACCTACTAGACTACGGCGACTTCAACATTATTTTATTAAATATAAAATCATTAAAACCACGTTGATAAAAGTCTTATAAATTCAAGCTGTAATAAGGAGGACATATGACGTCACAAACCTAGATTTCACAGCCACACAACCGCTGCAGATAAAAGTAGGTGCTAAATTGCCATATTGAAGTCTAGTAGGGAGTGTGTTGGCTTATTAGACAAGAGCCTTTGGTTCAAAACCTTGCTCAGAGATCTCGAACAAAACGAAAAATTAAAAAAAGTTCTAAGCAACTTCCTGTCAGTAGTCTTTTGGCAAAAAACTTTGAGAGAAAAATAAAATTGTCATGGAAAGTTACTCAAATCTATTGTTCGAAGTCGATTTTAAACATACATACATACATAATTGGCCATTACAACCCTTCAGCCAGGATTACGGCCTAGCTTCTCACACCACTCATGTTGTATGCCTTAATTTTATAGATGAGTGGCGGGACCTACAGTTTAACGTCGACTCCGAACGACAATTTTTGAGAAACTTTGTAATGGCAGGTTTATTTACTCTCAGAGGTTTTGCCAGAAATTTTTGCCGAAAAAATATATTTTCATATTTCTCTTTGATGTCTGACCTGGGGTTTGAACCCGAGCTTTACGTCTAATAAGCAGTAGGATAAAATTAGCACACACAAAATGAATGGTGTGAGAAGCTAGGTTGTAATCCTTGCTTAAAAGCTACAAAGATCAATTAAATTAAAGTAAATTAACTGAATGGTGGATCTAATATCACAAGGCGAAGAAAGAAGGAACCAACGTACATTCCTATTACCTGAGTCTCAGTCTGCCAGCATAAAAAGTGTATAAAAAGTGCTGGCCCGAGACCCTATAATACTTCGTCATAGCTAAAATTTTAGCTGACCTCAATTGATCAAAAGTTCATTGGTAGAAGTTGTATTATTTGCATCTGCTACAACGAGGACATATGACGTCACAATTGTGTATTTTACAGTCTTCTCAAGAAGGCTGTCATTATACAACCACTCTAGATAAAAGTATGAATTGAATTGTCAAATTAAAGAGCTGTTGCCTTGATAGAAGACGCCCTAAATAGATTGGGGACAAAGAGGACATATGACGTCACGCCAAATATCCCCTCTAGATAAAAGTATTCGTTAGGTTTAAAGAGATTTTGAGTTAAAAAATGTGATCCTAACTGCGAGGTCGCCGTATTCTAGTAGGTAGTGTGTTGGCTTATTAGAGGTAAAGCCAGGGTTCGAGCCCCAGGCCAGACATCAAAACAAAAATACAAAAAGTATTTCTTCGGCGACTTCCTCTCAGCAGATTTCTGGCAAAACCTCTGAGAGTAAATAAAATTGCCATGAAAAGTTTCTCAAAAATCTGTCGTTCGGAGTCGACGGAGTGGTCCCGCCACTCATGTATAATAACACACACAGCATAAGTGGTGTGAGAAACTAGGTCGTAATCCTGACTGAAGGGTTGTAATGACTAATTATGTATGTATGTAACTGCATTTATGAAAAAGGAAACATATAGCGTCATAAGCCTGAATCTTACATTTAACATATGATGAGATGTTTTGGCCAACACTGTATTATAAACGGAAAACATGTGCAATTTGCAATTACAGTATGTAAGATAAGAAGCAGACTATATTGACGTTTTGGGTACTTTACTTTTAAGCTTTTTTTTCTTTTTTCGTACTTTCAATACAATCAAAAGGGATTTCCCTATCGCTAAAGATACTGAAAATAACGGCAACATCATTGAGAAGCGCTAGTAATGACTTGAATGCGGTTATAAATTTTCAGAAAAGCCTAAATGCACAAACTATTCTCACTATTCTCCTATACGATGTGATTTTCCACAAATTAAGCACAGACCTTGTTGTTTTTGTGATCGAGAAACAACAAATAAATAAAGAATATGATCAAATAAATAGCAATAGAATAAAGCAAATATTTTAGAATTTTTTTTATATTTTTTGTTTCTTTTTAATCATTTTTTTTATAAATTTGTATTAATTTATTGTTAAAATTCATTTGTCTACGTTAATGTTCTGGTTTTTTAATACTTTTTTTTCATCCAATTTTTAAATAGAAAACATGTAAAACTAGATTTTTTTTTTCTAATTTAAAATGTCACTTTCAGTTTGAGCGGTATTTACAATCAATGTCACACACAAACAAACAAAAAAAAACGTATGATTAAGGGGAGACAAACAAACAGACAGACAGACAAACAAATAGACTTGGAATAGAGATGCAAAACGATATCACTTCTAAAATTAGATGAGAAGATATTTTAGAAATATTGGGGACATAAATATTGGTGGTATTTGCACAATAGATAGGAAGAAAATCTGCAGATGCTGTGGATTTTGGCATAGAAACGAGCAGCTTAGCTTAAAGAAAACTCAAACGATTTCTAATTTTCTGCCTCTATTTCTTGTACATGAAATAAAAGCCATACATTTCTTCAATTCAAATTGTTTGGATTTGAAAACCCTTCCGTACAAATAATTATCTTTTGAGAATGTCTGTCTTCCACAAATGAAAGTGATAAGATAAGGAATTTCATTCAATTTCTTTCAAATATATTTCAGAAGTTTTTTGTTAATTTCCTTTCTAAATCAAAATGCCTATTGCGTTTAAAAGATTAACAATAAATAGAAATCCACTTCACACTATCTTTACTTTCTAGATTTTACCAGATTTAGTAAATTTTAAAAGCAAGTGTGATATGAAGCCGATAATAAATTAAAAAAAGCTTATCGAAGGCATTTACTGTCGCCGTAGTCTAGTAGGTAGTGTGTTGGCTTATTAGACGTAAAGCCAGGGTTCGAGCCCCAGGCCAGACATCAAAACAAAATACAAAAAGTATTTCTTCGGCGACTTTCTCTCAGAAGATTTCTGGCAAAAACTCTGAGAGTTGAAATAAAAATTGCCATGAAAAGTTTCTCAAAAATCTGTCGTTCGGAGTCGACTTTAAACTGTAGGTCCCACCACTCATGTATAAAATTAACACACACAACATAAATGGTGTTAGAAACTAGGTCGTAATCCTGACTGAAGGGTTGTAATGACCAATTATGTATGAAGGCATTTACTGGATGGAAACTTACATGCCATTGGTAGGCTCAAAATCTTTGTGTAGAGAGGGAAGAGAAGTATGCTCAGCAATATGCAAGATAAAGATAGGCGGATTTGAAGAAAATTCAACTTTTATAGGTATTTATCCAAAAGGAAGAGATTTTAATAATGCCGCAGACTGGGGATAGTAACCGACTTCCAGGCCAGCCACTGTTCAGAATCGTTAGTCAAGGATTGCTTTAACTCCAATATTAAGATACTATGATGAGGAGATTGAATCATGAGAACATATATTTGGAACGGCCACTGTTCAAGAGTCGGTAGTCAAGGATTGCTTTAAGTCCAATATATATTCCATATATTTGGAACCTGTGCGGCATTAATGCATCTCATAAGATAACAACTGGGTGCTTAACAAGTACCAGGCAGGGTATTGTAATTGCTGAAACCGAACAAAATCCTGAGGTTCATCAGGAGAACACTTTTGGGGAACAGATGCAGTACTCTAACATAAACAATTTTGATTTAAAATTTTCAACTTGCCCTAATTTTATGTCTACTTAATCGATACTTCGCCGGAAGTAGGTCGACCTTGATACAGTACGACAGAATGATACATGAGAAGACGAGCCAATAGCATGAAGCTGGCTTCGAATATGGCGCACCCAGACGTGGGAAGGAAGACAACGGTCCTTAACAGGACGTCATTCTGGGCCCTTCCCGAAGTAATGCAGATAGCCGTCCCGGGAAGGGAGTATCCCCAGAAGAGGAGGAGGGATTGTTTTAGTGGAAGCCCCACTCGACGCAGCTGACGACGGTCACTGTAAGTGCGAAGGCATTTTGAATCCTACCTCACACGACCGAAAAAAATCGATAGCGACCACCATGTAGAAAAACTTCATCTTTAGAGCATAAAACTCGCTTCTGTGAGTGAGTTAACTAACTTCTACAGGCGTGTTGAACCAGTTAAATACATACATATATCTTTACTGAGACATTATTCCAATGTCTAGACATGTGTCTGCAAAACTTTTACCATCACTGTAAACAAAACTCCACTAAAGTGGTCATTATTTGTCATATAACGACTCAGACAACTAACCACTTCCACCACTATGTAGTGATGAGTAAGAAATAAAACTGAAAGAGAGTTGAAAAATATAAAAAGAAGAGAGCATAAAAGAAAAGAAATGTAATATTTACATACGTGTGTACATATGGGGATAAATGAACAGCAGTGTTGTCAACCTATTGCAACGAATAGTTTCCGAATTGTTATGGAATCTTTCAGAAGACTGCTGAGAGAAAGCCGCCGAAAGAAACATTTTTTTCTTATTATAGCTGGGGTGTGAAATACGGGCTCTATTCTAATATGCCAACACGTTACCTACTAAATTACGGACTTTGCGGAATTTAAATTCGCACTGTTTTGTTCTGAAGATATCGAAACAAATAATATTCTGAAGGAGTAATGGCCCTATATATAGTGACCGGTTTACAAATCTTTTGACAGCCAGTGATGTATTCTTACCTTATCTATTGAAGAATAGAGAAGTAAAATTTGACGGTAAGGTTTCAAATATTCACTGAGTTTTTAAAGACGGATAACTTTATACAGAACAAGAAGGTTTTAAAAGTCTCTTTGAACAAAGTAGAGCTTAAAATGTAGCCTAATAAAGTAAATATTACCAGGAATATTATATTTGATAACCATTTATCGATAATTTATAAACGAACCTTAGTGTATTGCTGTTTATTTTACTGGTTTTCTAATTTCGAAAGTTGACAACTTGGCAGACGTGTGAGGGGCTATTATTATTGTTGTTGTTGTTAAAATTGAATAATGATGTTGTTATTATTGTAGGCCTATTTTATTTTCTTTGCTTTTATACATAATTTCTTTTCCTTTAACTTGAGTTTTGTTGGTAATGAAAGAAATAATATAAAGAAAGAAAGAAAAAGCAAACTAAAACACGAGGCATAAAAATAATCAAAAAAAAAAGAAACAAACGCAATCATAGTTTGTTGTTGTTTGTATTTTCTGTTTTTGGCAATGACGAATGAAAAACTATTTTAAGAGCAGAGGGAGGGTATAAAAAGAAATTGATTTTTTTTAGTTTTAATTTCTAACTCAAAATCATTTTCACAAGATAGTAAAACAAATTTTAAATTTTTTAATACATAATTATTAGCAAAATGAAGAAAAAACTCATACACTCATACATATGATTTAACTTTACCTTTTAAAGTAAATTCCAGAGATTTTTATTCCAAAAAAACACGCAGAAGAGAGATGGAGAAATCAAAAACACAATTAAAGGGAAATGATGCCAAATACAATTTTTTTTTAATTTCTTTTTTTTTAAATTCTTATTTAATAAATTGAAATATTTGTTTTTTTTATTAATTTATTTTAATTGCAATTGCTGTTTGTTTTAATTTCTCACAGCTGAAACTAGTATTCTCTTTAAGCACTTTCTCACTTATGATGATTGTTTCACTCTCTTCCTTACTCTTTCACTCTTTTAAAACAAACAAAAAAAACACCTTTTATGTATAGTGGCTATTGTGAATTTCTAACAACTTTTGTTATTGTTGTTGTCGTTTCTTGTAAGATTTTTCTGTTGTTATGGCTATAATTTCTTATCACTTGAAACACGTTTTTATTTTTGATTTCTTTTGCACTTTTATGTTGTTGCGTTGCTTTTGTTTTCGAAAATTATAACCTTTTTTTGGTATTGCCTTTGCTTTTTTGTTGTTTTTCCTTTTTCTTTTGATTTGATTTTGCAAAATTTTCTTTTGTAAATTTTACAAAAACACTTTTTTCTTTAAAGGTGCTCTATTTTTTAGTTTTCTTCACTTCTCTCACTTTGTACTTCTCTTGCACTTTAGAAAATTTTTTTCCCTCTTTTTCTTTTTTCTCTTTGCAAGAAGAGTTTTTTCTTTCTTTTTTTTTTCTTAACAATTCGCTACAATTGTTACAAAATTTTACAAATTTTATCGTTTTCTTTTTGTTTATTTTATAACAAATTGTATAACAATTTCACAAATATTGATCGTATCGTATAAATCCAAGAAAAAATTGTGATTTCTTTGCAAAAATATTTGAAAAGAAAAAATATATATAAACGCACGACAACTGTTTTTTAGCGGCTTTTTTAAGTCTTACGAGTCGAACATGTGACGAACTACTAACTCTCGCTACTGTAAGCGCCAAGAAATTAAAAAAAGCCAGCAACAAATCACTAACACACTAATACAGTAACAAGTTAGAAGACCCATATAACAATGGATTAGAATGATGCCAACAATATAATTTCAACATACGTAAAAATGAGTAAAAACGCTGTCACTGTTTAAATAAGTATTAATCTTATGAAATTGCACGATTTTGAAAAATTCAAAACGAATTTTAAAAAAATAAGCAAACTCATAAGAAATAGTTGTTTGAAAATTTTAAATAAAATTGTGAGACGAACTATAAAACAATCAAAAACGTTATAAAATTCGCTCAATTAATTTCTTATGTATATATATGTACGTACAATATTATACATTTCACACAATGTAAAGAAAATGAAAGGTTAAAATATACTTAAGTATACGATTCATTCATGACTGAGAACGTGAAGCCTTAAATATTCCCTCAAAAGATCTAAAATTAAATCTGTGTTACAACAAGTACTGTCTTCTCTATTCCTTCCAATTTTCTCCACTCTTGCCTTGAAATTTGTACACGATCCATATCTGTGGTGATGCGAAAAGAGTACAGAATTTGTATGGAAAAACACTTATGTACGCAAAAAGACGTTCGTTCGAAGTCGTTCGTCTTACAGAAGCAGGGTATAAGGCGGCCGCTACATGTTGCCGTATTAGTTGTACAACATGTTGTATAAACACGTTGGTTGTTTCCTTCACACTTTTCATTTTTCAACCAACTTTACTTAAGTTTGTTGTAGCAATTTTTGTTGCTGTAGCATCATGCATGAAAATCAAAGTTTTTTGACCAACCAGCCCTCCAACGTAACAATATGTTGTACAACATAATCAAGTTGTAAAACCAATCGAAAATTTTAGGGGCCGCATGAGATAAAAGAGATTCGGAAAGATTGATTACTTTTTCGACTTAAAACAGGCTTTATAGAGGAAAACAGTATCTCTAATTTTGTTTTCTGATTTTTTACTCCTCAAAGTTTATATACACCTAACTACTTGCATATCATATTTACGAATTTTGTGTTCTATTCAAATCTTCTAGTGAAAATCAGTTTTTCAAGGTTTCCACTCTTCTAAAATGCAAAAAAATAATGTTTAAATATACAAAATATGTTCATATTAAGAATTTTATGATTTCTAATGCAATTTTTCAGTTCGAGAATTGAAACTTGTCATGAAACAGACAAATCAAATAAAACTATTAATTTAAGCGTTTTTCAGTAAAAAGCGTTTTTTCTAAATAACTTAGCAACATCATTCTTGCATACATGCAAGAGAATAATGTATAATAATAAACCGAATATGGATATCGGAAGAAATTCTCTCTGTAAATATGTATGCCTGTGCATGAGAAGACAAACAAAAACCTTTGAAGGGTTGCCTTCAAAAGAAAGAACAACAAAGTAGAATTGGTAGGGGTGTGAGGGAAGTGATGTGGTAGGAAAAGAAAGAAAATCACGGTATTGAAAAACTGTAACAGTGAGAGAGAACAGTCTCTCTGAGTAAAACCGGTAAAAGTATTGATATTTACCAAATACAGTGGTAAGTAGAGGAAATGAAACCAGAAATATTATAATTTTTAGTATATGAGGTGTAAAGGGCGAGTAAGTATATTTCCGTTATGCACTGCCACGTAATATCAGTCTATTTACCTGAACCATTAATCTCTTGATTTGCTTGAAAAAAATATGTATTTGGTTTTGCGTTTTAAACAAATAAAATAAAAACAATTTAAATATAGATATAAGAAAAAATAAAACAAATTTAATTTAGAAATATATTTTTAACTTATTTGTTTAATTAAATCAACAAGTTGCACTAAAAAAGAGAAAGAAAATAAGAAAAGAAAATGAAGTGTGGGTTCTTTATATGTACATATTGCGCTCTTCTCTTCGTTAACAGACAATATGGATTCTTTAATAGTTTCAGTAAATAAGCATGTGTATAAAAGTGTTTGTATATTTATACATACTGTTGTACAGTGTAATCTAGGGCAACTTCGAAAGGAGGTGTTTTAAAGAAAGAAAGAACGAGTATAAGAACTTAAAAATAGAGTTGAAGTAATCATTTACATACAGAAGAGGTAGGTTTGTATGTGTTTATATGTTTACTAAGATTATAGATAAGTTTATAGCGGGGAATTATTTATTTGTTAAGAATAAAAAGTTAAAAATACAATATAAATCACCCGTTTGATGAGTAGTACTTCAAGCTGCTTATCACTTTCTTATTTTTTTATAGATTATCAGTAATTTAGTTGTGAAATATTTTCTTTACCACTGTGAAAATACCAGTTTTATGTGGAAATTTTTTTATTGCATTTTGGCGAGCCTCTTTCGACTTTTAACGACAATTTGCCAACACTGTCATTAATGGCTGACACATGTTTGTGAAAAAGTGAAATCAATTCCAATATTTACCCCCGTTAAACACACATTCACACGCGCGTACACAGAGCTACAACAGTTATTAAAAACTAATAAAACGAAAGAAAAAACAATAAAATGTAGAGACCAGCCAGACAAATAGACGTTATCAGTAATGCTCATGCAATTCTATGTTTAATTTTGTTTTTTATTTCATACTTTTTATAGGAGAGCTAAACCGGCCGGCAATGAGTAATATAAAAACAACAAAAATTATTTAGTAATAATGTAAAGAGAGAGAGAGAGAGCGCGAGAGAGAGAGCAACTTGTAATAATAAACAACTGCAATATTATGTAAACATGTTTGCCTGTTACATGAAAAAAAGAAACAGAAAAATAAACGAACTCTCTAAGAGAGTGTGTTAAAACTCAACTTTTACCGTAGTTGAATAATCATAAAAAGAGCGAGTGTTTGAAAACCGGCATTTAGAAAATTCTGGCAAACAACAACAACACTTCAATATTGTTAAACCATAAGCTGAAAACATCAACAAGAACAATGCTAAACATATCCATACATGCATACATACATATGTATGTACTCTTTCATTGAGTTATGAAGATAAACAAACTCATCATCTACCATATTTGCATTTAAGTTTGTATGTGTGTGTGCATAAATGCCTATGTTTTATTATACGTTCTGTGTCTAACAGAAAAAAACGTTTACTTTTGTTTATTATATTTTGTTGATGTTTCTTTTTCCTCTTTTTCCTCTTTTTTTGTCTGTTTTTAATGATAATTTTTAATATGCGCAGTTCGAGTTATGTTTTTGCTGTTTTTAATGTGTGTAGTTTTTTCTTGTTCTCTCTTATCTTAATAGAAAAATAAAAATAATTGTATCAACAACTCATTAAATTACGTTTTTTTTTATTAATTTGCAGGGTTCAATGTGAAATTAAAACACTTATGATATGTGATGCAATAAAAAGAGAAGGTAATCGAACAGATTAGTGTGTTGCAACTACAACTCTAATAGTAATACGAGGTTGGTTGGAATCCCTAATAAATTGCTAAAGATTGCACTTAAGAAAAGTCCAGAAGTGTTGACCAAGCATTTCTTTAAAGTTTAAACCTTTAAACGAACAAGAACTTGGCCCCATCTCCCTGTCTAACCCAATACCTGACATTTGGTTTTGGACTCAAATACGCAGCTTGGTACTTGCAATGAAATCAAACGATGGATCAGCAGACAATGCAAGAGTAAAGTTGCTTCTGTCTGCTGCAGAGAATATAGTTTTTGGTGTATCAGTCAGGTGAGTTAATAAAATTTTTCTCAAACTTTGCTACTTAGCGGTTGCAGTGGTTCCTGTAAAATTAGAAGAAGATGCTATTTAGGTATTTACTAATGATTATAGGATCGGTGTTCTGATTTATGCACTGCGGATTCGATCTATCTATCTCCGACTATCAGTTGAGAGCACAGCACTTGACGTTTGCGGGTCGAACTGGTATAAGTGCCAAGTTATTCGCCATTTTGACAACGCCTCTCGTCCTTCACATATATTTTTGTTGAGTGCACCCACAATTTTCTTCTTACTTTTTTGCATGTTGCACGTGCAGCCGAGAGTTTGCATTAAAATTGTTGCCTTTCATTTGCATCCGTATAATTAATTTGTACGTGTGCTTATTAGCCTATTTAAAATAATAAATAAGCATTTAATTTAAAAAAGTGGTCTACGCCAGACACTCCATAAATCAAAAAATGTATCGCATTAAAAATCTTGATTTGGAGCTAAAACAAAATATCTCATGGAAAGCCCTACATTTTTTGTACATACGCCTTTTAAACCATTTTATTGCTTCTATAATGACCTACAAAAACCCCTGTAATAAACAAACAGCAATAGACGAGAGAAAGAGAGACCGCAAGAGATCTGCTATTCTTTGCAATTTTAATAAATAGATTTAACGAAGAGTTGGTTGTTGTTTTATGAGTGAGTATTTTTATGCAAAACATTTATTGGCACAGTTAAAGAAAAAATTCGACATGTTTAGTAAACAAAGCAAAGCAAAAAAGCAACAACAACAAATAAATTGAAATAAAGTGTCTTCTTTTAGTAGCTAGACTTAGCAACAAAATCATTTTTTTTTATTATATTAATACGCGACGTATTTTTTTGCGCGTGGAATCCCTTTACCTTCCGTTTTTTTCGGTTGCTTTAGTGGCCATGGATTAGATTTGATGTGTGGTGGTGTTGTGAATTTCTTGAGTAAACAGCATACACGCACTCATATATACTTACGCATTTTGTTGTTGTTTAATATAGGACAGACGGTGATCTCAAAAAAAAAATGGAACACACGCATTCAGTGTTGAAAAAATCAGTGCTTTTTGGGCAGTACCCCCGCCGAGCTTCTTTCAGTACTTTTTTTTTTTATCAAATTCGTTTTTGGTCGTTCAAAAAAATAAATTATATTTTAATACACATAATTCGCACATTCTTTTTCTGCCATCAAAATTTTCTGCATGTAAATTTTGTATTTTTTGGCTTAAGCCTAAAAGTAGGTACGCTTTTACGTTTTTTTTTAAATTTTTTAAACCTTCATTCATGCAAATAAAAAAAATGGAAATAAGATGTGTTGGAAGGGGGGGGGGGGGGGGGAAGTAGAAGAGGAGTCTACAAAATTTGTTCTTCTGCAATTTAAGACTAATTGCTCGAAGATGGAAATAGGATCGGTGTTCTGATTGATGCACAGCGGATTAGAACTATCTCCGACTATCAGTTGACAGCACAGCACTTGACGCTTGCGGGTCGAGTTTGGACCACGATATGTCGAACTGGTATGAGAAGATAGGTTGTAATTCAGACTAAAGGATTATAATGACTTCCTAAATTAGATCGTAGGGTAGCTTAGACAGCGTATGTATACATACTTACGGGTCATTATATTATAGGATAGACATGGGGAGAGTCTTCTCTTCTGCAGAGTTTGTAGATCATTTAAGGAAGGAGTAAATATCGCAAACTTTTTTGCCAAAGTCTATTACTGGCTCAGCAGATGCTTCTTTCCATTCGCTTAAATATGTTCTCGATAGTCTACCGAAGCTTTCGTTAACAGATATCGATGGACTTTTCAATTACTTCGGAGTCATTCCTTGATATGTTAACACACAGGGCCACTCTCTGTTATCCTATCATAGGATTTTTCTCAGTGTATGTATTATTTAAATAAATGTGTATTACTGTTGTAGGGACAGACACAATAAACAATCATTAGCGCAAAAATTTAATTTTTTTCCTGCCGGCCAGCTGTTATATCAATTATCTCCTTGCGGCTATAAAAGCAACAGTTCAACTCAAGTGGCATTTCATTTGTTCGGCAATTGCTCAGTTCAGTTAAATTTAATTCGCATTCTAATGGAAGGACAAGTACTACGTTCACCATATTATAAGGATATACCGAAAGCCTTTAAGCAAACGAATTTCCAAGGCCAGGAACAGCTGTTGGGTGCCTATGGCAGACTTATACAACTGTTTGCCGCATACATGAATTACTCATTGGAACTGTTGGAGGAGGAGAATCTAAGAATGACGGATGTACAGGACGATATTGTGAACAACTTCTACAATATTTCAATACCCAGCTGTTCGCTTGCAAATCGATTTGCTGATGTTGATTTTACCTATCCATTGGAAAGTTCATTTACCTGTGTTATGGTGCCAGCCGAGGATGAATTGCCACGTTATTGGTATGTGGTGTGGCCTTTTGGACGTTATATATGGTTAGTCATAGGCATTTCCATACTATATGTGGCCTGTGTAATGAGTTATCTAAAGCATCCAACGAAATTATTTTGTTTTAATCTCCTATACAGTCTGGCCTTTGTCATAAGCTCTCCCAATGCTGCCATTCGTTTGGTGAACATACCGCTAAGGCTGCAGTTATTTTATTCACTTCTCTTGATCATGGGTTTTATAATGTCCAGCTATTATGGCAGCTTCTTAACGGTTTACAATATGAAGCCTTTGTTCCAACCGTACATTAATACCGTAGACGATGCTTTGGAGGCCAACATTAAGATCCTGGTGTCTTCAAATACTTTAGAAGAATTACAAAATAACCTTTACGTGGACTTATCGGGCATAAAACCGCTGCTGGTGGAAAGAGATTCTGTGAACATAATGGATTCGATTAATCATTTAAACTGTTCGCATGCCTATGTTGTAACACAAACGCATTGGGATTTTATGGCCAAACTGCAAAAGAATCTTATACAACCGATTTACCAGTTATCGGATATATGTTTTGGTCAAACCTACAACGCCTATCCCATGCAAATGAATGCGCAATTTGCTCAGGAGTTACAAATTTTTATCTTGCTATGCAAACAATCGGGTCTGTGGGAGTATTGGCAAGATGAAGCCTTCATAATGATACTAAATCGAGACATATTTGACGTTCTGCTCGATGAATATCCAGTGGAACCATTGGCCTTGTCATACTATCGCATTGCATGGATTGTCTTTATTGGCGGCATGCTAATCTCTTGTATTGCTTTTGGCTGTGAATTGTTCTGTTTTAATTATAAATTAAGATGTTGTTGTACTAGAAATATGACGGTAAATATATAAATTAAAAAATTAAATCTAAATCGTATCTGATGTACCACTCTTTAAGTGGAAGTGTTGTTGTCTTTAGACATCATCTCTTATTCTAATTGTTTTATGATTACAGGCTACCACTATACTGGGCATTGACTGGCCATCTGCTGCTAGCCATTCCAGGAACCTTGTTCTAAAATATTTTTGCGTCACTTTATAGGTATTGCTGTTTATCAGCTGCAGTTTAATTTGTGTTCTTGCTTCCAAGTGACGTCTGAATTCGAAGTTTAAGACAAAATATATAAGAGTTGCCAGTGCCACTATTTAATCTCGTTGGTTTTTTCCTTAATATTTATTAAGATATTGAAAAATTCACACTCAAATCAAATAATTTTCTCTTTATAATACTCGTAGAGGCAGTTTTAAGTATACTTTCACACCTGAAGCCGTATGGGTATCCCCAGTTTATGTTAATTAATGAGTGTAAATGTTCTAATTATTCCATTAAAAAATAAACATTTTTACTTAAAATATTGATGGTACCAATAGGAAATCACAGTTCGAATATAGAGTTTAAGGCGTAAAGATCTCTGCTGCAAAGTGGAGAAAAATAAATTTGAAAAAATAGCAACGAAATGCGGTTTCTCGTTTTAATACTGATTGTTGGCATAATTTCGTTGAGTGCTATGGAAACGGAAGCAGGAAGAGGCGGAGGAGGTGGTGGTGGTAGAGGCGGCGGTATTGGTGGAGGCGGTAGAGGTGGCGGTTTCGGTGGTGGAGGCAGAGGTGGTGGACGAGGTTTTGGTGGCGGTAGAGGTTTTGGTGGTAGCAGAGGTTTCGGCTTTGGTGGCGGTAGAGGTTTCGGCTTTGGTGGTGGCAGAGGGTTTGGTGGTGGCGGTTTCATACCCTTTCCTTACTTTCCTGCCGTTCACCATACTATGGCAGAAATTACCTTTACCCCTTTGGCTTTTAAAGTTAATTCTTTATGGCAATAAACAATTGTAAACACACAGTTTAAATTAATTAGCAGCTCCTTAATAGAACGTAGAACGTAAATATTTTGCAAACAAAATTTTTTTTAATTTCTTTTTAATTTTTTAGTACCAATTCGAATTCATTGCAGTCGCATCATATATTTAATCATCGTTAGTCTGTAAAGATGAAAATTTTAAATCGCATTTTATTCTATGGCATCATAATAATGCTGATACTCTATTGCATGGAATTTACCTGTGGACAACGTGGAGGCAGAGGTTTTGCTTTTGGCAGAGGCTTTGGTTTTGGTAGAGGCTTTGGTTTTGGCAGAGGATTTGGTGGTTATCGTGGTTTTGGTGGTTATTATCGTCGCCCTTTTTTGTATAGACGAGGTTTTTATGGTGGTGGTTTTGGTTTTGGAGGTTTACCAGTTCCAGTACCTGTTCCAGTTCCAGTACCGGTGCCTGATTATTATTAGAAAATGTAAAAATATTGTAAAAAATTATTAACGTTTATAGCATTAAGTGATATGTGATATCCATGAATACATATATAAATTTTTTTATAATAAAATATTGTAAGAAATCATATACAAGAAAACAAAACAAAATTCTGATTTGAAAAACGTAGACTTAAGGCTTTCCAATGTAGACTTAAGGGTTCGAGCCCCAGGCCAGACATCAAGGCAAAATACAAAAAATATTTCTTCGGCAACTTCTTCTCAGCAGATTTCTGGCAAAAACTCTTGAGAGTAAATAAAATTGCCATGAAAAAGTTTCTCAAAAAAAATCTGTCGTTCGGAGTCGACTTTAAACTGTAGGTCCCACCACGCATGTATAAAATTAACGCACACAAACATAAGTGGTTTGAGAAACTAGGACGTTGTACAATGGGTCAATTCGACCTCCGGGTACTGTGCTTGTCTTAATTGACAAGTACACGTCCTTTAACCTAACCTAACCTTTAACCTTTCCATAGTGATGATGTAATAGCAACAACAACAGTTTTCTTCAGAAATTTCCTGGTAATTATCAGGCTATGCTCGCAAGTATGGCACGCAAGCGGCTTCAAGCTGGAAAATGGTTGATAAAGCGCCCAGGCTTAGAAAATATTTTTACACGAAAATTTTTCATTACACTGGAGTAAGTGTTAGGGATTGTCTCCCAAGGTGTCTGCATTTAGACCTTAAATCCCTTCAATCGTTCTCAATTACCATAAAAGGTTGTATGCGATTGCCTGGACCTTTTGGGCAGTTAGGAAAATTTAAAATTGTATACTTGGAATGGATTTCCGGACATAAGAACTTTGGATTCATGGACCTACGGGCTTTTAGGGTAATAAGATAGTGGACTATCTGGCGAAACTTTAGATAAATATATCCTGTAATTTTGTAATTAGCCCTGAGCCATTCCTAAGCCACAGAAACAGGATAGGAAATAGAAACTGATGGAGAGTAAATTTCCCTGCTTACTGGCATAATCATTTATTTTAGATTCTAAAACAAATAAAAATATAAAATCTAGTATTTAATATTAATTTATACACACTTTCAAGTACATTATGCATATATTTGTACTCACTTCTGCCCTCCTATGCATATTCTTCTGTCCTCCGGCTATTGCATTATAAAAGATATTCCATAAAAGAATGTTTAACAGCCAAAGAGTACAGTTATAATAGAGCATTTTAAACTATTCAATTAACATAAAACAACAACTTTTTTTAAATTTTTAATTACAATTAAAAACGACTAAAAACTAAAATTAAAATCAGAATTCTTAACCAAATATACAGCCGATGTGACAACAAAAGCCGAAGTTAAAATCGTATAGAAAGACTTGGAAAGAAACTAGAAAAGAGAAAAAAATGGAATGAAATCTAGAAGTTACCACAAAATTAATTCAAAAGTTTTACCTCATCCTGCCATTTACGATTGGCAATACATTTACTATAAGGCATGCTAGTGAAGGATACACTATTGTAAAGGGGCACCCAAAAGGTAGGGAAAGATCTAAAGAGTGTGGTATCCAATAGCTTACGGCATTTAAAGGAGAAACGTTTGGTTAAATCACGCATCTGTAATAAACAAAAATTGGGTAAAAGACTAGAGAAATTAGTTGTGAAGCTAGACTTACCTCCACATAATTATACATGGCCAGATCACATATGGCATGAGCATCACGCCAACGTTTTTCGGTGAATTGCTCCAATGCTTTTTCAATTGTCATTTGAGATTCACTTAAAATTGAAAATAATATGGTACAGTCCTCCATGCCGGCATTCATGCCTTGGCCATAATACGGTACCATGGCATGGGCAGCATCACCCAAAATTAAGGCCTTGCTGCCATAATGATAAGGATTGCACTGGAAAGAAGAGGAGAAATTGAATATATTTGGGAAATACAAATGCGTAAATAATTCTGTTATTATTCCTTCCTCCTACCTTAATCGATACCAAATGTTGAGGCTTTGATTTAAAGAAATCCTTAATCAGGCATTCCTCTCCTATAAGCGGCAAGGCATCAGCATAATAACCTTTGAAAAACTCCAATAGCTCCTGGGGAGTTTTGATACCAGCAAATACTTTAAATGGCATGGATAGCGTTACCGTAAACGATTTATCCTGATTGGGTAAGGCAATCATCATGAATGCATCTCTGGGCCAAATGTGCAAATAATTTGGAGGCATTTGAAAATCATTATCTTTACTGGGTATACACAATTCCAAATAGCCATGTTCAATATATTCCTGGGAGAAATTGAAACCCAAAGTTTTACTCATCTGTTGGCGTACCGAACTGAAAGCGCCATCACAGCCCACAACTAAATCGGCACTAGCTTCAGTACAATTATCGCTATAGGGACTGGAGAAGAAAGAGTTTTTTTTTCTTAACTTTCTTTACAATTCAACATTCTTGAAGCCACTTACTGTTGGAAAACCATTTCACCTTCTTGTAGATTGACTGTTTTTAGTTTATGTTCGAAATGGTAGTGGATGTTGGGAAACTTTTCTCCAGCTTTAGAAGTATAAAAAAAGAAAAGAAATATTTCAAGCTTCTTAACGTTTTTTAAGAAAATTGCGGTCGTTTTACCATTCAATAAAATTTCATTCAGATGCTTGCGGCCCACAGAGTACAGACACTGATGTGTACAAGGGTCGTATAACACCACCGACGTATTGCCTTTAATATCATGCAGCATACGACCACGCATGGGTATAGCAGTTGATAGCACCTCTTCTTCTAAGCCTACTTCGGCCAAAGCTTTGCGTCCTCTCTGTGACAAGGCCAAATTTATACTGCGACCCTGCACCAGCTCCGATGAGCGTATATCTTCACGGTATTCGTATAGATGGACCTCATGACCACGTCGTGCAAAATGTAAAGCCGTTAAAGACCCAACCTGGAATCGGATAAAGGTTAAATTAAAAGATGAATACCACGTTCTTCTTAAGTCTTTCGACTATAGATCCATCGCTTGAATTTAAGTGGGATTTCTAGCCCTCTCGGGTCTCAGTAAACCCTTTAAAAAGAAGTCTAAACTGGGCTTTAGTATCGATTATTATAATAATATATAAACAAGTGTATAGGCTTTCAGCTGTGAGCTGCGTTAAGGCATTTCAGAAGGACTCACATCCATATGTAGGTGCTAAGAGTTATCCGTAAAGAAAACTATCAACAGTCTGGGTTTCTTTCGTAAACGGGTATACATTGAAAACAAAACCTATGCAGATCAAGGACTATACCATAGATTGTATAGCAGCAGGAGTAATCATAAAAATATCCCGGCTTGAAAAATTTAAAAATTATTTTGAAGTCCAGAGATATGATATGAACGCCTCCGCCTTAGAATTTTTAATTGAGATTTGATTTATTTTTACATTTACCGTTATATTTCTCGGACAACAGCGTCTTAATTTATAATTAAAAAAAGCAATTCGCAGATAAAAGTAATACAAGAGATTAGCATGCCGCCAATAAAAATAATCCATGCAATGCGATAGTATGATAAAGCCATAGGAAACATCGTATAGTCATCCAGTAGAACCTTAAACATGTCCAGATTAAAAATCATTATAAAGGCTTCCTCTTAGCAATACTTTCCCAGATCCGACTGCTTGCATAAGAAAATAAAAAATTCCGCATTCATTTGCATGGGATAGGTGTTGTAGGTTTGACCAAAACATATATCCGATAACTGGTAAATCGGTTGTATAAGATTCTTTTGCAGTTTGGCCATAAAATCCCAATTCGTTTGTGTTACAACACAGGCATGCGAACAGTTTAAATGATTAATCGAATCCATTATGTTCACAGAATCTCTTTCCACCAGCAGCGGTTCTATGCCCGATAAGTCCACGTAAATGTTATTTTGTAATTCTTCTAAAGTATTTGAAGACACCAGGATCTTAATGTTGGCCTCCAAAGCATCGTCTACGGTATTAATGTAGGGCTGGAACAAAGGCTTCATATTGTAAACCGTTAAGAAGCTGCCATAATAGCTGGACATTATAAAACCCATGATCAAGAGAAGTAAATAAAATAACTGCAGCCTTAGAGGTATGTTTACCAAAAGAAAGACGGCATTGGGAGAGCTTATGACAAAGGCCAGACTGTGTAGGAGATTAAAACAAAATAATTTCGTTGAATGCTTTAGATAAGTCATTACACAGGCCACATATAGTATGGAAATGCCTATGACTAACCATATATAACGTCCAAAAGGCCACACCACATACCAATAACGTGGCAACTCATCCTCGGCTGGCACCATAACACAGGTAAAATCAACATCAGCAAATCGATTGGCAAGCGAACAGCTGGGTATTGAAATATCGTAGAAGTTGTTCACAATATCATCCTGTACATCCGTCATTCACAGAATCTCTTTCCACCAGCAAATTTCGCATTCACGTGTATGGCTTAGGTGTTGTAGGCTTGGCCAAAAACATATCCGATAACTGATAAATCGCTTGCAGTTTGTCCATAAAACACAAATTTTTAACCCAACATCCAATATTTAATCATGATTTTTGATACTAAACATTTTAGTTCGAAAAATTAACTTAAAACTCGGTTGATATTTTTTTTAGGGCACCAATATTTTATGTAGCCTTTCACTCAAAGCAGCACACAATAATATTTTCTAATGCTTATTAAAACAAACTTTTTTTGTATCAAAAGTCTTGAGTTTTATTTCAATCCTTAAGCACTGTAATTTTTACATACCAAACCAGCACCGATAACAGCAACTTTTAATGGAGGCATTGATAAATTACTGCCATTATGATCTGTTTTCACGATTTTTTCCGACATAATCCGTTACTTTTTTATATTAATTTTTTAAATATTAAATAATTTATTTTTATTTTCTATAAACAAAAATATTTTTTTGTTTCTTCTTTTATCAGTAATTTTTTGTTCTTTGTTGGAATACTTCACAGTTCTTTCTTCGTTGAAAGATGCGTAAAGAATAAATTTAAAAATAAAATTAAAGATGTTGTGATTAAATTATTACATTAAATTTAATGTAGATTAAATTTATATATGTATGTATGTATGTTAGTGTATTATTATATTAAAACAGTGATTAAGCAAAAGAATAAAGAAAATTCATTTGTTTAAAGAGGAAAACTCGGCTGATAACGAACAGTTGTTCTATTGATTTAATTACTTCTTGCAAGTCATTCGGTTTGAAATGAAATTGAGACAGTTACCGTCATTGTCAATATTGGAACTGATATGAAAAATGGTTATGAAAAATGCAATCAAGCATAAATGTATACGAGGGCGGTATACAAATTAGTAGAACTAACAAAGAAAATGCAACAAATTTGGGAAAAAGAATTCAATGGAAGGTAAATTCACCGTCATCCAAGTGACTAGGTATACTTAGGCAACGTATAGACCATTGCAATGCCACAGTTTTTCAATTCCGGTAACATAGAAATTATTCGAGGCATTTTATGAAGGCTTTCAAACGTCCTAATGGTTTCTGGCATTTAGACCGCAACGGGATTCATCGCAAAAGTTCGTACAATTTCACTTTAATTTTTCCCAGCAATATTTTTCCTCCAAGTAAAATTCAGCAGCTCTTTAATATTGATTGCATTGTGAATTACATTCACATTCACTGCCACAATCTATACGCTTAATATAATTTTAAGACTACCCTCATACATATTTATTAGCCTTTAGACTGATTAGACTTCAGCCCACTACCTTGATGTGAAGCGATGTTCATAACGCTGCTCGCCGTTAGCATCTCATTGTATTCTTAGAGTGAAATTCTCTTCTGTTACTTTAAGTTTTTCGAAATTGTAGCAATTAACTGTATAATCAGAGTCTTAATTAGTTAAGGAAAAGTTACCCATCTTTTGGAATGCTTTTCATGTGGCTAAAACAGTCAGAAATTTGCTACTCTAGACATAAATACTGTCTATGCTTGCTTAACTAAATGTCTTCGAAGAAAATAAAAAGTTCAAATAGCAATGGTACTATTATTTCGACCCTGGCTGTATACATGCAAATACAATTGTTGAGTAAGATATTTAATCTTGCTATACTAAGCCCTATACTAGTGCTCTACTTACTCAATACGTGTATCTATGTTATGTGTGTATGTATGTTTATATGTCACATAATATATCTTTCCAATGCATTTCTATTTGCATACTGATATGATATGGAAACATCAAATTGTGTTAGAAGCAACAAGTGATTCTTTTATAATGATTTTCAACGACTCGCAACGACTATCGTAAGCATTATATTTCATATGGGATGTTATGGTGAGGAATATCTTGATCATTGTTTTCAAATCTTGCCCTTTGCCTAAGCTGTGTACATGTTATCACGTCTAGGAGGTTCAACGGTAATGTGGATTCTATATGAAATGTTTTTCAGCAGACATTAATTATGCCTCAATTTTTAAAATTCGAAAAAACATTACGAAAAATTGCTTATCTGCTGCTGTATTCAAGATTGCATTGTTTCAGCTTGTAGTAAAGCCTTTTAACTACGAACAGAAATAAAAAAGCACAGTAGGGTACTTTTATTTTGTAGTCCAATGTCAATTCCTTAACTATTGTAGTCTACTCAATTATGTAGACTCATTAGTTGTCAATTGTATGCTCTGAAGAAGAAGCCATAAAATTATTAGAATAAATTCATTCATTTTAATAACTTATTGAGGTTTTGCCGAGAAAAGTAAGACAAAACAATTGGAATATTTCACAGTTATAGATAGACATGGCTGACTGACAGTCATTTCATAAATGCAATCTTACATAAGAAGAATTCATTGTCTATAGAGTCAATGAATTGTAACTGAATACTAGAATGTCATCGCTCCGCGTTTATTATTAACGAATAGCAATTAAATATTTTTATAAATAAAATCAAGAACAATATTTTAATGCAAATGACTATTATAAGCAACAATTCATTTATAGAGCAAGAATTTTTTTAAGCCTAACAAATGAAGCGACAGATTTCGGAGGATTGTTTAAGGTTGGTCACCTCAAGTTATTATTCAAATTAATTAAAATCAGCAACACCCTAATACATAACATTTAGATTATTACAACCCATTCCCTGAACCTACATTAGGCCTATCACAGTTACAAATATACGGATCCGGAGAGGGCAGGTATTAAAAAGGGGCAATAGTAGCTATACAAGCAGGGAAGTACAGAAGGCAGAATTACTGTTGCAAACACATATCCCATGAACTGGTGAAGATAGACAGATAGTAAGCTAATCCATTTTGACAAACAGAAAGGATGCGGCTTATATGTATTCCTGGAGAGAATAAAATGAGCTTTTAGCCAAAAGTTGTGCTTAATTCAACTGTACAAAATATAACAAAAGACAACAATAATATCTAAATAAAAACCTACCCTATAACTATTTCCAGCACTGTTGTTTTAAATAAAATTTTATCTATTGTGTATTTACCTTTCGCTTTTCGTTGGCCTTGAATTAAGTTTTTCACCCATTTTATCTTCGTTCCCCTTTGTTTTTGTTTCATTTGAAAGAAATCGCATACTCGACTTTTGCGACTAGCACTTCGACAACAGCTTTCAATGGAAACTTTTGTATCTGAAATTTTATTTAAAAAAAAAACTTGTATGTAGAGTGACTAATATTTAGTCAACATAAATCTTAAGATTAACATGGATACATATTAATACATACACAAGTATATATTTCAGCTTTTACGTTTGTATCGCTAAAAATCTATCATGTTTGGTTCACACGTACCGTACCTACGGGCAGTCGCTATGGCGACCAGGAAGCTCCAGAGATAAATACTAAGGTGATTTTCCGAAATGATTCTTCTATTTATACATAAAGGGCCTGTTTTGTCTCTCTCCGCTTTTCCCATTTTTCATTGCGAATAAAAAAAGGGAGAACAATGCAAATCCGGATTCGTTCGAATTATCTTTTGTATCAGCCTTTAAAAATGTGTTGTTACCTTCTATATCCATTGCTATTGAATTTTTTTTTCAGAAATATAAACACATTGATTGAATTATACTACCATATCCGACCTTGCAGTGTGATTTTGATCCTTACCAGGACGGCCCGCCTTGGCGACTTCTTCTGCAGTGAAATAAGACAATATTCCGAAGACCTACGCTGCTTATAACAGTGAGCAGGTACTTTATGATACATTGGATCAAGTCTATAGAGCAAACATATAGTGAAAATCCACTACTGAATCATGATCGTAGCTGAGAGAGAGTAACCTTTGTCTGGCTAGGGAGTTATCTCTTGCAGTCAGCAATTTCTGGCGGAAGTGCGTTCAAGGCCGCAACAATACAAATCGGCATCGTTTATCATCTCGCACCCAGTAGCAGTCCTCAGCACTTTGTTTTGGAATCTCTGGACTATTTTCCATAAGCAAGGCCCAATGCAGAAAGAATAGTTCTATCCCTTTTACTTTGCTTGGCGTTACGAAATTTCTTCGCCATAATTTAAAAACTTTTTAACTGATTTCCGTTTGTAAATAAACTCTTTATATAACAGCCCTGTAATAGTGACATGTCGATAACTTGCTTATCGTGCAAAGTCAACAGCAATCATTGCAAACAGATGTTATTTGACGTCTCGACCAAGCATTTATGTTCAATGAAATGCAAGCAATTTGGAAAATGTAAACAAACGAGAAAGAATTTAAAAAAATTTTTTATAATTAAATATTAATTCCATAAAAGACAGAGAAAATGTTTTCATTAGTGGCCGATTATGATACAACATCTTCATCCAGTAGTTCAAATGATGACGAAACAGAAGACGATGAGCAGGAGAGGCAAAAGAAACTAAAAAATGACAGGTAATTCGAGAAAACTTTCTTAATTCGTTTAAAGGTGGGTTTAATTAATAATTTGGCTCTTCCTTAGTAGTACAACACCCGCCAAACCCACACAATTGTTACCCAGTGCCAATTTACTACTAAAATCTGGTAGCTCCCGAAGTAGTGGTGAAGTCTTTAATAACCCATTTCTGGAAGCAGAAAAACTGGAGTTGGACAAATTGCAAAAGCATGTAAAAATGGTCGAATCGGAAGATCATTTGGTACAGAAAAATGGTCGCAAAATATGTTGGAATAATCGTAAGGGCCGTTGTAGATTTGGTAACAAATGTAAATATGCTCACGATTCGGATTTAGTAATGGAGCAACCCGCGGACACTAGTGCAAGAAGTCAACAGGTAAATACTTAAGAAAAGTTAGTTTAAGCAACTTTGAAAAGTTAAATAAACAAAATCGTTTATTTTTAGGCACTTATAATAAAATTAAATAAATATTCTAAGCTTATTTATTAACCAACTTTTCTTTAAATTTCAGCTAAATGCACAAAATTCTTTTCCAAACAAAACAATTATCTTAGAACACCACGATAACAAAAACATAGAGCCTGTTCCAACAACAAACTCTGATGATAAAGTAAAAAATCGTAAACGTCCCGGTTTGGGAGATAACATCGTACCGGGAAAACGTGTTTTGAAATCATATCAGAATACCAAGAAATCATCATCATAGTACACCATCAGTAGCATCTACAACACCTTCATCCTGCAGCCTAACAGTGCAATGAACATTTTTTGATGAGAAACGACTTTTAAGTATTCGAATAACACGTAGAGAAGAAGCATTCTCTTGGCGATGATTTCCATCTTCCGGATGAGAATATTCCAGCGAGAGGCGTAAATGTGGTTTGGTTAACCAAAAATAACCCAAAACAGGACGATGATTAAATAGCAGAGATGATGGTTTATTATCCGTTACCATATCATCAGCCTCAATTAAATCCGATACATCGTGGTCATCATTATGAGGCAGTTGGAAAACTGAAAATAAAACATTTTTAATAAAATTAATTTTTTATGTAGAAAATTTAAATACTAACCTCCTGTTGCTTTTATTTCATTTTCCTCTTGTGAAGGCATTAGGGACAGATTTACACATATTACGGCAATATAATGTTCGAATACTAAACGGTTTATCACTTGACATAAACGCGACAACAACCATTTGCCAGCTAAGCGATCACTTTCGGCTTTTAAAAGAAACCAGACAGCGGGTAATGAGTCAATGACGATCAGTTTAATAGCCATTACATCATCGTTTTCTTTTTGAAGTTGTTCCAAAAAATGCTCCAGCATCTCCACCACACCTTTAGCTGATAGTACACGTTCCACTTTAATGTATGACATTATGCCGGCATGGAATTCCCGCTCAATTTTACGCGCCTTTAACATTTGCTTTATACGTCTAGCGGAAAAATCCAATTTGGTGTCAATATATAAAACTGGCGATATTTGATTAGCAACAAAATTTAACACCAACGTTAACAGCAATTGGGTCTTTCCCACTCCGGTGGGTCCACATATTTCCCAAAACGATAAATTGTTCAATACATCAGAAGGCATTAGCATATCGTCCAGACATGAAATTTGACAGCCATAAACTTTACGTTTACGCTTCTCTTCGTCAAGACGTTCTTCAAATGTCTTCGCCTTGGGTCCATAAATTCTACGAAATTCCTTTTTTATTGTCAACACTTGTTCAAAGTTTAGATTTAAAATTTTCATTAATTTTTCGGTTTTTTCCAATATGAATTCACGTAAATAAACAATGCCATGTTTTTCTAAAATATTTATACAATATGCCGATAGTTCTGTGTTCGCTAAAACGTGTAATTTTAGCATTTTGCACAAATACTTTTAATTTCCCGCCTTTGAAAATACAAATTTAGAGAAACACATAATTTTATTTTGTAAACAAATTAAACTTGAACGTTTCTGTTTTTGTTGTTAACTTAATAGAGTGGCATCTCTGTGCAAGTTACAGCATTGCCAACAAATGCAATGTTTTTCATATTTAAATAACGGTTCTCAGTTCACCTGTTAATTTATATTATTCACAAACTCAGTCTTTGAATAAATTTAGTAAGAAGATGAGTAAAAAAATATTCATAAAGTTATTCAAAATTTAATTTTTCTATGCATTACACAATATTTCTTAATTTCAATTTTTAGATGCATAAGAATAAACAGAATTTACTTTCTCACTTGGCAACACCACGTTCGTCAAGTGTAATGTTTTCATTCAGTGTTTATGAGTCCACTAATCGAGATTAATTATCCTTAATCCAGAGAAAAACACACACAGTAGTAATAATAATAAAAACTAAAAATAATAATAGTAATATAGTGCAAAGTGGCAGTCCGGTTATGTCGGTAACCAATGTCCGCTAATAGAGGTTAACATTATTTATTCTAGACATACACCGATTAATTCACTACTCACAATACAATGATTTATGGTAACACAGTACATATGTCGAATAACGGTATTTTGGTGATTTTTAATTTTATTCACTACACCGGACAAATGCACCACACTTTGCAAAAAACTCACCACCCTGAAAACTCACCACAATTTGCAAAAACTCACCACTCGGGATAAATTCACCACGTTGTAAACACTCCAAAAGGGTCCGCCGCCCCATCCATCCATCACCCAAACCCAACGCACACCAACCAGTCTCCCATGTATAACACACAAACCTACTCACCAACCACACGCACACACGCCCACCCCCCAAAAACTCTTCCCCCTCCTTTCTCATACGATGCACCCACCCACACAGCACATCTCATTATTATCCCCATTTATCATCAGAAAGAAAAAACAACACGCACACACACACACTTACTACGTACGCACTTCGGACGCCATTATTTTTTAAAAACAATTAAATTTTATTTATATCAACCAGACTCGGAAAAAGAAAATGTGAATTATTAAACATGGTGGGTGGTGTGTGTCTGCGATGTTGAAATGAAATGGAAATTAAACACCCACAACCAACGACCATCTTGAGAAGTTTTGGTGTTGCCAGCAATAATTTAAAAATTTCCTTGGCAAAAATCGCTTATTTGGATTTTAATTTTCTAGGGAATATCGCTTATTTTCTAGAATTTTTTAACTTTATCTTTTTAGTTAGTTGTTTTTGATTATTTTAAATGTAACAACAAATAAATTCAAATAGAAAATATCGAGGGTGAACAATATAAACATAACCTAACATAAATGACAGAAATTAAATTTTAAATTGTTTTTGTTTGTAACGAATTTTATTCGAAAAATATATGTGCTTTTTGAATTATAGCGCTTTTCAAAAACTATGGTTGACAACGCTGTTAAAATGGCTGATGTGTACTTTGCTTTTATTGCGTTTTCCACCATAGTTTCAGTTTCCGTCATGTTCTCAAACAGTTCACAACACGTTCTCCGCAATAGAACTGCTGCCGTTTATTACGTGATATTTTTTCTTAAATAAAAATTCCCAAAAGTGAAACAAAACATACGGAAACCTATAAGTGCAAAGAGTACGACCGTATATATACATTAAGCATAAACGAAAGAAAAAAATTTTCCATTTATTCAATTGTACCCGTGTCGAAATATCAAATTTTTAAATTGAAATTTGTCCTCGTTATCGGTGAAAATAATTAAAAATTGCTTAAGAAAAAAATTATTTAAATATTAAATTAACGTTTTATAATTGTTCTATGTACGGATGCCTCTAGAAATGCCGGAAAATTCATGATTAAAATCTAAAGACATCTGAGGTAGGTGTAGAGACAGAAAGTGAAAAAATAATTATAATTTTTTTCTTTTGTGCCCAGTAAGAGATATATAGATGTGCATGCATATGTGAGACATGTGTGTTCGTGTGTTTGTAATAATTTCAAGTGGTTTATGTGTGTGTTTAGCTTCGCTTGGTGTGTTGTTTTATTGTTGTTTTTCTATTACTTGTGTTTCAAAGGAAAGGAAAAGAAAAAAAATTCAGTCAGAGTTGCATTTTAAAGGGTCTGCAATGGGAAAAAAGTTAATTGTTCTTAATATTTTTTGCTTTGAAGTGATGCTTGCTTATTTGTGATATCAGATATAATAAATAAATAAATACAATATTGTTGTAATTGTTGTGTATGAAGAGAAAAGAAAATGACACAAAACAAAACCACCATTTAATTGCCGGCTTTTTTTTGCCAAATACCGGTTAAAGGGCATTTTAGTAAACAAATTAATTTTGATAGCATTTACAATCAATTAGCCAGCAATTTAACCGAACCCATAATATTTTTGGACTATGGTTCTAAAAACCTGTTTCAAAACAAAATTGTAGTGGTCTGTCTGTAACTTAACTGGGATGATGTGGGATTTATTTCCTGTGTTTCTTTTTTTTGTTATTTTGTTTTTTTCTTTTTACGAAAATAATGTTTACAAATAAATAATTTAATCAATGCGGTGACGCCCTGTTCTAGAGGGCTAATATCAGATTATATAATTAATTAGCACATGTTCTTGGGATGATAAAATGAATCCTTCGTTCAGGGTTATCTAAACCTGCAGGCATTTTTATTTTCAAAAGAGGCTATGCAGAAGACAAACCTGGAGTAAATCTATACTGTAGGCTTCCTGATGAGGGCAGTTTAGTCCAGGCTGAGGTGGCCGGGACCTCCAAGGTGTTAAAACTGGTCTGGGGTTAGACTGGTTCACTGTAGTCAGCTAACTGCTGAACATTGGCTGTAAATGCTTCCTGGAATAAACAGAGTTATAAAACGTCTGGTTTTAGGAACATATGATGTGTGGCATAATGAGGCGGCAAATGAGCTAAAAAAGAAGCGTTAATAAATCGGTATGTTAGTCATCTCCTTGGACACTTCATCAGTTTGACCGATCTGGTGATGAGACAAAGAATGAAGTCTTGCTTTTGAAACAGGGGAGATTGCAGTATTTCTAAGATTTCATGGACTAGATTGGGTCGTTCTAGACTAAGCAGGAAATTTGTTAGCCTCTTGAAAATTTTTTAAAGGGATATTGCGTCTTTAGAACTTGGACCAATATGTGGTTTTCCTACGGTGCTTTAGTAATGTGTGAGAGCCGAAGTATATTCAGTGTCTCTGCCTCTGCTAAGCTTCCTATTTTCTGCGATTTTACTCTTTAGGATTAGTTACTAATTAGACGTCTTTGATTTCTGTTCTGTCTTTCGTTTTCTTTTAGTTTTATCTTTGGAGAGCTATACTTTGTTTCTGTTTCCTCGCCTTTTCCAATTTAATCTACTTTAATATATACTGTCCGTTTAGTTTGAGCTCCTTCCATGAAGATTACCTCTCACAATGGTGACTGAGTAAGGTGTCTCAATTTACATTCCATTTTTAAATTTTAAACTGTAACGTTTAGTTTATGTATTCGCAATATTATCCTCAATTTATGTATCCATAACAATATTAAACAGATTCAAGTCTAATGTTCATAAACCTTACTAACCAGGGTTATTATTCATAACAGACTTAGTATTTGAATGTTCTTAACACTGAGACTTAAAGAATAAAAAGTTGAACAAATGTAAATTTTTAATATTTAATAATAATATGTAATGGTTTATACTTAATGATAGATTCTTATCCTTACAGTACGTGTAATGAAGCACCTAAAAAGCACTTTCATGTCCTTATTGTCCTGGCTTGAAAATCGTCAAATGGTCGCTAGAAAAAATATACAAACAAATGCAAAGTTCTTACTGTCTGTTATGCGAGTAAAAACGAATACTTTGATTACATTTCTTTCTTAGCGTAATAAGAAATTCTCTTTAAAATAGTTTTTATTAAAAGCAAGGGCACTCTGTGTCACATTGACTACTCCAAGTGAAACAATTTGTAACCTTGCTATAACAAACTCACGCCTTTAAAAGCTTCTAATTTGTAACTTAATGCCATGAGATATGAATTTCGTAAAAAGGGTGTACAAGTTAAATTCATTTACAGTATCTAACGAATCTCAATATGATGATGAATTGTCACTGACTTTGGTTAGATTCGAGCTATTTTTGTTAGAATCTTATTATGCCAAAACTAAAAACAGGATGTTCGCATTTGCGAGGCATTTGTCTGATTGAGATTTATGTTTTAGGTATTAAATGTCTGGGGGGATTTTAATGGGTATTCTTAAGCACCTAAAAAGCACTTTCTTGTCCTTATTATCCTGGCTTGAAAATCGTCAAATGGTTGCTAGAATAAATATACAAACGAATGCAAAGTTTTCACCACAATTTAAACAGGTGAAAACGATAACTTTGTTTACAATCACTTTTAATTCATTTACAGTATTTAAGGTATCTCAATATGATGATCAATTGTCACTGACTTTGGTTAGATTCAAGCTATTTTTGTGAGAATCTTATTGTGCCAAAACTTAAAACAGGATGTTCGCTTTTGCGAGGCATTTGTCTGATTGAGGTTTATAGTTTATGTATTAAATTTATGATTAGATTTTAATGATTATTCTTAGTAAGTGTTGACTAAAATTGTTTTGTTAATTATATTAATTAATTGGTCCTTTTGTTTTGCACCTAAAAAGCACTTTCATGTCCTTATTGTCCTGGCTTGAAAATCGTCAAATGGTTGCTAGAAAAAATATACAAACAAATGCAAAGTTCTTACTGTCTGTTATGCGAGTAAAAACGAATACTTTGATTACATTTCTTTCTTAGCGTAATAAGAAATTCTCTTTAAAATAGTTTTTATTAAAAGCAAGGGCACTCTGTGTCACATTGACTACTCCAAGTGAAACAATTTGTAACCTTGCTATAACAAACTCACTCCTTTAAAAGCTTCTAATTTGTAACTTAATGCCTTGAGGTATGAATTTCGTAAAAAGGGTGTACAAGTTAAATTCATTTACAGTATCTAACGAATCTCAATATGATGATCAATTGTCACTGACTTTGGTTAGATTCGAGCTATTTTTGTTAGAATCTTATTGTGCCAAAACTTAAAACAGGATGTTAGCATTTGCGAGGCATTTGTCTGATTGAGATTTATGTTTTAGGTATTAAATGTATGAAGGAATATTAATGAGGGCTCTTAGTACGCATTAAGCACCTAAAAAGCACTTTCTTGTCCTTATAATCCCGGCTTGAAAATCGTCAAATGGTTGCTAGAATAAATATACAAACAAATGCAAAGTTTTTACTGTCTATCATACAAGTACAAACGATTATTTTGATTACATTTCTTTCTAATCATAATTTGGAATTACTCTAAGATAGTTTTTATTAAAAGCAAGGGCACTCTGTGTCACATTGACTGCTCCAAGTGAAACAATTTGTAACCTTGCTATATCAAACTCATGCCTTTAAAAGCTTCTAATTTGTAACTCAATGCTTGAGTTATGAAATATCGTAAACAAGGTGTACAATTCTAATTCATTTAAAGTATCTAACGTATCTCAATATGATGATTAATTGTCACTGACTTTGGTTAGATTCGAACTATTTTTGTGAGAATCTTATTGTGCCAAAACAAAAAACAGGATGTTCGCTTTTGCGAGGCATTTGTCTGATTGAGATTTATGTTTTAGGTATTAAATGTATGGAGATATTCTATTGGATATTCTTAGTACGTATTAAGCACCTAAAAAGCACTTTCTTGTCCTTATTATTCCGGCTTGAAAATCGTCAAATGGTTGCTAGAATAAATATACAAACAAATGCAAAGTTCTTACTGTCTATCATACAAGTAAAAACGATTACTTTGATTACATTTCTTTCTAATCATAATTTGGAATTACTCTAAGATAGTTTTTATTAAAAGCAAGGGCACTCTGTGTCACATTGACTACTCCAAGTGAAACAATTTGTAACCTTGCCATAGTAAAATCACACTTTTCATAGCTTCTACTTTGTAACTTAATGTCTTGAGTTATTAATTTCGTAATAAGGGTGTACAAGTTTAATTCATTTAAAGTATCTAACGTATCTCAATATGATGATCAATTGTCACTGACTTTGGTTAGATTCAAGCTATTTTTGTGAGAATCTTATTGTGCCAAAACTTAAAAAAGGATGTTCGCTTTTGCGAGGCATTTGTCTGATTGAGATTTATGTTTTAGGTATTAAATTTATGAAGGAATATTAATGGGCGCTCTTAGTACGTATTAAGCACCTAAAAAGCACTTTCTTGTCCTTATTATTCTGGCTTGAAAATCGTCAAATGGTTGCTAGAATAAATATACAAACAAATGCGAAGTTCTTACTATCTGTCCTACAAGTAAAAACGATTACTTTGATTACATTTTTATCATAATTAGGAATTTAAATATTGCTTTGAATTGTCTGAATAAGTATTTAGTAAAAGCAAGGGCACTCTGTGTCACATTGACTACTCCAAGTGAAACAATTTGTAACCTTGCCATAGTAAAACACACCTTTCATAGCTTCTAATTTGTAACTCAATGCTTGAGTTATGAAATATCGTAAAAAAGGTGTACAATTCTAATTCATTTACAGTATCTAACGAATCTCAATATGATGATCAATTGTCACTGACTTTGGTTAGATTCGAGCTATTTTTGTGAGAGTCTTATTGTGCCAAAACTTAAAACAGGATGTTCGCTTTTGCGAGGCATTTGTCTGATTGAGATTTATGTCTTAGGTATTAAATTTAAAATCCTTTTGTTAGTTATGTGAACTAATTGGTCCTTTTGTTTTCTACTTAAAAAACACTTTCTTGTCCTCATAAGCCTGGCTTGAAAAACGTTAGACAGTTGCTAGAAAAAAAAAACAGATGCAAAGTTTTTACGAAATATTTCAGCAGTTAAAAACGATTATTCTGGTTACAAAACGAGTTTTTTTTGTTTTATTTAATAAAACAAAAAGAAGGCGTTTGTCTGACTAAAGAGGGTCATTAATAATTAAAAAACCAGAGAAACAAAATACCGGTTAACTTGTATTTTTAATTTGTTTATAAAGAACCAGCCTGGCTTTACCAAATGATTGTTTATAAGTAAGAATTAAAGTTTTATTTTAAGTACACCAAAGCAATTCTTGTGTGTGAATGGTTGGTTTGTTGAGTGTTTATATTTATTCTCGTTTGATTTTATTAACGCAACAACACTTTGTATTTACTTACGTTTATTATATGGTAAGAGTGGTTTGTGTTATCGTATTATTGTCCAGTGATAAAACGATTTGTCATCTTTGCCAAATAAAATAATGCAGAATAACGCTTTACACTTTTAAGTTGTATTGATAATGAAAACCTAAGTGATATAATTTTGCTAAAAATTATTTTAAAAAGTTTTTAATGGAATAGACTAGACAACGTTGATTTATAAAAACCTTTGTTAATATTTTTTGTTTTTTTTTTATTGTCGTTTAATAGATGCATCAAACATGAATGAAGGTGAGTCAGCAGGAGGGGGGCATCAAGGGTCTATCCCGGCCCCTCCTGCTGTGCCAGACCGCATATCATCAACAATATTAACTACAACTATTGTAACAAACGCAATAAAAACTTCGTCCAACATAGCGAATCAAAGCTACGCAACGACGTTATCACCAACAACGGCTGTTGCTCCTTCAGCATTGCAACAACAGCAACAACAAACGTCATCTAGAACAACAACAAGTCCAATTCCAAGAAGTTTTCAACAAGCTTTTGCTCAACAACAAATACAATTACCAGACCATCCCTCGCTAACATTAACCGCCACCAATTCATCAATAACAAATCGTAGCAACGCTGCAAAAACAGCAACACTTATAACGTCTACGTCAAAGACGACGACTCATATGCCTCAAACGCCAATACGAACAACGACGGATATAACAGCTGCTACTGCTACAGCCTCAGCAAATACACAATCACAACAACAGCAGCAACTAAGCTCATACTCTGGCTCATTAGCAGCTTTTAATACGGACAACAATACAACAGGTTCTCCCCTAAACAAACGGAAAAAATTCGACGAGCAACAGCAAGGAAATAGTAATTCAATTTTAGGCACCGCTGTTCTAAGTGGCAGCAGTAGTGGTAGTAATAATTCTTTAGTAGGTTCCCTATTGCCATCACCCACAACGTCCAATATAGCTTCAGCTTCATCGTTATCATCAGCCACATCTCTAATCAGTAGCAGTCCATCGTTATCATCATCAGCAGCAGCAACAACGGTAGGGGGAGGAGCAGCAGCAGTAGCAACAACACTTGATATACAAACCTTAAAGAAACGTATATTAGAACAGAAACATTCACGTTTACGTAGATTAAAGGAAAAGTAAGTTTTGTTATCTACACTTCTTACTCTACTACTACTACACAATCAATTATTATGAAAGACAATACTTATTCACTATCATCACAATCTATAAATTTCGATTAAATTTTAAACATCATGTACATAGTTGAATGAAAACGGTGCCCCAAATTTCAATATATAGATAGGGAAACCTATTTCGATTTGTAAGATTTAAAAAATTTCGATTACTTATAAAATACCTAGTAAACCATACATAAAATATATTTTTTTAATTACTAAATAGTCCTAACGATCTTGAAAACAAATAAAATTTATTATTTTATTATAATGTATTCTGTAGCTCACAGTGTAGGTTTAATAATCATTGCTTTAGAAACTTCATGAAATTAATCGAAATCCAAATTAATTCATTCATTTTTTTTATAGACATACTGAAAATGTCGCCGAATTGTTTTATTTGCAAACCGGTGGCAATATGATGGACTATCCTACGTGGCGTAAGAAAGCACCTACCCCACAGTTCATCACCTTTAGCAATGCCTATCGTTTGGATCAATTGGTTAACGATGAAAGGACATCAGCATCAGCTGCAACATCATCATCATCAGCATCAACAACACCTACAGCAACAGCAACATCAACAATTCACTCACAAGCTGCTACAGCAACAAATGAAAATGTTGTTACAGCAACTGCAACGGGAACTTTATTATCCCAACAACAGCAACAACACCAGCAGCAGCATCAACAATTACAAGCACAACAAACAGTATCGTCTGCTGCAGATAATATAGCTACAATTATTGGTGTAACAAGTGCTCCTAGTGGTACTACTACGACAAATCATGCATCCTACACAACACAAACGGTGAGTTTTTCTCGTTAACAATTCTTTTCCGAAAAACAAAATATAGAAATTAAATACAACGGCCAATTGTTCTCTTTTTAAACGTAATTGGTTTTAGATTTTCTTTGTAAAATGCTTCTGTTTTGTTCGTTCATGTAATGCTAAGTCAACATAGCGTTTGCTTTAAAGGAATACCCAGAAATCAATAGTTTCAATACCTTTTTCTTTGAAGTATTTATGTTTACATAGATTTCGCTTAATTTTTGTTTATTTACAAAGAATAAAAAACAGAAATAAGATTATTAAGAAGCATAAATAATAAATTATAGAGAAAGTCTTATCCCCCCTACATCACATAACGACAATTTCATATTTTGACGTTTTATGAACCTGGTTTGCGTTTTGGTCTTTAGCGGAGCAAATCATTAAAACAAGTTTTTTAGTACAAAATTTTTCTTTTCTTGCCTGATGTAATCCAGACTTGTACAATACGAGATAGAGATTACTATTGCAGAGTATTTTTGTATAAAATTAATTTCCTTTTACTGTTAATAAATTAAAATAAAAAATTCCATGCCTTTATACACTTTCAGAATACGCAATCTCATCCACCATCTTTAATACCTACAACGGCTTCATCAACAAATTCCTCCTTAGCAACAAACACCACATCATCATTGGTCTCAAGTCATGGACGTCTGCAGAGCAGTACAACCAAACACACAATCCCCGCATCAACAACCACAAATATTTACTCAACTTCCAGTTCATCATCGTCGTCATCCTCGTCTGTTTCCTCGTCGGCATCAACACCCAACAACACAACACAGAAAACATTAACGGCCACAGATGCCAGTGGTAATCCATTGCCACCACAAGGAGCCGAAATAAAAATTCCCGCTGTTGGTGCTACACCAGTAGCGGTATCTACGAAATTACCAGCTGCCGTACAACAATTAACACAGCAAGGTATGTCATCTACCAATTTGAAACAACAATTTTACAACCATTGTTTTGTTAAATATTTTTGTTTTTATTTGAAATTTATTTATTCGTTTACATTTATATTTCAATTTTTAACAAAATTATCTAAAATTTATTAATTTTAGTTGTTAATTTAATTTATACAAAAAATGCTTTTAACTTTCTCACCACTATTCACCACAACTTTGATCATCATCTCTTGAATAAAAAAAGAAAAGCACATGTTCTACACACATATTTTGAAAGAAAGAAGAAAAAATTACACTAAAAAACCAAATTAATTTTTCAGTTTTTTGTTTCATATTTTGAATAAAAAAGGCCTTATTTTTGAGTTTCAGTTCGATAAATCCTTTTCCGTTACGTTTTATTTCGTTTTAAACACAATTTTTTTTCTTTTCATTTTGATTTATTTTCTCATTTTAGTTTTGTTTGTTTGAAAATCGCTTAATTTAAATCCTTTTTAAAACATTTTTTAACTTTTTTATAATCATTCAATTCATTATTTATTTGGAAAAAAAATAAAATAAAAAATAAAACATCACATTAAAAAATTTAGGTCACATTCCGGGTAGACCTTTAGGTGGTCGTCACGGGATGGTATTTGGTCAAATACCCGCTCCACCTGCTGTAGGAAATACTACTGTACCTTTGGTGCCAGGTGCTTATCGTTTTTTCCTAACATTTTCAATCTCAAAAAATCTACTTTATTACTCTTCTTTTACTTTTTGTAATTGATATTCTCATGAATACGTTTTATAAGCTTTATTGTTTCATTAGCTGTCACATTTCTTTTTTTTTTAGTTATTCGTCTTTTTATTTTTTTTTTAATTTCTTTATTTTATTAATAATTCTTTTAACGTAAAGAGCATCCCCTTTTTTTTCATTAAAAGAAAGGCTTTTTCTTCAAGTTTCTTTTCTTTTTTTTTTAAATTTGGCCAGTTTTTTAGTTGGTAAAAAATTGGCAGCTGTCGTGTATTATTTTTAGTAGTAAATTTGGCTTCATTAATGTGTAATTTTTAATTATTCTTTTCTTTTTGTTTTTCTTGTTTTTTTTTATTGTATTTCTTAAACATTAAGTAGTCTATTGATTTCGATAAATATTGTTTTGATTTCATAACTAAAAAGTAGTCATAATTTTAATTTATGGTTGTAGTAGTTACTATAGTAGCATTGAAATATATTGAATGATGATAATGTAGCACTATTCAATTTCTTTTTAAATCGTTTATAGATTCAAAGGCAGGTTTAATGGAAATTATTACTTAATTTGGTGAGAGTACAGGGTTGATAGCAAAGTTTATTTGAATAATTTAAAACAGCATCTTGTTCTTCATGATTAATAGGTTAATATTCATTGATAAGTTCTCTTAACATTATAAGTATAGTTAAGCACCTAAAAAGCACTTTCTTGTCCTTATAATCCCGGCTTGAAAATCGTCAAATGGTTGCTAGAAAAAATATACAAACAAATGCAAAGTTCTTACTGTCTGTTATGCGAGTAAAAACGATTACTTTGATTACATTTCTTTCTTAGCGTAATAAGAAATTCTCTTTAAAATAGTTTTTATTAAAAGCAAGGGCACTCTGTGTCACATTGACTACTCCAAGTGAAACAATTTGTAACCTTGCCATAGTAAAACACACCTTTCATAGCTTCTACTTTGCAACTTAATTTCTTGAGTTGTAAATTTTGTAACAGGGTGAACAATAATGATTCATTTACAGTATCTAACGAATCTCAATATGATGATCAATTGTCACTGACTTTGGTTAGATTCGAACTATTTTTGTTAGAATCTTATTGTGCCAAAACTTAAAACAGGATGTTCGCATTTGCGAGGCATTTGTCTGATTGAGATTTATGTTTTAGGTATTAAATGTATGAAGAGATTTTAATGGATATTCTTAGTACGTATTAAGCACCTAAAAAGCACTTTCTTGTCCTTATTATCCTGGCTTGAAAATCGTCAAATGGTTGCTAAAACAAATATACAAACAAATGCAAAGTTTTCACCACAATTTAAACAAGTGAAAACGATAACTTTGTTTACAATCAATTTTAATTCATTTACAGTATTTAACGTATCTCAATATGATGATCAATTGTCACTGACTTTGGTTAGATTCGAGCTATTTTTGTGAGAATCTTATTGTGCCAAAACTTAACAACAGGATGTTCGCTTTTGCGAGGCATTTGTCTGATTGAGATTTATGTTTTAGGTATTAAATGTATGAAGGAATATTAATGAGGGCTCTTAGTACGCATTAAGCACCTAAAAAGCACTTTCTTGTCCTTATAATCCCGGCTTGAAAATCGTCAAATGGTTGCTAGAATAAATATACAAACAAATGCAAAGTTTTTACTGTCTATCATACAAGTACAAACGATTATTTTGATTACATTTCTTTCTAATCATAATTTGGAATAACTCTAAGATAGTTTTTATTAAAAGCAAGGGCACTCTGTGTCACATTGATTGCTCCAAGTGAAACAATTTGTAACCTTGCCATAGTAAAACACACCTTTCAAAGCTTCTATTTTGTAACTCAATGCTTGAGTTATGAAATATCGTAAAAAAGGTGTACAATTCTAATTCATTTACAGTATCTAACGTATCTCAATATGATGATCAATTGTCACTGACTTTGGTTAGATTCGAACTATTTTTGTGAGAATCTTATTGTGCCAAAACTTAAAACAGGATGTTCGCTTTTGCGAGGCATTTGTCTGATTGAGGTTTATAGTTTATGTATTAAATTTATGCTTAGATTTTAATGATTATTCTTAGTAAGTGTTGACTAAAATTGTTTTGTTATATTAATTAATTGGTCCTCTTGTTTTGCACCTAAAAAGCACTTTCTTGTCCTTATTATTCCGGCTTGAAAATCGTCAAATGGTTGCTAGAATAAATATACAAACAAATGCAAAGTTTTTACTGTCTATCATACAAGTAAAAACGATTACTTTGATTACATTTCTTTCTAATCATAATTTGGAATAACTCTAAGATAGTTTTTATTAAAAGCAAGGGCACTCTGTGTCACATTGAATATTCCAAGTGAAACAATTTGTAACCTTGCCATAGTAAAACACACCTTTCATAGCTTCTACTTTGTAACTCAATGCTTGAGTTATGAAATATCGTAAAAAAGGTGTACAATTCTAATTCATTTAAAGTATCTAACGTATCTCAATATGATGATCAATTGTCACTGACTTTGGTTAGATTCGAACTATTTTTGTGAGAATCTTATTGTGCTAAAACAAAAAACAGGATGTTCGCTTTTGCGAGGCATTTGTCTGATTGAGAATTAATTTTAAGGCTTTAATTTTGGCAGATTTGAGAAAATATTAATAGTATCTAGCGTACGTATGTATATGATGAACAATTGTCTGTCACTGATTATTTAGTTTTTGTTGTAATGTTAGTTTTAATTATAAGGATAGCGTTTTATGACTAATTGCTCTGTCGTCTCTTTATAATCAATCCATTTATAAGCATCTAATATTTTTCGTTTTTCTTGATTTTAATGAGTTTTGCATTATGAAGGCAAAAATTGATTCTCAATATCGCAGATTATCAAATCAAATTATGTGAAATCCACAAAAGCATAAAGTTAGTCAGAACTTCAAGCAATCGGAAAGAGGTCGTTTTTAAAATAATGAAATTAAAATAGAAACCCTTTCTTAATAACTGAAACAATACTGTGGTTAGATTTGCAAGATCAGAGGCGATAAAATTCTCAGTCAATTACTCATTATAAATACATAAGTAAAGTTTAGCAAAGAAATAAAACAAAAAATAAATACAAAAGCATGTTAATTTTAGTAATAATATCTTCTAAGGCATGTTAAGTGTGTTATTAATTTATTATAACGAATAAATTTTGTATTTTCGTTTTAAGTGAAAGAATTTTTATTGAAACTAATAAAATTTTATTTTTTTCTCTCTCTCTTTCCATCTTTATATCATTCCTAAGGTGGTACTCCGTTAATACCCTGCAGTACAGCCCAAGGCACTACAACGTTACGACGCAATGGTAATGGCGTAGTCTCTACTTCAAATACTCCTCCGCCTCTGTATTCTCCCACGCCCAGTGGTCTATTGGTGCCAGCCGGTTCGGCTAGTGCCGCTACCGCAGCAGCAGCAGCGGCGGCAGCCTCATCGTCGGCCACAACACCGAATAGCAATCAAGAGTTCTCGTTTAAAGCTAAACAGGAAGTTGATGTTATGCGTCGCATTATGGAATTACAACGAGAGGGATTATGGACTGAAAAACGTTTGCCCAAACAAATGGAGCCGGCACGTCCCAAAGCCCATTGGGATTATTTGCTTGAGGAAATGGTTTGGTTGGCGGCCGATTTCGCTCAAGAGCGTAAGTGGAAAAAAGCAGCCGCCAAGAAATGTGCCAAAATGGTACAAAAATATTTCCAGGATAAAGCTAATGCAGCCCAAAAGGCGGAAAAGGCTCAAGAAGCTCATCTAAAACGTGTTGCAGCCTTCATAGCCAAAGAAGTGAAAATGTTTTGGGGTAACGTGGAGAAACTGGTAGAGTATAAGCATCATACCAAACTGGAAGAGAAACGTAAAAAGGCTTTGGATCAACATTTGTCCTTCATAGTCGATCAAACGGAGAAATTCTCCCAGCAATTGGCCGAGGGCATGAACAAAAGCTTAAAAGATGCTTCCGCCAATCCCAGTATAAATTCAAGTAGAATTTCATCGCCCAAACGAGAAAATACCGACGGTGAGTTTTTTCTTCTCCCCTTTTTCAAAGAATATTTCCTTTCGTTTCGAAGCCATATGATGACACAAATTAATACTGATTCCTAAGCTTATGCTCTATTCTTGAGAAAGTTTAAAGGAAATTAAAGGATGGTCGCTTATGCGAGGCATTTGTCTGATGGCTTCTGGCAAAATAGTAGATCTTTATACCCGTCTTTGTTTTTATTGTAAATACTTATGCTAGGTTAACTTTTATTTAATCATTCATAGATGAATTTCGTCCTGATTCTGGTTCAGAAGATGACGAAGAAACAATAGCCAAGGCAGAGGAAGAAGAAAATGCCGATGTTGATGCTGAAGTGGCAGCATTAGAAAAGGAATCTCAAATGGATTTGGATGATTTTCTCAACGATTTACCTAAAGGTTATCTAGAAAATCGCGATAAAATTGTGCTAGATGAAGACGATACATCGGCAACAACTTCTACTGCCACAGGTGCGGCCGCTACAAGTTCATCGAAGGCCAGCAAAAAAGATAATGACAGCGATGATGGTGAATTTGAAGCCAACGAAACTAGTGAAGATGATGAAAACACCATAAGCAAACAAGAGGAAGATGAAATGGATGTGGATCATCAAAAGGAAATCGATGAATTAGAGGCTGATAACGATTTAACCGTAGAAGAGCTTATGGCGAAATATAAAACCGAAACTAGTAATGCTGCTGCCTCCCCATTAACAAAAATAAAATCCAAGAAAGTGGTGGACTTTGAAGATGAGGATGAAGAGATCACAATAGGTATGCGTGACTCAGACGATGATACGACCGCTGACGAGGATAATGAGTCTGAGGAAGAAGAGGAAACAGAAAGCGAAGATGAAGAAGAAGATGAAAATGAGAATGAAGCGGATGAGACTGAAGATAACGAACAAGATGCCGGCTTAAAAAGTCTTTTAGAAGATTCTTCCACGGCCAATAACAGCAGCAAAGATGATATGATCAAAGATGCTGCTGCATTGGCTGAATCATTACAGCCCAAAGGCAATACATTGTCCTCGACGAATGTCGTAACACCGGTACCCTTTTTACTCAAACATTCTTTGCGTGAATACCAACATATCGGTCTCGACTGGTTGGTAACCATGAACGAACGCAAACTCAATGGCATTTTGGCCGATGAAATGGGTTTGGGTAAAACAATACAAACCATAGCCTTGCTGGCTCACTTGGCCTGTGTAAAAGGCAATTGGGGTCCTCATTTGATTGTGGTACCCTCATCTGTGATGTTAAATTGGGAAATGGAATTTAAAAAATGGTGTCCTGGCTTTAAAATACTCACCTATTATGGTTCGCAAAAGGAACGTAAACTGAAAAGGGTCGGTTGGACTAAACCAAATGCTTTTCATGTCTGCATAACATCCTATAAGCTGGTAGTGCAAGATCAACAAAGTTTTCGACGCAAGAAATGGAAATACCTGATATTGGATGAAGCGCAGAATATTAAGAATTTCAAATCCCAACGCTGGCAATTGCTATTGAATTTTTCAACTGAACGGTAAGTTAGTTGTTCAATGCATTTTATTTAATTTTAATTTAATTTATAAAATATTTACAAATATTTGGCATTCTATGAATTACTTTTTCTGCATTTGAATTTAATTTTTGCAGAAATTCTATACTGGAATGCTAGAAAAAATCTTTTATAACAGATGCAAAGTGTTGGTATTAAAATAAAAACTGATGCCAACATTGTTAAATCTGCTAACAATGCAACGAATATCGTTATTGCTTTTGCATTATCGTCCTGTCTGTCATGCTCTGTTGTATTTTTTGGTTTTTATGCTAAAGTTTTAGCGCCAAAAATCAGTAGCTTAACGTCTGCTAAATTAGTTAAGAGACTACGCTTGGGCGCTTAAATTAATTTGTTGAGCTAATTTTGCTTTTAAAGATTTTAAACATTCACTTAAAATCTGCTTGTATTAGTTTTCGGCTACATTTTGAAGTTTTCTCTTCTTCATTCATTTTAATGAAAATTTATTTTACGCATATTCATTATATAACGTGATGATGCACATAGCGCCAAAAATCAGTAGCTTAACATCTGCTAAATTAGTTAAGAGAGTTGTTCAATGCATTCTATTTGATTTTAATTTAATTTAGAAAATATTTACAAATATTTGGCATTCTATGAATTACATTTTCTGCATTTGAATTTAATTTTTGCAGAAATTCTATACTGGAATGCTAGAAAAAAATGTTCTAACAGATGCAAAGTGTTGGTATTAATATAAAACTGATGCCAACATTGTTAAATCTGCTAACAATGCAACGAATATCGTTATTGCTTTTGCATTATCGTCCTGTCATGCTCTGTTGTATTATTTGGTTTTTATGCTAAAGTTTTAGCGCCAAAAATCAGTAGCTTAACGTCTGCTAAATTAGTTAAGAGACTACGCTTGGGCGCTTAAATTAATTTGCTGAGCTAATTTTGCTTTTAAAGATTTTAAACATTCACTTAAAGTCTGCTTGTATTAGTTTTCGGCTACATTTTGAAGTTTTCTCTTCTTCATTCATTTTAATGAAAATTTATTTTACGCATATTCATTATATAACGTGATGCACATAGCGCCAAAAATCAGTAGCTTAACGTCTGCTAAATTAGTTAAGAGACTACGCTTGGGCGCTTAAATAAAAATATCTGAAAAATTCTGCTATTATGGGCTTTGCAATTTTCAAAAAAGTCCAAAATAATTATTTAGATGATAAGTTTGATTATATTTTTATTGATTATTTATTAATTCATTGAGTTTTGGTGAGGTGTTTTCGTTAACATGAAATTTCTTTGCCTAAGTTATGTGATGAAAATTGCATTCAAAAAGCGTTTCTTGTTTGTTACTCATAAAGCAAGGAAATCGTACATGAATGCAAAATTAAAACAAGTACAAATAGTTGCAAGGTGCACAATTTTTATTCTCAGAAATATGCATTTAATAAACTGTTTGACACTCTTTTTATGCCCTCCATTATTATCTAAATCTCATAACAAACAACAAGTATCTTAACAGGTGGCTTAACACCATGTACATACATACACACATTTATACAAGAGAAATAAATAATAAATTATTGAATTAAAATGAATAAATAAATAAAATTAATTTGTATGTTCCTCCATTCATTCTCATTCCTTACAGACGCCTACTACTAACTGGCACACCATTGCAAAACGATTTAATGGAATTGTGGTCTTTAATGCATTTCTTAATGCCCTATGTCTTCTCCTCGCATCGTGAGTTTAAGGAATGGTTCTCTAATCCCATGACCGGTATGATTGAGGGTAATATGGAGTATAATGAACAGCTTATACAACGGCTACACAAAGTTATAAGACCGTTTTTGCTAAGACGTCTGAAAAAGGAAGTCGAAAAACAAATGCCCAAAAAATATGAACACGTTGTCATGTGTCGACTATCGAATCGCCAACGTTATTTGTACGACGACTTTATGAGCAGGTCAAAGTAAGTTGATATTTAAATGTTTTTTTTCTTTAGTTTTCAATTAAAAATAAAAATAAAATCTTTACTTCGTTTTTAGAACGAGGGAAACCTTACAAACAGGCAATTTATTAAGTGTTATAAATGTTCTTATGCAATTGCGTAAGGTGTGCAATCATCCCAATATGTTTGAAGTGCGACCCACAATATCGCCCTTTCAAATGGAAGGCATCTCATATGATACATCACGTTTGATATGTGATTTAATGGAATACAATCCATTTACGGTAAGTACATCTAAAATGCTCTTAGTCTCGTTTGAATATTTTTCTTAATTGTAATGATTTTCAATCCTTTTTTACTTTTAGCAAATCGACCTGCACTCTTTAAATTTACTACTGGTTGAACTGGAACTGACACTCACCGCATATGTATCCCATAAATCCCGCCTACTGGCTGCACCCCGTAAATTGATAGAAGAAATCGATACAATACCTGAGCCACCTCCACGATGTCCAACGGGGAAATATAAATTCCATATACGTGTCAGGGATTTAAGGGTACAACAAAGTATTAACACTCATGCTAAACAAACGGTTAAAGTTGGCGCAAGTCCAGCCATGCGGCAGGAAGGCAATAAAATTGTACCAGTAAAGCCGTCGACGACAGGCACGACATCAATCACAGGAGCGTCTAGTACGGTGGAAACAGCCAACAGTCGTATATTTAAACGTATTAACAATGTTATAAATCCAGTCGGTTTACCCAAACTAGGTCCCATAACACCGGCGTGCATAACAACCAGATCTCGTGATGTTTCTGCCGTAGATGCCTCCATGGGGCCAACACCCGCCAAACAAATGAAATTACAGGACACCACGATTATAAACGGTGAACCTTTAAAAGCCGGTAAAACGGAAAGAACTAAAGATGACAAAGCTTTAGTAAGCGCACTGGCTCAACGGGTTAAATCGAATGCCTTGGCGATAAGGGCTAAAACATCAGCGTCTAGACTAAATGAAGCTGCAACTGTTAAGACTGAACCAAAGGAGGACATAGACGGTGATACTTCGTCGGAAATGGATCCTATTTATAATATGACAGAAATAATGCAACAACGTAAAGAACAAAGACTAGCCAGACTTAAGCTGATGGCCAATATTAATAAAAGGCGCACCGAAGCCACTCCCATCTATGGTGCCGATTGTCGCGAGTCAATTGAACAGTGTAAAAACGCCAGTAATCTTCTTAAATATTCCACTTGGCAAACCCGAGGTTTTACGAATTGCTCTACTGCCCTAATTAGACGCCATGATAATTGGACTTTGAATAGAATTTTAAAATCGTACGAACGGCGCTGTGAAGATCTTAAAAAAATATTTCAAAATTTCGTTATTTACGTACCGTCCGCCTGTGCTCCTCGCATACGTTTCTATGTCAACAACATAACGTCCACACGTCTGCTCAGAGAACACGAGATGGAGAGGAACATAAAGCAGGAAATGTCACCAAAATTGACAATGTTACATCCGATTATATCGGCTATGACTACACAATTTCCTGATCCTCGGCTCATACAATATGATTGTGGTAAATTGCAAACATTGGATCGTTTGTTGAAACAACTCAAGTCAGGACACCATCGCGTGCTAATATTCACACAAATGACCAAAATGTTGGATGTTTTAGAAGCCTTTCTTAACCATCATGGCCATATCTATTTACGGTTAGATGGTGCCACTAAAGTAGAGCAAAGGCAATTGCTTATGGAACGCTTTAATACTGATAAGCGCATTTTCTGTTTCATTTTGTCAACGCGCTCTGGCGGTGTTGGCATAAATCTTACTGGAGCTGATACTGTGATATTTTACGATTCAGACTGGAATCCTACCATGGATGCTCAGGCGCAGGATCGTTGTCATCGCATAGGACAAACTAGAGATGTACACATCTATCGTTTAGTTTCTGAGAAAACCATTGAGGTTAACATCCTAAAGAAGGCCAATCAAAAGCGTATGCTTAGTGATATGGCTATAGAAGGTGGTAATTTTACTACGTCGTACTTCAAGAGTTCTACCATCAAAGATCTGTTCAACGTTGAAACACAACAACAAATGGCAGAAACTTCAAATGCTAATGCAGTAGCAACGACTAGTCAACAACAACAGCAATTGGACACCAGCACTATGGAAACTACAGAAATTGATTTGGAAAAACAATCGTTGAAAGCCTTTGAAACGGCTTTAGCTGCCGCCGAAGATGAACAGGATGTACAGGCAACGAAAACCGCCAAGGCAGAAGTAGCCGCTGATTTAGCTGAATTTGACGAAAACATTCCCTTGGATGAAACCACAACACCGGCGGATACTAACGTTGAACTTAGTAAAGCCGATTTGGAAATGCAGAATTTGGTTAAACAGGTAAGTTTTTTTTTTGTGAATTTCTTTTCTTCCGAGTGCTTAAGATTTACCAATGTATACTATCGATTACACTATTTCGATAATATGGGTTTATTTTAAGCCAGAGTAAAATCTCATAGACGCTCAGACATAGTTAAAGCGATTTATGCTACGCTTGATTATATCACTCAACGTCTAACATTTTGAAAAACGTATTTAAGACTTTCTAGAGTATTTCGAATTTGTTATCGTTTATATGGCATTGAATATTTAAAATTGAATATGTTTTCTAATCGAATATTTAATACGAATATTCAGTGCCTATATGAATCTTTTTTTCTAAGAGATTGACGCTCAGACATAGTTAAAGCGATATTACTACGCTTGATTATATCACTCAACGTCAAACAATTTCTGAAATTTAGTACTGAAGACTTCCCTTGAAACCCTCTGCTTTAAGCACTGCATTCTGAATGCGAAGGGGCTGACTGCCTCGCCTTTATTTTAGTATTCCTTTAAGCACGTTAGCTATTGTAGGGCATTGAATATTTAATGTTAAATTTGTTTTTATAATTGAAAATTAAAGACGAATATTTGATGCCCAGATGAATCTATTTCTAATAGACTGACGCTCAGACATAGTTAAAGCGATTTTTACTACGCTTGATTATATCACTCAACGTCAAACAATTTCAGAAATTTAGTGCTGAAGACTTCCCTTGAAACCCTCTGCTTTAAGCACTGCTTTCTGAATGCGAAGAGGTTGATTGCCTCGCCTTTATTTTAGTATTCCTTTAAACACGTTAGCTATTGTAGGGCATTTAATATTTAATGTTAAATTTGTTTTTATAACTGAAAATTTAACACGAATATTTGATGCCCAGATGAATCTATTTCTAATAGACTGACGCTCAGACATAGTTAAAGCGATTTTTACTACGCTTGATTATATCACTCAACGTCAAACAATTTCAGAAATTTAGTACTTAAGACTTCCCTTGAAAATTCTCTGCTTTAAGCATTGCATTCTGAATGCGAAGAAGCTGATTTCCACGCCTTTATTTTAGTATTCCTTCAAACACGTTAGCTATTGTAGGGCATTGAATATTTAATGTTAGATTTGTTTTTATAATTGAAAATTTAACACGAATATTTGATGCCCAGATGAATCTATTTCTAATAGACTGACGCTCAGACATAGTTAAAGCGATATTACTACGCTTGATTATATCACTCAACGTCAGACAAATAAAATTATATCCTATGACTACTATGGCTATGACTAAAATGGCATTGGCAGGAAAATAATGAGGCTTTCTACCCAAGTTCAGGTACAGTCTGGGCAATATTGGACCGTAAATTATACTACTAACCTACGACTGCGATAGTTAATCCATTCACAGTCTGATTTCTTCCTCGATCAGCTGGAAGAAATATCCCATGCAAGGTATTACAGGCCACTTCCCCAGATTCCTGCATGTCGGCGTGGACGCTTTATTTTCCGGCAGTTTAACTGCCGCTACCTTCTTACCGTTAATGTGACAGTGGCCCGGTAGAATACACTACAGTTTTTACTTTAATTATACAGAGGCCTTCAAAGCAGAGCATAACTGTCTGCTTGAATAACCATTCTATCACAGTTTAGTTCCGTTCCGTTAGTGACTGAAATAACCTAATCCAACAGTTTAAACAAACAACAAATTCTCTTTAAATTTATTTTATAATTTAATTTTTTTTTACCCCTAATGTAATCCTTAATCCTTTTATGTAATCGATAAATATTTCTTATTCACATTTCAGCTTTCGCCCATTGAACGCTATGCAATGCGTTTTGTGGAAGAAACCGGTGCTGCTTGGTCAGCCGAACAATTGCGTGCTGCCGAAGAAGAATTAGAGGCCCAGAAACGTGAATGGGAAGCAAATCGTTTGGCTGCATTGGAAAAAGAAGCTGAAATGCTTAAACAAGAAGAGAGTGCTGATGAGTCATTAACCTATTCACGAAAGGATGCAACAAATCAGGTTAATAAAACAACTAATAATAGACTTAATAAGAATAACAATAACAACAAGCGCAATAGTAAAAATAAAAGTAATTTAAAGGCGGCTAAACGCCAAATTCAAAGTAATAAGTCAAGGCTAGCTGCTCTTAGAAATCGTAAAGGTTCGGCTGCAGTCGCTGTAGCAAAAGAAACGAAAAGAAAAGTTATACGTGGTAGGCCCTTAGGAGGAAGTTCTCGATATACACGAAGTACAAGAGGAAGAGGCAGAGGTAGAGGTAGAAATACATCTAGAGCAGGGTACAGTTCAAATGAGAATAATAGTCAGGACGAAGAAGAAGACAGTGAAAGTAGTAATAACGATAACTCACAAGTTGACGAAGACGATGAAGAATTGGTAGATGAAGATGAAGAAGAGGAGGTAGAAAACGCTACAGATCAGGAGGAAGAAGAAGATGAGGAGGATGAAGAGGAAGAAGAAAATGCAGAGGAAGCCGATAGTGACGTAGAAGTTAGTGATGAGGAGGATAGAACTAATGATGATGAATCAGATGAAGAGAATGAAGATGAAAAAGTTATTAAACAATCTAAAAATATAAGAAAAATTCGCAAAGTTATAGACTACGAAGAAGAAGAAGAAGAAATTTTACCAAATAGAAGAAGACTAAGATCGTTAAATAGTAGTTCATCGGCACGTGGCAAATTAAATAAATATAAACGGGAAACAAAGGCCGTATACAAAAGGTCGTCGACGTCTAGAGGCCAACAGTCTTCCGATAAAAATGTGACCAATAGAAAGACCACACGCACATCATTGGCTGCTGCAGCAGCAGACAAAGATTTACAATTGAATGCAATGAAAACGGCTAAAACGAAAGAACAAACCGGGGTAAGAAATCAGAAACTTTTAAATTTCACTCAGAAACAACGTATACAACAAAAGCGACAAGAACTTGCCGCACGTAAAAAGCAAGACGAGCAACAGGCTAGTAGAAAACGTAAATTAAGTTTGAGTCCTAACAAAGGATCAGGAGGAATGAAAATAGCTAAAAGAAGAGCTACCACGGCCACTACAGGTACGCGACGAATTTTAAGAAATAGCCCCAGAAAGGCAGAACAAACAAGGGAGGACGATGATGAAAAATCAGAAGACGAATCAAATGAAAGCAGAGATGATAATGGAACAGAAAGCGAAAAAAATCCTTTAAGCGATGGGAATGACATTAACTCCGATGAGGAGGAGGAGGAGGAGGGCAATGAAACTGACGATGAAACTCAACATAAATTAGCAGAAAGCAAAGTGAAACAAAAACCAACAGTTTCACGTCCATTACGATATTTGCCTATAAGATCAAGAGGTGGTAAAACTATGAAACCGGATGATGATGATGATGAAGACTCAGATGGAGATGATAAGGAGCGTGGTCATAATAATGATGACAATGAAGAAGAGCAAGAGGAAGAGGAGGAGGAGGAGGAAGAAGAAAATGATGACAAATCAAGTTATGCAACAGCGGGAGACCATGATAATGGAGATGAGGATGATGATTATGATGACGATGTTGTAGATAATCATAGCATAGACTATGAAATCTCTCATAACATACATCAGCATCAAGCAGATGCAGGCAATTCTTCTAGCATGGATGCTTGGGCCGTACACAATCAGGCTCAAGATACTACCACCAATTCGACTTATTACAATGTATCAGATGAGTCTGAATCTGAGGACAATGAAAGTTTAAACAATTTAACAACGACACTTAAAAAACCCCCTTTGACAGGGACCAAATCGAGTTCGTCATTAAATGCTAGTTTGCGCCATCAGATTGCCGGTAATAGTACGCCACAACAACAACAGAATGACTGTCATACACCTCGAACACGTTCTAGGGGCTCAGTTAAAATAAATCTTTGGACTTTGGATGAGAGTCCAGTGTTACCGCAAACTACTAGACATCACACAGCCGCAAGAGTTAATAGAAATGTACAAAATGTCCACAAATCAGATGATGAAACGAGTAAAACGAATGATAATAAGACTTTAGTAGGTAATAAGTCGCTGCTGACGACGACAACTACTATACCACAAAGCAAAGCAACAAATCAGAAAAGATCTCAGACTTCAAAAGCACAAGTTACACCCACAAAGTCGGGGAGTACACTTAACACTTTACATAGATGGCTTTTGAAAACTCCACGAAGTATCAACCAAACTGCCGCAGGTGGTGGCAGTGATGTTGGTGAGGCGGCCACATCATCATCGAATGGTGTGACAGAGTCTTCCACTTCATGATGATGGTTGCCTTGGAGGACAAGTAGGAAACAGTATTAAAGAAGAATGAATAACCGTTGAAGATTTAAGCAAATTTAATATATTTATTGTTGACTGTTGTAAGCTAAGGCGGCCTGTGTGCGTGCGTTTGAGTGGTTTTGCTTTTTATTGGTTTTCAAGAGAAAAACTTTTACAACACACACACTGTAATCAAAAGTTATATTTATTTAAACTGCCACAGGGTTTAATTTTTTGTTTACCTGTTTTTTCTAACGAATTTTAAGTTTTTTTAATATTTTATAAAAAGTGATGGGAAATTTCGTTTTTTTTTAATTTCGGACACTTGTATACCACCTGAAAGCGTTTAGCGTTTTGGATCTTTATTTAAAAACTTCTTATGTTTGGTAAAATCTTCTTGATATCGATTTTAGTTATCGATTTAACGGTTTAAAATTTTGTTTATTTTTTTTCAATCAAAAAAACAAAAAAAAAAGAAATGTTTTGTAAATAATAAATATTTTAATTGAAACTAAAAAATGTAATTTAACGTATAGAATTATAAATATATAAAGAAATAATATAATAAATTAGTTATTAGTTAGAATCTATAGGTATTACCTAATAATAATAATAATAATTATCATAAAAACAATACTACTAAGAATAGACAGAACAAAATAAATAATTAAAATTAAAAAAATATTACAAAAGAAAGAAAGAAAATAATATTTGCTGTGATGGCGACATCAGTTGGAAACCATTAAGGAAAATGATTATGTTTTTAAACACACACACACACACACACAATCAGTTAATATAATATAATACAAATTGAGATTTGTTTCGAGTGTATAAAACAGAAAACAGAAAAAGTTTTTTATACGTTATAAAAAAAAAATTACAGAAAAAAAATCGATAATCTTGAAAAAAAAATTTTAATTTAAAATAATTTTAATTTCTATTAATCGCCCAGCAAGAAATGAATAATTATGATGATAAGAAATCAAACTACATATAAAATATCCTTTATTTTTTTGTTAAAGGTTCTAAATATATAAAAAAGAAAAGAAAGTATATTTAATTATTAGTTATTTTTTAATTTTAAAATTAAGTTTTTTTTAGTTTAAGACCTTCTTAACTTTAATTACCAAATAGAGTTATATATACAATCAATACATACATATATTAAAGAAAAGCTAAAAACAACAGTTTTAGGTTCAACAAGAACTCTTTCTTGTGTATTTTGTTAAATTATATTGAAAACAAAATTATTTATTAATTTCTATCATAAACAAAAACAACAGTTTAATTTTGAATTCTTTTCAACAAAAAAAAGCTCTACAAAATTTAAAAACTACCACAATATTTAAAAAAAAAAGAAAACAAAGCTTTTAACAAAAATAATATATTAAAAAAAACAAATACAACAAAATAATCTTTTATAAACTGTGTTTTATTTAAATTTTATTTATTTATTTTTTTCGTTTGTTTGGTATAAAACTAAATCTTAAGTGAAGACAAAGTTAAAAAAAAAGAATTAAAAAGTATTTTAAAAAAATTCTTACAAATCTTTGGCCCTTGTAAACAAATTAAAAAAAACAATCAATCAATATACATATTTTTTGTAATAGAAAAGCAAAAACAAAAAAAGGAAAGGAATTTTATTAAAAAAAATATTATTTTCTAATTAACATGTCTTGTAAGAGAAAAAAAAATTGAAAAGAAAAAAATCTGTTTTGGTGTCTTCTTTTATTTTCTTTTTTAAAGGTTTCTAAACTAAATTAAACTGTAATTTGTATGTGTGTCTACCACTAAAGAAAAAAAACCCATTTTATTAAAATTTATTCTCTCAATTCAACTAAAGTTTGGTAAATGGCTTTAAACGTTATTATTTTCATTATAATTATTAATTAATTAATACAGGGGCACCAAAACAGTTTAATTAGAAATCTATAACAAAATTACTTTAAAAAAAATTTCCAAAATTTTTTTTTGCCATTTCCAAACGGCCTCAGATTTCGTTTGTGTTTGTTGGTTTTTTTTTTGAATCACATTGTTTTTACTTTAGAAAAAGTTTTATTACCACGCTTTGAAAACAAAAAAAAAATAAATAAAATTTTTATAAAACCTTTAAATTGTAAGTCACCAAAACAGTTTTTTTTCATAGAAAATAATATTTTGTTCCTTCTTTTCTTTTTTTTCTATATATATTTGACCATCAATCAATGGGGTTTTACTTCTGCCCTCTACCAACCACCTACCTAACATTCGTTAATTTTGTCTGTGCCTGTGTCGGGGTTCCATGCTTTGCTTTTCCTATATCTTTGCAAACTTGGCTTGTAAAAACTAAAACAAAAATCACTTTGTTGTGGCCCTATTCAATATTATTCGTACAAAATCGTTTAGATTTGGATTTCAGCCAATACTATGGAACAAATGCCGGTAAGTTTTAAATTATTTATTTTTATTTATTGACTACATTTACATTTGGATTTTAATGTCGGAGATAAAATCTCATTTTATTTTCGTTACATTAACCCGGACATACATACAATGTGTCAACTTGACCTCCGAGTACTAAACTTGTCTCAATAGCAAGTGCAAGTACTCTCAACCGGACATAAAAGGAAAATAATGTAAAAAGACATGGGCAATAACCAGTACCGATGAGTACATACATACATAATTGGTCATTACAACCATTCAGTCAGGATTACGACCTAGTTTCTCACACTACTTATGTTGTGTGTGTTAATTTTATACATGAGTGGCAGGACCTACAGTTTAAAGTCGACTCCGAACGACAGCTTTTTTGAGAAACTTTACATGGCAATTTTTATTTACTCTTAGAGTTTTTGCCAGAAATATGCTGAGAGGAAGTCGCCGAAAAAATACTTTTTGTATTTTGTTTTGATGTCTGGCCTGGGGCTCGAACACTGGCTTTACGTCCAATAAGCCAACACACTACTTACTAGACTACGGCGACTACAGTACCGATTAGTAGAATACTCATATCATCCAGCTACATGTGAATCTATGTATTCTGTTTCACATAATTCCTATAAAGAACATAAAGTCGTATTGATCAGCCTCCCTCCCAGTTGCCTCTTGCTTTCAATTTCACTTCAACTATGTCTAGATGTTCTTATTTCATATACGAATTATCTTTCCAACGCTTCTTATAACCCTGAATTGGAATTTATTGGGTGGTGGAACTAAAAGAATAAACAGGATCTTACAAAGGCCTCTGTTTCGAAAAACCTGAATACTATTGGTGTCTAGCTGTAGCATTTCAAGATTCGCTTGCTGTAGCATTAATAATTGCTGTCTTTACATTCCAACTGAAGATTTAATAGGTCATAAGGAATGCCTTATGTTGTTAGATTCTATTCTATCGCAATTTGAATTTCGTCAAACGATAAAAAGCATTTGCAATCTGTATCTTTCGTTGCATTGTGAGCGTTGGGACAATGCTAAGTGGCTTGACTCGGTACGACTTAAGAATTGGAAATATACGACAAATTTTACAGACTAAAACTAAACGGAAGGAATTAAATTTCCTATTAAAACGTCATAATATTTTTATGAAATCATTTCTAATTAAATACGATTTTCTTTTCTTTCACTATCTTATCAACATTTTAGATGTGGTGTCCACCAACTCCGCCCCAAGATAATGATGATATTTATATTGATTATTCGCTAAGTTTCATGTACGATGTAGAACCGATACCGGAATCCGAATTGCCACCGGTTTACGTTAAAAAGGACTACAAGCGTTCACGTTCAGATGCTGGCTTTTTGGTGGATGGCAATAAGCGTCCGGCAAAAATACGACGAGAGGAAATGTTTTGTGCACCACGTTCTCTCTTCGATCGACCAACACCGGCCATAGCAAGAATACGACGTGATTTAAAGAGTCAACGTTATCGCGGTACATTCAAACCCTACATACAAATACCCGGCTGGAAGCCACAAATACCACAAAAGGCTCTTACAGAGCCCGAGGGTATGGCTGAGTGGTGTATTTTTGAGGATATAGCCATATTGCATGTGTTGGTTAACCTACAGGGATTGCCATGTAACTTAATGTTGCTATCGCCCGGTCATACGCCCAATTGGGATTTGGTGTCAGAGATTGTAAATACTTTATCGAAAACCTTTAGATCACCCAAGCAGTGTAGATGGCGTTATGAAAGCGTAATACAGCCGCGAGAGGATGGCAAACTAGTGGAGAGTCCCAAAAAACAAAAGAAACTTAAGGCAGCCTTACGATCGGAATATCTTAAGAGCCCTTTAAAATTCTTAAGGACCACTCAACATTATGCCAACGATAACAATTCATCGTTCACCAAGATAATGCGTTCACGTTTTGACTGCATTAAGACGGCATATTTGAAAAAGGCTCCACCAGCCAAACGTCATTTTAATACTCCCAGCTCCATGAATCCCAAACATATGGAGGTACTACAAGAGTTTGGTATAAGCAATTACGATCAGCCAATCTCGCCACAAAATATTGCTATTATGAGAGCAAATAAAATACGTGATAAACAAAGATCACAATGTCCACCACCGCCACCTCCGGCTACCAGTCAAACTGCACAAACTTGTCAAGGCGTTCAGCAGCAGCAACAACAGCAGCAGCAGCAAACATGCGGCGTAACAGCTGGAAGTACTGTAAACATTGTGCAACAACACAATACACAGAACACCACTCACTTGCAAGAGTTGGTGCAACAGCAGCAACAAGCTCAACAGGTAACTAGCGGTCCGCCTGGTCTTCATACACAACAGTTACAAATCCATCAACTGTCTGCCAGTGGTCAACAACAGGGTCAACAACAGACTACCACAGCTATTGTTTTGCAACATGCTGGAAATAGTGGTCAACAAGTACAACAACAGCAAACCGTGGTTAGTGGCAACGTTAATCAAACGACTCAACAGCATCTGCTTAGACAACATGGTACGCCTACTACCACACAAATTGTTAAAGCTATTGTGGCTCCTCAATCTGGTCTGCTGACTACCAGCCAAATGCAACAACTGCAACAGCAAACGAATAGTTCTCAAACAGGTACAGGCCAGTCGCAACATGTGCAATTGCAGCAGCAAACCTCTTCTGGCAATCTGGTGGCAACACCGGCTTCAGTGTCGGTCGTATTAACCACGCCGGTTCAAACAATATCTTCCACTAATCAGCAACATCATGGTAATCAGTCATCGTCCTCTACAGCCCAAATAGTATCACTATCCCCTCAGCAAACTATTGTCTCCAGTTCTCCGCAAGTGGGCAGCATAGTTCAAACGCAACCCATGCCACAGGTAGTTTCTGTCTCACAATTGGCCACCGTGGGAACAGTACTAACAACTTCCAGTGGCATGCAACAGCCCACAACTACCACACTTAATACTTCGGCCTTGCGTGCCCAAAGAATTGTGGCCGCTCCTAGTGGTACAACTCTGCAAGATGTAGTGTTACAGCAAAGATCCTCGGGTAATCCCAGTCCTACCATTGTTTCAATGTCCAGCTTAGGAACTAGTGTAGCTCAAGCCCAACTACAGGCAACACAATTCCAACTAGCCTCTATGCCAACAGGAACTCAACAGGTGGTGGCAAAGGGTATCCGAGTAAGTTCCCTGCAACAAGGTCAAAAAATGGCTGCTGCCGCTCAGGCGGGTAATACACAACAGGGTCAACCGCATCATATACAACTATACCGGCAAAGGCAGCAACTGAAAGTCCTACAGGCTGCTGCGCCCGGTCAGCAAGGACAGCAAACTGTGGTTCAAACTGCCTCTGGACAGACGGCATTAGTGAATGCTCAGGGCACTATAATACAAGGCAGCCTAATGCAAAGTGGCTCAATGCCTACAACCGTACAAGTCGTACAGGGACAAAAAGTAGCTGTAGCAACATCCAATGTAGCGGTTACAACACCCAGTGCTACGGGTGTGGTAACCACAGTAGCAGCCTCCCAAGTTCATCAACAGCAGGCGCAACAAACTAGAGCTCAATTCATTAAACAAGTTGCCGCTGCAACAGGTAAACAAACCATTGCAAGGCAAGTGGGTGAAAGCGATATGCTGTTTGTAAAACGCCAAATGATATCGGCACAGCAAAAAGCTGCTCAGGTGCTGCAGCAAGGGGGACAAATATTCACCGCCAATACAAGTCAAGGTTTGCAATTGCAACAGACTTCGGCATCATCCGGGCAAACTGGTACATCCGTACAACAGGGCGGTAACCAACAAGTTGTGCAGCAAGTAACACCCCAGCAGATTGCCACACTGGTAAAGACTTCTGTTGCCTCTTCAGTTGGTGGAAATCAAAATACAAGCCAAACCATTAGTGTTAACACGGGGCAACAACAGGCTCAAAATACAGTCAATATGGCTTTGTCACAACTTAAGCCAGGTGGACAGATTAAGGTGACCATGGCTAATCAATCACAAATGCGTCAACTGCACATGCAGCAACAACAATTGGCAATGCCACGAAAAATCTCTCGTATGACACAAATACAGGCAGCTCAGGCTGCAAATCAACAGCAGCAACAGCAACAACAACAGCAAAGTACAACCATAACACAATCAAGTAATTCGCAACAACAACAGGGTATCCAGGTTACGCAGAAAACCTCATCATCGGGAACGTCGGGCTCTTCGAACACGGGAGGAGTACAAACGCAATTAGTGCATATACAGAACACAAAATCCCTACCAAGCTCCGTAACCGTTCAACAAATTCAACAGGTTATGCGACAGACTCAACCAGGCACACTGGCTACTACCGGTTTCGTTTTGGGCAAAACCAGTGTGGGACGGGTGATACCAGTATCGGTAGCTTCACAATCCAATCAAAGACAAACAATACAGGTATGTTGAGATTTTGTTTATTCATTTATGTTGTAAATAATGCGTGAATTGTGGGGTTACAATCAGTTTCTAAGGGAAATTGCCACGCCCACTTTGGGGTAACAGTAAGTTAATGAAACAAATTCTTTTTTATTTCAATTTTTTAGGTTGTTTCAGCCGCCTCAGCTCAAGCTTTAGCTGCTGGAAACTTAAGAGCACATGTAACCGGAGGACAAAATATTGCAGGGACTATTAAAGTGGCAACATCCGGTTCACAGTCTCAGACGCAACAAGCAATTATTACGGCAATACAACAGCAAGCCGCTGCTCAGCAAAGCCAAAGACAAAATGCCAGCCCTGTGCGTTTGCAAACAACGGCTAGTGGAAATTTGGTTGCTGTGGTGCAGCAGCAATCTTTACAACAGCAACAACAACAGCAAGGCGTTGTCGTTAGCTCTTCGAGTGGTGGTGGCGGTAACTCTTCCAATGTGACACAAGCCGAAATAATGACGATAACGCAAACATCCTCGGGAGCCACAATGACTTCAACGTCTGGCCAACAGCAGCAGCAGCAGCAGCAACAACAGCAGATCATTGGCAATCAACAGTCGGCTGCTCAGCAAGTGCGCACGTTGGTTAAAAAGAAAATTATGCAAATACGTAGTGAAAATAAAGATTAAAAATAAAAACAAAAATAGTCTACGATCTCTCTAACTATCTATCTTAAAACAAACAGAACAAATATTGATTTTAATTGTTATTCAAATTTTACAAACAAATTTAAATTTAAAATAAATCTTAAAAAAAAAAAATAAACGGAGGAAAACAAAATTGTGTATAAAACCAAAACCAATTTAACTTAACGTAACATAACGTAACGTAACAATTATCTTTATATGTATAGAACTATAAAGTATAACAAGTATTATTTGTTTTAAATATTTAAAATTTTAATTTAAACGTTTAATCGTTAATATTATTATTATTATTATTATTATTATATACTTATTATTTTTAAATATTGTTTACTCTTTTAAGTTTGGCAATGTGTGTGTATAGAATATTTTTTTTTATTTTAATTTTTTTTCTAATAAAAAACAAAACTCGTAGTTTAAGTAAATTCTTATTTTTGTTAAAATAGTTTTCTTAATAAAGTTACAGTTTAGCTTTGTAGTTTTTCTATTAAATAAAATTAAATAAGTTTTCATTTAAATACGATCGATATCTGTTAACGTAACCAATTAGTTTTATTTTTAAAATGAAATAATACTGGACATACTATTACAAAAGAAAAAAAATACATTTTTTTATTTAATAATTAAAATCATTTTATATATTTAAAGAAAATAACAGAAAGAAATTTAAATAAACAAAAGAAATAAAATAAAAAAAATAATTTTAATATATTAACAAAACATTATTTTAAACAGTTTTTATAATTATTAGTTAAATATGTAATACTGTTCTTGTCGAAGAGTTTATATATTTTATATTTGTAAATTACATACAATTAATAAATATTACATACATGTATACATACATACATATAATATATATGAAACATAAATAAAAACAAAGAAGAAACAAAATAAAAAAAAACACGAAATACAATAAATAAAATTGGAAAAAATGTAAATAAAATGGCGACTTTTTTATTTTCAGATTTAAAGTTTAACGTAATTAACATACATACATACATACACACACATATACACACATACATACAGACAACCCTTCAACCAGGATTACGACCTAGCTTCTCATACCACTTATGTTGTGTGTGTTAATTTTATACATGAGTGGGAGGGGATCTACAGTTTAAGGTCGATTCCGAACGATAGCGGCTGTCTCTTTAGAAGATTGTAAATTACAGAATCTTATTCCCTGTTGGGCTCTAAAGACAACTCGTAAAACTCGTTCCTGACTATTTTCAATTGAATTCTATACTGGTCGACTGAAGTTCTGCTGCTAGTCTTTAGATCACCAGTTGCCTCTATATTGGTTAAAGGCTTAGTTAGGTTAAGTTCGAAAAGTAGTTAAGACGTCTCCACTCGTAGATCAAAAGCGATCCAGAGGTTAACTTCATGAGAATGAGTCAAACGAAACATAATATTAGTTAATCAGCATTTAAAAATTAAAAAAAAATGATAGGAGAAGAGGAAGGACACAGAAACCAAGTGATGTTATCTAAATATAACGAAAAGAGGAAAGAAAATGAAAGAAGGGTTAAAAGCAGAAATTTCACTAGTCAGTCAAAGATGAAACTCTCAATATTACAAATTATAGCTGAAGCTATTTCACTAAGAACGTTGAAGAAATTCCAGGGCAAAAGTATGAATCGACGATTCTGCACACAGAGCCAGAGACACTGGATATGCTTACCGGACTCTGCCTACCGCACGTTGCTCTTAATACAGCAGAAAGGGATGGAATGATCTTGTATCACCTTCTGGTTTTTGTGTACGAGGCTCAATGCCCCATCGAAGAACCAGTCGTGATCCTAATAGATTCATTTCCTAGTTTTTTTAGCATACATTTTGTTCTGAAACGGTTTAATCTGGGCCACAAAAGTCCAAAGATCTCTTGATCAATCAGACAGAAGAAATAGCCCAAGGTAGGTTTAACCGATCGCCCTATTCGGTCCATGCCCTACATCATTTCTTTTCTTGCCAGTTCATCTGCATGCTCATTACCCCACACTTCCAGCACAATAATACTGTGTTCCTGTCCAGAAGGATAGTGAGAGTTTTCTTATAGGCTGTCACCAATTTAGAGGTACCTTCAAGGCTTAACTATCCACCTAGAGAAGGACAGTATCATGAGGCGCAATCCATTCCTAGAACAAGCCTGCTGCTTTGTTGATATCAAATATCTCAGCCTGGAATACATTGCATTCATAAGGGCGTTAGTTTGATGACTTAAAGCCATCTATTAAGTAGGCCCCCGTATCAGTCCTAGCTTCAAGTCATCCGTAAAGATTGAGAGATAGATCATCAAGTAGTCTACCTACACCAGGGCAATGTTTACATACAGACATAATTAGTCATTACAACCCTTTAGTCAGGGTTACGACCTAGTTTCTCACACCACTTATGTTGTGTGTGTTAATTTTATACATGAGTGGCGGGACCTACAGTTAAAGTCAACTCCGAACGACAGATTTTTGAGAAACTTTTCATGGCAATTTTATTTACTTGCCAGTTTTTGCCAGAAATCTGCAGAGAGGAAGTCGCCGAAGAAATACTTTTTGTATTTTATTTAGATGTCTGGCCTGGGGCTCGAACCCTGGCTTTACGTCTGATAAGCCAACACACTGCCTACTAGACTACGGCGACTTCAATGTCAATGCTTATTGTCTGCAAAAACCATTGAGGGAGGCTTGTCGAAGTCACAAACTGTGCGCACATTGTACGTAAAGCCTTTATTTATGGTTCGTATGCCTTTGTCAACAGCGCTCAAAATCTTGGTAAGGCTAAACTCCTTTGCCTCTTTAAGACGTACTTCAAATAACCTCAAAAAATTTTATTGCCTTTAATCTCTTCACAAACCCTTCAACTGTTTGTCTAAGATATCATTCCAATGATCAGTCTTCCTCTATTTCGCTGTAAACGGAATTCTCATCTCAATGTTCCCGCCTAGTTGGACTTGGTCGACTGTAACTTTCTTAAAAATAAAAACCGTTTAACAAAATAACTAAAATTTATTGAAAACCTTTTATTTCTTATTGAACTTGTTCCCCCGCTTTACCACCATATACCCAAATCACTAAATAGTTCATCCGATGATGGCAATTTGAATTCTTCATTTAACCATTCAGACTCTTCGCCATTCGCTTTATCCTTACAGCCATATTCCTTTTTATAACCCATTTTGCGTAAATCTTCTTCATCCTCTTCAGCCTCTTCATCATCATCCTCCACCGCTTCCAGAGTGCTGAGCTTGTGAAATGGTTTTAAACGTTTTACTACTCCAACAGTATTCTTCATTGGTTGAACCTTTAAAATTTCGTGCCAATTTTCTGTAGGCGGCGGTGGAAGTGGCATTTGTTCGACTTGAACCTTGCTTAGCTTGGGTAATTCCACTTTTTCTTCTTGCACTGATTCGATTTGTAGGTCCTGAGATGCTAAACGTATGATGCGATCGAAAAAATGGGCAAAATGTTTACGAAATCTTGTGTAATCGAATATATCATGAGTGGTATTGGCATCCAGCATGGTGTGTTCATTGGTAGTGTTTTTAGAACGATTGAGTGGTCCATAGTGATGCAGCATATCAATGCCAGGTGCCATGGATTCTTCCCAACTCTGCAAAGGAAAAGTAAGCAAAGTTTTTCAAACTTTCTAATTCTTTGAATTACTTTTCAGTTTACCAGTTCGGTCCAATCTTCGGCTGGTGTGATCAATATGGATGATGCAATTTTTACAATTTTCTCCTCCAGTTTCAGGGTTGAAATTATAAATTTGGCCACCACTAAAGCACAGGATAAGTCACAGCGTTGTCTGAAACAAAAATTTTATATCGAATGCTAGATCATAAGGACAAACTGTATTCCCTTTCCTTACCTCAATTCATCTTTACGCATCTCCATTAGCTTATCACCTTCTGCTATTAAATGATCGTAGTTCTCTTCGATTTGCATGACCAATGTTTCCTTTGGCTCATCATCCGATTTCTCTTGTAATTTACGCTGCAAATCCTTGAACTTTTGCCAAAGCTCATCCAATTCCAACTGGAAATAAAAGAAAGCCTTTTAGGGATTTAAGAATACATTTTAGAATCCCCTTTAATAGGTACCGTTTGTTTTCTGATATTTTCCTGGGTCTCATGATGGACATCGATTCTATGCAATATCGGTTGGGCCGGTAGAAATGGGGTTGAGGTAATATTTTCAAATTTCTTCGAAGCATTCTTTGAATTCAAGTTGTCATCCGTTGAGAACATTATTAAACGTTCCATTATTAAAGGCAAGGTTTCCAAATGATCCGATTGTATCCTATAAGAATAGATTAGAAGCTAATAAAGTGAATATCTTTTTGTATTTGATTGGCATCGTACCTTAAACGATTTGAGTTCTTGGCTGCTACAATGGTAACAATTTCCTCTTGACTTTCATCGACTGTTGTTAGCAACACCAGACCTAAAGCTTGGACATCTGATTCCCAGCTTAAAAATTCCGGAAAGAAATCGGTTAACTTTTTACTACCCTCCTTAGAGCCCAAAGTAAAGGTCAATTTAATGGCGGCCGCTTTTTGAGGCTGTTTTGTTTTGAAAAACATACTCAAGGGCAAATAGGCCCTCTGGTGTATGATTCTCGGTATGCCTCTCATTGTTATAAAAGATATCACTGCCTCAACCTGGGCCGTATGTAAATGCAAGAGATCGTTGATATAAAAATCCAGATCCATTTGTTCTTTGCGCCCAGCCTTGATCTCTGTATAGGTGAGTGTGTCCTGTGAACATTTAATGCCCTCGGGAAGATTGAAAACCACTTGCAATTCCGATAAATCGATATTTGCCTGCCACTTTAAAACCCCCGAACACAAAGGCAATTCTTTTAGGGTTACATGGGCCGGTATGTCCAATAATATGGCATCGGAATCCTGCTTAACCGCGGTATCTATGCAGAAGGTTATTTGGACATCCTCGTATGATTTCTTATTTATCACTTCCATATCCTGGATGTCAGTGGCCTCTTTGATTTCCTGCTCCAATTGCGTGAATTCGTCTATGGCCTGTTGAAATGTCAATTCTTGCATATTTATAGGGGGCACTTGAAATACATAAGGATCAGAACCCAGATAACCTATACGCAACTTCCCCGTTGGCCCCAAGGTAACCATGGCCCCTGGCAAACCCATTATATTGGATCTTTGTATGGCGACTGGAGATTCATATTTTAATTGGGCCGCCCATATAATGCTGGCATTTTCGTAAATGAAAACTTTCGACGATTCCGAAACTATAACGGTTATCAAACGGGCCGTGGGTTCTATAAGAAAATTTGGAAATTAATACGACTTTCATTTATTAAATGCCACTTACTTACCCCAGTAGTAGCCCACTACAAAGGTATGAAAACATTTCGGGGCATAGTCCAATTTTAAGATGAATTCTACTTTTCCGGTATCCGTTAGGCACATGAAATTTCTTTCACCCAAAATCATAATTGAAGCACAATTACTTTTACTTTGTACGACACTGATATCTAGTATACCCTCCCCTAGGCAAACGGACCATATCGGCTGATAGTGGGATTTATTTATGGAAGAATGTGACAGATCTTGATAGCTGAAAAGGGAGAGGTTTTTAATAAAAGCAACTCTGGGTTGGGGTTAATTTCCAATTCGCTTAATCTGGACTTAAGTAATATGGTAATGCAGTAGGAAGAGGGACCTTTCACGGTTAGCGGCCCCCGCCACTTATATCGACAATTGAAAGAACAAATTTAATCGGAATTTTATTTGACCTATTGGCCGAGGACGTGGCTATATATTGGTACCTTATTCGCCTTAGTGGTACCTTTCAAGAAAGTACGTTGTTCCACCTTTTTTTTAATTGGGAAATACTGGACTATATTAAAGAAGTCCAGCCTAGCGATGAACTTCATATTCTTTAGACTGAAGTAGCCGCTGTAGAAAAGATTGACAATCTCCTAAAAACGATGTGGACATTCGGATACTTAACGAAGACTAAGTGGCAGTGAAACCTTTGTGGTGATATTTGCTAATTGAGAAGTTTTATTAGCCTAACTACTTACGTATAACACTCCAAATTCCAAGCGGATGCCAAACGAAAAAAGCTATCCGTACGCTCACAATACACTATGGGTGTGGGTAAAGCACGATGGCCGGGAAATTTGCATTCGTACGAAATACCATCCTGTTCGTAAAACGTTAAAGAGCCATCCAAATGTACGACACAAAAAAACTCACGGCCCTTTACTTTGCCAAAGTGGCCTTTACAAAATGAAAAGGCTGTGCGTTGAAAGCTGTATTCCATTAGCTTGTGCAAACTCAATTGAGCACCATGTTCGGCAACACCGCTCATATGCAATACATTGTAGATGACCAAAGTGTTGGGATGCAGCACAGCCAATTGATTGGTGTTATCTTTGCGATTATTGCTGCAGGAGATAGTTATGAATGGTTGAGAAAGATTTATGAATGCCTTAGAAATACTTACGCACTAAATCTGCCAGCATATACACCCAAAATGGGTGCATCTGTGAAGATTTCCAATAGCAAGTCGGTAGCCTTGTAGCCTAAGGTATTGCCATTGGCATCCATTTCATAGCTGGGATAAAAGATATTCAGGTGGCCCGTATGAGAGCCTATTATAATGTAATCCTTCTCTTGATCCTCCAAACCAAAACGGGCACATAAAAGACTGGCCACATCATAGTTCTCCTCTAAATCGGAACACTGTGTTGACCACCAATTGCATACATTGAAGAGGGACATTTCCTTTTTACACTTTAATCCTGAACTTCTAGGAACGATTTCTTTGTTTTACGGTTTGTTTTTCGAGTTTGTTTTCTATCACGTTAACATTACGTCCTTAATAGAGCTGCTGTTAGAAAGGTAATAGAATTCGGGAAAACAAATCAAGAAGGCCATGAGTTGAGTTGTATTTGAATATCAATGTTATGGCTTTACAGACGTTGCTAGGACACCAATAGACTTCACAGTATAACTCGTTAAAGCCACGAGAATCTATCAGGTGTTTTGTTTTCACTTTTGAATGTCATGAATTAAATGTGACCGTTTAAGGGATGATTTAAATGAAATTGAGAAAAATAACAGTAATTTGGGATGTTTGAATTCATAGAATTAATGTATGGGGATGAACATTTATGGGCCATTAACACGAAAGGAAAAATTTGCAAAAAATTAAAAGAGTTTTCGAACCACAAACTGTAATCCTAGAAATTTGAAATTGAAATTCGAAAGAAGTGAGTTGAATCCAGTCCACTCTGATGCACTTAATTGAGGCATACATTGGTCTCATGAAATGGAGACGGGCTGTGAAAGTTAAAACTCTCGCTGGGTAAAACTTTTTTACATTTTATTTATTGACTTTATGTCGACCTTAGTCGCCATAGTCTAGTTGGTAGTATGTTGACTTATTAGACGCGAAGCCACGGTTCAAATCCCCGGTCAGACATCAAAACGAAATATGAAAAAAAATTTCTCAGGCGACTTCCCCTCAGCAGATTTCTGGCAAAAACTCTGAGTGTTGAAATAAAATTGCCATGAAAAGTCTCTCAAAAATCTGTCGTTTGAAGTTGACTTTAAACTGTAGGTCCCCCCACTCATGTATAAAATTAACGAACACAACATGAGTGGTGTTGAGAAGCTGGGCTGTAATCCTGATTGAAGGGTTGTAATGGCCAATTATGTTATGTATGTATGTGGACTAACTAGAGATTTGTAATTGAATGATATAAAGGCGAGATATTTGATAATATTTGAGCGGGTTGTATTAACTACCTATATCCATAAGTATAATCCTATAAAATAGTTTTCTGCGGACCAGGCTTTCTTCCAATTCAATTTTGTATTTACGTATGGCCGTAGTCTAGTAGATAGTGTGGTGGCTCATTAGACGTGCGGCCACGGTTTAAACCACAGGTTAGACATTATCCAGAAAAACGAAATTTTGAATATTTCTGCGGCGACTTCCTCTCAGCAGGTTTCTAGCAAAAACTCTGAGAGTTAACAACATTACCCGGAAAAAGGTTCTGAATAATACGTCGTTCGGAGTCCAGTTTAAACTATAGGTCCCGACACTCATGTATAAAAATTAACATACATAACATAAATGGTATGAGAAGCTAGGTCGCAATCCTGGCTGAAGGGTTGTAATGATCAGTTATGTATGTATGTATGTATTTGCGTGCGGCACTTGTCTTCCCTTGTTTTTAAATTTCTACAAAATGTGATATGTTTTCCCAAATATTTATGAATTCTTCCTTGATTTTCTTACTGTTCTTTCAATGAAACCAAACTCTAGACTTGAATTAATAAAACATTTCTGAGACACGTTTAGCGGCCATATAGGCTGTCTGTCCGTCTATCTGAAATATAATTCTCATGTCAATAGAATTTACAAATTGGCACGCAAGCGCTCTCATATTTCATTAGAGGCTTGAGTTTCTTTTGATATGAATTATTGCCTTTGCAGAACCAATAAATATTTACAATATAGGAAGGAGTCTGCTTTACATGTTCATATGAATTGTATTAAGAATATAAGAACAAAACATTCATATGCGAAATTATTGTGCTTATTTTCTTGTTCCAGAACATGATAGAATGCTTTTTATAGAAAAGCATGTTTAAAATTTTACAATTTAATTTAGAAGAAGATTTTGCAGAGTCTTTTAGGATACTGCCGATATGCATGCTCAAGTGAACTTTAATAATTAAAGCTAACACTTCGACCTAACATAACCTAACCTATGATAGTGCTGAAGACGTAGTTTTGAAAAGTATAAACATTTTCCCTAGTTTATGCAGTGTGAGGTTTTCACTACTTTGCACCGTAGTTCTTCAATTAATTACCAGATACATCATTAAGATATCTGTCCCCCGACTACTAATATAACCCCAACTATTTTATTTCAAAAAGCAGAAAAAAGCCTGTAGTTTTTTTTGTATTGATTTAACTCTTTCAAGGATCTGCTCATAATAAAACTTATGATTGCATTTCATAGCTTTGTAATCTTACAGTTGATCATATTACGTATGACTCATTTACACATATACGAACATTAATGGAGACTCAAATCATGTGGTCCAATGCACCATGAGTCTTCTGCGCAAAACAAATGCCATTCCTACAGCTTGAGTCGCGTGATTTTTTACATTTCAGCACTGTTGTTGTTGGGTTGATTTTAATCCGCACTTTGTTTTTGAGAGGTTTGACTTTAGTTTTCAATTTAAAAATATGGATGCCTATGTTGTCATGAGAATTTTGTATAAAGAAGTAAAAGTCGAGGAAAGTTAAGAGATGATTAAGATCGCCCATATAATAGCCTACAATACAGTCAAAGAGAATAATGCACCGTATAAAGTCTATGTGTACCTTTAAGTCCTTGATGTATAGGATGCCTTCAGTAATATTAACTGGGAACGTTTATTAATCCTATAAAGTGGCTGGTTATCAATCCTGGATATTATATTTTATATGGACGTACCATATGCCCCACCTCAAACGCTTCCAAAGTACAGGTTCTAGGTACAGCACAAGGACTGTCTACTTTGAGCTTTGTATTGAACTTCTATTTCTAGAATCTATCTCTAGAATCAAAAGCTAGCATTCTTTCATGGCACGTAGTCTCATAGTTGCATCTGCTTAAACAATGTGTTACAAACAACTAAACAAAAGCAATATACCCGCATGGCGTATGGTAGTGTAGGTTTTAAAAAGAAAAATTTAATGACAGACTGTATGTCTGTCAATAGTCCTGAGTGTTTGCAATACAATAGATTTCCAACTTAGCGAACCTAATTGTTGTTGTTGTCTTTTTTTACAGTAAATGTTAAGGACTGTTAAGTTAACATAATTGAAAAGTTTAGAAAACTACTCGTATAAATAGAAATCGATTAGAAATCACAAAAATAGGAAAAGTTGGAGAAAAATTAAAAGAAAGACAAGGGAAAACCTTAGAATTTTATAACAAAACAAACAAATATGTACAACACTGTTTCCTCATCATAGATAATCATGTTGAAAGATTAGGATTTTTTCCACCAAATATGCCCTTAATAAATCAGTAAAAATAGGATGGTGGGGGAATCGATGGTTTGATAGCCCTGGTGTCAAGGTTTCGAAAACAGTTTTTGTTACGTTCGGGTCTTAATTAAAACCGGTGATATCGGTAACGAAGCTAATATATGCACTAAAGCTAATATCTTTATCATCGAGTAAAAAATGCAAGTCATTCACTCAAAAAGTACAAGTTATAGACAAAAAATGCTTGCCATAGACCAGAATAAATACAAGTCATCGACAAAAAACTGTAGGTCATCGACCAAAAACTGCAAGTCATCGACCAAAAAATGCATGTTATCGATCAAAAAAAAAAATGCAAGTCAATGACCAAAAACTGCAAGCCATCGACCAACAAGAAATGCAAGTCATTGGGCAAAAATTGCTAGTCATCTACAAAAAAGAAATGCAAATCATGGTCCAAAGAAATGTAAGTCGTCGACCAAAAAATGCAAGTCATCGACCACAAAATGTAAGTCATCGACCAAAAGAATGCAAGTCATCGAGGGATCTCAGGGAATTTAAAACAAGACATTGGGTTATGGGCACAACCGCCCAAAACCTTAAATTTCCTTATAATGCCTCCTGCAGAAGCTGTAGTAACGCGGTAAAGAATTCAAAACCCTGAACATACTTACATACATACATAATTGGCCATTAAAAGCCTTTAGTCAGAATTACGGCCTAGCTTCCCAACACCACTCTTGTTGTGTGTTAATTTTTATACATGAGTGGCGGGAGCTACAGTTTAAAGTCGACTCCGAACGACAATTTTTTTGAGAAACTTTTCATGGCAATTTTATTTACGCTCAGAGTTTTTGCCAGAAATCTGCTGAGAGGAAGTCGCCGAAGAAATATTTTTTCTTACTTCGTTTTGAAGCCAACACACTACTTACTAGACTACGGCGACAACTACATACAACTGTTACTTAAGAAAACCCCACAAGGAAAATGGTGCAGCGTTACTTTTCACAACATGAGGAGACATACTTAAGGATCATAACTAACACCCTACCATATGGTGTAGGGTGTCATAAAGTCCCCCAGATCTATTTTTATCCTATTTATTTTATTATTTATTTTCTTGTCTATCAAATGGTTTAATTTTATAATTAAAATTCATTTAATGGTGGCATTATAATACCCAACCTTGCACTTGAAAACTGAGTATGAATCTGGAACTGCAGAATGCTAATCAATTTTTTTTTCAAATTTGTTTATCAACCAAATAAGTCGAGATACTCAAGATACGTTTGCATTTATGAATTTCAAATTGTTTTAACAAAATTATTCACACTTTAAAGGTAAAAACAACGCCAGAAAATGTTAAACGATTAAACAGGTTTCAAATGAGATGAAATTGGAATAACAATAAAATAAAAAGTCTATTTAAATATTCAGTAAAAAAAAATAAAATTAAATAATATTATTTTGTGTTTTGTATTTCGAATATATACCCGTACTTCACTGACGATGCTCAAATGAAAGTTAGGCACGCTGCCATTTACCCAGACAGATCTCGTGCTAAGCTCTGTTTTGACATTAAAATTGTTTTTATTACAAATCAATGTGGCAAACAGAAAACAGAAAACAAAAAAAGTCGGAAGCATTTAAAATTTTTAATTTCGCCAGAAAATTAACAGGAGGAAATAAAACAAATGCAATGAGTAATTAACAGGGTTGCCAATTAATTATATATAAAAAATGATGGGAATATATTCCAGAAAACTGTATCTTTCAAGTTATGGAAGAATATCTTTGCAATTTTCTTCGGTTTCCCTCTTTTTTTGGTGGCCTTATATAGTCTCATTAATGATTTTCCCATCTAAACAGGGGATTGATTCTCTGTAGCTTGTTCTAGAATGACAGGGTTGCCATTTATTGTCTATATGGAAGTATCAATTGAAGCCTTTATGGGGAAATGTATAATAGAAGGACTGTCTGGGGTGAAAGGTCTTGTGCCTGTTTTCGGTAGCTTGTTCTAGAATGATAGGGTTGCCATTTATTGTCTATATGGAAGTATCAAGTAAAGCCTTTATGGGGAAATGTATAATAGAAGGACTGTCTGGGGCGAAAGGTCTTGTGCCTGTACCTGATTCAGAACAAGTTTGTTGTTGTATTTTGGCTTTATGAATCCCCTCGTGTTGGCGTAATTAATTCTAAATGTGATGAAGGGAAATTTTAACGGCATGATACTAAGTCGCTCGATGATAGTCCCATTCGGCTAGCTTTCTTGGAGTTAAAATATGAGAACAAAGAAAATAATTCCACAGATCGCAAGACATTTGGTCATCTGTATTATCGAACGTTACATGATATTTAGTAGTAGTAAGGTTTTCCATGGCTTGGTAAAGTTAGGTAAGGTGGCGCATCCGCCTTAAAGGCTAACGATCCGCTTAAGGATCAAACATTCTCTTTGAAAACCATCTCAACTGAAGAAGGGTGTCTGGGAATATGTTAGCGAAGTTTTTTTTTTATTAGATTCCTAAATACTTTCATAACACAGAAAACCATTTCGTTTATGGCTTTGCTAAGTGGTGTATAACGCTAAGTAATGATTGCGTTGATGATGCCGGATCTTGTTTTTGGTTTACGTTATTAGAGGGCAGGTACATGGCCCCTAAGTAGGTCAATCGGTAGACGTCAGTGCATCGTACTCAGCTTAAGCAAACGATCAAAAAGGCGATTTTTTCTAACAGCAATGTTAATGTTTTGTAATGGTTTGACGACACTTGGTTCGAGCCTTTCTGCAATCCATATATGGTTTAATATAACATATGGCAACCCTGTTAAAACAGCAATGATAATGCTTTGTAATGGTTTGTTGACATTTGGCTCGAGCCTTTCTGCAATCCATATATGATTTAAAATAACATATGGCAACCCTATTAATTGTTTACCGTGTAAAATATAAATAAAAAATATAAAAATATTGTAAAATTAATAACAAACTGTTAATTATTTAAAAGTAAACAACAACAAATCAGGACATTTACCTCGTAAATAACAGTCTGGGCACGTTTGTTTTTTTTTTATTTAAAATTATTTAAATTGTAACAAATTTGTGTTAAAATATTTTAACAAATCAATTAAAATAAATTAATTATAAATAAATAAATTTAAATAAATAAATTATAAATCAAATAAAATCAAAAAATCAAATAATAAATATAGGCATTCATCAATCATCCTGTATATAATTGGGATTGTATGGTTCATTTGGCGAACACAAAAACGGATACTGGGGATGTGTGCCCGTCTCACACATGGAGGCCGGTTCCCCAACACTGTAAATGGGTATGTCTAAAGCGTAAATACTGGCATAATTACATGCTGTATTATAAATATGCAGAAATTTATAAACCGGATGCGTGTAACGCAACATGGCACAGCCAACATGGGTATTACGATCCAAAACGAATTCCGCAAAATGGCCATAGCTTTCACTATAAACACAGTTATTATTTTGATTCATACGACTTCAAATTTTATGCCTGAAAAGTAATAATACTTACAAATCCATATCCACTTTAAACTTGGTTATGTAGTTGCTATTAATCAGTTCATGTTCACCAAACCATAAAGCCATGCCTCTTTGTATCACTTCGGAAATGTTGCCAGGTATATGACGTGGCCTATCAATGCCCACTAGATTTTGGCCCACATTACGATAACGATAAGAATTTTTACAATCTTCATGTTCCACCACACAGGTTCTTACATTTAGTTCGGCCAGGAAAGCCAATTCATCATCCCATTGCAAGGAAGCCATTTTCGCTGCCGGATAATAGCCAGGCAATTTACCGGATGCTATGAAGTTACGGCGCTTATTATGTTCATGCAAAATAAATTTACGATATGGCCGTAAATCAATGATTGTAGCATCGGGTTCACAACGTTCATGGAATTTCTGGAAGTGGTAAAAATAATAGGATTTTTTATATGAAAGATGTTTTAGGTTATGTTTGCTGGCTACATTGTATTGTAGGGTACTTAATGGGTAGGCTTGTTTGATTATTATAAAATTTCTATTGATTTCATTATTATAAACATGATATACGTAATAAAAATTAATTAATTGCGGTGATAAAAATCGTTTCAGTTTGGTTAATTTGGCTTTAACAAGTTTGTTTCCTAAGTCTTTCGTTTTTGGTAGTTTCGGCTGCACTACAACGAATGACGCAATAAAAATGTTTTCTTAATTTTTTCGACGCCTATTTTATCTGTGATTGTGTGTATAAACAGTCGATTTTTAATTAAAAAAATTTTTAAAGAGGAAATAAAAATTTTAAATGAATAGAAGGACCTTTGACGGTTGAAAGTGAATTGAATTGATTGTATCAAGTTTGTGTTTTAAGTCTTTTGTTTTTAACAGAGGTTGGTTTTGTAAAATGTATAAACATTTTTAAACATTGTTTAATAGAATGATATTCTAAGAATTCTACAGAAACTCATGTAGATAAACATGATACATTTTTAAATTACACATTTTTATCACAAGGTTTTGTTATTAAGCTTTAGAGTTTAATTTGTGGTTCATGGCTGTTTTTTAAATTTTTTTTAATAAATTAAACTGTAACATTATTAAGCACTTACTCCCGTATTACCACAAGCAATATGTTGAATGCCGTGAGGACATAACTGGGGATCACACCAGGATAATGATTGCACAACAATAATATTCAAACAAGCCACACTTAAGGCCAGAACTAACACCTTTTTAAACATTTTTTATGTTAAAAAAATAAATACAAATTTAAGTAAAATTATGGAATATTTTCAACCGTTTTAATGTTTTTCAATTAAATGCTTTCGTTTAAATATGCCCTCTTTTAATGAATTACTTTGTTTTTATATCAATTGCTCCTGTAGGATATTGTTTTTGTTGTTTTTATTTTTTTTTGATTAAAATTTAATAAAATTAATCACTTCAATTAACATAAGCTCTCATTTATTGGTGTAAAGAATTTTTTTTTATTTAAAATATTTTGTTTCTGGAAATACTAACTCATACGCACACCCATCATGAAAAAAGAGGTTCACCGATGATAACAAATATTAACTGGTGTTGGTCATTGACCCATTCATTAAAATGTTGTTCCCGTTTATTATTCATTCATACAGAATGTATTTATTTTGAGGCAGGTTGAAATTATTCTTTACGCTTCAATTCACATTAAATTTCAAATCGACAAGTGAGGGTGGCTGATGGCGCTAATAAAATACACAAAAAAAAAAATGATTTGCATTTGTCATGCAGGTGAATGAATTTGAAAATAGAATTTTGTTAATAATTTTTGTAAATGGAGTGCGTGAAGAGATTAGGATAATTTGAAGATCTTGCGAGACTTTCTGTGTAACTTGATAATCGTGAGAAAAAGGACGGTGTTGAGATAGTCAAGGGGATCTTAAAGTCCTTTCATCACACACGATTGCACAAAAGTATTTAACGGGACGTTTGGGAATTGCTGCATTGAGCAGAAGTTAGTTGATGGTAATAATATGGCAGACTTTGTGGCGAAAGGAAATAAAGAGTGTTTTTTATAGAGGTATAGAACTTTAAGTTGGCATTAGTTTTCAAGATGGCGACCGATTTAACAGCTGTCAAGTGATTTATTCTCAGTTTGGTTTGGCAATTCATCATGAATAGACTCACGCCTGAACAACGCTTGCAAATAGTGCAATTTTATTTCGAAAATAATGGTTCTGTGCGGAAAACGTATCGCGCACTACGTCCATTTTATCGTTGACAAAATCGTCCATCAGAGCAGTTAATTCGATTAACCATGGAACGTTTTCGCACCACGTTTACACACACAACTCGCATCCCCAGAGACGCTGTACGGTGCGTACAGAAGAAACTATTGCTGCTATAGAGCGTAGCATTGAGGAAGACCCGAATGAGTCCATCCGCCATCGAGCACAGGAATTGGATCTGTGTCCATCCACTTTATGGAAGATTTTGCGGAAGGATCTTGGTTTGCGTGCTTACAAAATCCAACTCGTGCAAGATTTGAAGCCAAACGATCATCAAGTAAGGCGTAGATTCGTCGAATGGGCCCAAAACGAGATTACCGTTGTTCCCGATTTTCATAAGCGAATTTTGTTTAGCGATGAAGCGCACTTCTGGTTGAATGGCTACGTCAACAAACAAAACTGCCGCATTTGGAGTGAAGGTAATCCTCAAGTGTATGTGGAAACACCGTTACATCCAGAAAAACTGGCTGTTTGGTGCGCTTTATGGGCTGGTGGAATCATTGGTCCGTACTTTTTCAAAAACAATGGTGGCCAGAACGTTACAGTCAATGGGGATCGGTATAGAGCCACGATTACTAACTTTTTCATTCCTGAATTGAATAACCATGATGTCCAGGAGATGTGGTTTCAACAAGACGGCGCAACATGTCACACAGCTCGTGCCACAATAGATTTATTGAAAGACACGTTTGGTGACCGCCTAATTTCACGTTTTGGACATGTGAATTGGCCTCCAAGATCTTGTGATTTAACACCGCTAGACTACTTTCTGTGGGGCTATGTAAAGTCATTGGTCTATGCGGTAAAGCCACAAACGCTTGACCATTTGGAAGACAACATTCGCCGTATTATTGCCGATATACGGCCATAAATGTTGGAAAAAGTCATCGAAAATTCTACGTGCAGTTTGGACTACATCCGCGCCAGCCGTGGCGGTCATATGCCAGAAATCATATCTAAAATGTAATGCCACAAGATTATCTTTCGGATAAATAAAATTCATGTCAATCGAATAATCCATCGTTGTTTTATTGCAACTTAAAGTTCTATACCTCTATAAAAAATACCCTTTACATATTTGATTTAACTTTATAAAATACATGCTGGGCTTTCAGGTAAATGATTGGAAAACAGAAATGCTGGAGTGGAAGTTTATTAATGCTGTTTGGCAGAAATTTATTGGCATTATAATACGGCTGCCTTTCAAAATGTATCAATACAAAGTTTGTATGCATTTCTGCTACGGTATATAAGCTATGTATGTAGATATGCAAAGTAACCAAACAATGCATGAACTATAAATCCGATGCCTGTTTGCTTTTGGACTGCCTTAAAAATACACATTAACGACGTTTTAAAATAGAATACATTGTATATATTTTGTACAGCGGCATTATGAAACACGATACTTTGTTCAAACACAAACCAACTAACATTTTGGAAGGCAGCCTATGTGCGGGGAAATGTCTCTGTAGGAGTATGAGAAGTGTTCCCATCTATACTTTATACCTATGGACATTAAAGGGAATCTTAAACACCTTCTGGTCTCTCTCGACATATTAGCGGTTTGGTAATTGAATTGTGTATCGAATACAAGGAATATGGTGATAATAAGATGGCGGAATGTCTGGCGAACTGAGCAGCAGGTTTTCCGCTCTTTGGCAATGAATCTTTCTGCTGTCACAGGAATGAAATATTTTGAAACTTGGGAGAGAGTAAGTTTGTATGAATGCTCATAATTCCTAGCAGAAAAATCTTAAGTTATTTTCGGTAAAAACAGCAGCTTCTTTTGCGTAAGTACAACAACTTCTTTGCAGCCCTATGCTCCCTAGAGGAGTAAATGGAACATATATATGTACAACAGCTTCTTAATATGGTATACTATACGGGTTATTCTAGCCAGAGGTTCTTATTGAATAAAATATGTCTCTCTGAGGCCAACGTCTAACGATTTCGTGAAATTAGTGCTTTAGTGTGCCTCGTGAGCTGTTTTTTATTGGCAGCCTTCACATTAGAATGATAATACAGGATTCAGTTCTGGTTCAGGTTTCAGCCTGTCGTGTAGCTTCACTGGTAGGACTTAGTTTCTACGTACTAGTCGTGCTCTGTAATGCGTTGTTCTGGACGTTTCGACGGCCTTTTCACTACGTATTATTTAAGGAATAAGGCCAACTGTGCTGCCACAGTAAATGCAGAATCTCTGTCAATCTTTTTGCAAGTGAACAGGATTGCCTTTTTCGCCTTATGCATCATGATGCGGTTGCTAATGTCTTTAAGACGTTATATCTGGACTTCAATTGCTATTGCACGTCGAAGGCCTGTTTAGAAAAGTAGAGCATGTTGACGAGAGTGATTTAAAATACCTTGGGGTATGGAAAAATGGAGATGGTCCTATCTCTGACAGAAATACTTATATTTACTTGGACTTCCTCTGTCCTTGAGGTACTATGAGAATCAAAAGTGAGTCAACACTGGAAATATTTTTATAGTTTCTTATATTACGAGGAAAATTTTTGCTCTTCAATAATTCTTCCATTCAAATTTAAGAGAATACTTTATTGCAGCTTGACCACTAAGAAATTTTTTTTTTAAATTACAACAACAATATATTTTATTGTAATTATAAATAAAAATCTCTTAAAATTACGCAGCAAAAGTCAATATACACACTCCTTCCCAGTTTTGTTATTTACTAAAACCGTTACATTTACTGATAAATTTGTGATAAATTTAACGAGAATGATCAGAAAAGAATTATTTCGTTTAATTAGTCATTGATCTTTATCGGGAAAGTGTCATTAAAGTTCCACCAATTATTTTGCAAAGATGAGAACCGAAATTTCAATAGAAACAGAAAAATTATAATAGATTTAAGAGAAAAAGGCAAATCTTTCCGTGAAATTTTTAAGATTGTAGGAACGCATCATACTTCCGTAAAAAAAATTGTGGACAAATCAAAAAATTTTCAAAAAATCGACAATTTTCAGTGAACAGGTCGTCCAAAAATATTAAGAGAAAGAGATGAAAGGAGGATTGTTGCATTAGTCAGCAATAATCCAAGTTCTAGTGCAGTGCAAATTGCCAAAGATATCAGTTCCGACTCTGAGAAGCAAGTTAGCAGCTATACCATAAGACGCATATTACACAGACATGGATTTCATGGCAGACGTCCAAGGAAAAAGCCTTTCATTTCAAAAGTAAATAAAAAGAAGCGTTTGGATTACGTTAAAATGTATGAAACGAAGGACTATAACTTTTGGAAAACTGTTCTCTTCACCGATGAGAGTTTGAAAGTTTGAGATTTTTGGTGGAGAAAAACATAGAAAAATTTGGAGAAAAAAGAATAAGAAATTCTATGAACAAAATATTCAACGCAGCGTTAAGCACGGTGGTGGCTCCGTTATGGTTTGGGGATGTTTCGCAGCGTCTGGGGTTGGAGAGCTTGACTTCATTGAAACTACAATGAATGCGCAATTCTACGTACAAATTTTAGAAAAAAAACGTTTCACTAAGTGTCGCCAAATTGGATTTGCCTGGGCATTGGATCTTTCAACAAGACAGTGATCCCAAGCACACATCCCGTTTGGCGAAAGAATGGCTGAATGTACAAACACCAAGCAAACTTTTTCATCCACCACAATCACCAGATCTCAATCCCATTGAGAACATTTGGGATTATTTGGATCGCAGGGTACGTAAACGGAATATAACCTGCCGTGAAGCCCCGAAAGTGGCTCTGAGAGAGGAATGGGTAAACATATCGACCGAGTACACCAAAAAGTTGGTGGAATCTATGCCAAACCGAATAAAATGTGTAAAAAAGCAAAGGGAGGCCAAACAAAAAATTAATTTTCCGAAAGGTATAAAATTTGCTGAAGTTTTACTTAGTTTAAGTATAGGTATACTTACTTTTGACGCGTAATTTTATAACTTTTTTGTAAGAATATATAAGAAAAGAATTGTTGTTTAAGTTTAAGAGTTTTTTCTATTTTAATGTTATAAATAATGAATAAACCCTTTTATTTATGCAAACTAAATCGTTTTATATAGTCTATTATTTTCGTTATCTTAAGAGAAGAAAATAATACATTGGTGTTTACTCACTTTTGACTCTCATAGTAAATAAAATAGAGTTGGATTTCGAAGAGACAATAATAGATTTCTAAAAAGTTTGCCGAAGTTTTCAGCTGTACGGCGATTATTGGTTTTATATCTGCAGATTGCGACCTAGCTTCTCACATCAGTTATGTTGTGTATGTTAATTTTATACATGAGTGGCGGAACCTATAGTTTAAAGTCGATTCCGAATGACAGATTTTTGAGAAACTTTTCATGGCAATTTTATTCACTCGAGAGGAAGTCATCGAAGAAATTATTTATTCAAATTTCCTTTTGATGTCTGACCTAGGGTTTGAACCGTGGTCTTACGTCCAATAAGCTAACACACTACCTACTAGACTATGGCGACTGTAGTCATTTCACCACAGGCAAATACAGCAAATATCACAATAACTATCTATCCAAGCGATTGCTAGTTGCCTTTGGCAACGAATTTTGTGGGTGAAAAATTTGCCCAATAAAAGCTTTTAAAAATCAAGAGGCATAATGGCATCAACTTAAAACTTTTAGTAAGTTTTTGAATAAATCGGGTCCTATTTGAGTTGAAATAAAAGTCAGAATTTCATACAAAATGATCGATTTTTGTGTCACAAGCTTAAATTAAGATTCAACATAATAAAAGAAGTCGCCGTAGACTAATAGGTAGTGTGTTGGCTTATTAGACTTAAAGCCCGGGTTCGTATCCCAGGTCAGGCATCAAAGCGAAATATGAAAAAAAAGTATTTCTTCGGCGACTTCCTCTCAGCAGATTTCTGGCAAAAACTCTGAGAATAAACAAAAATTGCCATGAAAAAGTTCCTCAAAAATCTGTCGTTCGGAGTCGAGGGTTGTAATGGCCAATTATGTATGTGTGTATGTATAATAAAAGATAAGATATATACAACAACTTCAAAGAAAGTAACCTTCGTATAAAATTAAACCAAACTTTTATAACATATTGGCGGCAGAAGGTATATTTCGAATATCCACTTAAAATTATAATTCCTTAAAAAATATAAAAAATTGAAAAAACTGTCAATAACAAAAACAAACCTTAATTGAATTAAAAATAAAAATAAATTATTTGGAATTTATAATTGAATTAAAATGCCACCCGTTATATGTAAAGTGAATGCAGAATGAAAGAAAAACAGATTTTTTTTATTTTTACTCACGCTTTAAGTTTTTAACGTGTATAACAATAAAAACGTTAAGAAACTGTTTAATTGAGTTAATAATAATAATTAATGTTGTTGTTATACTGACAAACAAATTTATATCAATTTAATTAAAAAAAACTAAAGCTTTGCACGTTTTTCAAAGTCAATGAAGGCAGTGTTTTAAACAAAACAAAAAAAAAATTAAAAAAATTATTAATTGAAGCAATTAAAAAGTAATTAATCATTGGCATTTAGAACACATGTTTTATTTCAAAGAAATTGTGACTAAGAGCAATATAAAATAAAATAAAATGAAAGAAATAAATTTTATTTGAAAGTTGGGAGTGCTAAGAGGGCGATACTCACGCTTACTTCCGTTTCCTGTTTTTTTTTAATTTTTGTATTTTTCATATTCACATTATCATTCCATTGAATTGAATAATTCTTATACATACATACATATATACATACATACATACATAATTGGTCATTACAACCCTTCAGTATTGCAGTATTACTTCAGGATTGCGACCTAGCTTCTCACATCGCTTATGTTGTGTGTGTTAATTTTATACATGAGTGGCGGGACCTGCAGTTTAAAGTCGACTACGAATGATAGATTTTTGAGAAATTTTTCATGGCAATTGTTTTACTCTCAGAGTTCTTGCCAGGAATCTACTGAGAGGAAGTCGCCGAAGAAATATTTTTTATATTTAAATACAAAGGAAAGTCAATCAATCTCTTCAATTTCATTGAAGATTATTTGGTCTGTTTTTAATTGCCAATAAACTTCATGATTTTAATGCTTGTTATACGCTGTAATTTTTTAATTTTAAATCATATTGTTTTGAATATAATTATCGTATATAATTTCATTAATCTTAAAAAGATAAATCAAACAAAAATTAATGATTTTACATTTATGGTTCATAAAAATGAAATTTATTTAATTACATCATTACCTAAAGGAATACAAATTATTTGATTGTTGAGTGATATTATTACCAGGCATAAATTAAAGATTAATTGGTAATAAATGTCAATCATTTCCATCCAATGCCCTTCAACTCTTTTAGAGATGGTAATCAGTAGTTGACGTATTTGCCAGTCAATTACTTGAAATATTTATACGACTTTTTTTTCTGTGCAACCAATGGCCAGTAATGCCTTTTTGTATCTACTAAGTATAGAATGCTGTAACAATGCGATCGTACATACCATCTATTGCACTGCCCTTAAGCTTTATAGCGCATCTTCTTCTTCTTTTGATGAATTATTCTCACCATCAGAAATCTACATATTGTGTCTGAGGCAATAGCAATTCTTCAAAAGTATTCTTTCTGAATACTTTGTTGCAAAACACAAATCTTTTCTCTTTGTGCAGACCTTGCGCTGACTAACTTCTTCCTCTTCCCTGCTTTTGGTGGAACTTGATCAGTACAGGGACTGCGTTCACCCGTGACATTACAACGGACCGCTATGCGTGCTCAAGTGAGCTTTGTGAAATCAGAGCTAGCACTCAGACCTAACCTAACCTAATTACCAAACAAGAGATTAAATTGTTTTCAACACGTTTGGCTATAGCATAATCTCCACCTCTCTTCATCTTTTCTTTCTTTCATTCCATAGGAGGAAGATACGGCTCTTTAAGCGCGATGGCCCTTATGTCTTCTTTAGGATAATCTCCACCTCTCTTCATCTTTTCTTTCGCCTTTTAAATTTCTCTTCTCATTCCATAGGAGATACGATACGGTGGATAACCTCTCCACTCACACCCTTATGCCTACTTATTCGCGTGAATTCTGGCACGGCCTGGGATTTAGGAGATGCATACCACAGCAGATCTTGCACACAAGATCTGCCTCTTGACTGTCAAGGGACGTATAACATACTTAGAAGCATTTTGGCTTGAAACACACTACATTTCCACAGCCTATCTTAATTTCAAGTTTAAAACAGTTTGTGTAGACTACCACAGAATCCCCGCAATAAACCACGTTGTGGCACTAGTTTTCTGTGCCAAGAAATTTGGTGTCAAGTCGCCTATCTAGTCTAGGTTCAAACGAGGTTTAAACAATTTCTTTTAGAGTCTGAAAATCTGTCAGAGTACATAATGTATCAGCGTGACAGATGGTGACCTTATTTATACTGCCTTTGAAGTCGCCGTAGTCTAGTAGGTAGTGTGTTGGCTTATTAGACGTAAAGCCATTGTTCGAGCCCCAGATCAGACATCAAGACAAAATACAAAAAGTATTTCTTCGGCGACTTCCTCTCAGCAGATTTCTGGCAAAAACTCTGAGAGTAAATAAAATTGCCATGTAAAAGTTTCTTAAAAATCTGTCGTTCGGAGTCGACTTTAAACTGTAGGTTCTACCACTCATGTATAAAATTAACACACACAACATAAGTAGTGTGAGAAACTAGGACGTTGTACAATGGGTCAATTCAACCTTCGGGTACTGTACTTGTCTTAATTGACAAGTACACGTCTCTAACCTAACCTAACCTAACCTAACTTTGTGTAGACTACCACTGAATCCCCGCAATAAACCACGTCATGGCAGCAGTTTCCTGTGCCTGGAAATTTGGTGTCAAGTCGCCTATCAAGTCTAGGTTCAAACGAGGTTTAAACAATTTCTTTTAGAATCTGAAAATCTACCTAGAGGACAAAATGTATCAGCGTGACAGATGGTGACCTTATTTATACTGCCTAGCTGATTAAACTAGCTCAGACTGTCCAGAGGAAAAATAATATGTTAGCAGGACAGATGGTGACCTTATTTTCTCTGCCTAGCTGATTAAACTAGATTCAACTTCACAAGGAACCAAAGTCCGACCCTTGTACTCACTGTTCAACTTAATTTGAGCATATCTTTCAATGACGTAGCTTTCCGCTTGAAATATACCTTCGAATTTCTTTACGACTTTTGTATACTTTTTTAAAAGAGTCGTCTTCAAATTAACTCATATTGTCGGCTGATCTTTTTACGGTGAGTCCTAGATAATGTAACTTTAAAACGAATTAAAGGAATAACAAAAAAGAAAAAACTCGATTTAACGAACATATGTTATTCGAATCTGTACTTTCCGACTGTTATTCAACCAGTAGCGTATTATGAGATATTTTATGGTGCACTTTAATTACTCTGCGTTTATTTATTAAACATTAGAAAGGACAACTCATTAAATATTTATTTATTTTAATAATTAATTTTCTTTTATTGTGTGAATTTAAAAAGCAGATGACAATTGTTCGTCATTAGCATTTTGTAATAAAAGTGGATGTATAAATTTAGTATCCAATAAACGAGTAAAAAAAAAGAGAAAATTTAAATAAATCTGTATAAAATCGTAACCCAAGCAGATGATTAATGGACTCATTTTTTATATATGTGAGCTGCAGCAGCATCGACACGTTGTAAAACTTTCAATACGATTGTAAAAGTGATTCCAAACTTCTCTTTTCTTAAACATTTCCAAAGAAAAAATTTAAAAACTTTTTCATTTTTTTATATAAAATTTTGTTTCTTTTGTTGTTGTTGTTTTATATTAAACTAAGTTTACTAATTACTACACATACTGTTGCTAACAATTAATAGAATAGAATAGATTACATATGTACATACATACAAAATAAGGAATACAAATATTAATAATTCTGATCAAATTGCTCTCGTTCGGAACACAAGGCGGGAAAGCGAGGATTTCTACCAGTCTTACAGCCAAAGGCAGGATAACCAGTTTTATATAGTGGCGCACCCAAAGCATATACTGACGAATAATTACACACCACATTGTAGATGTACACATGGGGATAATCGGGTCGCGTAAAACGCATTATAGCACAGCCCACATGGGTTATACGATCGACAATCATTTCAGTAAAATGACCATAAGCTTCACTGTAATTGAAAGGAAGAAGAAGAAGAAAAAAATTCATTAATTTCCTGCACAAGATTGAATTTGATGAGAAATGTTACTTACAAATCTTTTGTGACCTTAAATGCTGTGACAAATGAATTATCGATTAAATCATATTCTGTATCGAACCATAATGTTATCGTTTCATCGATAAGATTCGTTACATTAACATATGGGGACTTTAATCGTGAGATACCACATAAATTTTGTCCTGTATTTTTAAATCTGTAGGTGTGATTGCAATCATCATGATCCAAAATACAGGTGCGCACATTTAGACCAGCTAAATATTGTAATTCATCATCCCAAACCTGCAACGAAAAGAAATTGTAAAATTTATTATTTTAATCCTTGTTTAATAGATAAAATATCTTTCTAAAGATATCCCGCTAGCCATTCAATATTGCTTATGAATTCTATTAGATCTTCAAGTTCCTAACAGTTACTCAATAAATCGACTGACTAGCCACCTTTGCCTGCTACACTGCAGACAAGGACCGTGACATAAAAATGATCCACTGCTACTTCATATAGCCTACAGAAATCAGAGAAATTCTTGTTCCATTTCCTAATCCTATGTTTATAGAGGCCATGCCCAGTTAGTACTCCTAAAATCGTACTCATATTCTGCCTCTTATGCTTTAAATTAGTTTGGTTCCCATAGGAATGAGTCTTGGCCATAAGGCTCTTGCAACCCTACAGTTCGTTCTATATTCCTGTACACGGCTTTGGAGTAATTCGAATATTTCCTCAGTAGCACCAAATAAGAAGCATATTAGTTGTTTCTCTAACTTCCATTAAACATATTCTTACATTTAGTACGGCTAGAAATTCCAATTCATCATTATATTGCATGGAAGCCATTCCCATTGCCGGATAATAGCCGGGCAAATTACCGGATGCCATGAAGTATATGGCCGTAAATCAATGATTGTAGCATCAGGTTCATTACGTTCATGGAACTTCTGGAAGTAGTTAGGTTAGGTTAGGTTAGAGGACGTGTACTTGTCAATTAAGACAAGTACAGTACCCGGAGGTCGAATTGACCCTAGTTTCGCACACCACTTATGTTGTGTGTGTTAATTTTATATACATAAGTGGTGGGACCTACAATTTAAAGTCGACTCCGAACGACAGATTTTTCAGAAACTTACTGTCAGAGTTTTTGCCAGAAATCTGCTGAGAGGAAGTCTCCGAAGAAATACTTTTTGTATTTTGTCTTGATGTCTGGCCTGGGGCTCGAACCCTGGCTTTTACTTATAATAAGCCAACACACTACCTACTAGACTACGGCGACTTCTTTGGAAGTAGTTAAAATGATAAGATTTTTGAAAAGCGATGTTCCCTGTTGTAGCTCCCAAAGCTGAACTTGAATTTGTTAATTCAAATGCAACTTCGTTGCCAATAACACAGCAATAACCAGGTATGCAGTATAATCATATTTTGATAATCTGACATAAAAACCTGTGATCTGCGATGTAACTAGAAGCATGTCCTCTCAACGCCTTTAGTGTTAACAGTTTATCTACATAAATTATAACTCTTGTGCTCTTCGGGATATGTTTCCTAACTAGTTCGATGAACTTAACGACCACCAGACTCTCCGCCTGAGAAACACTATGTTCCGCAGGAAGCCTAAATGAATTCTTAGAATTTGTTCTAAAAATAAAGACTCCTGCACCTGCACTACTCTATATTTTGAATACGTTAGATATACGAAGAAGTCGCCGTGGTCTAGTAGGTAGTGTGTTGGCTTATTAGACGAAACGCCAGGGTTCGAGCCCCAGGTCAGACATCAAAATAAAATACAAAAAGTATTTCTTCGGCGACTTCCTCTCAGCAGATTTCTGGCAAAAACTCTGACAGTAAGTTTCTGAAAAATCTGTCGTTCGGAGTCGACTTTAAACTGTAGGTCCCGCCACTCATGTATAAAATTAATACACACAACATAAGAGGTGTGAGAAACTAGGTCGTAATTCTGACTGAAGGGTTGTAATGATCAATTATGTATGCATGTATGTATGTAGATATATAAAGAGTTTTTCCGAACCTATCCATAGTTCCCTATCAAGTTTTGTTTTATTCGATGTATCGCTAAAGTGAGCTTTTGTGGTCATATGATCCGTCATTCCGACGGTCGAAATAATTTGACTCCGTGTCGTTGGTGAGCGCACAATGGGTCAATTCGACCTCCGGGTACTATACCAGGTTCTGGAATAATAGGGTTATCACCAAACAACATAAAAGACAACCAGATCTCTTGTAACTATCATAAGTAATAATTGTTTAACTTCTATTGTATTCGAGTGAGGTACTTTTTTAACAACCTTAAAAAAGATGAACCAGAATATTTCTTGGATATCCATTTGCATTGCAACTCACATAGTTTAACACTGTAGAACTTTGATCTTTAGCTTGCTAATGTTTCTTTGTTTGTTTAATTGATTATTGTTGTTTTTTTTTAATTGTAATTCTAATCAATTCCGATAATGATTTGCAATCAGTGCTCATCCCTAGTTTTACCGAGAGATTATTATAATATTGATGGTACTGAGGGGAATTTGCAAATTATTTGTTGTGCAATTTAATGTTTAAAATTTACATTAATTATTAAAATTAAATAATTGATTAAAATGAAAGAAAGAAAGAAAGAATTGAAAATAAAACAGAAAAAAAACTAACTCATCATTCATTCGTTCATTTATATGTTGTCATGCAATTCAGTCATTTTGCCCCAAAGACAATAATAATTACGGGGGTATTTTAGATAATTCTTTTAGCATTTTAAAGTTCATGTTTGTTTAAATCATTAATTTATGTTTAATTGCTATTAACTAACTAACTAACGAGCGAACTAATAACATTATAAATACTAGAATTACAAAATTTATTAGCAAAAGTATTAATAAAATGACAGCTTAAGAAAGAATTAATGCTTAGCACAGCACTACGGCAATAAAATAAATATCATGGTGAAGTTTTTATTACAAAAAAATAAAAAAGCATCCGTTTCCTTAAAATCATAAAATATCTGCCACAACTATGATTACGAATAGTGTTGGTAGGTATTGGACGGACAATGATAGATCGATGAATGGGTGCGACTTTACGCTGTTGATTGTATAATTGATAAATTGATAAATTGAATTATTAAATCTGTTTCTGCCACTGTCATTCTGATGTAATAAAACTTTAAGACGTGTTAAGTAGCGTTGTAATGGCTTAATTTGCATACATCATTATGCATTTACGGATTACTACGATATACAGTGCAGCAGCAACATTTTAAACTCTTAAAAGTTAATCTTTATTTATTTATCTTGTTATTTCCCATAATAAATGAAAATGATTTCTAATTAATTACATGATAACATGATATTAAATATATCGGGGCAAAGAAAAACGTTTGTGAATACCTGCCAACCAGACAAATCATAGAGACAAGAGAGCACAAGAGTCTTCTCTTATTATAATCTGCTATAATAGGACCAAACGATCACAAGGAACTTGTACCAAGCACAACTGATATGTTCACACCTATGAAAACACTGGCCCCATAGCTGATTTTAATGCTAAAGCCCAATAAATGAGGTATTCCCTTTACTCGCCGTTCACGATAAATATAACTCTATGAGATAACATTAATAGGAGGGTTAGATACCTCTTGAGGAAGAGGTCTGTTATACTCTGGCCTGCTACAGTGCTCATCTGGAATATCTCAGTATTATGTCCTGGCTGCATACATTCCCCATGCTATGGGTATTCGTTTTATCCGTGCGTAAGCCTACAGTTTAAAGACGATTCAGAACGATACATTTTTAAGACATTTTTCATGGCAATTTTATTTTACTCTCACAGTTTTTGTCAGAAGACTGGCGAGAGGAGGTCGACTAGGAAATATTTTTTTGTGCTACTAAACTACGGTGTCTCTAATTCCATTCCATTAAATTTAAAAGTCGCCGTAGTCTAGTAGGTAGTGTGTTGGCTTATTAGAAGTAAAATGCCAGGGTTCGAGCCCCAGGCCAGACATCAAAGACAAAATACAAAAATTATTTTTTCGGCGACTTCCTCTCAGCAGATTTTTGGCAAAAACTCTGAGAGTAAATAAAAATTGCCATGAAAAGTTTCTCAAAAATCTGTCGTTCGGAGTCGACTTTAAACTGTATATCCCACCACTCATGTATAAAATTAACACACACAACACAAGTGGTGTGAGAAACTAGGACGTTGTACAATGGGTCAATTCGACCTCCGGGTATTGTACTTGTCGTAATTGACAAGTACACGTCCTCTAACCTAACTTAACCTATATTTAAAAGTCGACAAAGTATATCATTGGGAGGATTCCTCTAGTCTAAGCCACGCATACTCATTAATATACATCTCAATGGTCTTTATTTTAAATTACGACAGTTCAGTAAGTTATGTCATAATGGGGTTCACAGTTTTCTCACAAACGTATGCGCGAGAGTCGGTACGGTCGGTCCTCGAATAGCAACCGAGACCAGGCGTATGGCGCTTAGACGACAAGAATGGGTTTCCTACTACTCCCGCAAGAGCACGCACATGTAAACTAGCAACTGATACATTATGTGAAAGTTGGTCTCTTGACTTTGCGCCGAGCCGTAATAGAAGTTATGCGAGGGGTTGGTAGATGACAGCCTTACTGCCCTATTAGGTAGTGAGAGTCCTGTGACAACAGACAGCACATAATAAATATCAATTCAGAAGGGAAAATGAGCCCCTTCGTCTTTTCTAAGTTAAGATTCGATCGAACATGTCCTTTCTTTTAGGAAGGTTAAGCGAAGAAAGATTAAGAAATAATTTCTTCTAATTTTCAAGCTAATCGAGGCCAAGGAGACCCCTGTGAGTGCATTACATATGGAATTTCCAATTTCGCACCCGTTCTGGGTGTTTCCGCAACACAGATGCAAATAATAGAGACTTAATTTCCGCAGAAATAGGTTGTACATGAAGGCTTGGACGTCGACTAACTATCTAAGTAGCTTGTAACGTATATAGTCAGGGAATATTCAACTGACGATAGCCATTACTACTGCCTCGAAGACACTGTAGAGATCTGGCAGTGCGATATCCAAGCGCCTACTATATAGACGCCACTTTTCCATAATCTCTGTCTAAAAGGCGAAACCTGTTTCAAGCTCTTTTTGCCCACAGAAAAAGCAGCAATAACTACTGCCTCAAAGACTCTTCAGAGATCTGGGAGTCCGATATCCAAGCGCCTACTATATAGATGCCACATGGTCATAATCTCTGTCCAAAGGGGGAAACCTTCTTCAGGCTCTTTTTGCCCACAGAAAAAGCAGCAATAACTACTGCCTCGAAGACTCTGCAGAGATCTGAGAGTTCGATATCCAGGCGCCTACGATATAGATGCCACATTACTGTAATTTTTGTCCAAAAGGCGAAACCTACTTCAGGCCACAGGTTAATCGAATATCAAGTTGTTGCTCACTGTGTTACTTACTTTTGTAGCATACTGCTACAAGAGTTCTGCTCTCAATGTAGTATTAAACTGCAATATCTAGTTTTGGATCTGCCATTACCAATATTGACTTTACAGCCTATCAGTCTGCAGAGGGGATAGAAATTTATAATGATTGAGAATGTAAAGATAATATCGCTGAAAGACTTTTAGGTTATGTTAGAGAGAAGTCGCCGTAGTCTAGTAGGTAGTGTGTTGGCTTATTAGACGTAAAGCCCGGGTTCATATCCCAGGTCAGACATCAAACCGAAATATGAAAAAATATTTCTTCGGCGACTTCCTCTCAGCAGATTTCTGACAAAAACTCTGAGAGTAAATAAAAATTGCAATGAAAAAGTTTCTCAAAAATCTGTCGTTCGGAGTCGACGTTAAACTGTGGGTCCCGCCACTCAAGTATAAAACTAACGCACACAACATGAGTGGCGTGAGAAGCTAGGCCGCAATCCTGACTAAAGGGTTGTAATGGCCTATTATGTATGTATGTATGTATGTATGTATGTATGTATGTATGTTAGAGAGATTTTTATAAATATTTCTGCCAGGAATGGAGAAAGCATAGGAAAAAGTTTACGAGAAGTGCAGAAGTGCTGTATCTGAGAAGGATTGTTGCAAAGGGCACAAGATAGGATTATAGGAGTAAAAGTTTGAAACGCATTATTTATTTGAGCAAAACCTGTTATTTGGATGTGACAAAAAAAAACAAATTTTAGTCATAAGTTTTTTACCAATCAAATCTACTTCAGAAGTCTATTTAAAAATAAATTTTGAAGACTTGTTTCCCACACTTTTGTATTTTTATTAAAAAAAATTTTTATAATTTATTACAATTTCAGAGAAAAGAAAGAAATTTAAATTAAAAAAAACCAAAAAAAAAGTGCTGAAAACCTGTTGAACGTGCCTTGTTGATTATTTCATTGAAATTCTCACTTGGGAATGCTACCTTTTCTAATCATTTCGTAAAACTTGAATGCCAAATAGTCTGTCTTTACCCATTTATGGCTAATTTATGGATTGATGATTTCAGCTAATAAGATGAAATGAAATGAAACATTTTAATTTTTAATTTCTATTTCATGTCATTTCATTTCTTTCAATCGATAGGCCATCCATTAAGTGGTTGTTTTTTTTCCTCTACTTTTAAGTCTATTTTATAATGGTTTATCATGTCAAGAAATCTGTTAAATTTGTTTTAAATTAAAGAAAAAGTATGCCACAGGCCTATGAGTCAAGTGACACACGTGTTTCTTGTTCCATATTGTTATCAGCGAAAACAAAAGATTTCTTCAATCAATTAATTTCATTCGATACGTTTTGTAGCCAGTATGCCCATGAGCCACAAAAAAACTGTTGTAGACAATGGGCATTATTTCTAATATGATGATAGAAATTAATAGGCCTTCTTAAAGTGACATTTCACGTGAAAGATTTATGGGGAAGGCTTTTTAATTGGAAAAGAGAAGTAAGATTAATTCAGTTGCAGCAGTGATTGTAAAATAAAGAAAGGAAGACTCTTTTCTTCTTTGACAGATTGGGACACAGACTGGGTACTACAGGAAAACGTGTTTTCAAACAATCCAATAAACTGTGGAATCATTCCAAAGCATTCGATGATGAATCTGATGAAAATTAATTGACTTTTGAAGGTGATAGCAGGTTAGGTTAGGTTAGGTAAGGTTAGAGGACGTGTACTTGTTACTTAAGACAAGTACAGTACCCGGAGGTCGAATCAACCCATTGTACAACGTCCTAGTTTCTCACACCACTTATGTTGTGTGTTAATTTTATACATGAGTAGTGGGCCCTACAGTTTAAAGTCGACTACGAACGACAGATTTTTTTAATAAATTTTTCTCAGAGTTTTTGCCAGAAATCTGCTGAGAGGAAGTCGCCGATGAAATACTTTTTGTATTTTGTCCTGATATCTGGCCTGGGGCGCGAACCCTGGCTTTACTTCTAATAAGCCAACACACTACTTACTAGACTATAAGGTGATAGTAAGTCTAATTCAATTTAACACTTCACTTCACTTTCACTTTCTTAGGGAATATCCAAAACTTGGCTGAAAATTAAAAAGAGAGACAATACAGAAGCAATTTGATATGTGAACTATATTTTAAAGACAGTAATAAAACTCCACTGTACAATAGCTAAAGTTTCGTGGTCTGGTAAAAGACAGGAGATGAGATTAACATGACGATTTCAATCCCATAAGGTGCATAACACTGTTGGAAAGCCTCTCGCTTCTCTTCAGAAATTTGTTTATTTTATTTCGGTTTCATAAGTAAAGTCTTTATAGGTTCTAGAAGGTTAGGGTTGCCAGCTTTCTATGCCATTGGTGTCACGTAGGTGGACAGCAAAAGATAAACAATTTATCTTAATTTTTTTGTGGAATGTAAAAGAACCAGTAAATTTAATTTCTCCAACATTCGATGAAGATCGGATAACATCACCTTCTGGGAATAAGCAGGAGAGAATGTTCTTTATTTTAAAACTCAGTATAAGAAGGCACTGTTTTTGGGTATCACTGGCACTATAAGGTTAACTAAAGTACTCTCAAAAGGTTGGAAGGCCAAGCTTTTTATAAAGATATGCAGAAGGCTTACAAAGAAATCTTGGAGTTCAATTCAAGAATTCTGTACTGGATGTATAGCATTATGGTCAGAGCAAATGTGATCTATGTGGCTTTTGTTTGAGTTGGCAGTATGTATTTGAAAACAGCTCAGAAGTATTTGTATAAGGTGCAGAGACTGGCATACGAAACAATGATACTTTGTCCCAGAGCTACGCTATTTGCTCTGTAGAACTTCAGCCTGTTGCATATTGTAGAGAGGACAAGAGCTATGGAGACTATGATTAGGATAATGAAGGAGAACTCTGATCCGAGATTTATCAGCGGGCATAGTAACCAGACATATTTTGAAGTCGCCGTAGTCTAGTAGGTGGTGTGTTGGCTTATTAGACGTAAAGCCAGGGTTCGAGCCCCAGGCCAGACATCAAGATAAAATACAAAAAGTATTTCTTCGGTGACTTCCTCTCAGCAGATTTCTGAGTAAATAAATTGTCATGGAAAGTTTCTCAAGAAATCTGTCGTTCGGAATCGACTTTAAACTGTAGGTCCCATCACTCATGTATAAAATTAGCACACATAACATATGTGGTGTGAGAAACTAGGACGTTGTACAATGGGTCAATTCGACCTCCGGGTACTGTACTTGTCTTAATTGACAAGTACACGTCCTCTAACCTAACCTAACCTAACCAGACATATTGAGCTGCTTCCTAATGATCCTTTGGATTAAACCAGTAAAAAACTCTATGATGCTTGGCAACATGACTGAGTATCAAGAGTGAGTGAAGCAATTTAGAGGCTCAATACTGTGTTTAAGAGTGAGATGACATTTGATGTCATTTGTGAGAATTAGAGCACACTTGACAGTCCCTTATTGTTATTAAAATATCATGTTTATTATTTGATTTTTACATTTTGTTGCCTAGTGTTGTGTTTTTAACCCAAAATATTCTAACAAAAGATTTAAAAAGTCTTTAAAATAATTTGTTTTCAAACGTAAATTATAAGATTTAATGTATTTAAATTAGTTTTAACACCGTGTTCAATATCTCTTTGTCATTTTCATAAAAGAGCGGCCACTTTTTGAAAAAGAAACCTGTTTCCATTTAAAAAAAAATTTTTGTTTATTTTTTTTCGTTCAATTTGTAAGCACAAACGAGAGTTGTTTTATGAGGTTTACTTAATAATATTATTTATTATACTTTTTTTCCTGTATTAATTATTTATTATTGGTAAGTTTTATTGGCGTTTGTATTACTAAATCGAAATTAAAAAGAAAATCAAATTTACATACGTTTCACAAAGATTTGTTTGATTTTTTTCAATATTTGTTTAATTGTTTATATTTTGTTTTTGTTTTTGCTTTTTGACGTTATCATATATTTAAACAAAAATTATTTGTTTAGTTTTTATTGTTTTTAGTTTTTACACAATTTTATTTATTTTTTTTCCGCTCATTTTCTGGTTGTAAAACTTTAAAATTTTCAAAGTTCCGTCATTTGTTGATTTAATTTGTATTTAAATTTGTTTTGAGAACTTACCATTGTTGCCATTCTGGATGCTGGATAATAACCGGGTAATTGACCCGATGCAATTAAATTTCTTCTTTTATTGTGTTCATCAACGAATACCTGCTTAAATTTGGTAATGTCCACATCGGTAGCATCGGGAAAGCAGCGCGAGTGAAAGTGCTAAAAGAGAATTAAAATAAAAAAATTAAACAATGAAGATTCAATAGCTTCAACACCCTGGTTGAAGGAAGAGTTGCCAACCTAGCTTTTTAAAATAGATGGCCATAGAGAAGGCTTTTCTTAAACCATCCTTAAACCATCAATAAAAATTAAGCGGAGAGAACTAAAGCGTGTATATATAGTGCGTGTTGCCATAAAAACCCAGAACCTATGTGTGAGAAACTAGGTCGTAATCCCAACTGCAGAGTTGTAATGACCAATTATGTATGTAAAAACCCTTTAGTCGGGATTACAGTCTAGCTTTTTACATTAGCCATGTTGTATGTGTTAATTTTATGCATGAGTGGCATAAACACCGCATTAACATCGATTTATCGATGTTTATGAATCAAAAACAAATCTTTGTGTATTATTGTGGATACCAAACATTCACTGAAACATCTTCAAGAGGACATTAAAAACCGGAGAGGATATACCGGAATAATATTAAGGGATCTGATATACAAAATTTTAAATATAAAACTAATTAAAGACCGACTGAATGACTGAATTTCTAATCAATTCACAGCCTAAATTTTGAATTAAGACAAGAGTTTGCAGGGGTCTAGATCCTCTGTTATGGAATATTGTATAAAGCTTGACCAAATTGCAAAACAGGTTGTTAATACCTAAATTCTGACTGGAATGTAGATTAGGCAGAAAACAGATACAAGCTGTGGTCATAAGTCGAAAAGCTTTAACCCCATATCCTATCCAACGAAATATCCTAATGTTGGAGCATTTGAAAATCAATATTCAGCAATTTATAGAAGGGATACCGTCCGAAGGATACGAAATAGTTATTGAAAACTGTCTTAAAAAGGATCGAATATTGAAATCAAAAGGCGGTCATTGAAATGGCTTTTTATTTCGAACATAATGCCTAGGCCTAGGCTAGGCTTGAAAACAAAAAAAAAAAACCGGTTTAACTTTCTTTCTCAATACTAGAATCAAAATTATTGATGGTTAGAATTCCTGATACTGGGTTCTATGCATTCATAATTGCTCATTACAACCCTTAGTTAGCATTGCGACCTAGCTTCTCTTACCACTTATGTTGTGTGCGTTTATTTTATACATGAGTGGCTGTAACCTACAGTTTAAAGTCGACTCCGAGCGACAGATTCATGGCAATTTTATTTACTCTCAGAGTTTTGCCAGAAATCTGCTGAGAGGCAGTAGCCGAAGAAATATTTTTTTCATATTTTCATTTTAATGTCCGACCTGGGATTTGAACCGTGGTCTTAGGTCTAATAAGCTGACACACTACCTACCAGACTACGGCGACTACAACTGGGCTACTGGATTCTATATACCGTGTAAATTTCCAGTGACCATTACACCTCTTGAGAATGTAATTCATATTCAAGAGCATCGAAAAATGCCGTCTACCTTTGGAAGAGTTTGGGTAACATGCAACATTTACGCTTGTGTGGGTCCTTGGACATGGGAGCAATGTAGTAGATGCTCTAGCAAAAGCTGGTACATATATACATAAATACATAATTGGCCATTACAACCCTTCAGTCAGGATTACGGCCTAGCTTCTCACAGCACTCATGTTGTGTGTGTTAATTTTGTATACATGAGTGGCGGGACCTACAGTTTAATGTCGACTCCGAACGACAGATTTTTGAGAAACTTTTTCATGGCAGGTTTATTACTCTCCGAGTTTTTGCCAGAAATCGGCTGAGAGGACGTCGCCGAAGAAATATTTTTTTTCATATTTCGTTTTGATATCTGGCCTGGAATACGAACCCGGGCTTTACGCCTAATAAGCCAACACACTACCTACTAGACTACGGCGACTTCGCAAGATCCGACAGATAATTAGAATGAATTTGTATTTCTATGGAGAGGAATAAATACAAGGGGACTGATTAGGACCCAAAAATTGTTTTTACAATGGCTTTAATCTTATCTAACCTATGTAACATGACCTCAAAAGGCTGCTTTAGAAGAGAGTATTAGACCGATTTAGAATGTATTTAGAACCTTTAATTTTTCTTTCCAAAATGATGTACTATGGTCTACAACACTTGAGGTTTTATTTTGCATTTAACTGCATCAGAAAAAGCGCTTTTAAAGCGTTAATATTATTTGCATTCGATATAATTTATGCAGACTTGCCTAGTTTCTTTAATTTATTGTTTAAAATTTTAATTCAAATTACTTATACGTTTAGGTGGTCGTTTTTAATTTGAATTTTAAACAAAAAAAAAGATGTTCAAACTTACTCCATAATTCCGGCAGGCAATGTGTCGAACTTCTGTATTGCCGCCACATAATTCTGGATCACACCATGAGTGCTGTTGGCACCAGCAAAAATTTAAACAATTTAAAAATAAAATTAAAATAATTAACATTTTATATTTGATGGACACTTGAGGCAGGCAATTATTATGCATTTTTTGTTGTTGTTTGTATTTGAATTATTTTTTTTTTGTTAAATTAATTAAAATTTGCGGTTAAACTTTATTTTTTTTTATATTTTCTTAAACGTTATAGACATTTGGGTTACGATCACTATTTGGAAACTTTCTATTTTACAAAATTTATTTTTTTTTGTTTTTTTTTTCTAAATTTATTACTATTTTTTTTTGATAATAAATTAATATTTTACAAATAAATTAAAATATTAAAGTTTCAACAAACAATAAGAGAGCTGCTATACTGTTAACCGCCGTCCAGCGACGTTTAATATCGAATGATTGGAGTCAAGCGAAATGTTTAACGGCCAAGCCCAGAGCAAAAAAAAAATATATTGAAAGCGATAACTTTTTTTTCTCTTACGAGTATTAGCGATTCATCTTAATTTTTTTTTTAATTTTAATTTTAATTTCTTTCCTTTTATTTCATTTCATTTCAAATCCAAAGAAATTAAGAACAAGTTTTTATTGTATTCACTACTCATAGAGAACAATAAACTCTCCCTCTTTCATTTTCATTTTGCCAATTTGTCTGTCCTTATGGCTTTCGTGTATTAAATTCCCGACTGACATTAACTTTGTTTAGAATAACTTGTTCTAAAATCAATATGAGGGAATATCACAAAAAAAAACTGAAAGAAAAAAAATTGAATTTTTAATCTACGAATCTATGATTCGATTATTAATTATGCAATATGAGCCGTTAAATGCTATTTTTTCTAATCAGTAATCAGTTAGTTGGCCAATTGAATATGAAACTGAATCTAAAATGAGTAGGTAAATCACTATACATGGTTATGTGTGTGTAAATTCGATTTTTTGCGATGAGTCGCGTTTTAAATCGTGTTTAAAAAAAAAACTTCTTGGCGTGTCAATTTCACTTTAACTTGTCTTGCTTGACTTTAAGCCAAAAGTTTTTTAATGTTGCAGCAGTTGTTGTTGTTGCAGTTGTTGTATTATTTGTAGAGGAAGCTTGTTGTTATTCAAAGATCATCATGTTGGTATTAAATTATTAAAAAACAATAAATAAATAAAAAAACTAAACAAAATAATAATAATATTAATATTTATTTATTTATTTATTATTTTTATTGTTATTATTATTGTTACTGCCAGTGTTTGATTATTTTGAGTGGCATAAATTAATGGGTTTTTTCTGTTGTTAACAAAACAAAACAAAAAAAAAAAAAAAATTCGCCAATCATTAAGTGATTAACTAGTTTGACTTAGGTTAGGTATGATTATTAGGAAGAAATGTGATGTCTGTGGCACATGATACTAATCGTCTATAAATGTCCCCCGTTCATTCATTGTTAACAATGGCGAAATATTCTACAATGAATTACTCTTCCTTATAGAAATTTGTACGGCCTCAAGGTTCCCGGAGCGATCAGATTAATTAACTACTTTCTCAGGTCAGATAGTTCCACAGCATTAAAGAGCATTACTTTATTATTATTGTTGTGATGAGGTGGCTTAGTACTGTAACTATACGATCTATTGTACTCCCTTCTTACTTTATGGGGTATCCCTACTATGTCTCCTATAATCCCATTGCCCTGACAAACTCCAATATGCTACTCGGTGTCAACAACGCCAATTCCCTGTTCGACATTTGATATGCACCCAGGTGTTTCCTTGTGAATTGTGTTTCCTTCCGATTAATTAACTACTCCCTCAGAACAGATAGTTCCACAGCATTAAAGAAAATGAAAAATTATTATGTGAAGAAGTGCCTTAGTACTGTAACTATACGATCTATTGTACTCTCTTCTTACTTTATAGGGTATCCTACTATGTCTCCTATAATCCCATTGCCCTGACAAACTCCAGTATGCTACTCGGTGTCAACAATGCAAATTCCCTGTACGCACCCTGGTGTTTCCTTCTGGAATGCATTAAGATCTCGCACGTTCGAAAAATAGGTTCAAATGATTCATTTTCATCGTCACAGAATCTATATGTTAAGCTCGAGGCAACCCCCATTATAAATAAGTATACACTGAGTCTACTGAAGTCGCCGCAGTCTAGTAGATAGTGTGTTGGCTTATTAGACGTAAGGCCACGGTTCAAACCCCAGGTCAGACATCAAAACGAAAAATAAAAAAAATATATCTTCGGCGACTTCCTCTCAGCAAATTTCTGGCAAAAACTCTGAAAGTAAAAAAAATTTCCATGAAAACTTTCTCAAAAATCTGTCGTTCGGAGTCGACTTTAAACTGTAGGTCCCGCCACTCATGTATAAAATTAACACACACAACATAAGTGGTGTGAGAAACTAGGTCGTAATCCTGAATTAAGGGTTGTAATGACCAATTATGTATGTATGAGTCTACTGAAGTCGCCGCAGTCTAGTAGGTATTGTGTTGGCTTATTAGACGTAATGCCACGGTTCAAACCCCAGGTCAGACATCAAAACGAAAATCTGAAAAAATATTTCTTTGGCAACTTCTTCTCAGCAGATTTCTGGCAAAAACTCTGAGTGTTGAAATAAAATTGCCATGAAAACTTTCTTAAAAATCTGTCGTTCAAAGTCGACTTTAAACTATAGATCCCGCCTCTCTTGTATAAAATTAACGCACACAACATAAGTGGCGTGAGAAGCTAGCCCGTAATCCTGACTAAAGGGTTGTAATGACCAATTATGTATGTGTGTATGCATGTACACTGGGTCTACAGTGTCATGTCACAAGACTGGCTATCTTGGTAGTGCATTGCATGACTCAGAACTTCTCTTATTTTAATTTCCCCAACAAAAGTTTTGTTTGCTTCAAACGCACTTGGTTTGAGAAGAGTTTTTGCCTCTCTTTATCTTGCCTTTCATTGAGCATAGTATTTAAAACATTCGCCACCACTTCATAGAACTGTTCTGGCTCCATTCACTGCGAGGAAGTTCCCCTCCTACCAAGCTGGTCTGCTTGCTCATTCTCAAGATTTTTTACATAACTCGAGATCCAGCACAGTTTAAACTTGCCGATTTAGTTTCACCAGAGGGTCCTAGAGTACCTTGGATTTAAGGTCACAAGAGCCGAGAGCTTGAAATGCATATAGTATTGCTATGTTCTGTCTTCTGTACCTCTGATCCAAGTTGAGTTGAGCGCTTCTTTCGTTGGCACATACTTACGGGATCTTGGGACCAATAAATCCCAACAGTTCTTGGCCCATCTGTGTACTGCAAATTGACTCTCTTTTAAGGAACTATGCAGAGATTACTCCGTTCGTTTTTGTTACTAAGTCTCGTTGTGAAAAACTTCTCAAAATCTTAGAGTCTACTGATTCTGTCCAGGGGACAGAAAATGAGGGGACGATTTCACGGAATGTATTTCATATTAGACTTGTTTCCCTTAAACTAAACCTCTAAAGCCTCTAAAGCTTGATTCTTCACTACCATGTGCAACGGACTTAAATTCTACAGTGCTTTCAGAACCGCTGTAGAATAGATTCTCATCACTCTACTCTCTGTATCGTATACAACTCCTATTAAATTGTTTACAGATTTATTCTGATCAGAAAATTGTCACATAGGCTGCTATTGGTCTGACCATCATGATATACATTCAGTGCATAATTTCTGGGGTGCATTCCTAGGATTTCCGTGGAAGTCTTCTGTGTATCGTCATGGCATGTCTGGTCTTTTTTGAGATATAAGTAAGGTCTAGATGAAGGGTGCACGAAAAGTCTGCTTATGTTCCAAATTGGTCTGATGGCCATCTGACTAATAACTTCCGAAGGAGCTGCAGAAACGAGAGAGTGATGAAATACTTCTTCATCTGTTGTGTTCACGCCCTGCGTTTTTGCTGAAGGAGAGCAGAGTGCCTGGGCTTCTACTATGCGTATAATCTCAGTGATGTATCAACGATAGGAGTCTAAATGGCTTTATCAGACATGGTATTGATATTATAACGTTTATTAGTATTTTCTTGAATTAAAGATCATTTGCACTTGACCCTTGTTTATGTTTTGGTTTCAACACTAATGTAGGATGAAGGAGAAATCATTTTAAATGCGAATCGAAAATTAATTTATTAATCAAGAGATAAATGCAAATTAAAATAAAGTGATTAGTAATCAAACTTAATCTAAAGTTTAAACAAACTTTTCTATCTATTTCCAATAATAATTTATATTCACATACAATTAATCATTGAACGGCAACGGAATTAATACAAACAATAATTAAAGATAACCCTTTGGAACATAGAAATCTTTATTAGCCGCTTAATTTATTAATTATTCTAAAAAAAAGAGAAGAATAACAATAGAAATAAAGTTTCTATTTATGAAACGCTCGCTTTCCATTTCATTTTCAAAAATATACAGGCCAAGTCATTGACCTTCTGACCTCCAATCAAAAATTTTGTGAACAACAAAATTTATTTAAAGTCTCGAATCATTTTAAATTAAGAATTCAACAGATGGTTTAATTAATTGAAAAGTTGTTTTTCTTCCTATAAAAGTGGTAACAGGTTTGTAGACGTTATTTTTATGATTCCTAATAACATGGGTACCCACACCATGCCATTTAAAGTGCCAGAGCGGAGACTCTATTATTTAATCAAAAATTTGTGCTAATAAGTAGTTTTTTCTAAAGATAGCCGAGTTTAATTGCATAGAAATTGAAAATTTGTTACAGATTTGTTCTTTGTAATCACTTATGTAATCATTTTCACTGTTAAGCCATGGAATTATCCTTCAAGGGAAGCTTAACTATAATTGAAGAATTTTAATTTTAGTGATAAGTCCTATCTTTCTCGGAAGCTAAATCGGTCAAGCCCATCAATGGTGGTTAAGCTTGTGATTCTTTCTCTAACTCTGCACTTCACAGTACAATAACAGAAGAGTAGAGCTGAAGTTATTCTCTTGAAATAATTGCTTCAACGATTCCTTATTTTCTCTTGAGACATTGTTAGAAACCGAATACTAATCAGAGAAGAGAATCTGCTGCAGTCAAACAGGTTTGGATTAATCATGGCATGTAATTCTCATTTTGCGCTTAATCTCTGCACTAATCGATACAAATCCTTTCTTATAAGATTGTCAGAATTTAGTTATAAAATAATTGAAATTCCATAGCCAACAAGAGGCCTGTATTTTGTATGAATCGGCCAATATAGTGCTAGCGAAAGTCCCTTCCTTTGAGTTATCACAAGAAATGATATGAACACCATTTACAATACTCTGAGGTTTACAAATCAGACAAGCAGAAATATGGTCGGCTCATCTAGCTCATTCCTATTATCTCGTAAGGCGATTCTGAACAAGAGATCTATGACCTGGCTTAACTAAAGGGTCCGCCAAATAACTTTTTTTTTGAAAATGCTTAAAAAAAAAACTACTGAATATTTTATCAAATTTCTTTTTTTATTTGAAAGTACAATCCTTCCGGTTAATAAGGGAAAATAATTTCATTCAAATGGTTGCCTCGGCTGGCCATGCAGTAGCCTACACGATCGGTCCAATTTTTAAGCACATTATCGATTGTGTGCAGCTGTATTTCACCAATGGCTTCACGAATACTGTCCTTTAAAGCGTCAATTATCTCTGGCTTGTAGGCATAACACTTATCTTTGACGGCACCCCACAAATAATAGTCCAACGGTGTCAAATCGCAGGTCCGAGGTGGCCAAAGGACATCAGCTCTGCGGCTGATAATGCGATCTTCAAAAACAAGCCGCAAAACATCGAGTGTAGCTTCGGCTGTGTGGCACGTAGCGCCGTCCTGTTGAAACCAAATGTTGCCAATATCCTCCTCTTCAATTTTTGTGAACAAAAATTCGTTCAACATGGCCCGATAACGATCGCCATTGACAGTAACGGCCACTCCTTGTCCATTTTCAAAGAAAAATGGCCCAATTATACCTCTGGACCAAAATCCGCACCAAACAGTGACTCGTTTTGGGTGCGTCGGCTTTTCAATGTATGTGTGCGGGTCTTCTGTGCCCCAAATGCGACAATTTTGCTTGTTTACATACCCGCCAAGATCAAAAATGAGCTTCAACTGTAAAGATGATTTTTTTGCCAAAATCGGCATCATCTGGTGAAGGCTACTGCATAGCCAGCCGAGGCAGCCATTTGAATGAAATTATTTTCCATTATTAACCGGAAGGATTGTACTTTCAAATAAAAAAAAAAGAAAATTTGAGAAAATATTCAGTAGTTTTTTTAAAGCATTTTCAAAAAAAAAGTTAGATGGCGGCCCCTTTATTACCTGTTCCCTACCAACTCTGGGTATCCGATATTATATAGTTTAACTGGTAATTCGTCAGTTGAGAGTATCATGCCAATATTACGGTGTGTTCTAGGGTATTTTCACTGTCAACAATACATTGAGAAAATGATCTCTAATGAGTAATGTAGTATGATCAACATTACTCTTTAGAGAGTATTGACATCTAAATTGTCCTTAGAAACAAAATTAAAAATAAAAATTAATCCTTATAGACAATTTCATATTAAAATCGAACTTCATTCAAATAAAGCCAGCTTTTTAGATCCTCATTAAATGCTGAAAAAAAAGAAATTTTTTTTTGTTTTGAAAATCATAATTTATCAAAACCATTTTGAAAATAATTTCTGTATCCTATTGTTCTTTCAGTTAAATAAACATAAATCTTTTATTAATTAATGAATAATTAAACAAATAAACTAAAAATAACACTTCATCTACCACTAGACCTCTCTACTTGTTTTTAAAAGTAAACCGGTCAACCAAAATTAAAAAATTGAAAACGAAATTGAAAACAAAAAATAATTATTTTTTCTTTTGAAGCAAATAAAACGAAAAGCCAAACACAAAACAATAAAAATATAAAGAAAAAGAAAAAAAGAACACATAAAAACACTTCTTTCTAGACACTTTGGCATCAGTCATCTAGAAACCCACGCAAAACAATTTGAATTTATGACTGGACGGGACTGTTCCTCTTCTACAATTCTTCGTAATATTTTATGGGTTTCAGTAGAAATTTTGTTTCTATTTTTCCTTTTTTTGTTGGTTTTTTTTTTGGTTTTAAAAAGTATAATCATCAATCAATAAATAAAAGTTCGGTTTATTAGTTTCAAAATCGTTAATTAAGCCACGAGTATTTAAAATGAATGGAGAGAGACAACAATCAACAGCCGGCATAAGTTTTTGTTTTCCTTTTAAGTCAAAGCAGAAACTGAAATTGGCAATAAAAATTAAATGTTGGTCATCAAAGCTGTATTAACAGGTTGTTGTTTCTCAATTTATGCCAATAATTTGATTGGACTCTTACTAAAATGGTCAAATCGTCAGTCAAGTAGTCAAACAGCCATTCAGTCGAAAGAAAATAACTCAAACGCCCATTCAAAAAGCATTTCAACTTAAAAAGAATGAAGATTTTTAGCCTATACAACAACCAATTCTCATTTCCTGTTTATTATTCGCTTAGCAACTAAAAATATGCAACACTTTTTGTCTTAAAAATATATTGAAATTGTTTTTAAAATCTTCTCATTTTTCTCTCTTTATGAATACATATAAAAAATGCGCATTTGTGTGTGTGTGTGTGTATTTGTAATGATTTGAAATTGCTTGGGTTGTGTGTATTGGTTTGCCTTGTAGCTGTTGTGTGCCAACTCGTGTGGGCAAGTAACTGCTTCCGAATTGTTTAATTTTCAGTCTTATCTTCCGTTATTGTCCTGTCATCAGGCTGAGGCATTAATATTTCAAAATATTATTTTCAAATTTTTATTTCTTTTGGACAAACGTTCAATTCCCACACACACACTCACATACACACTCACACGCATTGAATAATTTAAAAATTTTTTGGCATCGATTTTGATGATGTCGTCGTCGTCGTTGTCGCTGTTATGGTAGAAAATTGACAATTTAAAGTGTTTTTTAAATGTCAAAAATAGTTCATTTGATGTCATTTAACAGGCAACGACATTATGTCGGTATATTAAGCAGTAGGTAGGTAGAAGTGTCTGTTTCCAAGAAAGAATAAACTCACGTAGTATAATGATCCCAAAACCATCGAAAACTCATGATAAAGTGATTGAACGATAGAACTCCGACTCCGCTTCCTTCTCTTGCGTAACAATAATTTACCCGGTAGGCGTTTAAAGGTATCCTTTTGGTTTTTACTTCTCCAAGGACTGCAGACAGAGCTCATCGCATGAGTTTCCAGATGTAATGTCGAAGTGAACCCATCTATTATAGTGGCAGCACTAGGGTGCAGAACGTTTTTTTCTAATGGAAAAATAGTAGGGGTAACTCTAGACTCCACTAATTAGAAACACAATAGAAACAGCAATCTATGGCCAGGTTTTTCACTGTATGCATACAAGCTTAAAGCGTTCCTGTAAATTCTTCCCTCATCTAATTAAGCATGCCAGCCAAAGTCACTGAAGCTGTAAAAACCAATAGAAAGGCCTCGGTTTTCTTGAACAGTGAATCACTATTGTGAGTTTTGAAAACTCAGGTGTTCGTTGGCTATACAACCATCTCAGTCCATGCTAATAAAGATGACAACAGGAAGAAGCATTAACTCTGGCGGGCATCAACAGACTTGGAATGATAAATTTACTCTCTTATACAGCAACGAAGACACTAAATCAGTCTCAAGACTTTATGATCTGATTGCCTAGATAACCGAGTTGCCCAATAAAAGTTCATGATACTAGGAGCGTTGTTACGCATACCACTGGTTTCTGCCTTAAATTCGAGTTCTTTCTGTGGATACATGACAGGATTTTAATAAGCTAATTGTGCTTCAGATCTCAATGTGATACTGTGCAGATTTCCCAGATATGTCTTGGGTTCTCATTGTGTTAAAGTCATAGCACGTGTTTTATTTACTACGAGGAAAAAATAACCAATAACTGGTTTTTAACTCCAAAGATTTTATCCGAAATTCGAACAGTAGGTGGAGTAATAACGTAGTCTTGTAGGTAGTGTGTTGGCTTATCAGTGATTCAATCCCAGCCTTCTTCTGGCAGTCTTCTGGCAAAAGTTCTAAGAGTGATATAAAAAATTTCCATGGAATGTTTCTCAAATCTGTTGTTCGAAGTCAACATTAAACTGTAGGTTCCACCACTTATGGATAAAATTAAGAAACACAATGTGGGTGGTGTGATAAACTAGGTTGTAATCCTCACTAAAAGGTTTTTAATGACCAATTCATTATGTAAGTGGGAAATAACTGCTGCCTTTAGAGAGTTGCTGTCTGTAGAGAGTTACTGTCTGTAGAGAGTTACTGTCTGTAAAGAGCTACTGTCTGTATAGAGCTACTGTCTGCAGAGAGTTACTGTCTGTAGAAAGTTGCTGTCTGTAGAGAGTTACGACCTGTAGAGCGTTACGGTCTGCAGAGAGTTACTGTCTGTCGAGAGTTATTGTCTGTAGAGAGCCACTGTCTGTAGAGAGTTACTGTCTGTAGAGAGTTATTGTCTGTAGAGAGTTGCTGTCTGTAGAGAGTTATTGTCTGTAGAGAGCCACTGTCTGTAGAGAGTTATTGTCTGTAGAGAGTTGCTGTCTGTAGAGAGTTACTGTCTGTAGAGAGTTATTGTCTGTAGAGAGCCACTGTCTGTAGAGAGTTACTGTCTGTAGAGAGTTGCTGTCTGTAAAGACTTACTGTCTGTAGGGAGTTATTGTCTGTAGAGAGTTACTGTCTGTAGAGAGTTACTGTCTGTAGCGAGTTATTGTCTGTAGAGAGCTACTGTCTGTAGAGAGTTACTGTCCGTAGAGAGTTACTGTCTGTAGAGAGTTACTGTCTGTAGTTTTATTGAATGATGCCATAAGACTATAAGTATGGCGTGGTGCCTCGGTTAAAGTTTACAAATTAAAGACACTTCATTTCGCTTTCAATATATCCTTTCAGAAACCCCTTAACCTACCAGAGAGGACAATATCAACAACTAACATCATAGAAAGGTCAGGACGCATCACGGCTTGGAATAGAATCGGAACTCAATGAGCAATGAGTTGCATTTAGTGGCCTATTGTGGTTTACTATAGAAAAAACTTATTATTTGCCAACATAGTCTGCCCACACTTGCATAAAAAAGAGCTCCATATTAATGTCATATACAATAAAATAATTTCACTTTTTTCTGTGGTCCATGACAATTCATTTTGCAGGCTTTAGTTGTCTTTTTGTTACCAAAGCATGGCATATTGTTAGTTACACTCTGTGGTAAGTACATGTGCGTATAATTTTACTCTCTTAAATTAGAGTGTCAAATTTTATCCAGTAATGGACTTTTTTACTTTCTGACATTGACATTTAGTGCCTGCAATTTGAGCCTTTCAAGTAAAAATGATTCATCCAACCAACCATCGCATCCATCTCTTCTCCCGCCAACCAACCAAGCAATCAACTACTCAGACTAACTGTGAACAATGAATGGCTTTTCTGCAAACAACAGTAACCAACAAATAAAATTTACGCAACATTATTACATATTTTCATTACATTTGTTTTATTGTTGTTGTTGTTGTCGTTGTTGTTTTTGTTGTTGTAAAATATAATCATATGTCATCATCCCACGGTCAAATACATTATTTTTCGTTTCATTTCGTTTTGTTTTCACTTTTTTTATTATATTTTTTCCTTCTTTTTTTGTTGTCGCAAAACAAAGACTATTTAGACTTCATTGGCCATTTGAGCCACACATCCATTCAACCATCCATCCATCCGTTCGTCCATTCAGCTAAACAGGCCTCCCTACTCTATTTAAGGGCCATTTAGTCTTAAAGAAACTTAATATCTGAGCGACTAAAACTAAACAAATTGCACTGAAGGAGTATGTTGGTGGTATAAATTTGTTTTTTATTATTTTGTTTTTTGGTTTTGTTTTGTTTTTGTTCTTATTATTGTTGTGGTCAATGATGCCACTATTGCTACCGTCACCAACACCGCCTTGGCCACCATTTGACAGCCATTCAGCCATCCATGTGTATTCCTTGCAAAGAGTCAAAATCATAATACTGTCTCCATTCTTGCTGTTGTTGATACTTGTAGAGTAGAATTATGAGTTCTTTTCTTAAGTTTTTTTTCTTCTTTTCAAATTCTTTTTTTTTTTAGCTTGTGTTGTAGCTTTTTAGCTTGACGGTAGCATAACTCTCGCTTTATTATTATTAATGTTGTTGTTTTTGTTGTTGCTTTTATAGTTTATTGTTTTGTGATCTGAAAGGGAATCAAAATACGAACGTATATCACATACCACAAAAAAAAACAAGGAAAAAACATGATGTTGATGTTAATATTTATGCTGCACAGTGGTTTGGTTTAGGAAAAATTGGGAAAGATTGAAACAGATTTATAATACTGAATACCGTTGTGCAGGAGCTTGCAATCAAATTGAAGTCAATTTAAAAAGCTTGCAAAGAAACTTCTAGAATCACCTTTAGGTGTCAATGCCTGGATATCTTAAGTAACGAGATGGGTTCCAAAAAATTCGTGTTTTGACCACGGTGGCTCGCAAAGAGCAACCAGTTGCACGAATGGCTTACAATTTTCTATTGTTTCTATTCATTTAAAAACCCTTCCGTAAGCCTAGCAAATTCTATCACATTTGACAGTAACGCACTTTTGCATCAGTCTGTTCCGGAAAATTACACAACCCTGCAAATAAGATGGCTCCAGGTGTTTCCGAAGGCATTTTGCGCGCTGAACTCGAATCTGGATTCCATCGCGTCAGGTATTCGAGAATAAGGGGGTTGCAACCCCTAAAAATAGCGTTTTTAGACATTTTTGAAAAATTGTAGAGCTAAACACTGACGTGCTAGAACCATCGCTATTTTCAGAAATTGACAATTGATCTTTGCTCTTTAAAATGATCCCAAAGCCAAATTGTTTGCATGCGCCCTTAAAGTACGGGGTGGGTTTATGTCAAGGGATGCAAGAGAAAAAGAAACATATTACGGAGGTCCTTAAAAATTAATCAAAATGGCGGATTCAATATGGCGGTCGAGGTTTATAAAAATTAATCAGATTTACTTGACCGCCATATCGGATCCGCCATTTTGTATTTTTTAAATCTGAATGAAGATCTGTAATCAGCCACCCCAAAAACCCCTGAGTAACAATTTTCAAGTAAATCTGAGTTTTTGAACCCAGATTCGTGTTCAGCGCGCAAAACGCCTTCGGAAAGACCTGGAGCCATCTTAATAGCAAAACCCATGAAGGTCGGTGTTACTTTCTTTTGGGCGCTTTTGATCAGTTTTTAATGGAAAAAGAAATTGTTTTCTACTTCCTCATTTCAAAAACAGCTCCTACAATAGTCGTAATTTGTATAACCCATGTGATTAATCATACTTCCAACCAATCAGTGTCCAATACATACCCTCTTGAAAAGCCTCGTTTAATTCCTGCTAAAAACCAGAACATCATGGACGTAACAAAAGTGCCGACATGAGGCCAACTGCAGGTCATCCTCTTTTCGCAAAAACCCCAGAAAGTGTAGTCGTGACGAAAACCAAGCGGGACCCTAACAAAACTGATCAGATTTGTTAGTAACACATCTCTGCCAAGGTATTTAAGTGTCATTGAAAAAAGGTTCAAAGGATTCTGATTATTTCATATGACTTCCATCTTTCTTACTGACCATTTATCTATTAGGTGCGTCTGACCATTTATCTAGTAGGTGCGTCTGTGCTGGTTTGCCTAGGAACTACACTAAGAAATGAAACCATAGTATCGCACTTGTTAGTGCTGTCCACGTAAATATTAAAGTTCGAGATTAAATTTCTGAACATATCTCGCCAATGCATAGTGATGAACATTGCTCTCAATGGTCGGGCCGAGAAAGACCGAAAGGTTTAGTATTTCAGAATATATCAGCATATAGTCGCAATCCTGTATTGGTTTCTGTTTTAAGGCCATCGGTAACAGATAAAATCGATTCGCTCCGAATTATAGAACCCACAAAACAATGTTCTCTGGAAGATATTCTAATTTATGCATTCTACCGAAGTTCAGAATATCTATTACACCCCTGCTATGTGTGATCTGCTTGATTCCATTACCTATAAACCAGTAACTACGCTTCGCACACTTCACAGATTCAGTTCTGCATGTTAAGAGCGGCAGGCTCTTTATATGGCCATCATGTTTCGATTATGACACTGGCTCGATACATACATACATACATCCTTTAGTCAGGATTACAACTTAGTTTATCACACCACTTATGTAGTGTGCTTTAATTTTTATACACGAGTGGTGGGACCTACAGTTTAAAGTCGACTCCGAACGACAGATTTTTGAGAAACTTCTCATGGCAATTTTATTTACTCTCAGAGTTTTTGCCAGAAATCTGCTGAGGGGAAGTCGCCGAGGAAATATTTTGTCATATTTCGTTTAGTTGCAGATGCCTGACCTGGGGTTTGAATCGAGGCCTCTCGGCTAATAAGCCAACACACTACCTACTAGACAACGGCGACTTTCAACATTGTTGCTCGATAGTGTTTGTTAACTATGTGAAGTTCGTTTATGTGATGCCTGTCCGGAACATAGGTATAATTACAAGGCAAACTACCAGGTTTTTTCCTCTGTTAAGAGAGGTTGAGGTTTTTTCTTTCCGATCCATAATTCGCAGCAGTTCGTCTGCACCTTATGTTCATTGAATCGAAGGGGCATTTAACATCTTCAACATATTATTTGGAATGCACTTAAATGAATCGAGGTAAGAAAATCATTCATACTCACATAACATAAATAATGTGGAGTGTGCTTATGAAGTCATCGTAGTCTAGTAGGTAGTGTATTGGCTTGTTAGACGTAAAGCCAGAGTTCAAACCCCAGGTCAGACATCAAAACAAAATACAAAAAAAGTATTTCTTCGGCGACTTCCTCTCAACAGATTTCTGGCAAAAACTCTGAGTTGAAATAAAATTGCCATGAAAAGTCTCTCAAAAAATCTGTCGTTCGGAGTCGACTTTAAACTGTAGGTCCCGCCACTCATGTATAAAAATTAACGTACACAACACCAGTGGTGTGAAAAGCTAGGTTGTAACCTTGACTAAAGTGTTGTAATGACCAATTATGTTTTGTTGGTATCATGGCAATTTTATTTCAACACTCAGAGTTTTTGCCAAAAATCTGCTGAGAGGAAGTCGCCGAGAAAATATTTTGTCATGTTTCGTTTAGTTGCAGATGCCTGACCTGGGGTTTGAACCGAGACCTCACGTTAAATAATGTGGAGTGTTTTTCTACACTCCTTGGTGACTTTAAGGCACATGGGGCATGTCCCCAATTTCACTTAAATTAATCAAAGCTTTTCAGCTAAGTCGATGGTTTATTTTTTCTTTTATTCTTTCTTTTTGAAGTAAAAATATTTAACGCCAATTGTTAGTCATCAGCTCCACTGTGCCTTACTTCCAGACATTTGCAACCAATCAGGCATCAGGCCAATATCATTTCAAAGTGTTGTTTCACTGTAACTCTATATAAACGAATTGAAACAAAACGTGTGCGAATACGAATACGAAAAAAAATGAAGGCAACAAAAGAAACTACAATGCTGAGCGGGTGGCAGTGACTAAAGATCCATTTTCAAAAACAAAACCAAAGAAAAAAAAACGGCACAAAAAGGGAAAAATATTATGGTTGGATATACTTTATTCGGCCGCCTATACATTCATAAACGTCTCGTCGCAATTTCATAAAGAAGACATCATCATCATCGAAGAGAGTACACCATCACCATCATTTTTCTAACCATTGTCGTTGACGGTTATTTTTTTCTGTCCCTATCGAGACGTGGACATGTTGATGATGAACGTGCCAACGAAATCAATGCCATTCATGTGTAATTCTATCTTTCCTGCACAATTAGCATTTCGTTGGAGATTAGTTTGTTTTTTTGTTTTCGTTCTTTTTAAAACAAAAACAAAATAAAAATTTAATTTTTTAGTTGTTGTAGTTATTGTAAACAATCTTATTAATTAATTTACAGAAGATTTGAAATGATTTGTAAACATTTTCTATTTCTTCTGAGTGTTGTAATGCCCTACACTGTTAGAGGAGGACCAGAAAAATCTGCTAAACTAAGAACAGAAGGCTTTCACAATAATTTTCTGTATAGTTTAAGGAAGTCGTCGTAGTCTAGTAGGTAGTGTAATGGCTTATTAGACGTGAAGCCACGGTTCAATCCCCAGCTCAGACATCTTGAATAAATCTAAGTACGAATAAATGTCTTCGGCGACTTCTTGTCAGCAGATTTCTGGCAAAAACTCTTAGTGGTAAAGACTCTGGATTCTCCATCACCATTTCTTCAATGAACTTGGGGATTTGGTTCTGTAACTGGTAGTAGAATAGTAGGGTTGCCATGCCTTGATTGTATAATAGTCATTAAGTTCTACTCTTTCCTAAGAGGCAGAGAGAGTTGCATGCCTAAGGCATTCTGCTTCTGCTAAGATTTCTAACATGGCGAGCTTTTACACTGGTTGGTAAGAAATCATCTCCTCTATCTTCTCTTATTATTTATTTCTGATATTTACCAGCAGATTTCTGGCAAAAACTCTGAGTGTTGAAATAAAACTGTCATGATATGTTTCTCAAAAGTCGAGTTTAAACTGTAGGTCCCCACCACTCATGTATAAAATTAATACACACAACATAAGTGCTGTGAGAAGCTAGGTCGTAATCCTGAGTGAGGGCTTGTAATGATCAATTATGTATGTATGTGCGGTTCTAGGAAGAGTCTTATCCTTTCTGTATCTTCCATTTAAATAAAAAAATCACTGGCAATGATATTCCAAGAAGAGTTTGCTGCTTCTCTATGCTACAATGCCAACACGTCAGCCACTTGCTAGGGGTTTCCTGTGAAGCACTTAGCAAGCAAAATTGTGAGTTGATCTTGGAAGTATGTATGTATGGTATGTACGTCCTTGTGCAGAAAGAATCAGCCACCTAAGACGAGTTGAACTAACATTTTTTTCATGGCTGTATAGTCTTTATTACTTACTTACTTACTTAATTGGCCATAACAACCCGTTTAACGGATTTCGGCCTGCCGCGGTTTTCATTGGATATTTGTTTTTACGTGGTGGGTTCCAAGTCCTACGCACAACCCAAATTTAACGCCCAGGTTAGCGTTCGCTGCACGCATTAGTTAACATCCAGCGGGTGCTAGAATGCTATCCAGGAGGGGACACGAGGAGGCTGCGTGTCAACTTGAATACAGCTAGACAAGGATCGTCCTGGAGGTCGCCACGTTGACCACAATCAGAAACTTTACCTTGTTTGCATGCATTCCTCCCTACTTTATTATTACTGTGTAATAAATGTGTTGGTCCTTCGCTTCGTAATGATAAAATATTGCCTCTTTCCTCTCATAATTCTCTTCAATTCAATTGGAATTTGTTATCAATTGGTCTTCTTGTTTCAACAACCGTTTTCCATAAGTATAGCGTATCCGAAAGTCGCCTTTAACCAAATGGAATTTTCCATCTTGTTATCTCTCTTCTTATACTATATTAGCATAAACAATATCCACAAAAGATATCTTGTTTTGTATGTGTGGGTTTATGTCCTATTCTACCATAATTTATGTTAAACCATAAACACAATAAATGTTTATGATTCACAATACCATCCAATATCCTTTCATTTAATGTTGTGCTGAAGTTCCTTTCAAGTCTGGTCTTAAGCGAATGCCGAAAGTGTTGGAAGAAGAAAAAAATATAGGAATGAAAAGCTGAAAATTGTTTAAAATTATTCAAACACCCACTATTTGTTTGCTATTGGCGTAGTTTTTTTATTTTATTTTCCATTTTCTTTAAAAGAAACGAACCGAGAGAGGTCATTTAAATTTTTCTTTTTTTTGTTCTCTCTTTTACAAGCGTTTGTTTTCAATTATTAACCACAAGTCATAAGTCATATTGGATTTGTTTTTTTTTTTTGTTGAACGTTTTGTTTTTTTTTTTACTGTTTTTGGAAGGACATCGAAACTATAAAATTTATTTGTTTGTCCATCGTTAGACACTCGAAAATGTAAGGATGGCACAGAAACTGTAGAGCAGAGAAAGAAATTGTGTTCAAAAGAGCTGGCATGCTAATCGATTTTAAAGAAAATTATCGATAATCAAACTTTCGATGCGTTAACTATGGAAAACAGGATCGTAGAATAGAGGAAGAAACAATATTTCATGCATATGACAACGTAGAGGTGAAGTGGTGCAGAGTTTAAAAAAACTCACACGTTCTACATTCTAATAAATGTGAAGACAATAAAGTTCTCATCAGGTTTTTTCAAATTTTGCAAAGGTGAGTCGCCGTAGTCTAGTGTGTAGTGTGTTGGCTTATTAAACGTAAGGCCACGGTTCAAACCCCAGTTCGGACATCAAAACGAAGTTAGAAAGAATATTTCTTCGGCGATTTCCTCTCAGCAGATTTCTGGCAAAACTCAGAGACTAAATAAAATTTGGCATGAAAAGTTTTTCAAAAATCTGTCTTTCGGAGTCGACTTTAAACTATAGGTCCCGCCACTCATGTATAAAATTAACGCACACAACACAAGTGGCGAGAGGAGCTAGGTCGTAATCTTGACTCAAGGGTTGTAATGATCAATTATCTATGTGAGAGTCATCATTCCCCTAGAATTGAAACTTCAGACAGGATAACATAAACAACAAATGCCTTAGGCAGGCGACTTTCTCTTTGCCTCTTAGGACGGAGTAGGACTTAATGACTATTACAACAAATGACAGATGGCAACCCTATTTTTCTAGTATCTGCTGCAGTAAGCCACCACACTCAAAGACCTGCAAATCGCACACAGACAAACAAGCCTGCAAATCTGCTTTCGAATTTCGAATAATTTTCGAAATTCTTACAGTAATGTTGGGGTTCTGTACTCTAAAGAGTTTGGATCTAAAGATCTTGAATTTAGTCATCTTGGATCTTAAAACCTTAGATCTTACTTGCTGCAATAATACGCTATACTCAAAGATCTTCAATTCGAACAGGGATATTCATTTCCGCGAATGTACTTTCGCATTTCGAATAATTTTGGAAACTCATCCAATAAGGTTGGGGATATGTATTCCAAAGAGTTTGGATCTAAAAATTTTAAATTTAATGGTCTGGGACCTTAAAATGTTAGATCGTACCTGCTGCAATAATCCACCAAAGCCCTGTAGTTCGAACAGGAACATTCAATCCTGCGAGTGTATTTTCGAATTTCGAGTAAATTTCGAAACTCATCTAGTAAGGTTGGGGATCTTAAGATCTTGAATTTAATGATGTTGGACCTTAAAATGTTAGATCTTACCTGCTGCAGCAATACACCACACTCAAAGACCTTTAGTTCGAACAGGGATATTCAATTTCGCGAATGTACTTTCGAATTTCGAATAATTTCGAAACTCATCCAGTAAGGTTAGGGATCCGTATTCTAAAAAGTTTGGATCTAAAGATCTTGAATTTAATGATCTTGGACCTTTAAATCTTAGATCTTACCCGCTGCAGCAATACGCCATACTCATAGACCTTCAATTCGTACAGGGATATTCAATCCCACGAATGTGCTTTCGCATTCCGAATAATTTTGGAAACTCATCCAATAAGGTTGGGGATATGTATTCTAAAGAGTTTGGATCTAAAGATTTTAAATTTAATGATCTGGGACCTTAAAATGTTAGATCTTACCTGCTGCAATAATCCACCAAAGCCCTGTAGTTCGAACAGAAATATTCAATCCCGCGAATGTACTTTCGAATTTCGAATAATTTCGAAACTCATCCAGTAGGGTTGGGGTTCTTTACTCTAAAGAGCTTGGATCTAAAGATCTTGTATGTTAAAATCTTAAATCTTAACATCTTGATTATGAAGATTTTTGCTGTTGAGATCTTGGCAGTAATGATTTTGGACCTCAAAGTTATGGAACTCAAAATTTTGGTCTGAAGAAAGGCATAAAAATCCTTCTGTTCTGATGAAAATTCTAAAACAATTATTATCTTCCTTTTTAATTACTTTTCAGCATATGTTTCCCCCCTCCCCCTACTATTTGTGATGTGGCGTGGTGTAGTGGTTAAAGAACTCAACTACAAGTCCTAGCATTTCAATTACAAATCCCGGAGAAAGCTTAAAAGTATACAATCCCCATTCAATTAATCCACTTAGGAATTTTCCAAGACTTTTTTAAATAGCAAAATATTGCTTTTCATGACACTCTTACTAACATTTTTCTCATGGCTGTATTGTCTTTATTACTGTGTAATAAATGTGTTGGTCCTTCGCTACGTAATGATAAAATATTGTCTCTTTCCTCTCATAATTCTCTTCAATTCAATTGGAATTTGTCACCAATTGGTCTTCTTGTTTCAACAACCACTTTACCAAAGTAAAAATTATAAAAGAAAAGGAGGGGAAGTAGAGATATGATGTAAAATAAAAAAAAAATAGTGTCGTTGGTCATCCAACGTTGTACATCCTTGTTGCCAAGTAATTTTATCCTGTAAAACAAGAGGGTCAGGCTAGAAGACAAGTTATTACTTCATACATAAACTCATCACTGTTGTTTATATACATAGTTTACATGACTGTATACATACATACGTATTTATAGGAGTATAAATTCTCGTCTTAATGTAATAGAATAGAAGAAAAAAAAATGGAAAAAAATAACTTCTAGTAATAGATGTGATTTATTGTTGTTATTTTGGCAAAACAATTGTTGAGACGTTAAGTACTATTTTACAAAAAGGCTTTACATTCCATTCCAATCCGTATACATACATATACAAAATTGGGGTAATAAAGTCGTATAGACTGTTACTGCTGGTTACATCGTTTACAGTTAGTTACTGGCTACTATATTATTGGCATTGCCATGCATGTACTCGTACATGCATGCAGTGTTTTTATTTTTATGGAGTTGTCAGCTGTAAGTTCAAGGATTAATTGTTTAATTGAGTGAAAGAAATTTAAATTAATTTTACGAAAATTATTTCATAAAGTAAACAATGAAGTCGTAATACTTTTTTTTCTTTACTTGGCTTAGTTTCAAAAGTTTGAGGTTTTTTTCTTGTATTCGAAAATGTATGTGTCGTAAGTAATAAGTAAAACAAGTAGCCTAGCCAAGTTAATAGTTCTTGTCAAAATGTTAGGATTTATTTTATGAGAAAAAGCAGATGATTTGGAGTGCTTAATACCATACATTCTACTTAAGAAAAAACATGGAAGTTTTGTATGCTTTATTAGGAGTCGAATTGGGGTCAGAAATATTAAACCGTGCGCTTTAAACTTCAAGTTAACCAGGTGTCTTCCAAATAGTTTTTTAAAAGACATGCAGTGCTAGAGAAGGCAATCTTTTGACTCCTCTGTTTTACTCTTTCAAAAGTCATTGTGATGAAATATAAGCTCCTGGAATGGAAACCAATAGTCTAGTATACTCACGATATCAGACAGATAATATATATATGCGAGTTGAAGGTGAAGAAGTTCTCTGTCGTATATAGAAAGTAGAAGAAAAGCTGGCATTAAGGAAATTAAGTTACGGGTGTGATATCACGGTTCTCTTCCGACTTTTTAGCTTGAAACTATGGGAAGCTAAAGATGCAGATGTTCTCTATCGGATATAGAAAGTAAAAGAAAAAGTTATGGGTGTTATATGAAGGTTTTCTTAAGATCTTTGGGCTTGAGCCTATAAGAAGCTAAAGGTGCAGAAGTTCTCTATCGGATATAGAAAGTACAAGAAAAGCGGACATCCAGGCAACTAAGTTAAGGGTATGGTATGACGATTCTCTTCCAATCTTTTGGCTTCAGACTATGGGACTACACACGTACATAAATTGGCATTACAACCTTTCAGTCAGGATTCCAACCTAGCTTCTCACACCACTTATGTTGTGTGTGTTAATTTTATACATGAGTGGCGGGGGACCTAAAGTCGACTCCGAAAGACAGATTTTTGAGGAACATTTCATGGCAATTTTTATTTACTCCACAGAGTTTTTGCCAGAAATGTGTTGAGAGGAAGTCGCCACAGAAATATTTGTTCATATTTCGTTTTGCTGGAGATGTCTGAGCTGGAATTTGAACCATGGCCTCACGTCTAATAAGCCAACACACTGTATACCAAACTATGGCGACTTCAAACTATAGAACTACTATAGACATAACACATATCATACGGGCAAGAATATGCGCATAATGATGAGATTATGAAGTCTAGTAGTCTAGTACGTAGTGTGTTGACTTTTAAGACTAAAGCCTGGTTCAACTTCCGGCATAGACATCTCTAATACAACGAAATATGAACAAATAAAGGGTCCGCCAAATAACTTTTTTTTTTTTGAAAATGCTTTAAAAAAAACTATTGAATATTTTCTCAAATTTCTTTTTTATTTGAAAGTACAATCCTTCCGGTTAATAATGAAAAATAATTTCATTCAAATGGCTGCCTCGGCTGGTCATGCAGTAGCCTACACCAGAAGATGCCAATTTTGGCAAAAAATCATCTTTTCAGATGAAGCTCATTTTGATCTTGGCGGGTATGTAAACGAGCAAAATTGTCGCATTTGGGGGACAGAAAACCCGCACGCATACATTGAAAAGCCGACGCACCCAAAACGAGTCACTGTTTGGTGCGGATTTTGGTGCAGAGGCATAATTTGGCCATTTTTCTTCGAAAATGAGCAAGGAGTGGTCGTTACAGTCAATGGCGGGCCATGTTGAACGAATTTTTGTTCACAAAAATTGAAGAGGAGGATATTGGCAACATTTGGTTACAACAGGACGGCGCTACGTGCCACACAGCCGAAGCTACACTCGATGTTTTGTGCCCTGTTTTTGAAGATCGCATTATCAGACGCAGAGCTGATGTCGTTTGGCCACCTCGCAGCTGCGATTTGACACCGTTGGACTATTATTTGTAGGGTGCCGTCAAAGATAAGTGTTACGCCGACAAGCCAGAGACAATTGACGCTTTAAAGGACAATATTCGTGAAGCCATTGGTGAAATACAGCTGCACACAATCGATAATGTGCTTAAAAATTGGACCGATCGTGTATTCTACTGCATGGCCAGCCGAGGCAGCCATTTGAATGAAATTATTTTCCATTATTAACCGGAAGGATTGTACTTTCAAATAAAAAAAGAAATTTGAGAAAATATTCAGTAGGTTTTTTTAAAGCATTTTCAAAAAAAAAGTTATTTGGCGGATCCTTTATTTCTTTTAGGGCACAAAAACTCTGAGAGTATATGAAAATAGCCACGAAAAGCTCTTCAAATCTGTAGGTTTCGCCACTTTTGAGTAACACACACAACATGGATGCTGTGAGAAGCTAGATTGTAATCCTGACTGTAATGACCAATTAAGTTAGTACGATCAATTCCATTGTTTTGAACTGGATCGGCTGACATGGTTGCTATACGGACAGCTCTAAGCGCAGTTAGACTGGGTATTTCTATTGTAAGACCAGAAATACGACTACACTTGAGTTTACCAAACCATTATATGGTCTCCCAGATTGAGGTAAGTGCGTTTAGAGAGTGTGTTAAGCTCGTCCAGCTTAAGTGGTATATAAGGTCTAGGACTGTTCTGAACTGGAAGACGGGAATTAAAGATTTTTCTAGGTTTGATACGGTACGCACTAATCGATTGTCTGACCATCAAAGCGGTGTCAAAAATGAACATGAGAATATTAACATAGTTGGATGACCGCATGAGGTAAACTTGGAGCATCCAAGGGCTTGTAGGCCCTCTGAAAAAGACCGTTTGTGAGACTATGGAATAGAGACAGAGTAGGCAAAATTCTGGATAAGATAGAACAGAGTAGGATGCACGTTAATCGACTTTACTGAGTCGCATGACTGGGCAAAAGAAGTGTGAATTTAGGATATTTAGAAAGATCATTAATAGGACACGTTCCATGCCATTGAACTGCTTTTGATGATGACACTTTATCAGGCATTACTCATCTGAGAAGAGTGAATATAAAAAATTTGAAGGAATATGTTTACGATACGAATTTCACATGAATGGTTCGTATTTTTTTTATTGGTGGGCATACAACAGGCCGACGAGAGGGTTTAAAGAGATGAAATCGAAATAGCAAATGGCCCTGCCTGTTACAACTCCAGAACAAAGCAATACAGGATAAAAATGAGTACAATCGTTTTGTGACTGAACTGAAAACCGAGGAACCTATCCCCAATCATATCTTTGTAATGCGCCAGTCTGGCTTAATGAAATCAAAATCAACATGAATATCTGATAGATGGTAGCGTAACGAATCTCAATGGTTTATAATCATTTCATTTGTAAAACGTTACACCAACATCTCAACATCTCAGATGTTTAGTTTACTTCACTGCTTTGCTGTCTAGTAAATACAGCGCGATTTCATAAGCGATGCTGTTCATCATGTGGCAGTTGTTTGGTTTGATTTGAACGAAACGTTTAACTATATTGTAGTACCGAGTATTTAAAGAATATCTGACATGAGACGTGAGTGAAAAGTGAATTAATTTATGGCACAATACAAATATGGACATAAGCAACAACAACAGAAAAAAAAAGAAACATCAGACGATATGTGCGTTCCATGCGGCATCATCTGTCTTTCTAAGTGCGTTTTCTTCCTTTTTCTGTTGTTCTGTGCTTGAAATCCAAATGAATTCAAACGTTTGCACGCGTACACTTATTGAAGGCGCACAAGATTGACTCGTGCCAATTCTACCAGACAATCTTTGAAAGATTCTTTACTGTTGCCATTGATTTGATTTGAGGCAGCAGTAAAACAACAACAAAATAAAAATTAACTCAAGTAATGCTGCGTACATTTTACAAAATAATGATTGCGAATGAAACGATTGCAGAAGAGATCGATGATGGATGCAACAGAAATGCTCAATGGGGACGTTTTTCTTTAAGAATTTTTTTCTTTAATTTGAGGCGCTTTTAATTTTATTCCTTGTAATACATTTTCTAAATACAATATTAAAGAAGACTTTAGGGTTGCCAAAGTGTATTTAACTCTGTGATCTCATTGCTTGGTGGTTGCTTTAATTGCATGCAGACCAAAAGGGTTTTAAAAGCAGCGATTACACCGTATCCATTCTTTAACGGCCTAATGCTAGTGTATACTGTTAAGTAGGACATGGATTTTTAATTCTTTTGTATTCCTGTGAGCTTTTTTCGTTTCTATAGAGCTATATACCACTCCTACTTTCTTATTGCTTCTTTATTTTGCTTCAGTTGCATTACTGTAGCATTTTCCAGGATGACAGAGTTACCATTTATCTTTGCCTTGAAGTGATTTCCTCAGTAAAAACACATTGGTTTGATACAATGTGTGTTTTGTTTACTAAAGATATAGTAAACTTTCCTATGATGTTTTGGGGATAAAGGGTCAGGCAGTTTCCGGAGATTGCTTGGAAAAGAATTGGAGCCTCTTTAATGTTTATAATAATTTTCTTTCAGATTCAACACACAAACCACTACATGACGTCGCCAAATTTTTAAGTTTTAATTGAAAGCAATGAAAACATTGTCTTCATGTTTTTTCCATAGTTCCTTAGTGGTGGTAACCCTAACTATATTGTCATTTAAAGAACAACTGAGTTATATAGCCAGTCAGCCACTCATTCAAGTCTTTTAACGGGTGTTTGTTTTAACACTTAAAAGTGAATGAAATATTTATTTGCGGCGATCAATGAAAGCCTGTCATTTATTTTAGGAAGCTTATTTCATTTAAATGATCTCCGCTTTCCAACATTTCGTCAGATGTCCTACCAATGGCAGCTGTAATGTTGTCTTCCAAAACTAGAATTGTTGCTGACTTGTGCCTGAACACGAGACATTTCACTTATCCCTACAAAATATTGTCTAGTGGTGATTGATGCTGATTGATGCTGTGATTGATTGCTCTGTGTTTGATGATTTCTATTTATTCAAGGTTTCAACGTACAAGAATCGATAATGAGAAATCTTTGAGAAAGAGGAACCCCTTCTCGGAATATGAGAGTCAATAAATTAATTTGCATGCGGGTCTCTGTTTTTCCAAGACAGGGTGATGTAGATGTTCTACAATAGGCATTATGACAACCAAATTGACTACATGGCGACATTTAATTATTGGCAAGGGCTTTTGCTAGAAATACAAGATACAGATTTAACATTTTTCATCATAATTCATCCGTAAAACCAGCTGGCCCCTAATTTCCTGGGACAACAGTATAATATCAACATTGAACATCATAAGAAACATGAAAAAACTAGTCAACACAATTATCCAATGCATTATCACAGCTAGCGTTGTTCTTAGGAAAATGACAGATGGTAACTCTATTATTCTAGAACTTGCTACAGTCGGCTTATTATCTTAGAACCTGGTATAGTAGACCTATCACCGGCTTAACTACACAAACTTGATTTATGTATGTAAGCAAAAGGCGCGGTTATTGGTAGCGTCGATCTCATATTGGCTGCAAAGGTACAATGCAAGGTTGAACTCTAGTGTATTAAACAACCTGATAAAGAAAACTTTAAACTCTTTTTCGTACATTAAATTTGCTTTTAAGTACTTGCGATTCTAATACGCGGTTATAATGATGACAGTGTTTACTAATTGTTAGAATATTTGCTGAATGAAAATCAAATTAAGGCAGTGAATAAAAAAAATCACCCGTTATTAGCATTACACAGGTTGACAAAAATCATCATACATGCCTCCTTCGAGCATAGCAAATCTTGTTGATGTTAAATGTTGTTAAAGCAGTTGTTCTTCTGTACTGTTATTGTTTTTATCGTTTAAATTCTACACAAAAAAAAATGAAATGAAAAAGAAATGAAACTGAAAAAAAGTATGAAACGTATGCCAATACCGATTCCATTATTAAATAAATTGAAGACAAACTTAATTGGCGTTAATACGACGAGTATATACCCGTACAATACCCTACCACAGCCTACGTTACGATACGATAAAATTGATGCGTTATGATACGATTTATATGACACACATACATACATGTAAACTCAAACCGTGTTACAGTACATACAAGTGAGTTATATTGGCTATGGAAACTTTCTGCCATAAGCATACAAATAAATTGATGGACGTATGAGGATGTACTTGTGTTGTGTTATTATCCACAATGAAGAAGTCATACACATACACACGCGCCCAAATACATAAATACGACTATAACCGTAGCGGGGCAAATGTCTAAGCATTGTGTTAGTGGCGCCAGTGATTGCCAAATTTGGGCGTAAATAATTTTCTTGGGCATATCGTATCATAATCAACTTACCAACAACCAACGCCACCGAAAGAGAACAAAACAAAACAAAACAAGACAAAACAAAACAAATCAAAACAAATCAAACGAATAATAATGAAATTCAAAGAAACATTCATTCGGAAAACTTACGAGCCTCAATATATTCGTGTATGCACACACACAAATTCTTGTACTTATAAACAACGGTAGCCTAGCATTGCATGGAATATGTGGTGTATAGAGTTGTATAGAGAGAGAAAGAGAAAGAGAGAGAAGTTCAAAATATAAACAACTGTCATAAGGTAGTAATTTTTCTTTGTGTTTTTTGCCATGTTTTTTTATTTACAAATACTTCCTGGTACTGCTAAAGCAGTACAACGCTTATGTTTTTCATGACCGTAGAACGATTGACACTTTTACGATAGAAGCCTGTCACATGTCAATCTTGTCTTGTCTTGTCTTTCTATACTCATTTAAGTTACACTCTTGACCTTTTCAATTAAATATGAATTTGAAATGAAACATTATAGCTAAGCTCTTGCTCCCTCTTTTATGCTTATGGGTGCTGCTGTCTAGCTTGTGGCATTTATTTTGCAAACTTAAAATGTTACACACGTTTTAGGTGCACAAAATCAATGCGATGAACTTTTATTTTGTCTCTACAGGCCAGACTCTACATTGCCAGCAAGAGAAAGTTTCCTTAAGGAGCTTGTGCTTGAGCACAAAGTATCTCCCCCACTTTCTTCTTCGGTTTCTTTCTTGTTGTTTCGTTTTCACAAATCAAGTTTTTCTAGCTAAGCTGGTGATAGGCGTACTGTAGCAGGTTCTAGGATGATAGGCCAACTGTAGCAACTTCTAGAATAACAGAGTTGCCAACTGTCATTTCCTAGAAACAACGCCAGCTATAATAATGCATTGGATAATTGTGTTGAGGACTTTTTTCTGAGGGGGCCCAGTAAACAGTTTGTGATAACACAATGGCTCCGTTAGGAACTAATATTCTTATGCTTGCGGATAGTTGTTTAGCTTAGATAGCCTAGGATGGAGTCTGTCGTTATTTAGATATGTTTTATCTGCCGTTAACTCTTGCAGAATCCTGTGAATATTGTTAGCGGTATCCGGATAATAGGGGTACCAAAAATTCTTAAAGCGGCGCTGAGAACAAATGTATTTACGTTCGGAATTTATTTCCAATTCCTTCACAGCCTGTTCCATAGTCTCCCCTATCCATATCAAACGATGTATTACTCATTTCTTGTTAGGCGTGGTTTATATTCCACAGCTCAGCGTGTAGCTTAACTCCCACAATTGAATTGCGTAAGTCGTCTGCACGCAAAGGACATTAGGCAGAGATAAGGTGCCAGTAAAGATTTCCAAAAATAAAATTCAAACTTGAAACTCCCTATAGCTTCCTTACTGTTCAAAATATTGCTGTAGAGCATAATAAATTCGCTCTCAAGCGATTGTAACTCCATTACTTGCTTATGTTATGACAGTGTTTACTAATTGATTGACCATTTGTTGTATGAGAATCGCTTGAACGTGTCTGTCTCGCTGTCTGCCGCAACTCGAATAGAGTGTGTTAGTAGGATCATTTAAAAACTTCTTAGTCTCTCTCGCCATATGACACTTGTTCTCTTGGAAAAATAAACCAGAGCTGGGAAATACGATCAAGTGATGAATCCACAGTAAGTGGAATGCCTTAGCTTTCCTTCCACTGGCATTATCATTATTATTGCCTCGTTCCAGTTGTTGCAATGCTTTAACAAGTCTTTCGTTGCCTCGTTCCAGTTGCTGTAGATGAATACTTCTGCTCTAGTTCTTCTCATTATGAGTATCAGATCTTCAACATGAGGTTTCTCGTCATATTTTAATAATTCTGCTGGCATGTTCTAGGACCAAATCGTTGTTCTTGAGTTCAAACACTATTGGATCCGTGAGAGACTTTCTTAATTTCTGATGGGAAACTCACGGTGTAGTGGAAGTTAAATTAAAAGTTAGTGTCCTAATGGTGGTCGCCGTAGTCTAGTAGGTAGTGTGTTGACTTATTAGACTTGGGGCCACGATCAGACATCTCTAACAAAACGGCAAATGCCGTCAGATATCTGGCAGAAGCTCGGAGAGAAATTAAATTGTCATGAAGTTGCCGTAGTCAAGTAGGTAGTGTGTTGGCTTATTAGACGTAAAGCCAGGGTTCGAGCCACAGGCCAGACATCGAGACAAAATACAAAAAGTATTTCTTAGGCAACTGCCTCTCAGCGGATATCTGGCAAAAACTCTGTGGAGTAAATAAAATTGCCCTGAAAAGTTTCTCAAAAAATCTGTCGTTCGGAATCGACTTTAAACTGTAGACCCCCCGCCACTCATGACTAAAATTGACAGACACTCTATAAGTGGCGAGAGAAGCTAGGTTGTAATCCTGACTGAAAGGTTGTAATGACCAATTATGTATGTATGTGTCCTAATGATAACTATAAAGTTCATGCTTATGTTTGTGGATAAAAATCTTACTTCCCATCCTTGCAAATATAAGTGTTTTGTTGTAAAATATCTCATATTTTCCAAATACATACGTGATTTACATTTTAAATATGAAGTGTTTATTGTTATTGTTGTTGTTATTATTATAACTAATGTTGTTGTTGTTGTTGTTGTTGTTGCAATTGATGTCATTTATTTTAGTTTCATTGCTGGTTGTTTATTTTATTTTTTAATTATTTTTTTCCATATGTACGTACGTATATGTTTGTCTCACAGGCCATTATAAGTTGTCATTTTAATATTGTCTTGACACATTAATGCCTGTACAAATGGCAACAGTATTCAATAAAAACTTAATGCAACACAATAGAACACATGCACATGCAGGTAATATTAGCAGCTAAAAACTTTTAATAATAAAATCAATTCTTGTTGTTGTTGTCGTTATTGTTATTGTTTATGTTGTCGTTGTCGTTGTTATTATAATTATTGTGTGCACATGCATCGTAAAAATAATCGTATTCCCTTTCAAACGTAACGTTTTCATACGTAATTTGTGTTTTGCGTTGTCTAGCTGCTTCCCATAATAATTCTTTGCCAATGTTCGCTTAATAATTTATTATTATTGTTGTTGCTCATATTTAGCTTTGTTTTGATTTTACGAGCCCATTAAACTACTCACACCCTTTTACTAGCAACTCACCACAAAACACCAAAAAAAACAAAACAAAACCAAACAAATCTGTGTAGAATTTTATGTTTTTGTTTTAAAACTACTTGCTTACATACACATGCACACATATACACATGTAAAATACACATTAAAACAATAATTATTTAACACATGCTACCGGTGTTGTTGTAGCTTTTGGTGTTCTTGTCTAACACAGGGTTGTCCGTTTGGGGATCATCGCCAGTGGTGGAATAGTTTAGGTTATGTTAGGTTAGTTGGAGGATCCTTCTTGAAAGAAAAACTCTCTCTTAGACTAGAGTTTAGGATTCTTGTGAAACACATTGCCTATATGAATCGTCCAAAATAAATCTTTCCATTGTGCTATCACACACGAGACTATTTTTTAAGCCGCACAATTTTTGTTCTTTCAGTCACACACGAGACTATTTCATCTGGCATAAAATTGTATACGTATACACAGCTTTGTATGTATCAGTATTTTTTAATTCATTTGATGTTTAAATTATAAAATTTTTAAAAATGTGCACGTATTAGTTTTGTGCTGGTAATGCGGGGTAGAAGCTGGTTGAAAAATTATGCCAGCAAAAACCACTCCTCTCACCTAACTTGCCTACAAAAACTGCCATTTTGCGCCAGCATAATTGTTCTCGTGTGTGATTGCCCATTGAAAGAACTTCTCCCTACTTAATGCAAAAGCTCGCCTTAAGACGATAGACCGCCTTTTCCTCCTCAGACGAATAATTTGTGCAGGAGTCATAAGAGGAAATGCCAAGTTTATGGAATGTCTTCCAGTAGAATGGCTATGCGATTTAATATTTTAATCCATATTAGGCCAGTAGAACCAGCAATATTGTCCGATTCTTCTTACTGTCTACGAAGTTAAGCCTTCCTTTAAAATGACTGGAGAAAATTCTGTTTGACTAGAATATCAATTCCCTGTAAGGGTACCCTTGTATCGAGAGCTCTGACAACAGCCTTCGAAAGGACATGATTGAAAGCACCCTCGACGACAATAAAGTATGTATGTGAGTAATCCTCCTACTAGGTGTAGGACATTGAGAATGTTCTGCTCAATAATAGCACTGGACGGTGAATGGTTTCATGAAGAAGGTGAAAACCACACAAGCAGACTAATTTTGGTTTAATAAACCCTGTAAGTGAGTACTCCTTATATGCCAGAACCTTCTCAATGTTCCACACCTAGTAGTACTGAAACCACAACCCACGCAAATCGATTAATTTTGGTTTAATTGCATGAGAAAGCTCCTGTAGAAGGAATTTCATATTTTGGCGATGTTAGTTGGCAACCAGGATCATGCGATTTAACGCTGTCAATTTTTTTCTTGGACCTACTCTTCAAACACCGTGTAATCCCCTAACCGTGGAGCATAATGTTCGAAATCGATGAAGAAACTTTAGGGTATCTTCTAAGAAGTGCTCAGTTCAACTTGAACAGGAAGTAAAAAGGATGAGACAAAGCATTACTTTCTGAAAGACAAGTCGCTATACGAGAACTCTGCTGGTTTGGGATTAATTTAAGAATAGCATGGGACTATCTTTGGAAGCTGAATCAGTTGGGCAAGAGAATATGTGGTCACCCTCTGCTAGATCCCAGATCGTTCACAGCAATCTTTAGGCAGATGAGCTATCAAAGAGAGCCTCACTCAGTTAATAAGGACATAACCTTTCTGTGAAGAGATGTTTGTTAATGTATACTCGGAGAAAGGGAAGATGAAAAGAGAGGCAATAACTCTTCTTAAGTTAAATGGGCTTAAGACAATCTAAACTATTGTTGGGCAACTACAATTAGAAGATACTTAAGTCATCGGATCATAGAGAAGTAGCCTAAAGCAAATAGACTGAGAACTGTAAACTAGAAGGGTTGTTGTTAAGGCAAGGGATCGGCTTCAATTAATATGTGGAATCTCTGCTGATGATGAGACTCATTAAAGCATCGCAGAAGAAAATATCTGAAAGCATGTCAAGTATTAGGCAGGAAGTTATCCTTTCTGGCACTGAACCAAATCCTTAACTTTGTAAAGGCAACAGAATTGGAAGAGATATTACAGGCATACTCTATATAAACTGAAGGCAATATAGTAGATCGTATAGTAGCCGTACCTAACCTCAAAAAGATCGAATGCTGCAAACAATCCAGAGGCAGTCATTTAAATGCCAGAGTCAAGCATTATAATGAAAGAAAAGTTTCGTTCAAAGGCTTCTGTGTGTTTTTATTTTAAAACCTATAAATGTATCACCCTTTGCACAGTGCACAGTGTATGTTGTTTTTTTTTTGTTGCAAAAGCGTTAATAATAATGAAAACGAACTAAAGTTTACAAATAACTTAAGCGCTGTAAAAATAATTGTTTTTGTTATCGCCTTACATTTGAGTTCAGTTGCTTTTATTTCGCATTACTGTTGTTCTCATTCCCTGTGGTGTGTGTTTGTATTTGTAACTTTTAATAGAGTATTGTTCGTGTTTGCAATGTGTTTATTGTTGTTGTTGTTGTTTTTCCTTTTTATTTCTCCATTTAATTTTTAGTTGTTATTGTTGCTATTTTTGAGGTTTTACGTTGTTGGTTTTATTGTTTTTGTTTGTGATTGTATTGTGATTGAATCGCATTTACAATATTTATGTCCATCATAAATTAGAAGGGAGCACCTAAAAAAAAATGTTTTTTTGCTTTTCATTTTCACTGTGACAAAAAAGTGCGTAGGTTGTACGAAAAGTTTAATGTAAACACAGAAGTTTGTATGTGCGTTTGTGTTTTTTGTGGATATGAAAGTCAGTCAATTACAGTGAGTGGTTGAAGGTAAAACTCTTTTTTTGTTGTTGTTGTTTGTTTTTAACGGCCATTAATCATACGCTGCAATGCAAGTACGTACGCGTAAGTGACAGGACAAGGGTGACATGTGTGAGTAATCAGTGTTAATGGGGTGAGTGTTTCTATTTATTTTTGTTTGGGGGAATTTAGAATGTTGCCATTTTGTATGTTTTTTTTGTAGACAAGGAAGTGAAACTCGAAGAATTTTTGTAGGCGGCAAATGAAAAAGTTGCCTTAGCCGAGTAGGTAGTGTGTTGCCTTATTGTATATGAGGCCACCGTTCAAACCCCAATTCAGACATTTCCAACAAAACGAAATTTCTGGCAAAAACTCTGTGGAGTAAATAAAATTGCCATGAAAAGTTTCACAAAAAATCTGTCACTCCGAATCGATTTTAAATTGTAAGTACCGCCACTCATGTATAAAATTTACGCACACAACATAAGTGCTGTCAGAAGCTAGGTCGTAATCCTGACTGAAGGCTTGTAACGTACACGTTCGTCAATTACCTTCTAGGGTAGCGCTATCAGCTGTCAAATAATTTGACCAATTATGTATGTATGTATGTAACGAAGAAAGTTGAAGGCATTGTAAAAAAAATAACGAAACTCGCAGTGTGAAAAAGATCTTTTCGGCGACTTCCCCTCAGCAGTCTTCTGGCAAAAACTCTGAGAGTAAATAAAATCCTAAATGTGTAGCTCGGAGTCGACCTTAAGCAGTAGGTTGCATCACTCAGGGACAAAATTAACACACATAACATGGGTGGTGTGAGAATTTAGGTTGTAAACCTGACTAAAGCGTTGTAATGATATTGATTAAGTAAGTGGTCGACGTAGTCCAGTAGGTATTGTGTTGGCTTATTAGACATGAGGCCACGGTTCAAACCACAGGTTAGACATCTCGAACAGAACAGAAAATACTAGAACATATTTCATTCGCCAACTTTCTCTCAGCAGCCTTCTGGCAAAAACTCTAAGAGTACATAAAACTACAATGAAAAGTTTCTCAAATATCTGTCGTTCGGAGTCCACTTTAAACTGTAGGTCCTCCACCACTCATGTATAAATAAGTGTTGTGAGAAGCTAGTAATCCTGATTGAAGGGTTGTAATGACCAATTATTGACAAAATTAACACACACAATATGGGTGGTGTAAGAAACTCGGTTGTAAACCTGACTAATGGCGGTGAAATTTAACTTTAAAAAATCAGGCAATTCCTTTTGAAAATAAAACACATTTTGATTTATTTTTAATATTTTTTAATTTAATTTTTATTTATTTTTTTATAATTTAAAGATGATTCTTTTCAATATGACAGATGAGATGGATAAAGTAGCCTTAATATGATCCAAGGAGGCAAAGGAAATCTTGCCTTGAATAATTTCCTTTATTTTTAATGGAATTATAACAGGAAAAAGAAATCTATTTTGTTTTAAATTTTTAAGTAATATGGCTGTATTTATTATTTTATTTTTCTTTTTCATATAATTTCTTTTAATAATTATTTAAATTTATTTTTAATATTTAAGTAGGTGTTTTCTTGTAAGTATTAAAATTGTTTTAATTTCTCTTTTTTTTTTGTAAATAATAAAAAAATATTTTATTTAATGAAGTAGGAAAAAATAAAACAAAAAAATATTGGCTAAAACTTAAATTTAAATTAAAATCTAAAATTTAAAATTAAAAGAAATAAACTAAAATACAATTTCCTTAAATTAAATTTAATAATTAAGCAAAAAATACTGTTTGTGCAGAATAAAAATTATTATATTTTTTTTTTATTTAGTTTTTAATATTATTTGTTTAGTTTTCTTTTTCTGTTTAACATTTAATTTTTAACTATTCATTATACAATATATAGATAGAGACATTTGTTTAAATTTTGTTTTTTTTTAAATTAATATTACACATACACATATAAATATAAATAGTATTTGTTTTTGTTTTTTATTTTTTTAACCACAATGAGAATGTTTGAAATTTTTTTATTTTTATTTTAATTTTTTTTAATTTTTAGAATATTTATTTTTTAAATTTAAGGCTTAAATTGGTATTTATTTATTATAATTTAAATTATTTTTATTTATGTTTTATGAATTATAATGTTTTTAGATTTTATATTTAGAATTTTACTTAAAAGCTAAATGAAGTAAAAAAATAAAAGAATAAATAAGTTTAGTGAGGTGTAGTAAATTGTTGCGATTTTATTAAGTTTCACCTTTGTCTTTAGAAACATAAAGTCCATGATTAAAAGTTAAGATGATAGCCAGGGCGAAATTATAGATTTTTTCTTAAAAACGAATGAATTTTCTCAGAACTAAACCTGAGCCAAAAATAAAAAATATTAAATCACCAACAAGGAATGCCAGACCATAGAAATAAATCAACATTAGCACAGAGAACACAACTCTTAAGATTCCACCTGCCAAATACCTAGATTTCATTTGCAATACAAGCGCAGAAATGGTCTCAAACAATAGCCTCCATTAAAATTTGGTCACTCTAAGGGCCATTATTACAACTTGCCGTTAACTAAAGGGAGGATTTTAACGGAGAGATAAATTGTTTTTCATTATGAAGAGTACCCAATAAGATAGAAGTGAGCGTTAAGCTAAATGGAGGATCATTCTACCGATAACTTTTAAAGTTAAGTTTATGCTTGAACCATATTATATATTAATTTCAATAAGGCAACTTCAAATATAAACAAAATGAGCAAGTACAACAAAAAAAGAAGCCCGTCGTTGCCACTACATTTAAAAGAAATTTCTTTAATTAAGCAATGTTATCGACATTGCTCAGGTACTGCCATATTTTTGAAAAAGTTAACTTTATATTATCATTAGATTGTAATAACGAAAAGAAGTTAAAGGCGACTTTAAAGTTCACTTTAACTAAAGTTAAAGGTGACTTTAAAGTTCACTTTAACTGAAGTTAAAGGTGACTTTAAAGTTAACTTTAGCTAAAGTTAAAGGTGACTTTAAAGTTCACTTTAGCTAAAGTTACCTTTAACTAAACCCAACTTTAACGGCAAGTTGTAATAATGGCCCTAAGAAATTCTCACTCGGAAATAAAACGAAAGCATAAATAACGAAAATCTATCATTTGGAGTATTACAGAAGGTGTGGATAGCAGCCTAAATTTTTCTACACTAGGCTATGAGTTTTCTCTCCCACTATCAGATCGAGAAGGATTGAGTGGTTGGCAGTTTTACAATTTAGTTTGAAATGATATACACATTCTCAATGTAAACGTACATTAATTATTTGGGCAATTCACACGACTTTGTATCGTGTATGTTGTATTGAATACATTTGATTGTTTGTGAACGCTCAATGCTATGCTGTATTGTGTATCTCATGGCATTCAAACAATTTGATAGCACGAAACCAACACAACTTTTTAAAAACATATGGACAAAATGTGTATGAGTGTATCGGATTTTTACATGAAAATTATCAACAACAAGCATACACTGTTGTATGTTCTTCCAACAATACAATGAATACAACGATACAATGGCTTGTGTGAATTGACCAATTGTTTGTGAATGCAATATCCAACATAAAAAGTGGGTACCACTAGCCAGTAACTAGATTACGAAGATGAAATAGAGCGGGGTAGGTCACGTTATGAGGAATCCCATAATAATATTATAAAGGAATAATAGAATTGCAATTCGAGTAGAGAAGTGCTGAGGAGAAGCTGATTAAAAAGTAGGAAAAAAGTGGGAGCTCCATCCAACAGCGTTATTAATAGAAATACAACAACTAAAAACGTTGCAATAGATGGTATACCCGGCAGAAACTTACTACGAATATGGTTGGAACTAGCTGTGAGTAAAACACTGAAGGCATGACAATTGAAATCGTATACAAGCTAGCTGAAATGGAACAAAAAAACCGAATGAGCTGAGCTATGCATGAGATATTCTTGGCTCCTCGATATCTTTATAGAAATGTTGAAGCCGTATGCGCATAAATAACACAAATGTTCTCTTGTGAATACTAAAATACAATTTCCCCGCGTTTGCATATTTTTGGACAATAAATATTGCTTCATTGAATAGATTGAGGACATTATTATTCATTCAGGACATATATTGCATTATTATTCTTTTGGTTTCTTTAAGGAACATTAGGACTGACAAAAATTGTATCTTTTATCCTTGTATTTGGTTTCTACTTTCCCAATCTACGGCAACATGTTCTGGGATGAAAGGTTTGCTATCTTCCTACTCAGTTTCGGAGAGTTCCTGGAGTGGAACTTCACCTATCATTGCTCTTTATTGGAGCTTTACATTACGTCGTCTACAAGTTGTAGAATCGAAATAATTTAAAACCCTTATACCCATAGGGCAATTAGGCCTATCTTAATAAACAGAAACCACTTAATACGTTGACTGCCGACTACGAGATAACTCGTAGATTACGTTCCCTTCTAGGGAGTCAACTACGAGTTATCTAGTACTCACTAAACCTGCCATTTTTGTGTAGCTACGAATAAAATCGTATTATATCAGTGCTAGTATCGATAAATGGCTTCTGGGAAAAGAAAAAAAGTCAATGTTGGTTTGCGTGGCCAGTTTTCTGAAAATTGCCGCGGCAGTCAACGTGTTAACCAATGGCTGAATCAAAAATTGTTTTGCAATTTAAGTTATTTGGTGTTTCAAAGCCAAATTCAAATTTTGGTAAAATTACTTTAACCTTAACTTTTCTTTTTCCTTGTCTTTTAATCTCAGGTTTAGTTTGTGAAATTTCTCTTCAAAATTATGGTGTAAATGGAAATGTTTGTATGTAGAGAGTAATGAATGAATTATAAATTAAATATATGATACCATACATACATCTGTATATAAACTTAAAATAAAAATTAAAATAAAATAAAATTAAAAAATAAAATATTTATAAATATAATTGAGATCTATTTTAGGTTCCTTTTTTTAAGTTTTATTTCAAATTGTTTTAATTTGATTTTCTTTTCTTTTGTAAATTTTAATTAATTTTTCTTTAAAATAAAAAAATAAATTGTACATGGGCTCTCATTTTTAGAATGTCGTATAGGAAATTCGTAAAAAGCTTTACGAAAGCTTTGATTAGGAAGAATAATGTGTGGGAATAATGAAATGAAAATATTTTAAGACAATGGCTGCCTTCCAAAATGTTAGTTGCTTTGTATTTGAACAAAGTATCGTGTTTCTTAATGCCGCTGTACAAAATATATACAATGTATTCCATTTTAAAACGTCGTCAATGTGTATTTTTAACGCAGTCAAAAAGCAATCAGACATCGGATTTATAGTTGATGCATTGTTTGGTTACTTTGCATATCTAAATAGTTTATATACAGTAGTAGAACTGCATACAAACTTTGTATTGATACAATTTGGAAGGCAGCCAATATGAGTATGTTCGCAGGCCTTTAACCTACCAAGGTTTCAGTTCTAAGTTCGTTTACAATTTTTTGTCTTTGCTGTAACTACTGGGTAAAGTAGAATTTTTCTTATATAAACTGATGGCAGTTCCTTCTACATTAATGAAATAACACTCCAACTCCCCTTCACATTTTTATGGAACTAATATCGATTTCAAAAACTCACGCCAGCTGCAAAAGAGTGGGGCCAGCTCATTCTTAGCAAGGACATGAGTTACACTGATCTATTAGGGATATACATTGGAAGACTAAATGACTTCATTAGAAACTCTGACTGATGCCAGCGTTAGAGAATATGAAAGACGTTGAGATCACTCTGAGCCACAAGTTGCTTAAGCTTGTCTATCTCTTGGCTTGATGGTCACTTTTGCCCTATGAAAGCCATACGATAAAATATCTCGTGCTGTTTGAGAATGTAATCCGGCGTGGTATTAGGGAGGCAACCATGACGATTCTTCGTATACAAACTATTATGCTGAGGAAATCCTATGCATAGCAGGACCTTTAGTAATAGGATCACCAACTGTTATACAATTCTTTAAAATTCATTTATTTTTAAGGGAGTTTTAAATATAATTAAAACCGCTTTGGATTTTACTGTCTACATATGGACAATAGCGTAGCCTGGAAAGATAGGGTTGCCATCTAACACCTTTTTTTATTAATTTTTTTTGTCTTAAGGGCATTTGGAATAAAATTGAAACCATGTGCAATTTGAATGTGTGCATATGGGCAGTAGCACAGTCTAGAATTACAGGGTTGCCTCTTATCCTAAAGACCCTATGGAATTTCAATGCGTACGTATGGACAATGAAACAGTCTTAAATGGTAGGGTTGCCAGCTATTTGTTTTATAGAAACAATGTTTCCTCTGTGATTATTTGTAAGGATTTAATTCATAAAAATTTTTGGTTCTCAAGGACATTTGGAGTAAAATTTAAAAAATGGCGGAATTTGAATGTGTACGTATGATCAATAGCACAGTCTAGAATGATAGGATTGCCTCTGTGATTATTTTAAAGAATTAAATTCTTTATTTCTTTTGAGCATTTGGAATAAAATTGAAACACTTTTGAATTTAAATGTGTACGTATGGACAATAGCAATTGTCTAGAATGGTAGGGTTGCCTCTATGATTATTCTAAAGAATTAAAGTCATTAATTTTTTTCTGTTTCTTAAGGGCATTTGGAATAAAATTGAAATCTTGTCGAATTTGAATGTGTACGTATGGGCAAAAGCACATTCTAGAATGATAGGGTTGCCTCTATAATTATTCTAATTAATTAAATTAATTTGTTTCTAAAGGACATTTGGAATAAAAATAAAAACCTGTATAATTTCAAAGTGTACCAATGGACAATGGTAATAGCCTAAAATGATAGGGTTACCACCTAAAGTTTTATAGAAACAATGTTTCCTTTGTGATTGTTTATAAGGATTAAATTCATTATTTTTTTGTTTCTTAAGGGCATTTGGAATAAAATAGAAATCCTATGGAATTTGAATGTGTTCGTATGGGCAATAGGACAGTCTAGAACGATAGGGTTGCCTCTATGATTATTCTAATTAATTAAATTTATTAATTAATTTGTTTCTTAAGGGCATTTGGAATAAAATTGAAATCTTGTCGAATTTGAATGAGTACGTATGGGCAATAGCACAGTGTATAATGATAGGGTTGCCTCTCTAATTATTCTAAAGCATTTAATTCATTAATTTTCTTTTTAAGGGCATTAGGAATAAAATTCAAACAATTTGGAATTTCAATGTGTATGTATGGACAATAGCAATAGTCTAGAATGATAGGGTTGCCATCTAATATTTTATAGAAACAATGTTTCCTTTGTGATTATTTATAAGGATTAAATTCAAATATTTTTTTAAGGGCATTTGGAATAAAATTGAAACCCTTTGGAATTTTAATGCGTAGGTATGGACTATTGAATGAATGAATTTCGCGAAACTAAGTGCTGATAATGAAAGAAATAATTGGAAATTGATATTAATTTGTGAAAATGATTTCTCAAATATATATTGAATGTTATTCAAGTAAAAACTTTAAAGTTTCCAAGCTTTAAAACAAGCTTTTTATAAAAATATTTAAAATATGGAAATTTCTTGTAGTAAATGAAACACTGAAAATGAGAGCCGTATCTGCTGAAAGTATATACAAATGATAATATTAACTAAGGACAATGACAATGAAAGAAAAAAGCTTAAATTATAGAAAAAAGCTAAACTTAACAATTTGAAATTAAAATTAAAAAAAAAATATACAAATAAAAAGCAATATGCTCTTATTAATCATCAGGTTATTAGAAAAATAAAATATTTCTCTTAAAAGAAACAAAACAAAGCTAAGCTAGGGGGTGAATGAATTCAAAATAAAGTTTTAAACAAGGTTTACAAAGCTTTCAAAGCTATTGTCCCCCTCGTTCTTAGCTTTTCATTTTCTGTTGTTGTAAGTATTTGTTCTACAGCTATTATGGATTTCTCTTTTACGAATATATTTACGAATAATTACTAAAGTTAGTATAGTTAACAAAACCGTAACGCTTTTTTATGTTTTCTGTTTCACTTACTTCTCCTTACTTCCTACTTGTTGACTCTGTGGCTTCAATGTATAGGCGGTGGTGTACGATCCGGGGATTTGGAAGCTAATAACACTTTCGGTACATGCTTGTCAATGAAATTCCTTTGGATCTCATTGTAATTGTGCTGTCCTTTCTTGTGTTTGCGCTGTGAACGCTGTGTGGGCGTGGGTTTACGCAGGAAACTTAAATCACCATAGAAGGGATTACCTTGCAGAACATGGAGTGTGGTATTAAAGTCACGTTTCCACATGCCATACGGACATCTGGTGGCTGTACGCCAATCTGGCAGCACTACACCCAAGCGTTGGCACTCACGAGCATAGGCGGCAAAACTATCGCAATGGCACATGCCATCCGGACACTCGCAAACATCCATTTTACACGAATCAATATAATTATTGGGATTCAAACGATCATTGCAATTGCCAAACACTTCGGCTACACGCAAGGGACGACACATGGCATTGGTTTTGCGCTGCTTACACAATGGTTGCACGGCTATATTCTCGCGTCGTCGTGAACAAGCCTTAGGACCGCCCACCTTCCAAGAATTGGCAAATCGCCATACCTCCGTATGATTAACACCATCCCTGCTGGTCAGATCATCGCGTGCCAAACCATTATAATTGCCACACAAGCCACACAGACGCCGCTTGTAGGTGGCAGCCGCCATAATTTGTAAATAATTATTGCCATCCCATTCGATGCTCAGGCCCATTTCCGTTTTCAAAATAATACTCTCCTTTAAACGTTCTATACTGGTTATAATACCCCGGCTGTAAGGCAACATTACCCGGCTGCCATTCACTTTTACTCTCATCTTCTGACCCAAATTTACTCGCAATCCCTTCATTTTCAAAGTAACCGTCTTGGTCCAGGATGAAGTATTTGTTCCTCTGGCATCATTCGTTAGACGTATGGAAAATGTATTATCACGGCAATCAGAGGCCAATAGATATTTACAGGAACCTTGGAAACTATAAAACTTGCCATCGAATGTTTTGAAATGAGGATCACCAAACACTGTACATGTACCCGCCGTCTCAATGCATTTCGGACAACATTCTCCCGGCAAAACTTTGAGTTCCTCATTCGAACGACACTTAATGGCAGGACAACGCATTTCCGAGCAACGAATATTACCCGCTGTACAGCGACACGAACGACAGGGTCCCAGATTCCAGGTTTCATTATTTTGATAGGTGATGCCATTATAAATGCATTCGCTGCGCACTTCGGATGTTATGCAGCGCGGACAACAGCCATCCATTTCTTGGTATTCGGGTGAACACTCGAGTATCGGACATGTCTTGCGCTCACAAATGCTGGTGCCATTGGTGCAGGTGCAATTCGTACAGCGATCGGGCATGAATTGCAGTTTGTCGTTGTAGATTTTATGATTGAAAATGCATTTTCCTGTAAAGAAAGAAAAGAAGCAAAATAAAGCATAAGAGGACATTATTTAGAAGCAGGTGAAATGTGAAGAGCTACGGTAGGCAAAATGTTCAGATTGGCTAGAACTTCGATCACTGCGCCACTTTGCCTGAGACAATCGGCTACTGCCCTAACAGGAAAAAGTCTTAGTGACCGGTTATTACCTACGGCTGTGCTGGATGGTGTAATGTTTTGATAAGAGCTGTCAGCGTGAGATCTTGCATGAGGTACATCGGATTAGCGGAGTTAGGGACAGCTGCACTTAGGTCACTCTTGAGACTACGGTTCGTAGTGCGGTTCAGACTTTTGTAAGCCAGAACCGGGAGGTTATTCCGGTATTCTAAATTACTTCTTTTCCTTTGGTAAGGAAAGAATTTTTGGTCAAACTACTGGCTGTACAGTTCCCGAGTTAGGGATAAGCTTGGTTCAACCATTTTCAGAAATGTTTTTAAAACTGTATGGAAAAATTGTGATGTCACATGTAGCCTAAGAGTGTTTATTCGATTTATTTTCGCGTAGACAGCCACTTCTATCCCCCTGCCTTCTGTGGGGTCTATCTGGGATCTCAGATTTCATTATGGATTGTATGGCAACTGTAAGGTTTTCTAAGCAGAGATCATTGCTGTTGGGAACCAATTTCAGACCGCAGCCGATCTGGTTTCTTCCAATGCGGAGATCTCACGCGATTTTGGTTGACAGTCAAGCGGTCTTAAGTATGATAGAAGCTGTTTGGTCCGCAGAACTCCATAAGGGTGTTTGTTTCTGGGACATGGTGACTTTTGCGCAAATGGAAGATAGATAGACTTGCTTCATTAGGTTCTTATTCCAAATTAGTAGGTGACTGTGAGGCCTAATCGAGCAATTTTTTTAACGCTATGGTATGAGTTTAGACGAATGATCAGAGACATTGAAGTGATAGACTGGATTTCTATGTGGCCAGGTACCTTTGGATGTCAACTGACGATGATACACACGTCTATCTGCTGGTAGCTAACAACCTCAACGTAAAACTGAGTTACTTACAGGATATTATGAGGCCAGTCTGAGGACAGGAATCTGGGACAAATCTCAGTCAGGTCTCTAGAGAGTATTTTAAGTTGAAAAGCAGTTGGAGACGAATCTCTTGTGGTTTTCTGATAGAAGAATCTGGAATTTCAATTCTCTATTGGGAGTTGAAATTTGTGCTCTCCTGAGGTTTAATTGAGATTACGCTGGCTAAGGGGTGTGCTCAGGTCGCCGTGGTCTAGTAGGTAGTGTGTTGGCTTATTAGACGTAAGGCCACGGATCAAACCCAAGGTTAGACATCAAAACGAAAATATGAAAAAATATTTCTTCGGCGACTTCCTCTCAGCAGATTTCTGGCAAAAGCCCTGAGAGTAAATAAAATTGCCATGAAAAGTTTCTCAAAAATCTGTCGTTCGGAAACGACTCTAAACTGTAGATCACCCGCCACTCATGTATAAAATTAAGGCAAGCAACATAAGTGATGTGGGAAGCCAGGACGTAATCCTGATTGAAGGATTGTAATGACCAATTATGTGTGTATGTAAGGGGTGTGCTCATGTCGCTGTTCGTTTTGTCTTTCTATTTTTTCAATTCCTTCAACTCTCTTTTAAACATCCTATTTCTAAGACGAACATCAAGGTTACATGACCTCTCGATGTTGTATAAGCTACTTTCGTCATATATATTCTCAAACTGGTTATTCCTACTCTGATAATTGGCAAAAGAACTTCAAAAGAATCTGTCTAGTCTGTGTTAATCCTTTATGAACAGAACGGCATACATTGTAGGCAAAAAATTCTTGTTATTTGCAACAGAATTTTTTCTTATCACCGATATGCACTTAAATAATTATGGCCTGCAATTGCCACAGTCTTTACCTATCTGGATACTAAAATTCCTTTTGAAAAATTCCATTTCAAAACAATAAAAAAGGCAGGAAATTTAAAACAAACGTGAAATGTTTTGTGTTCTTACCTGGTACTGGCATAAATTCCCTCTGTTCTGTACATCGTGGACAGCATTCGTTGGGATGGAGTTTTTGCTTCGAAATGGGACATTGTAGGACAGGACATGTCTTCTTGGCACACTTTAATTGATTACCCGTACATTGACACACCAAACAACGATCATCGATTGAGGCGACAACCTCTTGGCCTTCCAAAACTATTTGTCCATTGATTTTGCAACCTTTTTTTCGTTGTTGTTATTGTTGCAGACATAAATGAAAGGGAAAAAGAGTAAAAAAACATAGAAACAGAAATCAAAACACGCACGTTAAATAGTAAAAGAATATAAAAACAAAAGAATTTTAAAAAAAGAACAAAAAAAATGAAACGACAACAACTCATATAATGACCTTTAATGTGTATTGTACCTCTCTCTTTAAGTTTGTTTTGTGTGGTTTTTGTGTTTTAGGCTTTATGCCCTACAATAGGCATTTTAGGTTTTTTTTTACGAATTTTAATTTGCAGGCCTGAAATACCATAAGACAGCATGAGATCCTGTCAGGTCAGGAACTTAAATTCTCAATGTTCGTTTAAACCGACAGCCCAGAATATTTGATGCTGAACGTAAAGAGTACTCAGTTAAAGATCTCTAGTTTCTCTCATTAAATCCTGAGAATGTAGAGCGTTTAAAAGTTGTATTGGATTGACTGTTCTTTTCCTAGTTATTTTAAATTCTTTTTGCTTTTGTTAATGCCACTACAGAAAAGGGATAATAGGACAACAACAATTACAAACAGTTGTCATGTTTTCAATGATGTTGTTGGTTTTTTTCCCCTGTTTTTTTCTTGGTTGTAGTTGTAAACAAATGGCAAAATCACGAATTCATTGTTTTTAAGTTCGTTTTTTACAAACACAGCAACCATAAAGGCTTTCTAGCAGAGACCACACAAAACATAAACACAATAACAGCAAACGCAACATGCACAAACATGCCAACAAATTTGCAGTCATCGTTTGTTTGTTTACTCGTTCGTATAACCATAAAACATGAATGAGAATTTATATGAAAAAAAGATTGAAAAAGAGAAAATGAGAGAGAGAGAGTTGTAACTGTTAATGTTTATTATTGGTTTTGTTTAGACAAAACCACAACATGTTGATACATGTTCGCTAGTGATATCAAAAAAAAATATTTAAACGTAGTCTGGCAGTCGTTTTAAAAGTAAAATTTAAATTAAAAAACAAAAACTGCTATACTAAAAACTGTTATAATTTTATTCTTACCCTGACATGTAGGACAACATTCACCCGGTTTTGGTTTTGTCAGTTGACTGTCGTCACACTGCGTATAGCATTTCATTATTGTTTCGGTTACAACACTGCCAACGCATTTGTATGATTTACACGGGTTTTCAGGATCTGTCCATTCCGAACCGCTGGCATACGGTATGCCACGAAAAATGCAACCTAAAACGTATTGTGATACATGGTTAATATCTTAAAGACTTATTCTAGTTCATTAAGTTCATGACTGCCTTACCTTTGCATTTATTACAGCAGGTATCAGAGGTTTTCTTCTCCAGCAAATAACAATCATCGATTGGCGGACAACTTTCCTGATGGCACTTAACGAATCCGTTCTGAAAGTAGATGAAGATAGAAAGGGAAATTTAATTTTTTAATAATTTAATGAAAGACACTTGGATAACCGTTATAATTGTGGAATAAAATGAAGATAATGGAACGAGACATAAAGGGTATGGGCTCAGCAAAAGTCGCATGTACAATACCTTTTCCAGAATTGATTAAAATTGTAGAAGAATTCAATCAGAGTACCAGTAACTACTGTCGTGAGTAATGAGCCTAACTTTACTTACTTAATTGGTCACTACAACCCTTTGGTCGGGATTACAACCTATCTTCTCCTATCACCTATTTTGTGTGTGTTAACTTTATCCCTGAGTGGCGGAACCTACAATTTAAAGTCGACTCCGAATGACAGATTTTTGAGAAACTTTTCATGGCAATTTTCTTTATTTACTCTCAAGAGTTTCTGTCAGAAAACTGCTGGTAAGTATCAGATATAAATGATAAGAGAAGATAGAGGAGAAGAATTAGGCTGACTTTCAAAATGTATCAATACAAAGTTTGTATACAGTTCTACTACGGTATGTAAATTTTGTACATATGCAAAGTTACCAAACAATGCATCAACTATAAATGCGATGCCTGATTGCTTTTTGACTACGATAAAAGTACACATTGACGACGTTTTGAAATAGAATACATTTTAAACATTTTGTACAGCGGCATTAAGAAACAGGATACTTTGTTCAAATACAAAGCAACTAACATTTTGGAAGTCAGCCTTACTAAGCCTTCTTACCAACCAGTGATGAAAGTTTTCATGGCAAAAATTCTAGCAGAAACCAAATCATTTTAGAAATCCTAATGGAGGATCCTGAGTCTTCACCGCTGCAAGTCAAGGCAGAGACACAGAATACATATGTTTGACGATTTCAGGCCCCTCATATTTTCACAAATGCTGCAAAATATAGAGTGGTTATGTCCTGTACACAATTGCTAGTTAAAAAATCTTTTCTGTGATTGTAACAGATTTCTTAATTAGATGCAGCATCCAATCTGTCCCAAAACGGCCTGGCAAGGATTGCCCATTTTAACCTGCTCACTCCATGAATCAATACAAAAAAGTGTGTGAAGAGAGGTTTTACTCACTGCTCCACTAAGTCCACACATTTCGTCCTATCTTGCCAACTCTTTGCTTCCAAAATTAAAATGCAGATTCACCAGTAGCTTTGTGAGTGCCTTCTTGCAAACTGAAATCATCCTCGAACTGACATAGTATCCAGTAGCCTGACTTACCTTTAAAGTGGCCTAACTACCTACATGTCTTTGTGATCGCGGACGCTTTAGCTTGAAGATACTAAACTCTTTAAGGATTCCATCCAATCTGTTCTAGAACGGCTTGCCAAAGAGTGCCCAGTTTCAGCCTGATCACTCCATGGATCGAAACAAAAAGTGTGTGAAGAGAGGTTTTACTGACTGCTCCACTAAATCCACACATTTCGTCCTATCATGCCAACTCTTTGCTTCCAAAATCAAAATGCAGATTCACTAGCACCCAGTACCAGTAGCTTTGTGAGGGCCTTCTTACAGACTGAAATCATCCTCGAAGTGATATAGTATCCAGCCTGAATGGTACATAGTAGCCCAACTACCTACATGTCTTTGTGATCGCGGACGCTTTAGCTTGAAGATACTAAACTCTTTGAGCATCTCTTCCCCAATTTAGATTTCCGCGGTCAGTGTCAGCCTTGATTTTCATGTCATCTATAAAAATCTTTTGTGCGCTTATCAAACTAGCAACACTACAAGAAAATACCAATAACAGCAGCCCCCCAACTAGATTTCTGTGCCTTCATGTTTGAAGTCATTTGTAAAAATCATATGCCCGCCTATTGAACTGCCAAGAGCAACAGAAGATACGAACAAGAGCAGATTGTCGAAAACACATATCCTGACTAATTCACTTCGTGATGCATACAAGAACACTGGAGGGTAATAAATTTACCTACGCGGTCCAATGGAATGAAAGGAGTTCTCCAAATGTATTAGAGGATGTAGGCAGATGGAAAAAACGCGCAGAGTATATTACTTGCCTTCGGGAGCTTAGTATGAACTCAACAACTAACCTGAGGAATACTTGATTAAAAACACAGTCCTGCATGGGTTTTGGAAATAAGATGGCTCCAGGTGTTTCCGAAGGGATTTTGCGCGCTGAACACGAATGGGTTCAAAAACTTTCCATCACGTCAGGTTTTCGAGAAAAAGTGAAACCCCTAAAAATAGCGTTTTTGGCCATTTTTGAAACATTGTAGAGCTAAACGCTGACGTGCTAGAACCATCGCTATTGACAGAAATTGACAATTGATCTTTGCTCTTTAAAATCAGCCCAAAGCCAAATTGTTTGCATGCACCCTTAAAGTAGGGGGTGGGTTTATGTCAAGAGAAAAAGAAACACATTACGGAGGTCCTTAAAAATTAATCAGATTTACTTGAAAATTGTCACTCAGGAGTTTTCGGGATCGCTGATTACAGATCTTCATTTAGATTTAAAAAAATTCAAAATGGCGGATCCAATATGGTGGTCAAGTAAATCTGATTAATTTTTATAAATCTCGAACGCCATATTGGATCCGCCATTTTATGTCACATGTGGCCAAAGAGTGTTTATTCAACTTCTTTTCCCTTATTCCTTATTCCCCTTCTATAGCGACACTGGGATCTCAGAGTTCATTACAGATTGTATGGCAACTGGGATTGTATGCCATTTACAAATATGGATGGTTTAACAACCGTAGAACACACAAAACTAGTCAAGACTCAGTCTAAAACGGTGGTAATGCAAACGTGGTCACTTTTAGGTGAAGATTAGGAAGATTATGAAAAAGATTCTGAAGATTATGAAGAAATCTAAAGTTCTGTAGTCTAGTAGGCAGTATGTTGGCTTATTAGACATGAGGCCCCGATTCAAACACCAGGCCAGACAGCTCCAACAAAACGAAGTATGAAAAAACATTTCTTCGGCAACTTCCTCTCAGCAGATTTCTGGCAAAAACTGTGCGATTAAATACAATTGCCATGAAAAGCTTTTCAGAAAATGTACGTCCGGAGTCGACTTTAAACTGTAGGTCTTAGCACTCATGTATAAAATTAACGCACCCAACGTAAGTGGTGTGAGAAGCAAGCGACACTGGGATCTCAGAGTTCATTACAGATTGTATGGCAACTGTAAGGTTTTCTAAGCAGAGATCGTTGCTGTTGGGAACCCATTTCAGACCGCAGCCGATCTGGTTTTTTCCAATGCTGATTTCTCACCCTATTTTCATTGAGTGGTCTTGAACCCAGATTCGTGTTCAGAAAAACACCTGGAGCCATCTTATTTGCACAAAAAAAAAGTCCAAAATTTGCAGGGCTGTGCAATCTCAGAAGTTGTAGGTTAGACGTGAGGGTTGCTAGGTTAGATGTGATATACGATCATAGAACAATTGATTGATGCCTTAACGAGGGCCTAATGACACGCTGTGGCGAGGTACTTAATAATAATTGGTCATTACAGCCCCTTCAGTCAGGATAACGACCTAGCTTCTCAGACCACTTATGTTGTGTGTGTTAATTTTTATACATGAGTAGCGGAACCAACAGTTTAGAGTCGTTTCCGAACGAAAGATTTTTTTTTGGGAAATTTTTCATGGCAATTTTTTATTCAACTCTCAGAGTTTTTGCCAGAAATCTGTTGAGAGAAAGTCGCCAAAGAAATATTTTTTCATATTTCGTTTTGAGGTCTGACCTGGGGTTTAAACCGTGGCCTTACGTCTAATAAGCCAAAACACTACCAACTAGACCAAGGCGAAGAGGTACTTACATTATCTAAATTACATACATACATATTGTGGCGCAGTGTATTTACCATATGCATGACTTATACGATTTCTTTACAGACTGCACACAATATTTCACAGTAACTTTCCAATTTTACTGTTTGCGCACTACGTTCGTTGATTATTGAATTTATAGTGTGATAGTCTGGTAAAAAAAAATTAAATGGAATACCAAGCCCATATAATATTGTTTACTGTCTTGCCAAGCTGTTCTATGACTTTACAGATTACATTTTTAACTATAAAATATGTTTTTAATTTAATACAGTTGATTAGCGAAATTCCAAAAAAAAGTATTTTTTTGGGATACAATTTGTTAGGCCAGCCAAAAACATTTGAGGAAATCTTTAAGACTCCCCATAAAATAGTTAAAACAGTGAAACCAATAGGCACATAAATTTGTTTTTTCTTTTTTTTTAAAGAAAATTAAAAGAAATAAATTTTAATACAATATTTTGCAATATTTGTTGACGGCACGAAAGATTGTTATATGCAGGCTGCCTGTAAATACTGTTACAGTGCTAAGTAAAAGTTACTTTACATGGACATTTTTGTAAATGAAAAAAAAAAAAGAATTTCAAATCATAGAAAAAGAAAATTGCCTGTATTCCTTTCTTTTATTTTTAAAATTTTTTCATACCGTACCTCTACTTTTGCTTTGTACTGTATGCGTTTTTTTTCTTTTACCTAAAAAGAGTTACTTATTAATAGTTTTAACAGCTGCTCACTGACTTAATGCACCACTTCATTTAAGTTTTTTTCTTCAGATTTTTTTTAGTTTTATTTCATTGGGTTTTCTTTACAAATTTTTTACGGTTTTTTTTGTGGTTGTTTTTTTCCCCGCTAAACTTGGAAAATCCATTACTGTCGTCAGTTGATAAAATTTTATGTTTAAGCTGTGCTTGGCCATATACATACGACTTCTTTCATTGCCTCTGTAGTATTTGTTTATAAAAAAAGCATATGATAAGAGCATAGACTGACTGACTGACTGCCTTATGCCTGAGTCTATGGTGTCGAATGTTTGGTTATGAATAACGAGCAACACGGCTTAATGGCCAACACAATTTTAAGCCTGATTTAATAAGATTTATGCAAATGATTTTTAAAAAAAAATTACCTGCGATAAAAATAATTATTTAATATGAAACGAAGCAAACAAAAAAAAAAAACCGAAAAAAATTTAATTTAATTTAATGCCTTGTTTTTAGTTTTATTGGGTAATGAAATCTGAGTACAAAATGAAGACAGAAAATTAAAATCTTTTTTTAAAGTTTTTTAATGGTTTCTTAAATCCAAAATGTAACAAAAGTTGTACCCGAATTTATTTCAAAATAGGCTTGTATTTCAATTTATTATGGAGGAGAATTTGTTCTTGTCATTTAGGACCATTTGCCACCCTTATACTCAGTGGTGTTGTGCTAATTTTTTTTACCGGAACGCGTTCCGGACTCCGGTTCACGGTTCCGAAAAACAAGCCGGTTCGTTCCGGTTTTTGTTCCGGTTAGGGTTCGGTTCAAACACTTGTTTATAAAAATACATATAAAAATTCGTCAAAAATTAGAAAACATAAAATCAGCAATTCTTTTTAATTTTTTTCAAAACGTCAGCCAATTCTCGTTATCAGAAATCATCTTTAGTTCCGGAACGCGTTCCTGTCCAAAAAGGAAGTACCGGAACGACGTTCCGGAGCGTTCCGGCTCGACAACACCACTGCTTATACTACATAGGCTAGTGTCTGAAGAGAGCATTATACATTAAGCTGCTCATATCATTCGAAGTCGAGAGTGCATGGTTCAAATCCCAGCTCAGTTATCAAGAACAAAACCGAAATATTAGCTTCCTCTCTGAAAGTAAAATAAAGTGAATATGATAAGTTGTTTAGGTGGCGGCCGTCTCTTGAAAGGCTATGTGTTCCAGAGATTTAGTCCATTGTGATCAATATTCAACTTGAGAATCAAACATTCCCTTTAGGTAACCATTAATTTTTAATTTGGCGAGTTCACTTAAACATGAGAGAAAGTGAGAAGTCAAGAACCTCCGCAACTTCACAGCAAGGGCCGCCCACTGGCACATGTGGTGAAAACTAACTTCTTCCACTCCTTCAGATCTCTGGAAAATTTCGGAGAGTGAATAAATATTGCCATGAACATGAGTGGAGTCAAGAATCTCAGCAATTTCACAGCAAGACTGGCACATGAAGTTAAAAACTAACTTCTTCCACTCCTTCAGATCTCTGACAAAATTCCTGAGTGTATAGATATTGCCATGAACATGAGTGAAGTCAAGAGCCACCGTAACTTCATAGCAAGAGCCGCAAACTGGCACATGCGGTGAAAACTTATTTATTTCTCTCCTTCAGATCTCTGACAAAATTTCTGAGAGTAAATAAAATTACCATGCGAGAGCTTCTCGAAAATCTGTCCTTCGGGATCGGCTTTAAACTGTACATCCTGACACTCATGTATAAAATTAACACGTACAACATGGGTGGGTGGTAGGAGAAGCTAGGTTGTGATCCTGACTAAAGGGTTGTAATCATTTATGTATGTATGTATGTACATATGTATAACGGCTTAGGCATACTCAGTTTACCACAGTAATCAGAAAACATATGTCCTGCAACTTATTGTAGACGGACAACCCCACAATTAGTAGCCAATTCACATCACCACCATGTGATGATTACGACCAGTAATCGCTCGTTCAGAGTATCCAATCTGGCTTGAGCTATCTGGCTCGTAACGCCATCTTAATAAAACCACATGTCGTTGGTGTCTAAATCAGTCAATTCAGGTCAAAAGGGGTTGACAATCATCCACCTATAGAGCTCGCCATATACAATGAAGGTCTGGCCAGTGAAGGTCGCCGTAGTCTAGTAAGTGTGTTGGCTTATTACACGTAAGGCCATGGTTCAAACCTCAGGTAGACATCTAGAAGAAAAAATATTTCTTCGGCGACTTCCTCTCAGCAGATTTCTGGCAAAAATTCTTGGATTAAAAAAAAGGTGCCATGAAAAGTTTCTCAAAAATCTGTCCCTCGAAGACGACTTTAAACTGTAGGTCCCGCCACTCATGTGTAAAATTAATACATACAACATGGGTGGTATGAGAAGCTAGGTTGTAATCCTGACTAAAGGGTTGTAATGACCAATTTAGTAAGAACTTTGGGTCCACAACTACACGTTCACCTCTAACCTTCTTTGAAAATACCAGGATAGCGCCGTCGGTTGTGCTCTAAATCTTGACAAAGAATTCATATCTTCGAGTTTGAACTGGAGGATACAAGGGTATGAGAAGCTAGGTTGTAGTCCTGACTATAATGTTGTAATGACCAATAAAGTAAGAACTCTGTGTCCACAACTATATGTTCTTCTGTAACCTGCTTTGAAAATTCCAGGATAGCGCTGTCGGTTGCACTCTAAATCTTGGCAAAGAATTCATATCTTCGAGTTTAAACTGGAGCATACAATGGTATGAGAAGCAAGGTTCGTATCCAGACTAAAAGGTTGTAATGACCAATTTAGTAAGAACTTTGTGTCCACAACTACACGTTCACATCTAACCTTCTTTGAAAATTCCAGCACAGAGCTGTTGGTTGCACTCTAAATCTTGACAAAGAATTCATACCTTCGAGTTTGAACTGAAGCATACAATGGTATGAGAAGCTAGGTTGTAATCCTGACTAAAAGCTTGTAATGAATACACGTTCATCCCTAATCTTCTGCCGGGATATCGCAGTCGATTGTGTTCTAGAAGTTGTCAAATAATTTGTCTTTTTCTGAGTACTTTGAGAACCCCTGCCTTTATGCTATGAAAATACCTTGGATATCTCCTCAAAAAATGTTTGTTGTTTGTTGCAATAGTTCGTCGTCTTTAATTTATTATTTTAACTTCACTTTGAATTTCAACGCTTAATTATGGCTTCAATATTGAAAAAAATCAAAAAAATCAAAAAAAACAGAAAAAAATTAAAAAATTTGCCGCCAACCAGCCAACATATAAACAAGCGAATGAATGAACGAACGACCATTCGACCTGCATTTGTTTATTGCAGTCAGTCACAGTCAGTCAGTTGTTTTTTTTAGAGCTCGTTATCATAACGTATCTATTTGGATCAACAGTCAGGTGCAATTTTTTTTTATTTTTTTTCGCTTTTTTTTTTTTAATTTTCAAATCTCAAGTTTAGATCACACAGATACAATTGGTTGTTGCAAAACATAAAAAAAAAAAATAAAAACCAAAGTAAAGTAAAGCACAAAAAAGAGTGTTGGTTGTTGGTTGCATTACAAATTCAATGTCTTTTTGGCACAAACCGTAGAGATTTTTTTTGGTTTGCTGCTGCTGCTGGTGTTGTTGTTGTTGGGTTTTATTGTTTAAGGCAAGTTTTTTTTTGTGTTGAGCCATAATTTTTTTGACTTGTTGCAGTAATCGATCAACTCTGTGTGTCTTAACAAATGTTTTCAAATTGTTTTTTATTGTTGTTTTTTCAATATGAATTGTTGTTGTTGTTGTTGTTGTTGCTTTTGTTCTGAAGAATTTATTTATAAGTTTTCCATTGTAATTGTAAAACAATTTATTCGAGCAACAACACACAATTATTGCGGTTTTCTATTACACAAGGATTGTGGCAGATGGTGGTTTACAAGAAAGGCACCCTATAATCGGGTGTGATAAATAGAATTTAATTAATTTCTTAATTTAAAAATTAAGAATTGAATCGTAAGAAGATACAGATTTGTTGATTTGCCTCCTTTACCCTTAAGGAATGTACTTTAGCAAAACTCTAGTGATTCAATCAGGCTAGATTCTGATGGTATGGTCAGCTTCAAATTTCTACGTAGAATTTGCTTCCATATAACTACGTGGTGGCCTTATAATTAGAAACGACTTAGCAACATGTATGTTTGTTAATTTGTTTTACAGTTTTCACTGTGTACCTGGGATCAAAGGCTTTGTTTGGAGGACGTTTTACATACGTTTTTCCATCAGATTGGGACAAATTAAACTTAGATTCGTCACTCCAGAGAACTCTGTTCCAGAAACATCGTTTCTAATTATAAGGCCATCACTGTATATTCAATCAAAGGTCACTCTTATATGGGTGTCAAGACATAGCGATTTCGTTGAAAATGCATTGCTGCTGCACTATATAGCTGTCTAGCCCCGACATGTTGCAGGACATACGTAGGTTTTCATATGCCTCTGTTGGCAGCAGGAGGACAGTATTGCAATATGGATCAAAACACACTGATATCCTTCTGTCCTTAAATATTATAACCATCCGCCCCACCGAAGGCGTCATAGTCTAGTAGGTAGTGTGTTGGCTTATTAGACGTGAGGCCACGATACAAATCCCAGGTTAGACACCTCCATCAAAACGGAATATGGAACAAATATTTCTTCGGCGACTTCCTCTCAGCATATTTCTGGCAAAGACTCTGAGAGAAAATAAAAATTGCCATGAAAAGTTTCTCCAAAACCTGTCGTTCGGAATCGACTTTACACTGTAGGACCCACCAGTCATGTATAAAAATTAACACACACAGCATAAGTGGTGTGAGAAACTAGGTCGCAATCCTGACTGGAGGGTTGTAATGACCAATTATGTCATGTATGTGTTTCTAGGAGAAAATATGCCGAGTTTTTGCATGGAAAGGCACGAAGCATATGGAGTTCTAGCTCCTTTCATGCTATTTCAAGGGCCCTCTGACTTCTGTTTGACAGTGCGAGGCCATTGGAACTGCTAAAGATGCACTGCCAGTCTATGTTCAAATTTAAAACAGTGTAAACAGGTCATTATACAACTGGTACGAACGGGTTTAACAGTGTGAGGCCACCGAAACTGCTAAAGATTCATTGAAACTCAGTCTTCAAGCTTGCAATGATGTATGTATCCGCCGCACTATTGTAGTCCTCAGAAGCCACTGCCTTATGAGAAAGCATGCCGATAGACTTGGCATTCCCTTAAATGACTTCTTCAGCAGCTGTTGATCTTGCCATGAAGTATTGGAGGTTTTGTCATCTTTTATTGTGTTCAGGTTAGTATTCTGCTTGGCTGCAAGATGGATTGATATGTAGTGTCTTAACCACTGACGTTAGTGGGGTTGTATCAGTCAAAGCAGATCTGCAATATAACCTAAACTAACCTGGACTTTATATGGATGAAGACAAAAATACATCATAATGAGCCATAAGACAGACACAATTGCTGAGAATGTCTCGAAATCTCTCTAACAGAAGCAATAGTTTCGAATTACATTGCTTTGATACACTGATCTGACCACATCTGCAACATTTCTTCATATCTTCATACATACATTGGACATTACACCCTTCAGTCCGACCCAGTTTCTCACACCACTTATGTTGTGTGTGTTAATTGTAAACATGAGTGGCAGGATCTACAGTTTAAAGTTGACTCCGAACGACAGATTTTTTAAGAAACTGGCAATTGTATTTCCTTGCAGAGTTTTTGCCAGAAATTGCTGAGAGGAAGTTGCCGAAGAAATGATTTTTCATACTTCGTTTTGTTGGAGCTGTCTGTCTGGCCTGGTGTTTGAATCGAGGCCTCATGTCTAATAAGCCAACATACTGTTTAAAAGACTACGGAACTTTTGATTTCTTCATAATCTTCAGAATCTTCTTCATAATCTTCCTAATTCCTTCACCTAAAAGTGACCACGTTTGCATTACCACCGTTTTAGACTGAGTCTTGACTAGGTTTGTGTGTTCTACGGTTGTTAAACCATCCATATTTGTAAATGGCATACGTACATACATACATACATAATTGGTCATTACAAGACTTCAGTCAGGATTGCGACCTAGTCTCTCACACCACTTATGTTGTGTGTGTTCATTTTATACATGAGTGGTGGGACCTACAGTTTAAAGTCGACTCCGAACGACAGATTTTGAGAAACTTTTCATGGCAATTTTATTTACTCGCAGAGTTTTTGCCTGAAATCTCGCCAAAGAAATATTTTTTTCATATTTTTGTTTTTATGTCTGGCCTGGGGCTCGAACCCTGGCTTTACGTCTAATAAGTCAACACACTACCTACTGGACTACGACAACGCTAATGGCATACGTTTCACTTAATAAACGGCACTTCAAAAGAAAAATATTTAACAGCTAGCTGCCTTGCCTTGCCTGACCGGTATCGTGGAACGAATGATAAAGAATGTTTCCTGAGGTTTACATTCTGAACAACCAGGTTTCTGAGTGGCATATTTTGTATCAAATAGATTATAATAGAATAAGCCGTGGAAATGCCGTTTTCAGGAACATTTCCATGGAAATGAGATTACTGTCGGAGTTTTTTCTAAAAGAATGCTTAGAAGGTGTCTTCGTATACAATTTTTTTTTTTAGGTCAAAGGATTGAACTTTCAAACTCTCCAAGTAGTAAGCCAACACACTACCCACTTAGCCTACAAAGACCATCCTTTGGAGCCAATAGCACGAATTTGGTTGGATCGTAAGCCTCCTAAGAGTACATGCATATAAAAACAACAACGAAAGGCATGTGAAAAGTAGTGCTGTCGACAGTCGTTTTAAATATTTTGATTTTCAATAAGATTTTCACATAAAATTCTATTCTACTCGTATTAATTATGAGTTTGGCAGTTAAAATCGTATAAAATCAGAAGAAATAAATACTTAATGTTATTATTATTTTGTTGTTTTTCTGTTTTTCTGTTTGTTTGTTGTAAAGAAAAAAAAGGCATAAATATGCATAATTTAACATACAATTATTGATGAAGTATTACTTATAACTGCTGCTCAACTGAACTCAACTCATTTTTTTTTGTTCTAAATTTTTCAAATCAATTTTTCATTATTTTTGTTACAGTTTCGAAAAATAGAAAAAACGTTCATTGTAATGTAGATCACCTTGTATTGTACGATTTTTGTATTGAAATGTTAAAATAAAAAAAAAGAGTTGAAAAAAAAAATTGAAAATGAAAACTCAACATGTGATCTCGTAACAAAACTTTAAAAATAAAAATAAATTGAAAAAAAACGAAACTCAAAGAAATAAAAATAGTACAACAACAACAACTGTTAATTGTTATAATTTTCATAAATCAGCCTCAAATATGCCTCGTAATAAATTATTAGTTTTTTTTTGGGATACGAAACAGCCACAAAAAAATCATAAATTATGGAAAATTATTAAAAGTGATCTTGAAAACAACAAATTGAATCAAATTTTATTTTAATTAAAAATAATTATGTCTCTGATTAAATGGCTTTATTTTATTATTGAAATTTAAATTTCAAGTCCTTCTACTGGTAACAAATACAACCGGGAGTTGTAATTATATGGGACCTTGTAGAACCCAAGTAATTTATTGAGCCGTCTGCCAATTCAACCTAACCTAATCTTCTAATAATAGATGTCAGAGCATTTTCAAACCTCTATCATTGAGATATACGAGATGTGATCAAAAACTAAACCTTTGCCTAAGAATAGTCCTTTGACCATAAGGCACAAAAAATATGTAAAGGGTGTTTTTTATAGAGGTATAGAACTTTAAGTTGGCATTACTTTTCAAGATGGCGACCGATTTAACAGCTGTCAAGTGATTTATTCTCAGTTTGGTTTCGGCAATTCATCATGAGTAGACTCACGCCTGAACAACGCTTGCAAATAGTGCAATTTTATTTCGAAAATAATGGTTCTGTGCGGAAAACGTATCGCGCACTACGTCCATTTTATCGTCGACAAAATCGTCCATCAGAGCAGTTAATTCGATTAACCATGGAACGTTTTCGCACCACGTTTACTCATTGATAACTCGCATCCCCAGAGACGCTGTACGGTACGTACGGAAGAAGCTATTGCTGCTGTAGAGCGTAGCATTGAGGAAGATTGAGTCCATCCGCCATCGAGCACAGGAATTGGATCTGTGTCCATCCACTTTATGGAAGACTTTGCGGAAGGATCTTGGTTTGCGTGCTTACAAAATCCAACTCGTGCAAGATTTGAAGCCAAACGATCATCAAGTAAGGCGTAGATTCGTCGAATGGGCCCAAAACGAGATTACCGTTGTTCCCGATTTTCATAAGCGAATTTTGTTTAGCGATGAAGCGCACTTCTGGTTGAATGGCTACGTCAACAAACAAAACTGCCGCATTTGGAGTGAAGGTAATCCTCAAGTGTATGTGGAAACACCGTTACATCCAGAAAAACTGACTTTTTGGTGCGCTTTATGGGCTGGTGGAATCATTGGCCCGTACTTTTTCAAAAACGATGGTAGCCAGAACGTTACTGTCAATGGTGATCGGTATAGAGCCATGATTACAAACTTTTTCATTCCTGAATTGAATAACCATGATGTCCAGGAGATGTGGTCTCAACAAGACGGCGCAACATGTCACACAGCTCGTGCCACAATAGATTTATTGAAAGACACGTTTTGGACCTGTGAATTGGCCTCCCAGATCTTGTGATTTAACACCGCTAGACTACTTTCTGTGGGGCTATGTAAAGTCATTGGTCTATGCGGTAAAGCCACAAACGCTTGACCATTTGGAAGACAACATTCGCCGTATTATTGCCGATATCCGGCCACAAATGTTGGAAAAAGTCATCGAAAATTGGACGTCCAGATTGGACTACATCCGCGCCAGCCGTGGCGGTCATATGCCAGAAATCATATTTAAAATGTAATGCCACAAGATTATCTTTCGGATAAATAAAATTCATGTCAATCGAATAATCCATCGTTGTTTTATTGCAACTTAAAGTTCTATACCTCTATAAAAAACACCCTTTATAAACCCCTCAAAGTTCTTCTCACATAACATACAGAATTGATCATTACAACTCTTCAGTCAGGATTATGGACCTCGTTTCTCACACCACTTATGTTGTGTGTTTTAATTTTATACATGAATGGCAGGGGACCTACAGTTTAAAGTCGACTCCGAACTACAGACTTTTGGGAGACTTTTCATGGCAATTTTATTTCAACACTCAGAGTTTTTGCCCGAAATCTGGGAAGTCACCATTTCATTATGTTCGAGATGTCTGACCTGGGATTTGAACCTTGGTTTAACGTGTAGTAAGCTAACATACTTCTTTCTAAACTACGACGACTTCAAAAATCTTCTCACGTAAGAATCATTCTCAATATCAGCCTTCAAAGAAAACTTAAGCCAAAGGGGCCGCTATATCGCATCGTGACTGACCTACTTTAGTTAGACTAGATTGTGTTTTTGCCATCGTTTGCGACAAAACTTTCAACATACAGGTGATTTAAGAGTAACTATCTGAATCGAAGCGAAGCTTTTTTCCTTACACTGCCTCTCTGGCTACAAATCTCTGGCAAATCTTTACTCATGCAGGACAGTGTATTGAAATTGGAAAAGATTGAACAGTACCACCACATATGGTACACCTACTGAATGAATTCTCTGTGCAACACATTATTAGCTACGAAGAGATGTGTTTTACTTGGCAATCCCTTTACCTGCAGGGCAATGTGTTGATACCAGAAAAGTTAGAACAGTTTAAAGGCCGATAGTGTAGCTACAGAACGAATTATCTCTATAATGCATAATCAACTACGAATAGATATAGCCTAAGTGGCCATTCTTTTACTGCCCTAAAAGCACATTTAATTGTAGATGTTGATAAAACTATGAAACACAAGCCATATTGTCGCCATATTGGTGATCTAAGGAGTTGGGTGTCCTATTGACACTATTAAGCACCCTCGCTCTTTCAAGGATTACAGCGTAATAATGATGATAACCAAGTGACATATTGGACAAGGAATTGTTCAGTTATAAAGTAATTTAAAGAGACGAAAGTATTGCAGATATGCTCTGGTATGATGATGCATACATCACAACGCACGCACTTCCAAAAATATGGCTTCTGTTAGAGAAAGAGTACCAGATTCTTCGAATTTGTCGATTTCATGATGTGCTCAGCAATTGTGCTTATCTTATGGCTCATTGTGATATATTTTGTATTTGGATTTGCGACTCTCGGCATGTAAAGTCCAACTCACGTAACCATTGAAGTCGGCTGACCACTCACAGCTAGAACTAAAGGCTTGCAATGACGATTTTTCAAAAAAAAAAAAAAAAAAAATATTTTTCCACAGGCTTGAAGATCATTTCTCATTAATGATCACGTCAACAAGCAATATTGTCTCATATTCGACTTGATCAATCCAAAAGTCATTGCAGAAATTGCGATAGCATGCGGAAAAAGTGACTGTTTGGTATGCATTATGGTCTGGAGTAGTAGTTGGGCCGTGTTTCTTCGAAAATGATCGTGGAAAATTTGTTACCGTCAGGAGTTAAAAGTCCTATGGCTGCATGATAATCGACTTTTTCAGGCTCTCAGTAAATATTATAAAATGGACTTCAGGGGGTACAATAAGCCAGTGTTGCGAGTCATACAAAGAGATTAATTGGCCACAAAGATCATCCGATTTGGTCCGTTGAACCTTTTTAAGGCACTACGCCTATGAACGTATCGGTAATCCCCAAATGCTGAATCGTTGGTAAGCAAATTTCAATTAAATAATCGCCGACATACCGACTGAAATGTGATTGAAATTTACCAAGCAGAACTTGGATCGCAGTATCGCAACAAAATTTCTTCAATGCTTAAATAAGACGTAGGTGAGGAATGAGTTGCGGGAGATTTGGAGAACATCGGGCATAACCTCACTTTTCATTTCAAAGTCATAAACCAAGCAGATAATGCGGAAATTTATCGAAAAATATTTTCTAAACTTCCAGTCAATGTTTTCCATGAGGCTTTAGTGTTGCTTAAGCCATCTTAACCCATTAATGCCCGAACTACTATTTTTTCTTTCCGTTTTGTTTTTTACACTCAATTTCCTCTCAGAGCATAAAAACTAAGGCAACCTCTGCTGGCAACTTAAGTTGCCCCTGGGCACTAAAGGGTTAAGCACGATTCGTCAAGTCTTAAGTTTTAAGAAACTACAGTTTTTCTCAGTGCATAGATCAAGATAAATGGAACGAAAACTAAAAACAAACATTAACGTCATTATAATGATGTCAATAACGATGATGTGATGGTGATGATGATGACGTTAAATGACGGTGTTACCATAACAAAAATCAAAAACTAACGATCGTACAGCAGCAGTAACAACGCGTTTTTAAAGAAATTTGCATAAAAAAATATGTTCAATTTGATTTTTTTTTCCACAGTGTGTAACCGGATAATACACGATAAGAGCAGAGAAAAAAATGAATCTTAAGGCGTTAAAAGATTTCTTATGTTAAAAGAGCAGAAGCAGCAGCATCAGTATCAGCAGAGAAACAAAAAAAAATGTGGTAGCAATTCCTTGTTGTTTCTTTTCTGTTGTTCTCATGATATTTAAGAAAAAAAAAAAGAAAGAATAAAAAACAAAAAATTATAAAAAAAAATATAATAAAAGGCACACACATTTTAACACGCAAGGTCGTTAGAGGCCGTTTGCATAAATAACAACAACAAAATAACACGATCTTTAAAACAAAAAAAGAAAAATAGAAACACATACGCATACATTAGAAGTGGTCTTCTCCTCTAACCGGTGTTTTTTTTTATTCATGTTTGTTTGTCTGCTTAGTTTTTACAGTTTTTTTTTTGTTTGTTTTGTTTTATTGTTTTGAGTAGAGAGAGCACAGTAATAGAGTGAGAGAGAGCGAATGTGTTTATAATAAAGCAAACTATTGACCATGCGTAACTGTATAAAATAACAATAAAATCAATCATTTTTATAAACAGCACAAACAAATTATACACTCAAAAAATTTTGTTCGTTCATATTGAATCATAAATTGTGATTACACAGGCTTTCATGCTCTCTTGTGTTTCCTTTAATTGTGCATATTTTTTTTTTCAAAGGAAATTTTTATTATAAATTCACAAATTTTTTGTAATTGTTATGATTTTCATGCTGTAGAAAAGAAATATTAACGTTTTCCTGTTGCATGTTTAAAATGTTTAAAATTAAAATGAAATTGAATGCTTTCTAGACATGAAATATTTGGGTTTTCATAAAAGATAAACGTGCAACCTGATACTTTAATAAAAGGCCTACGGGTGTTTTAATGTGCGGCTTAAGTCTGGATTTAAGCCGCTCTATTTTATTAAATAACCATTAAATTTATTAATTATTTTCTAATGCTTGGATTATGGCTGATCAATTTTCATAAATTTTCTGTTTTATTATACCGGGGTATAATAAAATTTTAATTTCTATAATTTGAAATATCTTAGGCATGGAAAAGAAATTTATTTAATAAATTTGATAAAAAAAATATCCTTAATAACAGCTATTTAAGCTATTTTATTATATTAAATTGATGGAGATTTTATTTTAATTTTTTAATATTTCAGCATGAATAGCTTTAATGCATCCGTCTAACATAGCATGGCTGAAATAATATTCATTTAGTGGCGGAAGAAATAAATAAAATTTTTTTTCTTTTAAATAACACGTCATGACATTTTTTTTTATTCAGCTTTTACTAATAAAAAGTATTGAGGAAATTAATTACAGAGGAAATTAATACTCGCTATTAATTTTTAAACATTTTACTAAAAAAAAAATAATTTTTTTGAAAACCATCCGGACTGTTTCCAAGACAAGAATTTTTTATTGAGAATTCAAATTTTTCGTGTCCCAAAAAATAAAATTAAATATTGCAAGCAATTTGAAGCAGAAGCATTTTTTTAATTGCTAACGGTTTTTTAAAATTGATGTTTATGTTAATAAGCATCTGTAGAAAAAACTGCCAGCCTTTCTGAATAACCATAAATTATACTAATTTTTCTGGCCTGATCTTGCCATTTGAATAAGGTTAGGAATACAGTTATCGAGCCAATCCACCAAACAGCTCAGAACTCAAGCTATTGGGCATTAGTAAATAGCAAGAGTTAAAAAAGTGAGTAACTGCCTGATTACATTAATTCTAGTTTTTTTATAAAGAAAAGTTTATGCCAAATTTTTTCGTATGCACTCCTTAATATGAATAATAGGGCCTCTTACATGTTGCAGTCCATATCACTTACATACATACATAATTGGTCATTACAAACCTTTAGTCAGAATTACGACATTGCTTCCCACCACTTATGTTGTGTGTGTTAATTTTTTATACATGAGTGGCGGTTTAAAGAGTTTTTGAGAAACTTTTCATGGCTATGTTATTTACTCCACAGAGTTTTTGCCAGAAGTCCGCTGAGAAAGGAAGTCGCCCAAGTAATATTTGTTTTCATATGAGTTTTCGTGAACTCACATCTAATAAGCCAACACACTACCTACTAGACCACGGCGACTTCAACAACAGTCCCTAGACAACAGTCCTAAAATAGAAAATGTCTGAACAGTAGCTGACGGATATTACATCCAACACGTTACTCTAAGCAATTTCAACGGCTCTCTCATTTTCAACGATGTCTCTGAGTCCCATAACCCAGATTAAGTAATAATGCGGTACTGAGGCCTTCACTTCTTCTTTACGTCAAAGAAATAAAGTCGAGTTGGTACAAGGCAGCAACAGAAGCTTGTTAACAGCTTAGCTATCAGAGAATCCTAATCCTACAAACAGAACAACGATTACCCAGCATTTTTAAATGTCTGCAAAATCTTAAAGACTGAGGTAATCAAGTAATCAAAAGGATGCTGCAAAGTCAGAAGTTTGAGAGACAACATCAGTCTTCCCATTGGATGTCATTTTGGATCCTACTAAACTGCAAGCGACTGCAATTCATAGCAGTTCCGCTTGCTTATTACCAATAAAACTAGCTATTCTCGACTCGTTTTATGGGGATGTTTACAATCCGGTTTACAGGTTTACAATTTCTATGGCAACAGTAAGAAACTTACAATATTTCCAGACTCGACCGGATCTATATGGATAAGAAGAGATCTATCTGTGCGGTCATCCTCCTCACGCCCACTGACCTATTGGAAGACATGCCGATCGACTTGGCATGACTTCTCCAGTAGCTGTGGGTTTGCGAAGGAAGATGAAAAGATTTTTAATTTTGGGTGTCATTACGGTGCTTTTGTTAAGAAGAGCCGGAAGTTCTCAAGCTCTCATCCTCTATCAACCTGTACCAAATACTTCAATGTATAGATTTCTGCAATTCGAAAATTTTTTTGGAGTCGGGTGGGTTTTCTATAAAGAAAATTTGGTATCACAATGGACCTAACTTCGGGCCTAAATGCGACCTTATTCTTCAAGAGAAGGTTCGTGATGTTCCAGAACCTTTGGTATTTTATTCCCCTGGAAGTTTGCTTAGACGAATTTTATAAATTCAAGGAACCGGGGATGCCAGAGAAATTGAACAAAGTATTGAACTAATAAAAGGATTTCAATGTGTTATTGAATTTTTTTCTGAAAGTTATAGTCGTTTTGTCAAAGATTATATTCTCTTCTATTGACGAGGAAGTATTAAGTTTTTCTTACCAAACTTCCTCACATATTTTTCTTTCAGTGTAATTCACACACTTTCTTATATTTTCCCTTCATACCTACGACCGTAAGCTTATCGCTGATAGTATTTTAAAAGAAATTTCGCTCATAAAAATATCGTAAATTGTTAAGAATTTATTCCGAATAAATAATAATAAAAAGAAGAAAGAAAAAACAAACCTTGGGTTCATAAAAGTTTACCGAGAAAAGAACTTAAATTAGAGACAAAGAATTAGGAGAACTCTGGCATAAAAACCATAGAAAACTTGTAAATTTTTATGTTTTAAAATCCGGTTATTCGAAACGAATTCGTCTTTCAATTATTTTTATTTTAAAAATTCGTTTCCATCAAAATAGATGGGGAATGTGTTCAATGGTGACCCTCAACTTATTATCATAGAAGTAATCGAAAGGCAAAATTATCCGATAATGTACGACAATGCTAGTAAAGGAATATGTTTACGATTTAATACTTGACACGTGGCATCGTTCTTCCGTTCTTGACAGAAATGGTTACGGACCCAGTTGCCCGCAATCTGTATTTTCTTAAGAACAACATGGCGGTCTTCTCTGGAAGCGAAAAATGGAGAAATTATTGAATTTCTAAGGATCTTCGTGGGTGGATCCAAAATGGCATCCAATAGGAAGGCTGATGTTGTCTCTCAAACTTGTTACTTTGCAGGACCCTTTCGATTACTTGATTACCGGAGTCTTTGAGATTTTGCAGGCATTTAAAACTGCTCGTTGTTCTGTTAGTAGGATCAGGTTTCTCTGATAGTCAAGCTGTTAACAAGCTTCTGTTGTCGCCTCGACCTCATTTTTTTGACGTAAAGAAGAAGTGAAGGCCTCAGTACCGCATTATTACTTAATCTGGGTTATGGGACTCAGAGACATCGTTGGAAATGAGAGAGCCGTTGAAATTGAAATAGTAACGTGTTGAATGTAATATCCGTCAGCTACTGTTCAGACATTTTCTATTTTAGGATTGTTGTCTAGGGGGCTGTTGAAATTGCCGTGGTCTAGTAGGGTAGCGTGTTGGCTATTAGATGTGAGTTCACGCGTCAAACCTCGGGTCAGATATCTCCAACAAAACGAAATATGAAAACAAATATTTTTTCGGCAACTTCTTCTCAGCAGATTTCTAGCAAAAACTCTGTGGAGTAAATAAAATTGCCATGAAAAAGTTTCTCAACAAAAATCTGTCATTCAGAGGCGACTTTAAACTGCAGGACACGCCACTCATGTATAAAAATTAACACACACAACACAAGTGGTGTGAGAAACTAGGTCGTAATCCTGACTAAAGGGTTGTAATAACCAATCATGTATGTATGTATGTGTTTCTAGGAGAAAATATGCCGAGTTTTTGCATGGAAAGGCACGAAGCATATGGAGTTCTATCTCCTTTCAGGCCCTCTGACTTCTGTTTGACAGTGCGAGGCCATTGAAACTGCTAAAGATGCACTGTCACTCTATGTTCAAACTTAAAACAGTGTAAACAGCTCATTATACAACTGGTACGAACGGATTTAACAGTGTGAGGCCACCGAAACTGCTAAAGATTCATTGAAACTCAGTTTTCAAACGCATAACAGTGTAAACAATTCATTATATAATTGGTACGAACGGGATAAAAATAGAGGAAGAAGCAGCTGTGGGAATAGTTCTTACACCAAATCTGGATGAATTCTTTTGTGTAAATTTTCCCAAATATCGCAAAATGACGGAGAGCGCGTTCAGTGGTCTGCTTTACTTCTGCAAAAGCTAGCTTTGAGGTTCGTAAGATTAATTTTTGGAAGATGACATGCAAATCGTGCTCTTCGTATATTCATATCGTACCAGAGACTTGTTTGTTTTAATGAGAACAGTTAAAGAGTTCAGTTGATTTGCTCTTCTCAGGAGGGGAATGCATATTCTGAACTTTTTTAGTGATTGCACTAGTTTTCGCAACTGCCTCTGTTACTATAATTAACGTCGTAAAATTGCAATGGCAGTACTGTACACGATGTTAAGAACGTGCAATTAAAAACTTGCATACTGTGCGTATACTTAATATACATACTGGCCTACATTTGCATTGAAATTAATCATACGTCCGGGTGTATGAAACCTTAGAACGAATAAATATGTTCGACGTGGTGTTGCACTTGGTTGCACATACGTCCGGGCGTAAGACATCTTAGAACGAAGAAATATGCTCTACGTGATTAAGGGTTGGACTTGGAAAAGCAGGGATTAAACGTATATAAAAAAGGAGATATTAAATGCGTTCCAAGAATCCATAGAAACCGATGGTGTTTTATAGGTTAAGAGAGTTTCGTTGATTTCGACAAGATGTTCGACATGATTAGGGGTTGCACATGGTGGTGTTTTATAGCTTCAGAGAGTTTCTTCAATTTCGACATGTTCGACATGATTTCGACATGATGTTCGACACAATTAAGGTGGTGTTTTATAGGTTAGAGAGTTTCTTCGATTCGACATGATGCTCGGCATGATTAAGGGTTGCACATGGAATTCCGATGCGAATTTCTCTGTACAAATAAAGTGATTCAACGCGTTCCAAGAAACAACGGAATTCTGTGGTGTTTTATAGATTTTAAGGAGAGTTTCTTTGTTTTCGACATGATTTCGACATGATATTCGACACGATTAAGGGTTGCACATGGCACACCAATGCGAATTTCTCTGTACAAATAAAGTGATTGAAAGCATTCCAAGAATCCGAAGAAAGCGGTGGTGTTTTATAGGTTAAAGATAGTTTCTTTGATAATAAAATAAAATCTCTAAGGACACCATTTGCTGGTTTCCACTTATAGCTTAAAGCATATGCTTTCATTTCGCAACTCAAAAATAAGAGAGTGTAAGTGCTTGCACACGATAACTGTAGCGTACACTTTAGTCGACCATTTTTTTAACGAATAGCAGAGTTTGTCTTTAAAATTAATTTTAAAATTGGGTCACGGTTGACAAAATCATTTTCTTCTGAAACATTAACAACAAAATAATCTTAGAAAAGCAATCAAGCAAAGCGACAATAATTTTGTTCATCCAAAAACATTTTTGAAAATAAAAATTTCAATAAAAAAACAAAAAAAAAACTTCTGAGTTGACTTGAGCACTTTCTGTCAATTTCAATTTAAGATAACTTTTCCAATAAAGCGATGAAATCTTATAGTTTTTGTGGCAATTCTTTGTCTCTATCTGAAGTAGAGTGACATGTAAATGTCTAGGAGAGAAAGAAATAAGACGGCACATGTACATAAGCCTGTGCCAAACCAACCAACCAACCAACCGTTGAATGTGACAAAAATTAAACGCTATAGCGACAGCGAACAGCAGCAATAGCAACAGACGAACTAACAGCAACAACAACAACAGCAGCAACAACAATAATACGAAATTGAACATTCAAAAGTTTTGAAATTGATTTTTACGACTCAAGGTCGTCAAACGAGTTATAAAACACACCAACTGAGCACTCCAAGTGATGAATTTTATTTCTATTGCCGTTGTTATCTTCGTTAGAAAAAAAATAGAAAAAAACCATCATTATAGTGGATTAAGATACGATTTTAAAACGAATGTATGTACATACGTACAGACAGGCGTACGTATAGTAACAGTAAGGCAGACTGTATGGTTAACGAGACAGACAGATGGATGGCTGGTTGGATGGATGGCTGTATGTATGGTTAGATGGTTGATTGGCTTAATGGACGGACAGGCAGCAATCGATGCTATATATTCACTGTTGAGTGACAAATGTAATATAAAACAACAACAACAACAATACTAATATATGTACTTAATAATCTTTACGTTTTTATTTTTATTCGTAGTTTTTTTCTTCTCTTGCTTTACTTTAATACAAAACCACAGAATATTAGAAAAAAATAGCAAAAAAAAAAATAGAAAAATAATAACAACAATAAATTTTTTTAAATATGATCATTTGACACACTTGGCGCCGCATTAGAAATAAACACACAAACACACACATATTTCAACAATATTTAGCGCAAAGAAATATTCATAATTTTTGTTTTTTTTTAATTCAAATACGTTTGTTTCAGCAGCTTAAAAAAATAAAAATAAGCACAACTGGTACATAAGTGGTAGCTAAGCTTTAGCAGGGCTTAAGTCGACTTTAAGATGAACTTTATGTGACAATATGGTCACTGAATTGTCAATAACAATTCCAATGTGTTGATGCCTAGTTCAATTGATAAAAACTGTCATTGTGTCTGCTTTATCAAGAGGGTCATAAAGGGTCCGCCAAATAACTTTTTTTTTGAAAATGCTTTAAAAAAACTACTGAATATTTTCCCATTTTTCTTTTTTTATTTGAAAGTACAATCTTTCCGATTAATAATGGAAAATAATTTCATTCAAATGGCTGCCTCGGCTGGCCATGCAGTAGCCTACACCAGAAGATGCCGATTTTGGCAAAAAAAAACAATAATCTTTTTAGATGAAGCTCATTTTGATCTTGGCGGGTATGTAAACAAGCAAAATTGTCGCATTTGGGGAACAGAAAACCCGCACGCATACATTGAAAAGCCGACGCACCCAAAACGAGTCACCGTTTGGTGCGGATTTTGGTCCAGAGGCATAATTGGGCAATTTTTCTTCGAAAATGAGCAAGGAGTGGCCGTTACAGTCAATGGCGATAGTTATCGGGCCATGTTGAACGAATTGTTGTTCATAAAAATTTAAGAGGAGGATATTGGCAGCATTGGTTTCAACAGGACGGCGCTACGTGCCACACAGCCGAAGCTACACTCGATGTTTTGCGCCCTGTTTTTGAAGATCGCATTATCAGCCGCAGAGCTGATGTCGTTTGGTCACCTCGCAGCTGCGATTTGACATCGTTAGACTATTATTTGTGGGATGCCGTCAAAGATAAGTGTTACGCCGACAAGCCAGAGACAATTGAAGCTTTAAAGGACAATATTCGTGAAGCCATTGATGAAATACAGCTGCACACAATCGATAATATGCTTAAAAATTGGACCGATCGTGTAGGCTACTGCATGGCCAGCCGAGGCAGCCATTTGAATGAAATTATTTTCCATTATTAACCGGAAGGATTGTACTTTCAAATAAAAAAAGAAATTTGAGAAAATATTCAGTAGTTTTTCTTTTAAAGCATTTTCAAAAAAAAAAGTTATTTGGCGGAGCCTTTTTAAAATTCAAAGAAAGCAAGGCATTGTAGTCAGGTTGTAAATTTGGTCTCTTTTGACATTCACGGTTCAGCACACAAGCAAATAATCTATTCTCTCTCTTCTCTATGTAATTGCCCACACACATGCATACATATGTACATAATTGGACATTACAACCCTTCAGTCAGGATTACAACCTAGTTTCTCACACCACTGATATTGTGTGTGTTAATTTTTATACATGAGTGGTGGGGGACTTACAGGGTAAAGTCGACTCCGAACAGATTTTTTGAGAAACTTTTAATGGCAATTTTATTTACTTTCGTGAATTTTGCCAGAAATATACGGAGAGGAAGTCGCCGAAGAAATATTTTTATATTTCGTTTTTATTAGAAATATAGGCCCTGAGGATTAAAACATGGCCTCACGTCTAATAAGTCAACACACTACCTATTATGCACGGCAACTTCAGGCGATTGCCCAAACAAAAGTTTATTTGACTTCAGACGGGTTTTCAGTGGATGTGACCTGTGAATGGCCATGCGGTTTAAAATAAGAAGACAATCACTCCTCTCCTTATTCCATACCCTAAGAAGCACTGTGCCACTTGTAATATTGCCATGACTTGAGTCTGGAAAACACTGCATGATCAGGCAGTCTTTAGGAAAGTTCAGTGGCAGAACACTAAATACATCGGGTGGGCCATCTATCGGTTTAAATTTGAACCATCGGTTATTTCGAATCTGGCAACGCTTTCTATTCTGTTTCAAAATTCAGTATATTACTGAACGTAATGAATCGATTTTCGCTTGAGCAACGTTGGAATTTATTGGAAATTATTTCAAAAAAACAAAGAAAATTGGTCGGAAATTGCACGAAAGAGTCGTAAAAAATTTGATCGCAGAAAAGGTCTAACAGTACCCGGTATAAGCAAGTTTAAAAAGTTCGTGAAACTCGTTTCATTGTTGATGCGCCAAGTCGAGAGCGTGCTCGTACAGTGCGTACACCCGTCAATATCGAAGCTGTGGCTGAGAGTGTGCGTAAGAATCCATCAACATCAACTCGTTATCGTTTTCAAGAATTGAACATTTTGCGCTCCAGTTTACGTCGAATTTTACCTAAAGATCTTCCAAAGTACAATTGGTTCAAGAGTTGAAGCCGCATGAATATCCGCTTCCTTTTCGCTTCGCTAGATGGGCCAACGAGAAACTGACAATGATGTCGCTTTTTCCGAAAAAATCATCTTTGCAGATAAAGCTCACTTTCATCTTGGTGGCTACGTTAATAAGCATCGTATTTGCTACTCAGAAAACCCACACGTGGTCTTACAGAAGCCAATGCACCCATTACGAGTGACTGTTTGGTGCGGCTTGTGGAGCGGAGGCATCATTGGCCCATATTTCTTTGAAAATGAGGACGGTGCAACCAATACGGTCAATGCAAACATTTATCACAGCATGATAACTGATTTTTTTTGTTCCTGTTCTTCATGGCATTGATGTGAACGATTTTTGGTTTCAACAGGATGATGCATTGGCGCATCCAATACGTTCAATGAAGACACCTATCACAGCATGATAACCGATTTTTTTGTTCCCACTCTTCATGGCATTGATGTGAACGATGTTTGGTTTCAATAGGATGCTAAACTGTGGCTACGACCACTGTGAGGTTTGTAAGATTAATTCCGTATTGATTTAATGTAAATCGGGTACTTTATATTCGCTTTTTCTGGTCTCTTGGATTCATTTTCCCAACCTGTCTGTACTTCCATGCTTTCTAATAAATCGGGTGTGCATGTTTCCAATGCTGCAAGAAACAAATTGATCATCTAAGATCTGTAGTTTCTGTTTAAGATAAAATACCTTCTGGTTATTTTATACATCTGAGTTTAACTATTGACGTTGCTGCTGCTGCTGCTGCTGTTGTTGTTTATTCGCTTAAAACAATTCAAGACTACATAATGATAATGACGCCGTCTAAACAATCCATAATATTTGTTAACAAAATAGCAATAAAAACAATAGCAACAAAATAAAATAGAAACTGAAAAGAGCATTAACATCAGAAGCCGTTAAAATCGAAGAAGTCGAAGAGGCAAGCGTGCGAGTGTTTAAATTAAAAGTTGGTTGGATACACAACACACATGTGTTTAAAACGTTTGTCTTGTCTCTGAGCTGCAACGACAACGGCAAAGGCAACGTCACATACGTTCTGGCACCGGCTGTTTAAGAAGGCAGCAGCATAAAGTACAATTACTGCGGCTACTGTCTTACTGTTGGCCTAGTGGCGATTTTGTGCGCCTGTGTAGCGTTTTTTTTTTCTTGGCAAAAAACAGCTGCCGTAGACGCCGTCAGACGATGTGCTGATTGTGTTCGTAGTGGTGATCATAGCCAGTGGCTGTGATGGCCACAAAATAACAAGAGTTTCGTCTATTTAACTGTCGCCAGGCAGTCAGTCGGCCCTCGGGCCATAACTAGCAAAAAAAAATAGAAATACAAAACGGTTTATACGAACAAACGCCTTCCTCCACCTCGCCAATGTGTTCTAAAAGCCCTTTTTTATGTAGAAAAAAATCTCTGCTAGTTTAAGAGAGTCTTAGCATTCAAAACCGAAGAGAGTTATAGAGAGTAAGAGTTAAAAGCAAGAGATAGATAGAGGGAGAGCGGTGTGTAAGAGTGTCAGTATTAAGATTAATTAGCTAAAATGATCGTCAATTGATTTTGAAATATTCCAATAAATCATGATAAGAGGGTCTCTAATGAATAAAATTAAAATAAAATGTGTTTGTGGCAATAAAAAAAAAACACGTAGAAAAAAATAATAAAAAAAAAATCAGAAAACCGAGTGTCATAAAAACCAATTACAATTAAATTTATTGATTTAAAATTGGTAGCATGGTTGTATTGGCAATGTTAACGGCTGCACAAAAAAAAAAAAAAAAAGTGGCAATAAATTATAAACGTACGAAGGAAAATCTATACGCTGAGCTGGCATTATGAAATGTTTGGAATTTATTAATGGACTGACTGAAAACCCTTTTGAGAAACTTCGCGGCATTTCAAAAATCCAGAACTACAGCGTTATACACCGTGTAACGGTATCAAATGTTATAAATGAAATGAAATTTATTATGACAACCCCATGAATTAATTTCAAATACATTGGGACAGACAAGACAAGACAAATGATCACTTCAAAAGAGAAATATTTTTAAAATAAGTTCTTATATTCGTATGCATATTCGAGGGAAACCTTATTGACAGATTTATTGTCATATTTATTATCACATTAAGTGGTGTAATAAATGTGTTCATATTTTGATTGTCTCCATCAACATTGTTAGTTGGTTAAAACAAGGTATCGGGTTCGCCATCTAACGTTTTTTTTCAATACGTGCTTATTTCGTGAATGGTAACACATAGCTCATGTCTGATTTGACAGATAATAAGTTTTATCCTTCCGCTGAACGAATATGGTTGTATATACGCTTGAACAACGCTGGCAAATATTGCGACATTACTTTGAAAATCATTGGAAAAGCATGGCAGAATGTGTGCGAAAATTGCGTACGGATTTTGGAAGAAGAGAAGCAGCGTCAGCTCCCTATGTTCGTTATCTTGTGAAAAAAAGTGAAAGAAACTGGCATCCTCATCGATAAACCAAAGCGTGAAAAGCCAAAAACAGTACGTACACCCGAGAATATTGCTGCTGTGGCAGAAAGTGTGCGTGAAGCGCCTTCAACATCAATTCACCGTCGTTCTCAACAATTGAACATTTCGGAGACATCATTGAGACGAATTTTGCATTAAAACCTTGGTATGACGCCATACAAAGTCCAATTGGTTCGGGAGTTGAAGCCAATTGACCATCCAATGCGTTTTTGCTTCGCTAAGTGGGCCTGCGATCGATCGGTTTTGGCAAAAAAAATCATCTTTTCAGATGAAGCTCATTTTGATCTTGGCGGGTATGTAAAGAAGCAAAATTGTCGCATTAGGGGCACAGAAAACCCTCACGCATACATTGAAAAGCCAACGCACCCAAAACGAGTCACTGTTTGGTGCGGATTTTGTTGTAGAGGCATAATTGGACCATTTTTCTTCGAAAATGAGTAAGGAGTGGCCGTTACAATCAATGGCGATCGTTATCAGGCCATGTTGAACGAATTTTTGTTCACAAAAATTGAAGAGGAGGATATTGGCAACATTTGGTTTCAACAGGACGGCGCTACGTGCCACATAGCCGATGCTACACTCGATGTTTTGCGCCCTGTTTTTGAAGATAGCATTATCAGCCGCAGAGCTAATGTCGTTTGGCCACCTCGGAGCTGCGATTTGACACCGTTGGACTACTATTGGTGGAGTGCTGTCAAAGATAGGAGTTACGCCGACAAGCCAGAGACAATTGACGCTTTAAAGGACAATATTCGTGAAGCCATTGGTGAAATACAGCTGAACACAATCGATAATGTGTTTAAAAATTGGACCGATCGTGTAGGCTACTGCATGGCCAGACGAGGCAGCCATTTGAATGAAATTATTTTCCATTATTAACCGGAAGTATTGTACTTTCAAATAAAAAAAGAAAAATAGGAAAATATTCAGTAGTTTTTTTTAAAGCATTTTCAAAAAAAAAAGTTATTTGGCGGATCCTTCATATTTCCCATGCATAATAATAGTGAAAGCTTTAAATTATTGCCATGCTAGGAGAGAGTGGCAGCTTCATTGCATCAGAATTCACTTGAGTACATATTGCACTTTGTTGTGAAACCACAATGCAACGATGTTTCAATTCATTAGCCACACAATTACCCGAGACATCTCGGGGTAACTAGGAACCCACTTAAAGCAGAAAGATTCCTAATTACCTTCTAACTGCCGCAGTGGATAGGATCCTTCATTTAGAATGAGTTCTTTAGCGAGATTTATGAACTTAACCTCCACCTGAAATAGTCCACAGTGGTCATGGACATTGATAGATAAACTAAATTATTCGGAGAAAATACCACAGCCAGCCTTGTAAGTTTAGAGTCTTTTGTGTAGACTCACCGGTGCAGACCACATCAAATGATATGTCCGCCTAGCTGGGAATTCTTGGATTTCTCGCATCAAGTCTACGATCAAACGATCATTACACATAGAGTTTAAGGATACTATATAAGGACATGACAGGATACTTCTGATAGTAAGGAAAGCCATTTTTGAAATACATGAACAATAGATGCAGAAGAGTTTCCCGTTTTATTGATACATACATACATAATTGGTCATTACAACCCTTCAGTCAGGATTACAACCTAGTTGCTCACACCATTTATGTTGTGTGTGTTAATTTTATACATGAGTGGTGGAGACCTAAAGTTTAAAGTCGACTCCGAATGACATATTTTTGAGAAACTTTTCATGGCAATTTTATTTACTTTCCGAGTTTTTGCCAGAAATCTACTGAGAGGAAGACGCCGAAAAAATACTTTTTGTTTTTGTTTTGCTATCTGGCCTGGGATTTGACCCTGGCTTTTCGTCTAATGAGCCAACACACTACCTACTAGACTACGGCATAGACCACATCAAATGATATGTCCACCTTGCAGGGAATTCTAGGATTTCTCGCATCAACTCTACGATCAAACGTTTCAATTAGAGTTTAAGGATCCTATCTAAGGATAGGATAGAATAGGATATTTCAAGTAGTATCGAAAGTTTTTTTGAAATAAAAGGACAACAGACACAGAAGATGTCCCATTTAATAGATAGTTTTTCTATAATGCCTGGAGTATTGCTTTGATCCATGCAGTCTATATTGAACTGGGAACTAGTCTGTTTAGCAATGACTGATAAAGCAGAAAAAGTGGAGTCTAAGAAGAATTTATACTTCAAATGTCCTTCTTTGACAGTATCAATAAAATTATGTGCATAGCCGAAGACCAAGTTCCTCCTTCTTCTACGATATAATGCTGGGCATATACTTAAGAGCCTAAAAGATTAGCTTGCTCCTCTTCCTTTTCCTCGTTTCTATGGGTCTTGCAGAATCCGTTTCACATGAGTACCTAGCATGTAATGTCCAGTGATAACTGTAACAACTATGCTATGCATGCTCCTTTGGAGTTTAAACAGACTTTCCAAGCTTCCTTCTTGGTCCTTCTGAATTAGTAACTTTTGTTCAACGTAGCCAGTTTGCGAAGCCATTAATACGACAAAATCTAACACAGAAATTTTATGCATAAATTTTATGACTGGTAGTAAGTGGTGCAGGACGTTTGTGAATTTACTAAACTGTATCACAGCTTTGATTAGATGATAAAAATATTTTTTTTTTATGATCAACATTTAGGAATTGCTCCCTGCTTATTTAGAGCAAAACATTGAAACGAGCATAGAATCTAAAGGCAGAGAAGAAAGTATAAAAAATAAGCAGCAACACTAGATTTAAATCTATTGACTGAACAGGCTTCTAATGGAGTACAGTTCCATAAAAGAATAGCACGGCTTAAGATCAAAATCTCTTCTGTAATATATTGTGCAATACATGGGTGAATCAAGCTTCTGTCCTTAACATGCAAAAAATATGCATTTTTCGTTAGCAAGTGCCACCCTTATTATATCGATTAAACAGCAAAGCAGCACTGTGTGTACTGCAACAGTATATTAATGATTTCTACATGTGAAATATTTAAAAAAAGCTGCGGAATTTTATTCCAATTGAGGTGTTCACGACCTAGCTTCTCACACCACGTATGTTGTGTGCGTTAGTTTTATACATGAGTGGTAAGGGGCCTACAGTTTAAAGTCGACTTTGAACGACAGGTTTTTGAGAAGCTTTTCATGGCAATTTTTATTTCAACACTCAGGTTTTTGTTTGGCAGAAATCCTCGGAGAGCTAGTTGCCGAAGAAATGTTATTTATATTTTCGTTTTGATGTCGGACCAGGGGATTGAATCGTGGTCTTACGTCTAATAAGCCAACACTGTACCTACTAGAGTATGGCGACGACAAATTTGGTCATGATAATTGGAAAATGATCGAAAGTAATAATAAGGGTTAAACGATTTTAAAAGGTGTCTTACAAGTATCACCCCACTGATGTCCAGCAATAAATCAATTCATATGTGTATTAAAATATGACAATTTCAATTAATTAATTAATTTTGTTTTCTAATCCTTAATGAATTTTTATTCTTAATAAATTTCAATTTGAAATCAGTTCAAGGCTAAGAAATAAGAAACGTTTGAAATCTATTTTTAAAATTTTGCAATTTCGCAAATATTTTTTGAAAGTTTTTTTTTCAATCTTAACTTCTAAATTGAGATTCCATACCATGCTAAAAATATTAAAAAAAAATTTCATACAAAAAATTAAGAGACTCTTCAGTCATTGGCATTTAATTGAAGCTCAAAGTGGAGTTTAAATCACAATTTTGCCTTGATTTAGCAATTGAACATTGAAATTGAAAAAAATCGAATTTAATTAAAAGCTCTTGATTTTTTTCTACAAAAATCAAAAGACAATATTTAGACAGCACGACTCAGAAGTAAATGTAATCCCTTCTTAAAAAAGAAAAAAAAATTTGAGAAAAAAAATTAATCAAGAATTTTAATTAAAGAAAAACAAAATATTTAACAAAAAAAAAAAAATTAGCAACAAATATGGAGGATTAATGAAATCTCCTCCAAAAAATTTTTAAACCAATGTCAACGACAGTAGAATTAAAAATTGAAAGAAAATAAAGATTTACCAGCAGACAGTATAAGACAGCATTGGGGAGTTGAAATACGCTTTATAAGTCACAATAACACAGTTATTGATCAATAATAAATACAACAACAAATATAACATCATTTCGAAATAGCCCCTCTTATACAAAAACCAAACACAAAATAACAATACAACAACAACAACAACAACAACAGCAACAATAACAATAATAATCATGATAATATTTTTTAACAAAAATCAAAAAATAAGGTGGCGCCAACTGATATTTTCAGTTACGCCCACTTTAATAAAACAAAAAACCTAAAAGAAAACAAACAGAAATAAAAACAACAAACATATTAATACGATTACAATAAAAACAATAACAACAACAACAAAATACTACGTATGTATACAACGTATAACACGAATTTTTAAATCAAAATATTCGAAAAACAGTCAAAATGATCGGAAAAAAGAAGAAAAAAAAACGGAATTATTCGTAGACGTCTGCGAAAAAAAAACAACATTACAAAAATAACAAACAAAATAAACAACAACAACAACAAAATATCAAAATCAATAAGAAAGAAAAAGCCTCTCAAAATTCAAAGAGAGAGCAAATGATCAACGTTAAGTTAGTCGTATCATTGATCGCATTAAAAAGCCCACATAAAGAAAGGGAGAGAATTTTTTTAATACGTTTTTAGGGCCAAATTGCGTGTTTTACTATCGGGAAGACAAAAAACCCGAGAAAGAAAAGAAATGGAAAACAATAACAAGTATTTTTTTTAAACACGATCCATGTTGTAACGTTTAATAATGTAAAGAAGGCTTGAACACCTCAATTGGAATAAAATTCCGTAGCTTTTTTTTAGAATATTTCACATGTTGAATGGAAAATTTCAATACTATTAAATCATTAAAATGCTATTACAGTACAATCAGTACTGCTTTGCTGTTTAATCGATATAAACTGGAAGGCACTTATTCTGGAGAATTGCAAAGTTTTTGCGTGTAAAGGACAGGGTGATTTTTTTAAGAGCTATAGGAAAATTTTTCAAAAAAAAACACATAAAATTCAGAAAAATTCATGAAATCTTTATTTGAATCGATAGTACGGTCCGTATAATTTAATGTTTGAAGATTATTTCATGCAAATGTTGACCGCGACTGCGCCTCAAATGGTTCATCCGCTTAGTCCAATTTTGGCATACTCTTTCCAACATTTCGGCCGGTATCTCACGAATAAATGCTTCAGTGTTGTCTTCCAATGCGTCAACTGAAGCGGGCTTGTCTGTATAGACGTGAGCTTTAACATAGCCCCACAAGATATAGTCTAAAGGCGTTAAATCGCACGATCTAAGCGGCCAATTGACCGGTCCCGAACGTGAAATAAAATGTTCAACGAACTCGCCTCTCAATAAGTTCATTGCTACGCGTGCTGTGTGGCATGTGGCACCGTCTTATTGAAACCACATGTCATGCAAGTCAAGCTCTTGCATTTTGGGCAAAAAAAAATTGGATATCATCTCACGGTAGCGCTCACCATTCACAGTTACGTTACGATTCGCAGCATATTTGACGAAGTACGGTCCAATGATGCCACCAGCCCATAAACCGCACCAAACTGTGACTTTTTCTGGATGCATTGGTAGCTTTTGCAATGCTTCTGGCTGATCTTCACTCCAAAATCGACAATTCTGCTTATTTACGTATCCATTGAGCCAAAAATGAACTTCGTTGCTGAACACAATTTTTCGATAAAGAAGTGGATCTTCGGCCATCGTTCGAAGAGCCCATTCACCAAAAATTCTGCGTTGCGGTAGGTCGTTTGGCTTCAATTCTTGCACCAGCTGTACTTTGAAAGGCTTCACACCTAAATCCTTCCACAAAATGCTCCACATTGTTGAGCAACAGAGGCCTAATTGCTGCAAACGGCGACGAATCGATAATTGATGGTCATCATTAACACTGGCCGATATAGCTGCGATATTTTCTTCAGTTCGCACTCTACGTAAGCGTGTTGGTGGTTTAATGTTGGTGTTTAATGTAAATTTGGTGCGAAATTTAGTCACAATAGCCCGAATAGCCGCTTCAGTGGGTCGATTAAACTGACCATAAAATGGAAGAAGCGCGCGATGAACTTTCTTAACAGAGTACGCATTTTGATAATAAAATTCAACGATTTGCAAGCGTTGTTCGTTTGTAAGACGATTCATGGTTAAATTATAGACCAAACTGAAGATGTTTGACAGTGATACAAAACACGAAACGTGCGTGAGCTGTTTAAACCAGTGTTGCCAAAAAGCAAAATAGCTAAAAAATCACCCGTTATTACAGGAAAGAATTTGATTTTTAGCCGTACTTTTCTTTTATGGAACTGTCCTCTATTAGAAGCCTGTTCAGTCAACAGATTTCAATCTATTGTTGCTGCTTATTTTTTATACTTTCTTCTCTCCCTTTAACATTTTATGCTCATTTCAATATTATGCTCCTAAATGTTGATCATAAAAATTCGTATTTTTGTCATCTAATCAGAACTGTGACAGTTTAATAAATTCATAAACGTCATGTACCACTTACTACCAGTCATAAAATTTATGCATAAAATATCTGTAAATGCAAATTAGTTTCATTCTATTTTATGTTCTTATTTTTTTTTTTAGAATAAAATTTTATTTTTTCGAAATAAAAAAAGCACGAAAAGATTATGATTTCGTCACAACAGCATGATTATATATTTTTTGTTTTTGTTTTGTCTGTTGTTTCGTATGTATTTTGGCCATGTAGTATTTCCATTATTGTTATGTGGCATTTTGGCTTTTTTATGCGAATATTTATGAGGCCATAAACAATCGTTAAACAGTTTTCCTAAGGGATGGCCAAACTAAAATGGTCGAAATAAAAATAATAATGACAGGCGAATGACATAAAGTTTGAAACGACAAAAATAAAAAGCATCATAAACTTAAATGACCCCTCCTCCTCTAGCATCGTATCGAGTATTATTCAAGTGGTTAAACTCAAAAAAGGGGCGTAAATGTAAGGGTAGGAGGGAGGCACTGCCATAAATGACGTATTTTTAATGTTCGCACTTCGTTAGACATTTAATTTGGAATGATTTTAATGGAATTTCATAAGTGACATAAAATGGCGCCTAAAATTGTTGTTGCAACCCCACACACACTTACACTAGCACTCATACTCTCTGCATGACTGCAACTTTTATGTTGCAGCAACATTTACCCATTCTCGCACACACAACGCATATATAAATGCGTAAATTTATTGACAAAAAGAGAGCGAGAGAGAGAGAGTGACAGAGAACCGAATTCAAATAAATAAAAATAAAAATTATTACCAATTCCTCTGCCATGGATTAAAAGTTCATGCCAGAGGTTAAGCAACAATACAATTGCAATGCTCTTGTCCTCCTCGTTGCATTCTACTATACTTAGTTTATTATAAAACTTTATCACTCTAGTATGCGAGAGTACACATCCTAGAACAGTTCAATAACTTGTGAAACAAGTGAAGTAGAAGAGTGCAAAAACTGACCATTTGACAAAAGCTGTGATTGTGCCAAAATTATATTCAAAAAATTAAGGAAAAAGGAACAAAACTGTTAAAAAATATGTGAAAAAGTTTTTGAATAAGACTTTGTATGTTAAAGTGTCTTTGAAAGAAAATGACACAAGGAAAAAAACAATGTTGGCACCAGTAAAATCAACAGCTTTTTTAATATTATTAACCCCTTTGAAGTTATGGAAGCCAACGGGACACAACAACGAAATCAAAAATTGTTTTTAAGAAATTTAAAAAAAATGTAAGGAACAAAATTGTTTTTAAGAAATGTTTTTTACATATGACTTTTCAAATTACACATGGAAAACACATGCATAATTTGTGTAAGCTTTTAGAGAGTAAAAGAATACATTTTTCACAAAAAATTTCAATTGAAAATAAAGTTTGAAACCTCTAAATTGATAATGTAACACAACTGGGCAATAAAGAAATGTCTTTAAAAAATGTTTTTTACATACGACAAATACATGCGTAATTTGTGTAAGCTTTTAGAGTAAAAGAACACATTTTTCACAAAACTTTTCAATTGAAAATAAAATTTTAACCCTTTAAATTGATAATGTAACACAGCAACAAAATAAAAAAACAATTTTAAGAAATGTTTTTTACATATGACTTTTAAAATTACATATGGAAAATACATGTGTAATTTGTGTACGCTTTTTGAGAGTAAAAAAATAAATTTTTCACAAAAAATTTCAATTGAGAATTGATTTTTAACTCCTTAAATGTATAATGCAACACAACTAGGCAATAAGGAAATGTTTTTTACATATGACTTTTAAAATTACACATGGAAAATACATGCGTAATTTGTGTAAGCTTTTAGAGAGTAAAAGAATACATTTCAAATGAAAATTCATTATTTGTAAGCCTTTAAATTGATAACGTAACACTATAACGAAATAAAAAAATGGTTTTAGGAAATGTTTTTTACATATGACTTTTTAAATTGCGTATGAAAAATACATACGAAAACTTTAGGAAGTGAAAGACTAAATTTTTTGGAAAATATTGTTTCTTGACAATTCTTCTCTTCTTATAGAAGATGTTTTTAACGTATGACATTTCTGATACATTTTTAAATTACATATGTAAAATACATGTGGAATTTATAGACAACTTTAGCATGAAAAGGACTGTATTTTTTTTGAGAAAATACCGTTAATTGAAAGTTCTTTACATCTTATAGAAGATGTTTTTAACGTATGACATTTCCAACACAGTTTTAAATTACATATGTAAAATACATGTGAAATTTGTAGACAACTTTAGCATGCGAAGGACTGCTTTTTTTTTTTTGAAAATACTGTTAATGGAAAATTTGTCTCATCTAAGAGGAGAGGTTTTCAACGTATGACATTTCTAATACATTTCTAAATTACATATGTAAAATACATGTGAAATTTGTTACAGACATAAGCTATTGAAGTATTGTTTTTATAAAATATGTGATTGAAAATACGTAACATTGCTTGCGAAATGTTTCTTCAAATGACCTTTCCGTACATATTAAAACATATGGAAAATACATGCGTAATCTGTTAGAAATTTAAGAATATTTTTTCGCCAAAAACTCAATATTGGGCTCAATTCATCACATTTGAGTTTATAGAATGAAAAGAAACATAAAAAAGTAAGAAAACACAAAATTCTAAAGCATGAAGACATCAATCAGTAGAAAAAGAAGAGAAATTTGTGTCGTGACATGGGACTGCACCCGTATAAAATTCAGCTGAGAACAAGAACTGACAATGAACGTCCATAGACATGGACATGTGTTCATGTTCTAGCAGTTGGCTACTGACCCTAATTTTCATTGCGAAAACATCTTCAGTGATGAGACCCATTTCTGGATGAATGGGTATGTGAACAAACAAAATTGTCGAACTCGGGACGATGCCAATTCAAATAGGATCCACGAACGTTTAATACATCCTGAAAAGGTCACAATTAATGTGGATTTGTGACTGTCAGTGTCAAAGGTTCATATCTGTTTAAGAATAATGTTGCTCAGCTCGTTTCTCTCAACGTCGAGCACTATAGTTTGATGATTACAGACTTCTTTTGGCCTGAATTGGATGATCTGGACACTAGTGACATGTGGATTCAATGTGGTGGCGCCACCTACCACACAGTTTATGTTATGTTGGATATTCGCCATGAGCGCTTTGAAGGCATAGTCATCTTAGATGGAGAATGATGTGAACTAGCCACCAAGATCGCGTGGCTACATTTTATTTGCGGGGTTTTCTTTAAGAAAAGGTATAAGCGAACAGGGCACAAACTACAGCGATTCTGAACGCAAACATAATACACGTCGTCCGCTGAATACATACTAATATGTATGTGTTATATACCAGAAGAGTGGTTAGTAATGAGCTAAAGAAGTTTGTGCAAGATAAAGACTTTCTGTAGAACTCAGTTTCTATAGAAACTGATGTCAGTCTGGAGATCCAGCGCAGGATCACTCTTGCCAGCAGGTGCTAATGTGCTCTCAATAGGCAATTGAGTAGCAGAGACCTCTCTTCGACGACAAAACTAAAGACGCTCATCCTACCCGTGTTTCTTTATGGCGTAGAAGCCAGAAGCAGCAGCCCTGAGAGTATTCGCACTTGGGTTCAGTGCGAGTTGGCGATAATTTCTGATCCGATCTTCGGTGACTTTCTCTCAGCAGATTTCTGGCAAAAACTCTGAGAGTAAATAAAAATTGCCATGAAATGTTTCTCCAAAATTTGTCGTTCGGAGTCGACTTTAAACTGCAGGTCCCGCCACTCATGTATAAAAATTAACACATACAACATAAGTGGTGTGAGAAGATAGGTCGTAATTTTGACTGAAGGGTTGTAATGACCAATTATGTATGTATGGTCCAACAGTGAGCTGTATGTGTTCCTCAACGACATTGACGTTGTGCAGCATATTAACAACCAGCGGCTGCGCTGGCTAGGCCATGTCGTTTGAATGAAGGGGGATGCGCCGGTGAGATGGGTATTTGATGCGACGATTTGTGGAAGTCGATGAAGAGGACGACCTTGTTTGTGTTGGAAGAACCAGATCGCAAGGAAGCCTTGTCATCGATTAGTGTGACCAACTGGCGTAGGCGCGGCCGGCGAGACGGATATTTTATGCGGTGATTTGCGGAAGTTGGCGAAAAGGATGACCTTGTTTGCGTTGGAAGGACCAGATCGAGAGTAAGCCCTGTCACCGATTGGTGTGACCAACTGGCGTAGGCGCACAAGAAGCAGACGAACCTGGAAGGATGTGTTAAAGCATGCCGAAAGCCGTTAACAGGATTGTTAATGGCCAGTTAAGTAAGTAAATAAGTATAGAAACTTTTGTTGGAAACATTTAATGGTGAACACAAGCCTAAACCTACTGATGACCCTTTAATGGTGAGCACAAGCCTAAACCTACTATTGACCTGTGATTGGTGGCCTCCCTAAGTCCCTTTTTAGTCTTAAAACAGGGTTAAAAAAGTTTGTCAGCAACTATTGCATCAAAACATATTTAAATTTGAACAAAAATTTTGAAATCCACCATAAAACCAGTCAACGAATATAAAGACAAGCAAACAAACAAACGTATAGAAGAAGAGAAAAAAATATCGATTATTGAAATAGAAACAACAAAAAAAAATGCCAAATGCCAACATAAACCTTTGACCCTCTTAACAGCTTTTCATGCCATGTTGCTGAATGAAAAGTTTTGTGACAACATCGCATGGCAAGCAGCCAGGTCAAGTAGTTAAAAGCCCGTTATTGCCAAAAAAAACAGCAACAACACACAGAATAAGTTTTCAGAATTTATTTAAACCCAACAACAATAATAGCAACAAACAGAAAACTAGAAAAACTAAAAATAAATTGTTAGCAACAGCAAGGTTTATATAGGCATTCAGGGGTAAGAAACAGTTCCAAAAAAATCATTGTTTGCAACATAAATTTTTTTGCTTAATAAAACAATTCTTTGTATTGTTGTAATGCTACAAACAACCCTCGTATTATTATAAAGTATTTATTAAATGTCAACTACAACTGCCGTATTTGCTTACATTTCCGGTAAAGCAAAAATAGAATTTTACAGAGCCACTGTACATATCTATGTACGTGGACATAACAACAACCAGAAAAAAATTAGAAGAAGGAGAAGAAGAACACAATTGATATGCAATAGTAAGAATAGAGAAATTAAATTAAAATTATAAATTTTTATAAAAGAATGAAAAGATTTTTCTTTTTAAAAAAAAAATTTAAAATTACGATCACATACCTCACAGGCACACTTAAAGCATTTGGAATTCTTTATGGCGATTTGAACTTCTTCACCTTCATTGGCACACGATTGTAAAATACCTGTAATGAGAAATTAATAGAGAATCATTTAATTAAATTAATTCAAATCAAATTGAAATTATTTATTGCTTTAAGAAACAAATCCAACTACATCTGCCCTAGTAATCAAACGTTAAGTTACGCTTGCTTGTGCTTAACTTTAATACAAGTATGCTGTGTGGCTTGGAAAACGTAATTAAAAATCATGTTGAAAATCACCTCGTTGGTGGTCCTAGATTTTTAAGATCTCTCTCTCTCCCTGTCTCTCTCTCTTCCTGTATATACCCCCACATTCTGTACAGGCCCAGGCCTTTTCTTAAGTGGCAACACTTCCTGTTTTTTGCCTTCTTGTTGCCTCCAGTAAAACATGACAATTTGAATTTCTATTGTGTACTGAAATTTGTCCATTTGTCACCAATTTTTGTTTGTTTTTCAGTTACGAATACCAGAAAACCAAAAAACAAAATTTTCAACAGCTATGGCTACAACCATAGCTATGGCTACGGAAAAAGAAACTGTAAATCATTACGATTTATAATATGAAGTGGAGTACTTTTTTTTTGTTTCTGTACAAATAAAGCAGACAATGGAAACCAAAATCAAACATGTAAGAAAGTTACAGTGGGCCAAAAGCACTACATACATACATACATAATTGGTCATTACAATCGTTCAATCGGGATTACGACCTAGTTTCTCACACCACCTTATGTCGTATGTGTTAATTATATACATGAGTAGCAGGACCTATAGTCTAAAGTCGATTCCGAACGACAAATTTTTTGAGAAACTTTTCATGGCAATTTTATTCCAATACACAGGGTTTTTGCCAGAAACCTGCTGAGGGGAAGTCGCCTAGGAAATAGTTTTTTAACCTGGGTTTTAAACCGTGGATTCACGTCTAATAAGCCAACACACTACCTATTAGACTACGGCGACTTCAATCCTTTATTTTACAATAAAAGTGTAAATTGGCTTCTCCATTTTCTTCGTGGATAACAAAGAAGTCCCAAACAAGATAATAAAAATCATCACAACATGGCAACATAATACGGGTACTTTATAGTGACGATGATGGGTTGAAGCAAAGAAGCACGTTAATCCCACTTTTATTGGTAATTACACTCGATGAGTTTATGCTACAGTTAGGCCAGAAGAAGAAAGGTATTCAGTGGAGCAGCAATCGGCACTTTGGCTACGTAGTAGTGACTTTCCCCCAAGAGTATGCGATAGGCTTTCATAGGTCCTGTATGACCTACAGTAATACCATACCTGCAGAATTGGCCATTACAACCCTTCAGTCAGGATTGCGACCTAGTGTCTCAGACCATTTATTTTGTGTGTGTCAGTTTTATACATGAGTGGCGGGATCTACTCTTTAAAGTCCCTTCCATACGACTGATTTTTGAGAAACTTGGTAATTTTCATGGTAATTTTAGTTTTGCTCTCAGACTTTTTGCCAGAAATCTGCTGAGAGGATGTCGCCTAAGAAATATTTTCTCTTATTTCGTTTTGTTCGATATGTGTACCCTGGGGTTTGAACCGTGGCCTCACCTCTAATAAGCTTGTAATACTGTCTAGACTATGGTAGCAGTTATACCACAGTAGCCTATTTCCTGACCGCATTCAGTACTTATGATGAATAAACTTAGAGCGCCACAGATCAATGAGGTAATCTGCATTGTAGAAACCATAATGAATTCTACTTCTCCGATATAAATGCTAGGGTCGCCGTATTCTAGTAGGTAGTATGTTAGCTTATTAGACATGCGGCCACGGTTCAAACCCCAGGTTAGACATCAAAACGAAATTTGAAAAACCATTTAATCGACGACTTCCGCTCTGAAGATTTCTGGTAAAACTTCTGAGAGCAAATAGAATTGCCATGAAAAAGTTTCTAAAAAATTTGTCATTCGGAATCGACTTTAAACTGTAGGTCCTGCTACTCACGTATAAAATTAACACACACAACATAAATGATGTGAGAAGGGTTGTCATGACCAATTATGTGTGTATGTACATATATGCGCAAGAAAAGTTTCCTTCTTTTCCACGTCCTTTTTCCACGGCAGTCATTTACAATGTATTCAAGATTTTTGGATCTCTAGAACTTTATCAACGGGGAACCCTTAATAATGTAAATAAAACCTAGGAAATGAAGATAGATCGGCCAGACTCTCAGAAAGAGTAATGATAGCATAACAAGAATAGCAGTTGAGTGGAATTCCCAAAGCTCAAGAAGCCGTGGCCCGCCGAAGGACACCTGGAGACGTTCGATACTCCAAGATCTAGGAAAGTACAATTTTACATGGGAAGATAATATGTAAATGCTTTGTGGAAGCCGTATACGTCCAAGAGGAGTAATGGAAACAAAAAATATGTCGCATATGAATGCCAATAATGCAAAGCCAAGTAATGACCCCAACGATCGTGCTAAGAATATTGCTTTAGAGTTGGAGTAACCTTTCTCATGCATCAGATGAAACAGAAGCAATTCGAGTTTAGTAATCGGCCCTTTGACTGGGCACTTAAATACATTTTGTCGGAATTGTTTGGAATTGTCTCGAATCCAATATGTAAATTCTGTGATGAAGGGAAATAAGAACATACTGGGAACCTATGCTACGATAATGCATTCCAAACGTAAACACCTGGATGAATATCAGATGCTAGACAGGGAATTGTTCCTGTTGATATGGTGCAGCAGCTATAAAACGTATTATAAGCAACAGTATTATGTAGTCGCTGTTGTCTAGGGTGGTGGCTTAGAAAGCTTCAGCAAAACGAAATTCGAACAAATACTTTTTCGGCGACTTCCTCTCGGCAGACTTCTGGCAAAAACTCTGGGAGCTGAAATACAATTGCCATGAAAAAGTTTCTCAAAAAAAAAAAATTCCGCTCGGAATCGCCTTTAAACCGTTGGTCCCTGCCACTCATGTATAAAATTAAGGCTGCCTTCCAAAATGTTAGTTCCTTTGTGTTTGAACAAAGTGTCGTGTTTCATTATGCCGCTGTACAAAATATATACAATGTATTCTATTTCAAAATGTCGTCAATGTGTATTTCGAGCGCAGTTAAAAATCAATCAGGCATCGGGTTTATAGTTGATGCATTGTTTGGTTACTTTGCATATCTACATAGTTCATATACAGTAGTAGAACTGCATACAAACTTTGTATTGATACATTTTGGAAGGCACCCTAACAAACACAACATAAGTGGTGTAAGAAGCTAGGTCGTAATCCTGATTGAAGGGTTGTGTATGTATGTACTTACTATACATAAGCAACAGTATTGTAAGAGACATTATAGGGGTACACTCTGCAGTATAAGGGCAGTAGAATAAATCGTATTGTCGCAGTATTACGGTACTATACGACAATAATAATGATCCATAAGTGACTCAGTAAAAGGCAAGGGAAGGAGTAAAAAAAAATGTCTTTATTTATCATGGTTTCAAGAGATGTCTATATATTTTAAAACAATCTGTTTTATTTCCTATGTAGTTTTGTTTTATTATTAAAATGTTTGTTAACAGTTGTTTAACTTTTTCCACCCACTGTTATCATTTCAACGCACATTTGATAAAGTGCTCGTATATTGTATTCGAATTTGAAATCTTATAGTGTTTCATTGTACCACTTACACTCAAACTCACACTCGCACTCATAATTTATTTACTTAAGATTTCTTTTCTTTTTTTTGTATTCCTTTGTTTTCTTTTTTTCTTCTTTGTTTTTTTTGGTATTTATTTTATTTTATTTTATTTTATTTTATTTCAAATGTTGTTTTGTTTTATGATCTTTTCTCTCTCAATGTTGTTGTACGGGGGTTTTACATTACATGTCTGCCGTTAAAAAGGCTTGTTAGAGAAAAAAGAAAAACAAAACCGAGTGAAATGAAAACACGGAAAACTTAAGCGCCACTTCAAAGTCTCAAATTATACCGCTCGCATGAAATGAAGCAAATGAAGGCAAATCAACAGAAACAAATCAACGCGTAAATAAATAAAATTTATAAAAAAAAAAAAAAAAACAAAAAATTATTGTTGTTTTCATAAGATCAACAACAACAACGCAAACAACAACATCAGCAATTGTATGTTTCTTTTTTTTGTCTTGTTTGTTTTTTATTGTAAAAGAAAATACACTTCAATATTGAGATCTTGTGTGTACATATACCGCCCACATGTCTGCTAAGAAAGTACAGCAAAAAAAAAACAAAAACACGAGAAAACAAGCGTTCATGCAACCCCATAAAGAAGACCACAAAATCAACAGCACCAGAGACGCCACTATACAAGCAGGCAAACGACTGCCATATAACACGCTTAGATAGCGCCGTTTAAACAAACATACACTTTTAGAAAAAGGAACACAACAACAACAACGAAAACAACAACAACCGGAGTACAAATGTTTAATATTCGTTGGGGGATATTTTAAGCCGCCGAATCAGCATAATTGTTTAATAGGCTGCATGACACATTAAAAAAACCAAAAAAGAAAATAAAAAGACAGAGACGGTTACACACTTTTGAAATGTAGAGAAGAGGCGCTTATATACACTTCAGGAAAATATTTAAAATTAAATTGAATTGATTGACTTCCCAAATGCTGTCTTTATATGATACAAGAGATTGGAAATTTTTTAAATCAAATCGGCAAATCTGTATATAAAGATCTGCTAAAGAAGTAGGTCTTAATGCAGTCAAGAATTTTTATTGATTTCTCCTGGTTTTTTGTCTTTGACAACCACTAGTTGGGTTTATTAGCACATGATAAATAGATTCGTAAGGAAGAAAAGTTAAAGTACTTGCCTACATTATGGCCAGGTCAACGTGGTATACTCAAATTTAGTTAGAAATTCAATCATATTCAAAGTAACGTTTGATTAGTTTTTGATATTCGAAGACTTCTACGTCCATCTTCTATTCAATAACGAGAATACCACATGTCAAGAAAAGTTTTCAAAAAATATGACATTTTCGATCACAGAAGAGACCACAGACTGGTCGATATCCTTCAGGACTAAATACACACTTCATTAAAAACAAAACCCGATGTGAAAGGCACTCTTTTTTCCCTTTTTTAATCAAACCATTCAGTAGATGGACACTCTCTGGGAGAAGGAAAACTTAAATGTAATATTTTGAGATGAAACAGGAGTGCCTAATGGTATACACCAACAGATAGGCACGCTACTCACTAGACTTATTTTTTGACGAATAGAAGAACAAAGGTACTAGATTAGGTTAGCTTAGTTGCGGTAGCTTTCATACCAAAAGCTCACTTGAGCACGCATATCGGCCCGTTGTAACACCATAGGTGAACGCAGTCTCTGTACTGACCAAGTTCCTCCGCACCAAGGAGGGAGAAGTTGGTCAGCGCAAGGGCTGCACATTTAGAAAGGTACTATACTCATATAGTTCCTAATAGGCTCCTTGATTAAGTAGCTCCGTTAGGTCTACAACTGCCTTTAATGGTAGAATTAGCCAAACGTTCATGAAACGTAACGAAACGTACGTTCGATTCTAGCAATATGAAAAGCAATGCAAATGCTTAACTAACTTACATTACAGTTCGGTAATCGCCCTTATTGCTTTTCGTATTCTAAAAACGAACGTACATTCCGTTACGTTCCGTGCACGTTTGGCTAATTCTTGCTTTATTTAGCTCTTGGAAATTAATAAAAATTATGTTTACAGCCTATTTTACAGAATGGCCATTACATTGTTGGAATTCCTCAAATCTATCAATTTTATAAAAGTAGTGATTTTAATAAAAATACCACAAGTTTTATCAACAAATGTTTAGTAATCGGTACCGTTCAGTCTTCCTGTTCATCTCTTCTTAATAGGAGAGGAGTGTTCATTTACTCAACGAACTATCCTTTGCGTACAAGTGAAGTCTATTTGTGAGATAATTTGTTTGTCCTCCAGGAGAGGAAAGCCAATCTTATGATGACCACATTCGAATTAGTTTTTGTACCAGCCCTATATGTCTACGAACTCACATACGTATAACAATTAAATGTCCTGTCATTTCTCTCAAATATACTCGACATTCTTGGACAATTGTCGATATGGTAGCTAATGATCGTTTTGTTATTCGTACAAATTTAAGGCAACTTTATATTGAATTTGTTCTGTCTTAATTGTGCTACAATAAACGCTAGGTTTATGAGACAATAACTGATTCGACATTCTGGAATTTTTTTTTGATACGTAGGCTATATGATATGATGTTCCCTGAGAGGTGTCTGCAGTTGAATAAATAACATGTGCTGATGCGTAGATAATTAACTGTAGAGAGAGGACATAATCGAATGGAGTTTAGGATTAGGCGCCTCGTAATGTTGTGCTATTAATACACAAAACACAAATGGACTTAACCATGAACTCTGCAGTCATGTAGTCGCCGTAGCTTAGTAGGTAATGTGTTGGCTTATTAGACATGAGGCAATGGTTCTAACCCCAGGTCTGACAACCCCAACATAACGAAGTAAGAAAAAATTTCTTCGGCGACTTATTCAGCAGATTTCTGGCAAAAACTCTGAGAGTAAATAAAATTGCCATGACAAGTTTCTCAAAATTCTGTCATTTGGTGTCGACTTTAAACAGTAGGTCCCACCACCCATGTAAAGGGTGTTTTTTATAGAGGTATAGAACTTTAAGTTGCAATAAAACAACGATGGATTATTCGATTGACATGAATTTTATTTATCCGAAAGATAATCTTGTGGCATTACATTTTAAATATGATTTCTGGCATATGACCGCCACGGCTGGCGCGGATGTAGTCCAATCTGGACGTCCAATTTTCGATGACTTTTTCCAACATTTGTGGCCGTATATCGGCAATAATACGGCGAATGTTGTCTTCCAAATGGTCAAGCGTTTGTGGCTTTACCGCATAGACCAATGACTTTACATAGCCCCACAGAAAGTAGTCTAGCGGTGTTAAATCACAAGATCTTGGAGGCCAATTCACAGGTCCAAAACGTGAAATTAGGCGGTCACGAAACGTGTCTTTCAATAAATCTATTGTGGCACGAGCTGTGTGACATGTTGCGCCGTCTTGTTGAAACCACATCTCCTGGACATCATGGTTATTCAACTCAGGAATGAAAAAGTTAGTAATCATGGCTCTATACCGATCACCATTGACTGTAACGTTCTGGCCACCATCGTTTTTGAAAAAGTACGGACCAATGATTCCACCAGCCCATAAAGCGCACCAAACAGTCAGTTTTTCTGGATGTAACGGTGGTGCGAAAACGTTCCATGGTTAATCGAATTAACTACTCTGATGGACGATTTTGTCGACGATAAAATGGACGTAGTGCGCGATACGTTTTACGCACAGAACCATTATTTTCGAAATAAAATTGCACTATTTGCAAGCGTTGTTCAGGCGTGAGTCTATTCATGATGAATTGCCAAACCAAACTGAGAATAAATCACTTGGCAGCTGTTCAATCGGTCGCCATCTTGAAAAGTAATGCCAACTTAAAGTTCTATACCTCTATAAAAAACACCCTTTATAAAATTAACACAAAACTTAAGTGGTGTAAGAAACTAGGCTGTAGTCCTGATTGAAGGGTTTTAATCACCAATTGTGTATATATGTATATATGTACACTTGGGTTACAATTACATCAATATCTGATTTAAATGGCCAGGCACAGCTTTGCAAAGAGATTTCCTGAGTTACGAGTCTAATCAAAGGTTATAATACACAAAGGCAATACGGCAGCAATGCTTCAGGGGACTGTTATATACATACATATTTGCGATTGAGGATAGTTATATATCGACGCCTCTGTTCTATAGCATTCTAAGTCGAAAAAGTGTGTTTTGAGTTATGAGCTCTCAAAGTTTTCACGCGACATACGACCATATATGTATTCTAAGGAGATTTTTCCCTATAACTTCGGAACGGATCGGCACATCTTAACCAAATTTTGACAGTATTTAAGTTAGAGAACGTAGAATTTAAAAAAAAGTGTACTTAGAACGTTATAGAATGGAGGCGGCGATATGATGATGAGCATAATCAACAGATAAAAACCACAAGAGATAATCATCCAGAGTTTTGTAGCAGCGCCTTACGAGAGATTTTGAGATTTTCGAATGAATAAGAGATTATAATGAGTATATTACATTGGAATTGTGGTCTCTATAGACCAGTTATCTATTTATAGGGACATTGAAAGTGTTTTTCACTCGGCTTGCTGGCCAAATGTTCAAAAGGGTTATCCAATCAAATACAAACGACACCTTAGAGTTTAAGAATGGGCGGCTCTCAGAAATTTTAATTTTTTGAGGTTAGTTTTTTTTCTTGGTTTCGCGATGGTATATACTTAGCTTCAGTTGTCCTAAACTGATATCAAAAATACATGTATGTTTGAAGGAATTGTATGATTTTAAAAATTAAAATTGAAATTTGATGAGGTTTAAAAAGACTTTATTTTAAGGAAAATGATATCAGGTACTTTTTTATTTCAAAAAGTACTTCAAAAAAACTGTATTTTATTATGGTTTCTATTTTTTGATTTTATTACCAGCAGGGTATTTCAAATTCTATTTCTTGAAACAAATAAAATATTGTATTACATTTTTATTATTATTTTTCTTGCATTTGTTTTTGTTTTTTCTCTTATTGAATGACTGTTTTTTCTCTTAATTTTCACCACCTAGTTGGGGCATACAAAAAAAAAAAAAAGCTCGTGTCTCATTTAGTTTATAAGTGTCAGTCAGTCAATCTTTCATAAACTGTTAGAGGCCCACTTAATCTGTCATTTCAAATTCGACGTTTATTTTTTTTAAAAAGATATACTGGGTATCATAGATATTTTTCATCATGGAATAGTTTCAGCGGACGTGTGCAGGCATTTAATTTATTTTCATAACGTAATTTAAATATTTTTTGTTGTTGTTGTTTTTTTTTTTTTTTTGAAAAAAGAAAATTTTCAAAACTTTGTTAAAACTGTTATTATTGTTGTTGTATTTTTTTTTATAAATTTATTGTTTAAATTGTAACTTTGTTTTCCTATTTGATCTTCTACATACGAGTACAGAGGTAGAGAGAGAGACACATACCCTCTCTGTCTCCTGGTTCCTCTGCATGTTTCAAAGCATCTTTCAAATGTTTATTGTTGTTTAATCTGCGATTTTGACAGCCAGTTTAAGATTTACGGATCGTAAATTTTATTTCGAATCTACAAAATGTGCCCGTGTATCGTACTAGGTTTGAATGTGTTAAAATCGAGCGAAGTAGAAAGAAAAAAAAACACGGAAAATAAACGTTCACGTATCACATCTCATTCACTTAAAAGTGTGTGATGAAGTGTGTGGTGTATGTATGTATGTATCTAGTGGTGGTGAACAACAATATGTATTTAATATGCATTTAATATGCATATATTATGCATTTATAGCCACAATAAAATGCATCTGTTAAAGTTCAAATAAACACTTGGCCGTTTTAGAAAATCTTTGTGTTTTTCTTTCTTTCTTTCTTTCTTTTGTTTCATTCCCTATACACACCTATTCACCATCAATCTGTGTGCAACAATAAAATGTGAGAAATGATGAGGCAATACGAATGAAAAAAAACCAAAAAAAAAACTGTAAAAGAGAAGGCCTTTACAATTTTTTTTAACCTCATGAATAAATTAACAATTTTTATTGCTATTGGTGAAGGGGGCCCCAAACATACATAGATAATACAAAACATAATACAGGCGCTCTAAACAAAATGCATTTTTGTTAATAATTTGTAATATTAGACACAAGCAAATAAATGAACATTTTTTTTTTTTTTTGGTTGAGGCTCTCACACCAATAAAAGAGAATATTGAGTTACACATGGTATTTAATTAGCAGACATTGTGTCTGATCCAAGGAAATAAAAGAAAGTGCCAGTGCACTAAAATGTAACACTGGTAGCCGCTTGGATGGTGATAGTTTTTATGTCAGGTTTTTTTTTTATAGCTTTTGTGGTTTTTTTTCTTCTTTTTGTGTTTTATAATCACAGACAAGTTACCGTTAAAACTATTTTAACATGGCCAAGATTCAAGCGTTTAGACTAAATTAAAAATTTGTTGAATTTAAAATGAAATCAGCTCAGTTATAAGCATTTCGGCATAGATACATATGTACATAACATACATAATGGGTAATTAAAACCCATCAGTCAGGATTGCGAACTAGCTTCTCACACCACTTATGTTGTGTGTGTTAATTTTATCCATGGATGGCAGGACCTACAATTTAAAATCGACTCCGAACGAGAGATTTCAGAGAGAAGCAAATTTCAAAGCAAATTTATTTACCCTCAGAGGTTTTTTTTTTGGCAGAAATCTGCTGATAGGCAGTCGCCGAGGAAATATTTCTCCAAAATTTCGTTTTGAAGTCTGACCTGCTGTTTAAACCGTGGCCTTACGTATAATAAGTCAACACGCTACTTTCTAGACTACGCCAATTTCGGCAAAGATACCCAATGGAAAAATCCAGTTTTAATAACATTTTAACACTCTCACAACCCTAAACAATATTGGGGTATGTGCCCTACATATTGTGAACATGCAGAAATCCATTCTTATAACCAATAGTTCCAAAGAAGTTATGTGATGTTATTAATAAGACCGTGATTTTGTTGAATTTCTTGCTTCTTAACTGAAAGCAATGATCTTGTCAAAGGACATAATCCATCTGACGTCAGTTAAAATTTACACAACTTGAGTCATTTAGGTTGTATTTAATAGCTATTGATGAGGTCATAATCTAGTAGGTAGTATGTTGGCTTGTTAGACGAAAGCACCTGGTTCAAACTACAACTCAGTCATCTCCAAGCAAAAAAAATATGTCATCCGGACAAGTTCTCTTAACAGTCTTCTGGCTAAAATTCTGAGAGTAAAGTGGCCATGAAAAACTCTTTTAAAATATATCCTTCGATGTCGTTGCTAAACTGTAGGTTCCGCCAGTCATGCATTAAATTAACACATATACCGCGAGTGGTGTAAGAATCTAGGTTGTAATCCAGACTAAGTCTGACACAACACCTATTATTATTGAGTAAGTAACTTATGCACCTTACTCTTGAGTATAATGATTCCAAACACAACGTTTAAAAGTAAAGACAATAATGAGCAGCCTTGAGGATACCTAGCTTAGCTCTCAGAAAAATTGCTTACAACGCGAACAGGATCAACGATTATTGGTTGTAATGCTGGCTAAATGGTTGCAATGATCAATTAAGTAAGTAAGCTATGCATCAGAGATCAGCAATGAATCGCTTTTTCGCTACTCATGAGTACTCATGAAATTTTGAGTATGAGTGAGTCAACAGTATTGAAATCCAACTACTCTGATTCATTCGTACTCAGTACAACATTGATTTATAAGTACAAGTTGCAATGAGTATGAGTACAACGTTGACATCAAACTCATAACATTCGAACTATGTTTGATTCATACGCCTACTCATTCAGATTCATAAATTTAGAAAAATACTTATAATACGTATAAATGATTCGAGTCACTCGAATCATTCATCGAAATTTACAGTCTTAGTTGTAGTTGCATTTACAAAGAAAGAAAAAAGACACATAAACAAAAAAGACAAAGACAGCAAGGAGAGCAAACACACAACCTTCATGTGAGTATTGTAGTCTTCGTACGCGAATCATACTTATTTTGTTATTCGTGTATGCGATGAGTCGTGGAGAGTCCAAATCAATAACATCATGCGTGATGTTAAGTATGAGTACCATGAGTATTTCAAACTTTGAATATGCGTAGTATAAGTATGACATTAAAATAAGTATGAATGCGTATAAGTATCAGAAATTATAAGTATGATTCGAATCTACTCATCGTTTTGAATACTCATTGCTGACCTCTGCTATGCACCTTGCTGTTGATGTAACTTTCGGCATAATGATGTCAATCACAATGTTTGAAAGTAAAGGAAAAAATGGGCAGCCTTGACGCTGCATTGCTTAGCTCCTAGAAAAAGTACTTACAACATGAACAGGATTAGCGATTTTAATTATTTTATTGACATTTGCGACTGTTGGCCTGCCAGATCGTGTCGTAACACCAATAATTGACGATTAACATCAGGGCATTGCATTTACATGACTATTTTCTAATCAAGCTAAAATTCAGACTGAAAGTTCATAAGATATTTAATAGTGATAGCTACGTTAGGCTATCGTGAAATATTGATTGACGATGCATTGCTTAGCTCTTAGAAAAAGTACTTGCAACACGACATTTGCGACAGTTGACCTGCCAGAACGTGCTGTAACCTTCGACATCAAACTACAGGAAATAAAGAAAACAAAGTAGACTACAAAGTCTGTAGTTTTTCCAATCTTCTGTTTTATTTCTTCATCTTTATCAACAAAAGCATGGTAAAGCATGGCTTATTTTTCTCCAGTAAAGGTCCATTTACAGCTCATGCTTAAGCAAGCAATTAAGTCAAGCAATAACAAAACTATGAAAACGTTTGTTTAGTACAAAATCTTATATTCTTAATGCTGCTTAGAATGATTATAAGAGTGACTAGAGTGTTCGATGGATTTTTGGCATAAAAAACCACTGAACTCCCCTAATATTCTTCAAAAAATTTCAAGATTGAAAAAAATATTCGTTCAAATTCTTTATAAGAACTTTAATAAATAACAATAATTAAAGCCATAATTATTACAATGAATATTTATTGTTTTTTTTTTCCTCAAGCATTTAACAGAAAAACAAGAACAAAAAAATTGTTCAATTTTTTTTTTCGTATTAAAAAGTTGTTTCCCATACTGCCACCCACTGTGTAAATTATTTCTTCGATGATTTTTCAATTATTCAACACGTAAGTAAGTTAAGCTGTTGAATCTATAAAACAACAACAGCAACAACAACAAAAAACAATTGTAAACATGATAATAAAAATTGTAACTAAGAAATCAATAAAAAAGAATAGAAAAAAATAGAAAAAAAAACAGAAAAGAAATCGATTTAAAAACAAATGCACGTTTAATTAATCCAAAGGGCTTGTTCTGAACACTTCAAAACAGCAGGACATCGAATAGCTGAATAGCATGTGGTGGGGAATAGGAAACCAAAAAAATAACAAGAAATCAATTTCAATTTCAATTTCAAGTAGGTGGGTGGGTCATGTTATTTGAAATCTAATAAAACATCACCAACCATTAGATTGTATTTGTAATTGAAGTATTTAAAGGGAAAGAATTTTATTAGAATTTATTCTTTAAAATAGCCCGCAGATTGATAAGTTAGCGCCATGGTTTTAAAAGCCAAAATGTTGTTGTAACTCGAAGTTACGAAGATTGTAATATTTACAACCTTTCTTAAGTCAATTTTGAAAATTATTCTTCTTTCCTTATGTTAGGGGATCTAGTAAGTATAAGGCAACGATGGCTCTTACTTATTCCTTTAGCCATTACAATCCTTTTAGTCAGGATTATGACGTAGCTTTCATCCACAACCCGTGTTGTGCGTGTGTCAATTGTATCCATGAGTAGTACAACCTACAGTTTAATGAGAAATTTTTCATGGCACTTTGATTTACTCTCAGAGTTTTTGCTATAAGACTGATGAGAAGATGCCGAATGAAATATTTTCTCGCATTCGGTTCTTTTTGAGATGTCTGAGCTGGGGTTTGACAACGGTGTTGCATCTAAGAAGCCAACACACTTCTTTATAGACTTTATCTCCCATTATCCTCATCATCATATGCAATGGGCTTTAATTGAACTGAATTCTCTAAAGCCTCTGCAGAGCAGATCCGAATTCCTGCATATTATTGCGATATACTTGGCATCTCTTCAAATGTTCTTTATAGGGGCTTTACAAGTCAGTTTACTGTCTAGTAAGATTCCTAGGTATTTTATACCCATTTTCCATGATATCACCTTACGCAGTAGATAAGAATTCTTCCGTTTATGAAGTTTTCTGCTTTTCGTAAATGCATGATGTCACCGAGACTCTGTTGAAATTTGCCTATTGCCACCCGAAAAGGGTATGTCGCCTTCATACCCTTAGCAGTGAAGAGTACAACCACAAACAAGTTCCTCTTGAGTGTTAAAAGAATCTCGCCTTGTACACAACATCTAATTATGAACGTTTGTGTGGCATCTCTGTCATCTGTTTGGCTATCATAGCGGTTCTATCCCATTTATTAAAAAATTTAGAAGTTCAGTTCAGGACCTCGACTTCACTCGAGATTACACAAGGCATTTCTAACTTCTTATTCGGTTTCCGTTTTTTAAGATTTTTTTTCTAAGCTAATCCCGTGATTTGTCTACTGCAGTAGATCCTAGAATGATAGGGTTGCCATCAGTTGTTGTTGAGAAAACATATTGGGTTTTTGTATTGGGTATGGAGATGAGAGAGAAATTGCTTATTGATTCCCATTCTTTGCCAAGAGCTGGTTTTGACTGACCTTACTAGGGAGATTCGTTTTTATCTCTGGATGTTCGGTCAGCGGGCTTACTACTTACTTAATTGGTCATTACAACCCATAAGGCAGGATTATAAACTTGCTTCTCACACCATCTCTGGCTCCGTGTGTTAATTTTATTCATGAGTGGCCGGATCGACAGTTTGAAATGGACTATAACCGATGGATTCTTGAGAAACTTTTCATGGGAATTTTATTTCAACTCGCAAAGTTTCTGCAAGAAAGAAGTCACTGAAGAGATTTTTTTCTAATTTTCAGAGAGCTTCTGGACAGATTAGTTCCGTAAAAAGTTTGTTTTTTGGAGTATTCGAATCTGGGCTGCATTTATTTGTATTCAAGCACTTCAACCACTAATCCATACCACTTCTAACTCTACTTTATAAGGAAAATAAGAATAAGATGAGATAGGAGGCAATGCCAGCCTTGTAAAATTAAGGTCACTTGTGATAAAGCATGGAGTGATGACCCCAAAACTAACTGATAAGTCCTGAATAACAGCCAGCAATCAGGCTTCAAGCTTAAAACCAGTTGAATGAGTTTAAGGATCGATCGATGTCTAATAGCGATAGCTTTGTCAGACTATCGAGAAGACTATCGGTTGAGAAAAATATCAGATATTGAAATAATAAGTGCTCAATATTGTCTTCCTATTCAAAGGATCTATAAGACAATATTTACATGCATAGCCATAGAACAGATACAGTGGCAAAGATGTCCCTACGATCAGATGAGACCGACAATAAAGCCACATTCTTAGAAGATTTGTTAGCGGCAAATAGCCGATCTACAAGAGGTAAAAGGTATTCCTATATTCATGTGAGTATACACACATAATTGGTCATTACAACTTAGCTTCAGAATTACAACCTAGCTTCGCACACCACTTTTGTTGTGTGTGTTAATTTTATACATGTGTGGCCGGACCTACAGTTTAAAGTCGATTCCGAACGACGGATTTTTTCAGATACTTTCCATGGCAATTTTATTTATTTACTCCACAGAGTTTTTGCCAGAAATCTGCTGAGAGGAAGTCGCGCGCAGAAATATTATTTCTTATTTTGTTTAATTGGAGATATTTGACCTGGGATTTGTACCGAAGTCTCACGGCTAATAAGCCAACCCACTACCTACTAGACCAAGACGACTACAACAACACCCTAAACATGTGAGCATGCCTGGCACAATTAACAAAAAGTTGAGTAAGATTACTGGAACCCTTTTTTTTAATTCTATTTAAATATTTTGCTTATACCTTTCACTTACAGCCCAGCCTACGTATTTGTTAAGTAAAATTATTCAATTTAAAACAAACAAAAAAATGGCAAAATAATAACGAATAATATTATTAAAGTTAACGATTTATTAGCAAGAATTATTAATTTATTAATTTCCAATGAAATATTTTAAAAACAAAAAAAAAATTGTGATCTAATCATGTCCACAACAAGTGTATGACAACAGACAACAGGTAAGCGAATGCGAAATTCGTACTTCTGACAGATTTTGCCACAAGTTGAAATGAATTTCTTAGCACGGTTGTATGAAATCAATTAATTTTTCTGTTTTTTTAATTTATTGTATTTGAAAAACAAAATACCTTTTAAATAAACAAACAATTGTTTTGAAAACAATTCAAATACAAGTTTTTTTCATTACAATTTTTAAGTGAAAATCTTATGCCTTTTACTGTAATTACAGTCAAGCTACCTTATAAGGAACATGCTAAACAACCATTACATGAAATGCAAATCATTGTAATATATTACCATGCAAAAGATTGATTATACCAGTAATCTACTGTAGCGTATTAAGATTAATTAATGAAATTGAAACATTTTCAATTATTTTTTACGAGTTTTTTCTTTTTCAAAAATTCTTTAAAATATAAACAGGGTGTGACTTTAATGGTCATCAATCAATCAACAACATTGTAATGTTATGACACCACCTACCAACACCACACCACACCACACCACACAATAGGTGTCCGTGGCATGTCTGCAATCATATCAAGCACTCACTCTATCAATTAAGTTGGCTTTTCCAAGTGTAAATGTCTCTTGAAATCTGGATTTTTTTTTTTTTTTTTTGAAAACTTGAGATAAGAAAATATGGCTTTAAGTTGATAGATTGTCTCAATGGATACTTTGCTTTGAAAAAGAAAAAAAAAACAAATGTGGTAAGAAAATTGGGCGTGTTTACAAGTCATCTGACTGATCAAATTTTATCAATTTATGGAAAAAATATTTAAGTCCCCCTAAAACTAGTTTAAGAAACATAATTCTAAGGCTGGTATAACTCTACATGTCTTGTATAAGAATAAAAAAATACTTTAATTACGTTAAGCTTTTTAATAACAGTTCATTTTCTAAATCTGGTCCCTAGGCAATGTGCAGTCACACTATATTGCTGCCAAGGCAACAACATATGGAACGCACTGACTTGCAAGGGTGTCCCTATTAAAATTATAAACTTGATAAGGACACTGTACAACAATGCAACATGCCACGTACTACATTACAAACAACTAGGAAAGAGCATCAAATTAAAAACCTTAATTAATTAAAAAATCTTTAACTGCGTCCTCGATGTAGTCAACAAATCATAGGAGAGATTAGAACATGTGGACTACGCGGATGACATATGCTTATTTTTTTTTTTTTCATTTATTTTTTTTTTTTATTGAATCTTCATTAATAATGAACTAACAATAATTATTCAAATCTTAAAACTACAAAGAAAATCTTAAAACTAAATGAAAATCTTAAAACCAAAACAAAAATTATATATTTATTTAGCCATTGCCAAATAAAATAAAGTATTCAAAAATAATAATTCAATAATAATAATAATAATAAATAAAATATTCAAAAATAAAATTCAATAAACATATGCTTATTGAGCCATTCTTTCTCCGACATGCAGTCGAAACTGGATGTAGTTAGCGAAACCGCAAAGTTAGCTGGATTACAGATGCGTATCCACAAAACCAAATCACTCAGAATGAATGCTAACGCAAAGGGGAAATTTTTAATATACGGCAAGGAAATTGATGATGTGGAGTCCTTCTGCTATCTAGGCAGTATAATGGATAAATCCGGCGGTTCATCAGCAGATATTGCCAGCCGCATTAATAAGGCACGCAATGCATTTGACCAACTTAACCCCGTTTGGAAATCATCTAACATATCGTGACGCACCAAAATTAAAATTTTCAGCTCCAACATCAAATCCACATTATTTTACGGTTGCGAAACGTGGAATATGGCACCCCGAAATTCCCAGTCTCTTCAGGTATTTGTTAACAAATGCCTGCGTAGAATCATGTGTGTTTACTAGCGCTCCATAATATCCAATGCCCAACTCTGGTCAGATACAAACCAGCAACCAGTAGAGATGGAAATAAGAAGACGCAAGTGGGGTTGGCTTGGGCACACTCTTCGCAAGCCATTAGATGACATCACAAGGAAAGCCATAGCCATCGAACGACTATCACACACCTGGAAACGCCAAATAACAATCGAATTATCCAAACTACGTCTACAGTGGAACGAAGTCAACCAACGCGCTGACGATCGAGCTCATTGGAACCAACTTGTTGCGGCTCTATGCTCCCTAGGGGAGTAAGAGGAACATATATAAATATATAAGGCAACAACACATCGAGAACGAAGTATAAAAGAAATTTTAAGTGATAATACCTACACGTAACGACTGTATGCAGATAAAAATTTACGATTTGTATACCACAATTATCATAAACTAATGCATGCACCTTTAATTATTGTCGTATATATACTATCGCTTAAGGTTAGCGGTAAGTTATCGGGTAGTTATCTAGTCGTGCAGTTGTATACGCGACAATTAAAGTCCTTCTAGTTTCACAAACTTAAACAACATCTGGTGATGACATGAGTTAAGGGCTGCAATAGAATTTAATGCAGAGTCTATGTTTCTTTGCGACCCTAAAACGTGATTAGTGATCGACGTTGAAATGAAAGATATTTTCTTCTCAGCATTGCCGTCTTTGTGGACTCATAGCTTCCTTACCAATTTCTCTCGGATTTTATATTTTTGAAGCAATTTTTCTCCAACTTCTAATTTTCGCCTTCTTTAAATCACTTTCTCAATTATCTAGTCATTGTTCTTTCGTTCGACTTTTTCTTCTTTCTCCGATAAGGCATAAGTGGAATATATTTCTAAACATACTGTCCCTAGGCCCCAATCTCTATGTTATGATAGTATTTTATTCTATAGTCACCATCTATAGCCGCTCTGTACCAAATATGTTTCGTAGTATTGTGCGTTCGCAGCACGGTGACAACCGTCAGTAAGGCCTGGGTAAATAAGTGCTGCGTAGCTTAAATAGCTTAAGTAGGGGCATATTCAGGTATTAAAAGTAAAATTCATTGAATATAAAGGTAGTCAGTCATCAGATTCCTTTCTTCTGAATCAGGCCATTGCATTTTGTCTCACTCGCCTTTCTTTAAGCGATGAGTAATGCATGCCAGAGACGAGCAAACACACAACCTTTTAGTGAGTATTTTAAAGTCATTTTGTGATTCTTGTAAATGTTGAGCCATGGAGAGTCGAATCAACAACACCATACGTGTTGTTAAGTATGACTGCGATGAGTACTTAAAACTTTGAATAAAAATAGAGGTTCCATGATATTAAAATAAGTATGACTGAGTATAAGTATCAGAAATTATGAGTATAATACATATAGTATATGTAAGTTGCCGTGGTCTAGTAGGTAGTGTGTTGGCAAATTCGACGTGAGGCCTCGGTTCAAACCCCAGATCAGGCATCTCCAACTGAATGAAATATGAAAAAATATTTCTTCGGCGACTTTCTTTCAGCAGATTTCTGGCAAAAACTCGGAAAGTAAATAAAATTTCCATGAAAAGTTTCTCAAAAATCTGTCATTCGGAGTCGACTTTAAACTGTAGGTCCCACCACTCATGTATAAAATTAAAACACACAACATAAGTGGTGTGAGAAACTAGGTCGTAATTCTGACGGACCAATTACGTACGTACGTAATTATGAGTATGATTCCCATCTACTCATCTTTTTGAATACTCATTGCTGATCTCTGGCGCATACATGTTTAGAAAGACAGGGCAGGTTATATTGGAATCGTTAAAATGCCACTAGACACAGAGTCAGGAGAAAGCTACTTTCTCCGCAACCTCTCAATTTGCAGCGCCATTTGCATTAGAATTATGCCACCTTTTTTTTTTTTGACAATTTTGCATGTTTAGTACTTTTTTGGTGTTTGGCGCTTTCTGGATCATTGTTGCATACATATATTCGATCACTAACTCGGAGACATCTTCTTAGGGAAACAGTCTTCTTGTACTTCATTAATGATCCATTCATAGGACAGACATATAATGCAGGATAGACAGATAACGATTAAACTGCGGAACATCTTGTGTTAAAATGATTGATTCGGCGAACATCGAATGGAAATGTGACAAGTAAATGGGCAGATCACTTCGATAGAAAATGTATTGGAGGTGATATAACCTTTCAGAATAAACTGAGATAATGTGGTAGTAAAGAACTATGATTAGAAGAGGAAAAGCGCAATACAACTAGGTTAACACAGACCTAGTGAAAAAAGCGACTAGTGCAAGAGCTGACCGCTACATGAAGGAATACTCTGACATGTCTTATGAGGATTGAAGTTTTTTAAAGTTTTCCATTGCAGCGAGTGTCAAAAAAAACTGTAGCAAGTTTTCCATTTATTCTCGTCCTGTTCAAAGTAGTCGTGATACTTTCTACGCATTTAAAAATGTGTTGCATTGTGTTCCTTTTTTTGCAATAATTTTTAAAAAACCCTGTCTAATAAGCCTCAAGTGCCATAGAAATTCCTGTGGTTTTTGTGAAATTCTTTGTTTTTATTTTGGCCGTGTTGCAGACATATAACGTGTGACATGAAAGCAACAGCATCAACAACAACAACTACAACTACCAACAAGTGTTGAATTACAAGTTGGAAAATTTTCTACACGATACTACCACACGATCAAAACAAAAGACGAAGAAAAATGACAGAAAGAAAGAAGAAGAAAAAGTGATATTTGAAGAGAGAGAGAAAGAGAGTTTCATTCGTTTGAACAAGATATGGCAGTACTTACCAGTTAAACTGTCAGCAGCCTTCACTGATGAAGTGTTGACAATGCAGACAACCAGTAACAGCATCAAAGTCAATAAAAAATGCCGTCTATGATTGCCACGTCTAAGACTTTGACATGGTCGATCATCGTCATTATTATCATTGGAATTAACGCCATGATGGTCGCTGTTGTTGCTATTGTCTCCAATAGATGTTACTGTAGTAGCAGCACCACCACAATTATGCCGTCGTCTTGTAATACTGCCATACGGCCAGAATGATGTCGCTGATGATGATGTTGTTGTGTCTCGTGTTTTTCTTGTGGTTCTCCATAAATTCCTCGATATTGTTTTACCGCCAATAATTGCAGATGCACAAGAGGATAAGGAGGAATAAAATGTTGTTGCTGTTTCTGCTGCTGCTACTGCTAATGTTGTTGCTTTGGTTATTGTTGTATCGCTCATAAGGAGTAGATTTTTAATACTTTTCATTGCATTTCCTCTAGGTAATGTTGACTGAAGTCTATTGTGTTCGTCAATTTGTGTTGTAGACGTTGTAGACGTTGGTTTTACTCGGCTTGTTTGTCTATGGGTTTGTGATACGAACGTTATTGCTGCTGCCTCCACTTCTAATGTTGCAGCTGCTTTTGCATTTACTTTGGCTGTGGTGGCTCTTGTGGTCTCTTGTGTTTGTAATTGATTTTCTCCCCACTGTTGGTTTCTATGCCGTCGCCTTTTGCCATTTGCGCAGTTTTCCAAGGCAAACATTTTATTTTTTTTTTCTTCTCAAAGGAATGTTCAGCCCGTCTGTCTGTCGGTCTGCCTTTAATTCTGTACGCGTCTCGCCTTGCCTGTAAATTAAAAATTAAACCACAATTAATTTCAATTGAAATTCTATTAAATTTTTCTACGTGTAATTAATTTTTGCCTCAACAGCCAAAAAAACAAAAAAAAAGAAGAAACATTTTTTCTTTTAAGACTGATGACTAGGCCAAAACCAAGCACACACGAAATAAAGTGAAAAATCAATTTTCCCAAGAAGCCGGCAGGTGTTTTATGGTAATGAAATCAAAAATTAAAATTGATTTTGTATGTGTTTTTCTAATTTTTTTTCTTTCAGTCTTCTATGAAATAATAAACAATTTGAATGGAGAAATTTCAATTATTTGTGGTGGTGAATACCAAAACACAAGTAGTTTTTGGTTGGGGAAAATATTTTGAAATTGAATTGTAAATAATGGAAAACTTTTTAAGTGCCCATCAAAAGTTTGAGTTTAAAGAACATGTTCATGAAATAAAAATAATTCTTTTGAAATGAAGATTAAATAATCTTCTTAAGGTTAAAAAGTATATTTTTGGATTGTACTCAAGTTTAAATATCAAAATAGACGTCAGTTCTTGCAAATTCATTTATAAAACCACCCACTATTTGTTTTGAAATTTAAGAAAAAAAATTAAGAACAGATTTCCTGACACGTCCGCTTTACATGCAAATTTTTTGTCATAAACCCAAGTTCAATGGTAAAAAGATCACGTAAAAGACAGCGTTCGGAGGAGGATATTATAACCAAGAATCCACTTATAAGGACTATACGGGATTTGGTCAGATTAGGTTAGACACGTTCACGCCGGCGAGTACCACCGATAGTCTCCACTAGACTGCCTTATAGGTAATACACGCCGCCCGACGAGACAGTTTAGTGCGGGCCACCGGTGGTACGAAATTGGTCAGGCTATTAGACGATACGTAACACCCAATGTTTAGATCTTTAACATTTCAACTGCAAAAAAAAAAATACCTGACAACAGCCGCCAGTAGGTGACAAGCATGTATTAAAGCGGCGTGAAAGTGCTAAGTTAGGTTTGCAATACCAGACATCAATATTAAACCAAAATATCGAATATTCTCTATAGAAAGCCTTCCAAATAAATATCCTTGCGAACTTTACTCAAATTTGAAAGAAAATGAAAAAATTCTCCAGAGCTGGAGACTGAAGCCTGTGAAGAAAGACAGGCTTTTCGTACTCCACTGATCCACAGTAAGTAATGTGAAATCCATCGACATCCATTCCATTACGACATAGTACTATGGTGCAATGTAGTCGCCGTAGTCTAGTAGGTAACGTGTTGGCTTATTAGACGTAAGGCCACGCTTCAAATCCCAGGTCAGACATCAAAACGAAATATGAAAAAAAATTTCTTCGGCGTCTTCCTCTCAACAGATTTCTGGCAAAAACTCTGAGTGTTGAAATAAAATTGCCATGAAAAGTTTTCTCAAAAATCTGTCATTCGGAGTCGACTTTAAACTGTAGGTCCCGCCACTCATGTAAAAAATTAACTCACACAACATAAGCGGTGTGAGAAGCTAGGTAGTAATCCTGACCAATTAGACGATCAGTTCAGCAGAGCGAGCATAGCAATATTGCCCGTATCGACAGGGTGCCACAGTGCCTTATTTGGGATGCATTCAGTCGCTCTTGGATTCTATATATCAGTAGTCCAGTTGTGATCAGACTTAAACTACTCTGAGATTTACTATCACCAGTTCAGAATTCCGCGTCAATATAATTTTATGAGGAGTCTAAAATCGAAAATAATGCCTTACTCTAGTAATCAGAATAACTAACTGTCTGCGTGCTCTGTCTATTAAGTTGAAATTAGAAGACATACTTTGAAAATGTATTGTGGAACACGCCTCAGTGTAGTAGTCTAACTGTACGACAGTCACTGGTTCGAATCTTAGCTACGACATTTCGAACAAAATTTTCTTTTGCGGCAACTTCCACTCAGCAGACCTCTGGTAAGAACTTGGCAGATCAAAATCTGAGTCGACGGTTATCTGGAGGTCCCGCCACTTATGCATAAAATTAACATTCAGAACATAAGTGGTGTGAGAAGCTAGGTTGTAATCTTTGCTAAAGGGTGTCTTATGTTGCCATGTTGTCATAGTGTTGGAAACTTTCTTTTCATCTTCCTTTGTGATGTTATCTTGTCCGAAGAGTGTTCACAGGACTATCTATCTATCAAGCGATAGATTATTTGAAGATTTTTTTTGTGTCTTCAATCGAATTTCAATTGTAATTGTAAGGCCGGGTTTGTAGTCAAGTACTTTAAGTACGTAAATAATGAAAAGAATTTTAAATCTGAGTTGAAGTCTTTTTCACAATAAATCCAGAAATGTGTTCACATTAGGATGTCCAAAGTTATTGTATAACGAGAACAAAGAGATCATATGCTTATGTTTTAAGGATTTGGCTTTGAATTCCTTTCACATGGCGTTGTAAAATTGAAATGCATTTCCCGAAATTGCATGACTAGCAACAAGCTTGCATATTCCATTACGATAATTTGATTACAGTGAAACTTCCACTACATAATTTCGATTTATTGTCTTACGTTTGCAACGAATTTCGATGAAGCAACGATACACAGAATGCACCAGCCACTATGTTGCAAACAGTAAGGCATTGGGCATCATATTTACGTTTTTATTTGACTTCATTTAGTTAAACGAAAATCTTTTTTTATGCTTTATACATTGTAATGCAATGAAACTTTTTTTTCAACAACTACATTTAAAGAAAAAAGTCTTCATAGACCACAGTATGTATAAATAAGGGAAAAAGAATACAGTGGTGTATGTAGACTTTTTTCTTTCACTGTAGTTGTTGTTTTATACTGTAAGTATAAAAAAGGGAAAAAGAAAACAGTAGTGTATGTAGACTTTTTTCTTTGACTGTATTTCATATCAACTGAGCCAAATAAGCAGTATTCCCCAAACCCCTCAGTTCTCATCAGCCAATAAACCAAAGGCAAAGCGCAGGAGAAATGTTTACTTAAGCAAATCAACATTTTTTACATCGTTTTTAAGCAGCGAAAATTAATTTCTTTTATTTCACATAAAAAAAAAAAAAGTATACATTTTCGATGTCAATACCCAAGGTTTTGTAAAATACAAAATTAAAGCCTGGTCTGGTGGTTGTCTTTTGTTCAGAATGCCTAAGTAAAGATTTATAAAGTCGTTTGCAATGATTTCGTCTTGCAATAACAACAGCAGAGGCAACAATCTTTCGTTGCTTTTTTGTTTTTAATGGCATGAACCGATACAAGTTTATGGCCAAAATAAATAAAAACCATCGTCACAGCAGCGAAAGTATGAAAGAAAAAAGAAAAACAGAATAACAACGACAGCATCAATCGTTTGATGAAAATCGCAAAAGTTGAGGGTTACATTGCCCTGATACAGATATGTATGTGACAATAATAGCAACAACAACAACAACAGCAACAATTCCATTAGCAATAATAAAATGTGTCGTATGTAAATCAAAAGATCATTCATTGATTTGCTGCCCCCTTTTTCATATACTCATACAGAGGATCTCTCTCCCTTTTCTTTATTTTTCTTTCGTTTCTGTTCCTGCATTTTTAAAGATCGATTGGTACTGCTTACTGGGCTGGCAATGCTTTTAAAAAAACGTTTAATTTTTTTTGATTGTAACTTTTGAGTTCAAGCTTAAATTGTTGTTGCTGTTGTTATTTGTAATTTTTATCCTGTTTGTGCTTTTGTCTTGACTTGGGTTTGTTTTAATCTGTACCTGCAGATCTCGCAGTTGAAACGTTGTCAACGTCTTTGTAAATTAAATGTATTGCACAGTGTTCCCTCTTTGTATTTTATAAACAAAATTTTGTTGAGTTAGCTTTAAGCATTCTTATCTTTCTTCTAAGATTGTTCGTTATGTATTCAAAAGCCCTATACGAAGTGTATTCGTTCGTTGAATGGGTGCTAGAGCAGTTGGCAGCTGACCGTAGTTTTTATAGGAAAGACATCTTCGCCGATGAGGCCCATTTCGAGATTACAATTCCAAACCACATGTCATTACCAATACACATGAGATCCAAGAGCGTCCAATGCTTTCAGAAAGGGACACTGTTTGGTATTGATTTTGGGCTGCGGTCCATCTGTCCATATTTCTTTGAGAACGACTTTGGCCGAATAGTGACTGTCAATGGCGAGCTCTATGGGTTGAGGATTATCAACACCGACATGTAGAGTCATGGTTTCATGGCGCTACGATCCAGACAGCTCATACGACATTGTATATTCTGAACGAGCGGTTACAGTACATGATCATAACAAGGAGGTAATTTGAATTGGCCACTGAGACAATTTGTCCCCGTTAAACTTTTTCTTGTGGGGTTTTCAATCCCCAATAAGTTGCAGGGCATATGTTTTCTGATTACTATGGTAAACTGAGTATGCTTCAGCCGTACATACATACTTAAATGATTACAACCCTTTAGTCAGGAATACGACGTAGCTCCTCACACCACTGATGTTGTGAGTGTTAATTTTTATGCGTGAGTGGCGAGGCCTACAGTCTAAAGTCGACTCCGTACGACAGATGTTTGAGAAACTTTTCATGGCAATTTTATTTCAACTCTCAGAGTTTTTGCTAGAAATTTGCTGAGAGGAAGTCGTTTTGATGTCCGAGTAGGGGTTTGATCCGTGACCCCACATCTAATAAGCCAACACATTACCTAGTAGACTACGGCGACTTCACTTTTGCCATTGTACAGGAAGTTTTAATTTCATTGGCAACATGAGGTCATATGAGGCAATATTTGCACAGGCTCGGCTGGTCTGATGTGAGTAAGAAGAGGAGTTACAGGTAATCAGTAACATTATTACAGTTCTCAAGGGTCATTGCCCTGTTGCAAGGCATGCTTAACATTGCTTTGAATGACTTCTACAGGTCCTGTAGATGTGAAGAGGAAGTATAGACTATATTTTACCAAAACGGTGAGTGAGCCGCTCTTTTTATGAAGAAGCGGCGACCCTTGACTTCTTATATCCCGCCAGCTTAGACTTTAAGCCTTACCTTAGTCCCAAGTGGGAACTTGCTTCTTCAAGGGTAGTTCCCATCCAACCTAACCTTGTATAGTGCTTACACCTAAAGTATGCATTAATCAAAAGAGCGCATCAATCAAAAAGAATGCATCAATCAAAAGTATGCATCAATCAAAAAGAGTGCATCAATCAAAAGAGTGCATCAATCAAACAAAGTGCATCAATCACAACCTATTAAAAAGAGCCACTTGACTGCGGTTTAAACGACTCTAAATGCTGCTGTAATCTAGGCTGTTACAGACAAAGCCTACTAAAGTAGGTACCGTATTAAAGCCGTAAGAAAAAGGTTAAAAGTGCTGCTAATCATGTCATTCCTTCTCTTCAAATACTTTTCTTTTGATTTAGTTTCTCCTAAATATACCTTCAACACACTGAAGAAGGGCTGGTTGTAAACAAGTTCATGACATATTTTCCAATACCTTTTTTCTTGTTCTTCTTTCGTTTAAGCCTTTAATGTTTCTTTTTTTTGTGGCTTACAGCGACACAGATTCCATGCCGTAAGAGAGTATTGGTTTAAAGAGCATCTGTGTGTGTGTATGAGTGTTTTTATGAAGCGAATATTGTAAATAATTGTTGGCGCCATTTGTTGTTTGTTATCACTGCTACTCAAGGGATTAACTTGGCTCAAACACACACTGTATCTTTGTTCACTCCGTAGACTTATTTCTTTCACTTGAAAATATTTCATTTCGTTTCGTTTCGTTTCGTTTGTTTCTTACTGATCTTGGTTTAATGACTTGTTTCTGCCTGTTTTTGTTATTTTTTTCTCATTTGTCTCATGATTGTTGTTGTTATTGCCTGCCTATTGGCCCCGAATGCTGTTCATCTGACTGTTTTCTTAATGTTTTTAAATGTTGTTGCCTTCCTTTTTCTGTTTTTCTTGTCTTTCACCAACAAATCCTCTTATTTGTTAATGTTGTTGTGTTTGCGCGTTTATTGCTTTCCTGTAACTTGTTAATTGAATTAAAGGAACACTAACAACAACAGCAACAACAACTCGTAAACCAGCAACAAATAGCGTTCTTTTTTTAGAGCCTGGCGCTCGTGTAACAAACAATCCCATAAAATATTGTCCAAAACCATGGTTGGGGTTTTAGTTGTTGAGCTTTTTAATGGCCACAAATGGTCGTTTTGTCAACAGTTTTATATTGTGGCATACCAAAAAGGAAAAAGAAAAGAACAAAAACAACAACAACAAATGAGAAATGAGGAAAAGATGAAGAGAGAAAACAAGAACGAAAACAAAATGATTTTGTTTCCTACATTATGTGGTAAAACAAAGTGAAATTTAAAAGGGGTTCCCTAAAAGAAATCTTTCGTACAACTTTTTCTCTTGGCCATGCTTTACTCGGCCAATTAACTCTGATGTTTTTAAGACTTATTAAGGCCATTCAGGAAGAGATGAAATTTATATTTCCTTCGATTAAAATTGTTGAATTAGACGTAAAGCCCGGGTTCGTAAAAAAAATATTTTTTTGACGATTTCTTCCCAGCAGATTTCTGGCAAAAACTCTGAGAGTAAATAAACCTGCCATGAAAAAGTTTCTCCAAAATCTGTCCTTCGGAGTCGACTTTAAACTGTAGGTCCCGCCACTCATGTATGAAATTAACGCACACAACATGAGTGGTGTGAGAAGCTAGATCGTAATCCTGACTGAAGGGTTGTAATGACCAATTATGTATGTAAATGAGATGTGAGGTTCATTTAGAAATAAAAATAATATCCCCGATACATGTCGTCTGGATTTTACAAAGTTATTCACTTGTGATGCCTGTGATGAGACTAGATGCACAGTCTGTAAAGTTTGTCACTAAGTTTTTAGGCTGTTATTGCAAGCAAAATAGCTTCGATGACAAGAGAAAATTGTGAGAATGAAGAGAATCTTTGTGACATCATTCAAAGGAGTCTTGAAAGTGGTAGTTAGTGAGGTTAAGATCAAATAACCCCACAGTAGTAGCACTTATAAGAGGAAGAAATTTTTCTAATTAGAAGAACCTTTGAACTATGAATGGAGAAACACCGCAGAAACTGGAGACTAAATATCGGGGAATATTACAGAAAACGGAGATGGTTGCTTCACATAGAGAATATTTCAGGAAAGCCAAAATCTTGGGGCTGCAAATTAAGAATTATGTATGCATTAGAAGCCAGCCAACAGGCCATGAAAACAGCACAAATGTAGTTCGATAGAAAATAGTGTTGTGTTGGAATATTTGGAATAATAAGTCTGTCCTAGGACAGGAATAATAAAAGTAGAGAGGATCAGAGCTTAAAGGGCTAAGGTTAAGATAATGAGAGATAAACTTGTTACGAGATTCATGATTGGGCATTGTGGAAAGACAAATCGTGTGATTGACAGTTTCCTCCATAATTGTCTGCCAAAGTAAAACAAGTAAACTTTGATTTTGGGAAATGCAAGGCAACGATACTGAGTAATAAGGATGGATAATGGAGCAATTTGAAAACTACAAGTCTTTTAAGAGAAGGGCCATTCTGCAGTACAACGATGGATCAAAGGTAGATAGAGGAACAGGAGAAAAGCTGACGGGAGCCTAAGTGAAATTTTCTGAATCAATGGGAGATTTACTGAGTATCTTTAAGCAGAAGTCTACAGCATAAAAATATGTCTTTAATTCAACTTGGACTGAAAGTAGAAGGAACGGAAAATTCATTAGGGAATGCATTCGGCTCCTATAAGCTTGTCACGGGAGAATTAAGAGACTGTCTGGTTAAACTAAATCAGCAAAGCGGCTGTTCCGCAAATCATGTGGGCATTTTTGGTAACAAGCAGGCAGCTTATCTTATGAGGAGTGAGTTTCCGCAAATAGGCTCAGTAAAGGGTTTAATACCGTTGGTAGGGAATGCTTTACTGGTTCAAACTCTCTATTACGACCTGCATCAGTAGATTGAGGATGGAATAAAAGACCTCTTGACCAGACACTGAAGATTTTACTTCTTTACATGAAGCGGAGAACTTTAACGCTGGTTTTCAGTCTGATTCTCTGTTCTAGTGCTGAAGGTCAATACCGGTTAATTAGTACTCATCAGTTATTTTTGAGGCTTCGTTTAATGTGGAATGTATGCGCAAGTGAGGCACTGTATGATCAATAAGGAAGCCATAGTAATTCCGTAGTCTGGTAACCATCCGAAGCCTCTAAGTCTCCCAATGTCTATCATTTAACAGGCAGTAGGAAGAGATATTTTAAAGGGAAAACACGACGAAAGGGAAGAGGAAGATAGGCGAAGTCAAATGGATATGTGATACTATAAACTTGTGCTTACTATAATAGCATATACTATAAACTATACTTACAATAGGAAGAGATTTGAGTCATGAACCAAGCTAGTAGGAAAGAGCTTGGGAATAGTAACCAGAATTTCGAAGGGTCAGAGCAGACTTAATGAAAACTTGTTCAGAATAGGGGTAACTCGAGAGAGTTATGCTTTAAATACAAAGTTCTAAGACTGATTGTCAAGTGTTGCACCAAACTAGTGGAGAAGAGCTTGGCAATAGTAACCGAAATTTCGAAAGGTCAGAGCAGACTTAAAGACAACATGTTTAGAATAGGGTTGTCTCGAGAGAGTTCTAAGTCTGATTGTCAAGACTGTTTAATTAGCACTTGGCAATTAGTTTTGTTGTGTTTTGCAACAAAGCATTGAGTGGCACTATGAGTGTTTAAGTAAGCTTTGATTGAACAAGGCTGCCACTCCATCGTCACCCATTGTCTGAAGAATGGTCTTAAGTAAGAGTTTCAACACTATGTAGAGTGATACCAACTCTAATTCCAATGAATTATTTTTGCAAATTATTTTAATGACAGCTTGTTACTGCATAAAATATCGCATGCAATTCAAATTGTCATAAAGTTTTATATCCTAACTTGCAACGTGGTATTGGTTGTGATACATATTAAATAAATCCCATAAAAAAACTAAAGAGACTGTAAATTATTTCCTAACTTTATGGTCTAAATAAACAGATAAAAATTATTGAGTTTCTCAAGGATAATAGTTTAGCATTGTAATATTTATATACAATATTTCTAATCATAAAAACATGCAAAAACTAAAACAGAATTTAGTTTTTTTTTTCTGTTTTTTTGGGGTAATAACAATAGAATTACCATAATCCCAGAATATAACATTATAATCCTCTTAAATAAATGAATACCCTTAATTTACTTAAGTTAAGTTGAGTTTCAGTTTCAGTTTCAGTTTCAGTTTCAGTGTAAGTAAGTCATAAAATTTCTATTTTTATGTCTCCATTCGTAACACAAGCCAATAAGAAATCATGTTCAATGATTACGAATGTTTTCAAGTATAATTCACAAAAAATAAAAAAAATAAGAAATAATATAAGTGTCCATAAAAAAATATGTAGACAACTATTTGCCTAGTCTTTTATGATTTTTACGACAATAATTATAATGTTTTGATTCAAAATGAAAAAAGAGAGAAAAAATCACAACAAATATGCTGAAACAAATTTACGATCGCCACTTACCTACCCAATGACTTAAAGAAACTTTATGTCAACACATGATGACCGCCAAGCATGTGTAACCAGCCGTGCTGTTAAGTCTAGGCTGTTAGCACCATTTTAAGTGCAAATAAATTTCAATTTTATTTTATTTTTTTTTCTCGCAAGCGATTAAATCTGAAAGTTAATATATTCATACAAACCTCTGCCATAATTTGAATTAAGTTATGTAAACGTACATATATTGCCCTGCGTAACATGTAGTTAGGAGAAGTAATTCTTAAGTTATTGCTACATATGTGGATAGGATTTTTATGTGTGTGAAGATAAATTCGAATTTGAAAATCCAAGATGCAATCCATAAATTTTAGCAGCGACACATTTTGCGTTAACAGAGCAAAATTTCCTCTTAACAGAGCACTGTTTGCTATTTAACAGTAACCTTCTGAACATGCCCACTTGGTTAGGAGCTAACTTTGGGAAATACTCTAGGTCTGTGAGTACCATATCATACTCAAGGGAAGGTTCCAAGGCCTGTTAATATAATCAGCAACCTAGTCCCATATAAAATGATATGCTATTGTGAAAATTGTCTTTGAAAATATAAATTCTTTGCTTGAAAATTCTCTAGATCAGTGGCCATTTTGGAACATATAAGGAATAGTACACCATACAGATCATATGCAAATCGTACTCCAGAGGGTTTTCTTTCGAACCGTGGTAGTGGGATAGCTGAATAATTTTGAGAGTTGAGGTTTAGAATTTTGAAACAAATCGATTTTTGGCCAAAATATATGAATAATTTCGTCGTCCTTCTCCACCAACCATCCTTCACATTTCCACACTTTTGTTCACTAATAATAATTATCATAATGAGAACTTTATGTCAATACTCTGCAATAATAGCAATGTAGAAAAATAATCTACTATTGCCACTGTTAAACAGTCAACAGTGCTCTGTTAATAGCAAAGTTTACCCTGTTAGAGACAAAAAGTGGCTTGGCTAAAAGTGTGGGTTTGCGTCTTTGGTTTTTAAATTTGACTTTATTTTCACACACATAGGATCCTTTGACCATTGATTGACAAGAAGTAAGAACTTGCTCACCACTAGGCCATAATAACCCAATGTGAGACTGATAACTAGTTCCGTAACGTGACATTGTAATGTCAAATCACTGACAGAGATCTGAGGATAAATAGAGTTGAAGATGATAGAGCATCTTCTCTGTGATTGTTCTCGTCTCTAGGTAATATAAGGTTTCATTGCATAGGTAAGGAATTCTTTAATGCTTAAAACTCTCTGTTGCGACCTTAATCAGTAGGTTGAGGATAAAATAAACAGCCTTTTGACCAGGCATTGTAGACTCATGGAATACTTCTTCACATGAAGAGCAGAACTTTAAGGCTGGTTTTCAGCCTGATTCTAAGGAAGTCATGATTGAAATGTGAAATTCTAATGTTGAAGTCCAAGACCTACTAATCAGTACTTATCAGTTAGTTTTGAGGCATCACTTACCATGGAATATATGCGCAAGTGTAGTCGCCTAAGTTTAGTAGGTTGGCTTATAAGACGTGAGGCCACGGTTCAAACCCCATGTCAGACATCTCTAGCAAAACGAAATAAAAGACAAGAACATTTCTTCGGCGACTTCCTCTCAGCAGATTTCTGCTAAAAATTCTAAGAGTAAATAAAATTGCCCTGAAAAAGTTTCTTAAGACTCTAGTTCCGAGTCGACTCATGTATCAGGTGTTGCCACTCATCTATAAAATTAACCCACACAACATAAGTGCTGTGAGAAGCTAAGTCGTAATCCAGACAAATAATAATACTACTACTCTACAAGATGCTCATCCTCCCCGTGCTTTTGTATGAAGCAAAGGCATGGACTCTATTAAGCAGTGATGCAGCAGTCTTGAGAGTATTCGAGAGAAAAGTCTTAGATAAGATCTTCGGTACAGTGCGAGTTAGCGATGATTTCCGTAATCGATCCAACAGTGAGCTGTATGAGCTCCTTAACGATATAAACGTTGTGCAGCGTATTAACATCTAGCACCGAGACGGGTGTTTGATGTGGGGATCTGCGGAAGTCGGCGAAGCGGATGTGTTGCCTTAACACATCTTTCAAGAAGCCTCTGCTTCTTACACATTTACGCTAGTTGATCACACCAATCGGTGACAGGGATTCCTCGATTTAGTCCCTCCAAAGCAAACAAGATCGTCCACTTCGCAGACTTCCACAGATCCCTACATCAAACACCCGTCTCGGCGGAGAGTCCTCCTCCAATCGAGGCTTCTGGAAAGATGGTTAAGGCAACATCTTTCCAAAAGCCTCATCCGTTAATCGGGTTGTTAATAGCCAATTAAGTTAGTAAGTAAGTATAAGCCTTCAATGAAATCTCCTTAGGAAATACAGATTTTAAAAGGATGATAAAAATATTTCTTCTGGACCATAATGCTCGATACAGATTGTTTAATTTAAGCAAAGATTTAAGTGCTGTTCTCCATATGCATATTCCGAACCCTGACTTTTTGTTGCAGATAAAAAAAATAGAAAATTTTATAATAAAACGTTTATTTGATTACGAGAATATCAAAAGAACATGCCGTGAAATGTATTCCATAGCACAAGTACACGAATACGTCACTCTAAGCCCTATAGTAAGTAAAAGCCGATAAGCCCTCGTTACATATGTACATACATATGTTTATCAAACTTTGTAAAGATTTTCATTTTAAATTTTTCTCTTAAAAATATTGTTTTTGAAAAAATTAAAAAAAAATCTAAGAAAACAAATTGCAATCAACCAGCATGCATGCATTGACGAGTGCAACATGTAATTGTGATTACAATGACTGATTGACTGAGCGAGCGAGCGGGCGAGTGAGTGAATGAGTGTGTGAATGAATGAATATGGAAGCGAATGAATGTATCATGTTCCGTCTGGGTGGCGACAATTTTTTTCGTTCTGTTACCCAGATTTTTTCCACATTTTTTTTCTGTTTCTAATTATTTGGTGTTGAACACGTACTTACGTGTGTCTTTTTTGTTAATTTCCATTACTTATTGTTATTGTTGTTGTAAACAGACAAAAAAAAAAACAACAAATATTGACGTATTGACTGTTTTACGTTTGTATAAGATTTTCCTGAGAAATTTTTCAAAAAGAAAAAAATCTCATGGAGAACGTATAATTAAGGCATAATAACGTATGATTTTCGTAGTCTAACTGACAAGTATTTTTAATTGACCAAAAGGCACCGCATTTGGCCACTCTATACAAAGTGACAAACAGAGAGAGAGACAGAGAGAGAGAGAGAGAGAGGGGTGAAGAAAGACATAGGTAGACAAAAATTTACATAATTGTTATCCAGTGTTAAGTGAACATAGGTTTAAATGTGAGTGTAAATACATACATACATACATGCTGTACTATGTGGCAGTAATTGTGGGTGGTCATGTGGTAATGTGAGAAATAATTGTAAAGGAAACATGCATATTAAACGACGAAAAAGCCAATAAAAAAGAACATATTTAAGAATACCCAAATAACCCAGCAAAAGTTTTAATGGCTGCAAAAAAATATCAATTTGAAATTTGAAATTAAAACGGCGCACAGGGTGGTTGCATTCCAAAATGTTAGTTGCTTTGTGTTTGAACAAAGTATCGTGTTTCATAATGCCGCTGTACAAAATATATTCAATGTATTCTATTTCAAAACGTCATCAATGTGTATTTTTAACGCAGTCAAAAAGCAATCAGGCATCGGATTGTTTGGTTACTTTGCATATCTGCATAGTTTATATACAGTAGTAGAACTGCATACAAACTTTGTATTGATACATTTTGGAAGGCAGCCTTTAAGACACGTTATTGCGCATTTAATAAGTTTTGCTTCGAAGTGGTCTAGTACGTAGTGTGTTGGCCTTTTAGAAGTGAAGCCTCGTTTCAAACCCCAGATCTCAGGCATCTACAACTGAACGAAATATGAAAAAATATTTCTTCGGTGACTGCCTCTCAGCAGGTTTCTGTCAAAAACTCTGAGTGTTGAAATAAATTTGCCATGAAAAGTTTCTCAAAAATGTGTCGTTCGGAGTCGACTTTAAACTGTAGGTCCTCCGCCACTTATGTATAAAAATTAACACACACAACATAAGTGGTGTGAGAAACTAGGTCGTAATCCTGACTAAAGGGTTGTAATGACCAATTATGTATGTATGTATCTATAAAGGGGCGCCTGAGGTAATTCTTAACAAAACTTAGCCATTTTCTCCTCTGCCTTCTATAAGAAAAAATGCATTAAATTATCCGGCGTTCAGACACTGTGAACTCAGAGTGGACTTCTTCCGTTTGGGTGTCGTTTCGGACCTAATGTGTAGATTGATTCTGTAATTTTGAGAATAAATCATCACAGCACTTTCGGCTAGTCTGTGTGCCATTAATGCATCTCAGAAGCAAAGACCCAGATGCATATTAAGTACTAGACCGGGTATTATCTTCACTAATACCAAACGGCATTCTCAGGATCTTCAGGGCTACAAAATTGGGGGAGACAATAGATCGCATGGTCGCAATACGAAGGAATCTTATTTAGGAATTAAAAGTCGAAAACCTAATAGTTCAGAAAGAAGCAATTACCGAGATGTATATTAAGTTGTAGGTAGAAGTACAAACTTCAGAGACCCCCAATGGCATCCTGAAGATGGTCAGGGCAACAGAATTGGGGGAGACAATAGATCGTATGGTCGCAATACTACGAAACCTTATTTAACTATTAAAAGTCCAAAACCTAATGCTACATGCATATCGTTGGTCTCATGTAGAAAGGCCCTAACTCACACTTATTTCGAAATTGATTTTTTCTGTGATTCCAATGCATTTAACACAAATACACATTGGAATTACAGAAAAAATCAATTTCGAAAAAGTGTGAGTTAGGGCCTTTCTACATGAGACCAACGATATGCGGTTATGGTGACTTGGCCTTGGGATTAAACTGCTTGATTTCAAACCCAATTATCCACGTTCAACTACAGCTGAACACAAACCATTTTTTAACATAATTTTGAGAAACTTATGAAATTTATTCTCGCTTCCAAATAATCCATTCAGATGCTCCGTAATATCTCGGAGAGGATCAACATCAACAATGAATATTATGGGAAGGCAAGGCAGATCAGGCTTCTTAAGAAAAATAACACTCAGCAAACAAGCTTCCTTACCACTGTGCACCATACAATACAACAAACCACAACATGTCTATAGAAAGTGTTGTTTCTAAGCACACACAGTTGGCAACCCTATTAATCGAGAGTCTGATACAGTTGCACCATCATCTGCTTATTGATACTAAAGTTTACACTGCAAAGCAAAGAAAAATGAAAAGAAAACTGAATAGTAAGAAAGAAGAGAGTCTTTATGACAGCAGTATGCTCCTTGAAGAAACTGAAGGAGTGATTATAAAATAATACATGTAAGGATATGGGGGTCTTAGGGCTTTACTTGAGAATGTATTCTTGGGACGCAAATTTTTGCAACAACGATCAGAAAATTTATCATTTCTCCCCAGCCAGTAATGCCGTCTTAAGAACCTTTATGAGGAAACTGAAAACACAACTGAAATGGTAGGATAGTTTAGGTTAGGTTAGGTTTGAGGACGTGTACTTGTCATTGGGACAATTACAATGCCCAGGGGTGAAAACGACACATTGGAAATATGTCCTAGAGGAGGGAGAGAGAGAGAGAGAGAAGATAGTGAAGGAGATAGGAAAATTGTAAACGGAGAAGAGGTAGGAAAGGAAGGATAAAGAGACGGAGTAAAAATAGATGGATCTTGGTTTGAATCTTAGTTTTCGTCCTTTGAAGATTTCTAATTGCATTGCATAACTGTTAAGCCACAAATTTGGTAGAATACTCGTAAAACCAAGTGTGGCAAACTACACCATACAAAAAGTATTTTAGCCCCAAAAATCATATTCCACATTCGATTTTATATTGCTAATACCATAATCAGTATAAGGGAGGAGTATTTTAAACCTTAAAACCCACCTGGAGGTTCACTGGGCACTGTGATGATTACTTTACGTGTTTCAATTACCGCGTCATGTTTTAAGCGTGATGAGTACTATTTTGTGCCTACTGTCTAGGGTAATAGAAAAAAGAGTGGCAGATTTTTTAAATTAAAGCTTACTTGAGCCGACATGGCAGTCCATTGGAGGCTACCTAGGCCTTCCTTGCATGTGGCAAACTAATCTCGGAATGGAATTCGCATATAAATAACATGGATACCACACGCGTTAAAAAAATCTACCAATAAAGAGACAAAAGGTATCTAGACTTGCGTCGATATGTGTAGGGCAGTAACAACGATCGATTTACCGTCCCCACATAGTGCAGGTAAGAAATAGTACAGTCTGAAAAGCACCGAAAGTTAATCGACAAAATAAGTAATAAAACGAAACTGAATAGAATTTAAAATTTCGCTGGGTTTGCATAAATAGCGTCTAGAGAAACTATAAATTACGCTGATAAAATTGAACGCGTCACAGTACAATTTTTTTAAAGAAACTCACGACTTGATAAACTATTAAATAGGAGCCTTAGATACTCGTTTAATATTAAAATTCAAAGCTTTAAATTTTTTTTTTTTTGATAAATTCTTTATATTTTCTTTATATTTTTTTATTTTGTTTTTTAAGCACAAGTTTTGAAATTGTTTATGCTAAGAAGGGGTTTATCTCAGCGAAATAATTAAAAATTCATTAAGTTTAAGAGCAGATTACATATCCATCTGGGTAACTGTCTTTTAGCAACACGATCGATATCAAGAAATATGGTTTGGCAGTTGAAAATGTCAAATTGTGTTTACATTCGTGTGCAGAAGTCGCCTAAGTCTAGTAGGCAGTGTGTTGGCTTATTAAACCTGAAGCCACGGTTCGAACTCCAGGTCAGGCGTTAAAATATGAAAAAAATGTTTCTTTCTCCGGGTTTTTCGGGCAAAATCTCTGAGAGTGAAAATAAAATTGCCATGAACATACATAATTGGTCTTTACAACTCTTCAGTCAGGATTACGACTTAGCTTCTCACACCACTTATGTTGTGTGCGTAAGGGTCCGCCAAATTTCTTTTTTTTTTGAAAATGCTTTAAAACAACTACTGAATATTTTCTTAAATTTCTTTTTTATTTGAAAGTACAATCCTTCCGGTTAATAATGGAAAATAATTTCATTCAAATGGCTGCCTCGGCTGGCCATGCAGTAGCCTACACGATCGGTCCAATTTTAAAGCACATTATCTATTGTGTGCAGCTGTATTTCACCAATGGCTTCACGAATATTGTCCTTTAAAGCGTCAATTGTCTCTGGCTTGTCGGCGTAACGCTTACCTTTGACGGCACCCCACAATTAATAGTCCAACGGTGTCAAATCGCATCTCCGAGGTGGCCAAACGATATCAGCTCTGCGGCTGATAATGCGATCTTCAAAAACAAGGCGCAAAACATCGAGTGTAGCTTCGGCTGTGTGGCACGTAGCGCCGTCCTGTTGAAACCAAATGTTGCCAATATCCTCCTCTTCAATTTTTGTGAACAAAAATTCGTTCAACATTGACTGTAACGGCCACTCCTTACTCATTTTCGAAGAAAAATGGCCCAATTATGCCTCTGGACCAAAATCCGCACCAAACCGTGACTCGTTTTGGGTGCGTCGGCTTTTCAATGTATGCGTGCGGGTTTTCTGTGCCCCAAATTCGACAATTTTGCTTGTCAAGATCAAAATGAGCTTCATCTGAAAAGATGATTTTTTTTTTTTTTGCCAAAATCGGCATCTTCTGTATGTCGATCGCAGGCCCACTTAGCGAAGCGAAAACGCATTGGATGGTCAATTGGCTTCAACTCCTAAACCAATTGGACTTTGTTTGACGTCATACCAAGGTCTTTATGCAAAATTCGTCGCAATGATGTCTCCGAAATGTTCAATTGTTGAGAACGACGGTGAGTTGATGTTGATGGCGCTTCGCGCACACTTTCTGCCACAGCAGCAATATTCTCGGGTGTACGCATTGTTTTTGGCTTTTTACGCTTTGGTTTATCGACGAGGATGCCAGTTTCTTTCACTTTTTTCACATAATAACGAACATACGGAGCTGACGGTGCTTCTCTTCTTCTACCATGATTTTCAAAGTAATGTCGCAATATTTCCCAGCGTTGTTCAAGCGTATACACAACCATATTCGTTCAGCGGAAGGATAAAACTAATTATCTGTCAAATCAGACATGAGCAGCTAAGTGTTACCAATCACGAAATAAGCACTAGTTGAAAAAAAACGTTAGATGGCGGACCCGATAGAAAATTGTTAAAAAAAATATATAAAATTCACAAAATATGTTCATATGCAGTTACTGATCGGAGAAACAGTTAAAGGACTTCAAATCTCCTCTAATAAGTACCTCTAGTGATTGGCTATATTTTTGCTTTATTACCACCATATTCACAGTCTAGTCCAGGTAGCTTACATTGTTTCTAAACAAACCTTTTGTAAAAATAAGTGCCGTTTTCCTTAAGGAAATTTGATCAAATTAAATTTCATTTAAGACCCAATAAGAATGCATTTTCTATGGAACATATTTTGGTGTATAAAACACTATTAATTTTTAATTTAATTTCGTTTCTCAAGCAGTTGCAATATTTTATTTTATTTTTTCCAATTTCCATGATTTTATATTACACCGTGTATGTATACCATACATACTCGTATGTATGGTAAGTAAGTAAGTAGAATACCATGTCAATTTTATTAACAAGCTCTAGTAACTAGTGGCTGTTATGCTTGTTGCAGTTATTGCAGCCGGTTAGTTGGCTGGTTGGCTGGTTAGTTTTTTTCTTAGTCAAATGTCTTTATAGCCAGCCAACAAGTTATTATAGTTTGTATGTATTTTGCCTTTAGGCCATTCTCATGCTCATATTTAACAATCAATTGGTAGTTTTGATTAGTCGTACATGCAAGTGACACCCTCAACTGACATACACAATATAATTTAATTTAAATTTTAATTTATTTATTTACAATAAGAAACAACAACAACAACAACAAAATAACAATTTATAACAGCCGTTATTAGTACCAAACACAGACAATATATTATGAGTCCGAGTATGCACACAAATTAACTGCAATGGTTAGCCATTGTAATAAGACCGTGTAAATGGATTAGTTTGTGGGTTAAGAAATCCACATTTTTTTTATTGATCGATTGTTTAGTTGACATAAATTGTTGTAAAACAATAATAATTAAAAACAATAATTTTCAATAAAAGTTCAATTCAATTAATTTTGCAATTTATTCTCTAACACGGCATTAATAAGCGATAGTATGATAGGACGTGTATTGCTAAGGTAAATTCATCCAAAAGGTATTTTAGCCCCAGAAATCATTTTCCACTTTCGATTTTATATTGCTAATGCCATAATCAGTATAAGGGAGAAGTATTTTAACCCTTAAGCGCACATGGAGGTTCACTGGGCACTGTGATGATTTCTTCACGTGTTTCAATTACCGCAAGGTGATGCTTTAAGCGTGATGAGTTATTTTTTTGGTCTTTACAAAACTTTAGTCCAGCTTTCTGCCTAGGGTAGCAGAAAAAAGGTAGCAGAATTTAAATGAAAGCTTACTTAAGCCCGCCGTAGCCTAATAGGTAGTGTGTCGGCTTATTAGACGTAAAAGCCAGGGTTCAAACCCCAGGCCAGACATCGAAACAAATACAAAAAATATTTATTCCCGACTTGCTCTCAGCAGATTTCTGGCAAAAACTCAACTGAGTGTTGAAAAAAATTTGCCATGAAAAGTTTCTCAAAAATTTGTCGTTCGGAGTCGACTTTAAACTGTAGGTCCCACTACTTATGTATAAAATGAACACACACAACATAAGTGGTGTGAGAAACTAGGTCGTAATCCTGACTGAAGGGTTGAATGCTTACTTAAGCCCACATAGCATTCCATTAGAGGCTAAATAATAAGGGCTTCCCATTTAAACTGTGACTCCCTTTGGTTTGAAAACCAACCTAAAATTTTATTGCATTTGGTAGTCGAACCAAAATGTAGTAACGATCAACGAGAAAGATAAGCCAAATGATAGAAATATGAATCGAATCAAGGACAAACACCGATAAATAAAGAGCACCTCCATCCATTTATTTTGTGCTAATTTTGTATTTCAGTGGCGTGGGGATATGCCCTTAAAAGACCCTGTAATTTATGAGATCTATGTTCCTGAAGTCGCATATTTGCCGTAGTCTAGTAGGCAGCGTTGTAGGTAGTATGTCGCCGTAGTTTAATAGGCAGTGTATCGTCTTAGTTTAGTAGGCAGTGTATCGCCGTAGTTTAGTAGGTAGTGTTGTAGGTAGTATGTGTCGCCGTAGTTTAATAGGCAATGTATCGCCGTAGTTTAGTAGGCAGTATATTGCCTTATTAAACACGAGGCCTCGGTTCAAAACCCAGGCCAGACATATTCAATTAAACGAAATATGAAAAAATATTTCCTCGACGACTTCCTCTCAGCAGATTTCTGGCACAAAATCTGAGAATAAATACAATTGCCATGAAAAGATTCTCAAAAATCTGTCGTTCAGAGTCCTTAAACTGTAGGTTCCACCACTCATGTATAAAAATTAACGCACACAACATAAGTGGTGTGAGAAACTAGACCGTAATCCTGACTGAAGGGTTGTAATGACCAATTATGTTATGTATGGGTAGGGTATGTAGCTAACCTACCTTACATTTGTCAATGATATTTGATAACATTTGAATAAAAATTAATTCAATTCCATTTTGTGACATTATTTTTGCATCACCCTGTTTCAATTTGATTAAAATTTAAAACTCATATCTCAATACTTATGAATTATTTACGTTTTTTTCTTCCAATAAAATTTAATAAAATAATTACTGAGTACCCACTCACAGTATTCCACAGTAAATGGGTACTTGAAATTCAAGTATTTTTTTGTAGATCTAGTATTACAATTAAGTACGTCTACTTAAGGGTGGATTTAAATTTTTCTTTTTTTTGTTATTTTCATTAATGAATTGCTGATTTTATTAAATAATTTTTTTTTTATTTTTTCTTTTTTAAATAAACATTCATTAATTTCAATAACAAAACGTTCAATAACCATTTAAGTACTCCGTAGTAGAATTGAAAATACAAACACAGGAAAATAAAGATGGAAATATTTAATGACTCTTATTAAACATAAATGTCATGACAAAAATTCTTGTTTATTTTTATAAAAAAAAATTTATTATTGTTTATGGCTCGTATTAAATTTTATTTATTTAAACAATACTCCGACTGTGAACCACAGGCTCGGGATGAATTTTTCCTTCTTTCATGGCAATTTTATTTACTCTCAGAGTTTTTGGAAGAAATCTGCTGAGAGGAAGTCGCCGATGAAATATTTTTTCATACTTTCGTTTTAAAGTCTGACCTGGAGCCCTTTGTAGCCCTTTGAGGCCTAAAGTTTAAAGTCAACTACGAACGACAGATTTTTGAGAAACTTTTCATGGCAATTTTATTTACTCCACAGAGTTTTTGCCAGAAATCTGCTAAGAGAGAAAGTCGCCGAAAAAAATATTTTTTCATATTTTCATTTTGATGTCTGACCTGGGGTTTGATCCTAGGCCTTATGTCTAATAAACCAACACATTACCTACTAGTTACGGCGACAGCTGCAAGTATTTGAGCTAAATATGCATGAATCAGCCTGTATGTGTGGATATAAATAATCTTTTAAATTAAATCTTCTATTAATTGTTAAAAGATATTTATGCCATTTGTTATCGATAACAAATTGTATGTGAGGCAATTTGTTAAGCTTTAAAGATAAAAAATAATTTCGATTTATCTTTTTCGAATTTGATTGCCGTTTTAAACATAACGTACATACATACATACATATGTAATGAAAATGTTTTAAGATCTTAAGATCTTAAATAGTTTTTACAGACCAGATGTTAAATTTAATTGTTATTGCAAAAATACATCTGCTTAGGAATTGTTTGGCATTTAAATATTCGCCAACACTTAGAGAAAAATGCTACAAAAAAAAAAATCGAAAATCGAAAAAAAATAATTGCCAGACGTATATACATATGTATGAGCATTACAACAATACATGTATGTAACATTGAATAGCGGACAGAACACAATATATGCACACTTGAGCTAAAATAAAAATTTATAAGAAAAAAAAGAAGGGGGGGTGGGTACAATTGAGGATTGAATTGGATTTGAATTGGGTATGAAACGGAAAATCTGTTTTAGTTTTACGTTCGCCCCATTTGGGGTCAATGGAGCAACAGAGCAAATGATTGACACTCGTTTTACAGACACTATTTATACATACGTTGTGGCAATAAAACAAAATATTGCATATACAGACAGACAGACAGACAGACAGATGACAGAGATAGAAAGAAGAACAGACAGACAGACGAGAGAGAGACAAAATAAATTAAATTTTCATTTTTAAATGAATTGAACATGTTGTGATCACACTATACAAGCCAAAGGAAGACATGACTGCTGCACTTTACGTTTTCATACAAGAATTTCAATGAGTTGCAGACAGATACTGTAGCTGTTGTTATTGTTGTTGTATCTTTTTTTGCTACTCATTTAAATCAAAATCACCTGAGATGCATTTTAATTTGTTTGAATATTTATTTGTGAATTTTAATTTTTTTTTAAATTTTTTTTTTAAATTTATATGCACATGCAAAAAATGGAAAAAAAATTCAAATGAAGATTGACTTGAAGATCTTTCAAATTAATTCAAATTGTTTAAATGGAATTTAAACAAAAAATATAAAAAAAATTAAATAAATTTTATAAAAATCGCCAAAAAAAAAAAAAAATAGAAAAAAAAACCCAAAGAAATTCATCATCGTGATACATTTTGAAACGATGTCAATAAACTTGTGAATGAAACGTAGTGTCCTGTTTGGGTGATTGATATTGAAATTTAAGGTGATGTTTTTAACATGACTTGACTGTAGGCCCCCTACTGAAGTATAGATGTTACTTTCAATGTATCAAAGCGAACAAACGGTTCGGTACAATCACTATAGCATTCACTAACTTGGCCCAAACAGTATCAGAGGATCTATGAAGTATTCTGCACTGAATAGGTTAGATAAGATATAAGATGATCAGGAGAAGTTTAGTAAACCTGCATAATTATAGGTATTACTGCTCGATCAAAACACAAGTCCACTTGAAACAATAGAAACCAAGCTAGTGTTACAATATCAGAGCGGTGTAGAGTATTGTATGGAAACTACATACATAATTGGTTATTACAGCCCTTCAGTCAGGATTATGATCTAGATTCTCACACCACTTATGCTGTGTATGTTAATTTTATACATCGATTCCGAACTATAGATTTTTAAGAAATTTTTCATGACAATTTTATTTACTCTCAGAATTTTTTCCAGAAATCTGACGAGAGGAAGTCGCTAAAGAAATATTTTTTGTTGGAGATGCCTGACCTGGGGTTTGAACCGAGGCCTTACGTCCAATAACTCATCACACTATCTACTAGACTACGGCGATTTGGTGGACAACAATATAAAAGCAGGAAGAGGAGGTCACAGTATTATTTCTGTTTACACGTAGGGGGGGAGCAATCACAGTGTGATATATGTATGCACAGAGCGTCCGAATTGAAGAACAAAAGTTTTTCTATAATGCTTTGAGCAAACCACTAGGCAATAGACTTCGCATAGAAATGCTCTACATGACAAAGCGAAAACCATTTGTTTTTCGGTAACAAGTTTTTTAACTTCATTTGTATCAATCAAACGGTGAAGTTCAATTCATATTGTGATCATGCTCTACCGAATCAATAGAATCAATAGAGTTTAGAGTCTACTATCATTAATAAACACTGAAAACCTAAAACTAGACTTCTGATCAAGAGATCCTACAAAAGAGACGTATATTCCATTCGAGGTTGAATGGAGGCACGGTATTAATACCAAAGGAAATAAATGGAGTTGCCGTAGACTAGTAGATAATGTGCAGGCTTCTTAGATGAGAGCCCCTGGTTCAAACCTTCCAGATCAGCTATATCGAACAAAACGAAACATGAAAACAATATTCCCTTCGGCTACTTTTTCTCAGCAGTCTTCTGATACAAACTCTGGGAGTACAATGAAATTGTCATGCTAAGTTTCTGAGAAGTCTATCGTTCAAAGTCGATTTAAAACTGTAGGTCCGGTAGCTCATATATACATTTAACACTTACAATATTGGTGGTGTGAGAAGTTAGATTGTTATCCTGACTAAAGAGCCAATTACATAAGATTCTAATTTTGTTCCCAAAGCTGATTTCACACTCGGTTGTCAAGTCAATAAGTCAAATTGACGCATATGGAGCTGGGGGATTGTGAACAAGCAATTGCAAGTGGAAAGAGTGGTTATTTGGCGCGCATTGTGACCTAGAGATTGGGCCATATACGGAACAACCGTTAATTTCAATTCTGATCGCTGCAATTGAAGATTATAAACTGGATGGTAATTGCCACAAGCTACACAGTAAGACCAACTTTGGTTTATTGCATGTGAAGTATTTAGAAAGAGTAATTGGTGGTTGAAAACTATCACCAAAGGATCGGCCGCAGCAAGCAATAAAGAGGCGGTCGTTTGAATTACAACGTATTTCATACATAATGGTGAGGTCCAAGCCCTAGAACGAAATAAGTCTTATCGAAATCATAGCTTTATGAGTGTTTCATTTTACTTTTCTTTTGCAACCGAAAAATCAATAATGATGGGAAAATAACGTACAAATGTTTAGTGCTGCACGATTCCAGGGCGGACGCTTTCGTGGGTATAACTTGTACAAGTGCAATGTTTTTATGTTTTCGACTTTTAAATGAAATTCTTTGTATTTTTTTCTGTTATAAAATATTTTTGTAATAAAGAAGGCCTTCTAACGTGCGACTTAAGCCAATTAAATCAGAGTTTTTGGGTGATTTCATTGTTCTCATTCAGATTCAGATATTTTGTGTATTTCGTAGTGTCATCAGTACGTGTTTGTAAATATTGATTAAAAATGGATGTGCAGTGAGGAAAAATGTTTCAAAAAAACTTATTTAAAAAATGTTATAAAATATGTATGAATGTTTATGTATGAATACATATCATAAATAATATTTTTAATTTGCTTGACTTGTATTGAAATTGTACATTTTTTTCGTCTTATTTTACAAGCCATGATTAATGCAGTTTTTTTTTTTTTTTGTCATGACAATTTCAAAAATTCGGTTAGACAAACCGAAATAACCAGACAGTCTTTTGGCCAGATATGGTGTTAGTCATGCATTTAATTGGAATTTTTTTTTCAATTTCAATTTGCAGTGGCTGTTGTTCGGAGGCGCTTTATTTATATTTTAAACATGAGTTGACATGTTTTACATGTGCACGTCGTTTTTTGTTTAATTTTTTGGTGAAAATATTAATTTTTGTTTTTGTTATTAAATGAAGATTAAAAATATGTATGTATGCAATATGCATGATAAACATTTGAGTTCATAATTGTATGCAATAGCTTAGAAATTGTAGAGTCTGTTCTAAATATGACGATAAACACAGCTAAAGAGATCTTAATAATGCCACGCTATTACCGCATGAGGGAGTGGACATAAATCAAACTGTAGACTACAGTGTTCGGAAAAAAGGGTATTTAAGACGGCTGTTTACAGTGTCTAGCACCCCTTAATCGAGAGATCAATCCAAGAGCTAAGATGAATAAAGATTTGGAAGACAAAACAAGCCGTAACAAGCACACGAAGTCACCGTAGTCTAGTAGATAGTGTGCTGGCTTATTAGATATGAGGCCTCGGTTCTAGGTCAGAAATCTCCAGCAAAACGAAATGTGAGAAAAAAATATTTCTTCAGCGACTTACTCTCAGCAGTTTTCTGACAAAAAAAAAAAAAAAAACTGAGTAAAATAAAATTGTGCTGAAAAGTTTCTTACAAATCTGTCGTTCAGAATCGACTTTAAACTGTAGGTCTCTCTACCCATGTAAAAAATTAATATAAGTGGTGTGAGAAACTAGGTTGTAATTCTGACTGAAGGGTTTTAATGACGTAACAAAGACGTGTACATGACGTTAAGAAAACTATGAAAGAAAAGTAAGAGTAGCCCCTGAAGGAGATCGAGAGTAAAATAACTTCAACCAAAAAGAAAGAAGAGCATCTGAAAATATGGTTAAAATTTGGTTCAACTTTATGCACGTTTAGCATACATTTTCATCGGGTATCCTGAATAGAATGTAAGCGTCTAATGGCGATAATATACCACCGAAGACAGGCAAGAGTTACAAGAGAGTAGGTCAGCCTATTAAAGGCATTCGTTGGAGTCTACATGATCGCTAGAAAGACTAGGATTATGTGGATAGCTTAGGATGGCTTGACTATTATCTTATGGAAATGCATGCTATGCTGGGTGAGAGTGAGTGAGTTGAATATTGAGAACACCTAATCACTTTTGTTGTGCGATATTTTGCTTGATGTTGTAGTAGATGTTGATTGATTAGCTTATGTAGCCGTTCGTAACTACAACAAGCATCAAATAGTGCCATGGAACACCATTTTAAACCTTTACCGCATCACTTGTACTGTTTTGGATCGTGCACAACTCAAATCCTTTTCGTCAAATCGGAGTATCTAACGAGGTCTCCGAAGTTGAGGTAAGGCGTATTAAGACTACTGGCAGTCCTTAAGGCCTCTTACAGTCGCAAAGGAAAGTAGGACGCCGAAACAAATTTTCTTTATTTTTATTTTTTTCCCAAGATGTCAGTATTGGGGTGTGAAGTTTTCGTTTACAAAGCCAACGTCCTTCTCACCAGACTACGGCAACCATATTTCTACGTACGACTCGAGAAATAATTTTTTAATCGACGTCAAGAACGGAACATGTGCGCAGGACCTTTTGTTTATATTTTTTAAGGAACTCGAATTGCCTAGGATTCTGTGATCTGCATTAACATTATATTGACGTATAAACATGCTTATTGGTCGGCTCTATCATTTGGAAAACACATTGATCTTCTCAGTTCATGAAGCATAGCAATGTTAACTGTGTACTGCAATATGGTAGAGAGAAGCGAATCTCTGGGGGAAAGCCTATTGGAGCATTCTAAACATTGACAGCCATTGTCTTCACAGAATATTGGGAACGTTTTGGACTACACACATGAGAAATAGATCGTTCTGAATCGCTAATTATAGATTGGAAGGGATAGTCCATATGAAAACCACCAGAATGAATTATAAAACTGTCTTGGACTCTGAAAGGTTAAAAACGAGTTGAAAGAGACATGCAGAGATGGTGAAAGCAGTTTTTGAGAAGAGATTAAAACGAGTGGACTCGGCTAAGTTGAAATTAAACAAGCGCACGAGTTTAATATTCTTTTACAGGAGTTTTGAGTGTAAATATTGCACACCATGTAACACAAATTCTCCATAGTACAGAAGATGGTTCAAATCCCAGTTCAGCTCATCACGATAAAAACGAAATTTAAAAAATTCTTTTGGCGAATTTCTCTGAGTAGTTCTGGATCGTTGTATTAAGTGTTGTGCTAAAAAAGTTACCGTAGTCAAGTATAGTAGTCAGTATGTTGGCTTATTAGACGAGAGCCCTTGGTTCAAGTCACAGCTGAGATATCATGAGCAAAACAAAATGCGAAAAAAAATATTTCCTTTGGCTACTTCGTCTCAGCTATGAGAAGAAATGAAAAAAATTGTCATGAAAAGTTTCTGAATAATCTGTCATACGGAGTCGACATAAAACTCGAACCAATTGGCAGCACTCATGGAGAAAATTAAGAAACACAAACCTGTGTGGTGTGAGTGAATTTATTTAGAAACTGTTATAATTTTGAAACGAAACTTGAACTTTCTATACCCTATATAAATATAAATTAAAAAAAATTTACAAAACCTGTCTTCCTTCAAAAACTCTTAGAGTAAAAAAAATTTTCATGAAAAGTTCATCAGACTGTCATTCGGAGTTGACCCTATTAGCAGTACTCATGGAAGCAAATTAACAAACGCAGTTTGATTTATTTAAATAAACTTGAAGCTCAAACTTGCTATGCCCTGTATAAATATAAACAAATTTTTACAAAACCCCAGACTTTTTAAACTTTTAATGCCAATTGTCAATTGAAAAGAAACAAATTTTTACAAAACTTTTCTTCCTTCCAAAACTCTGAGAGTAAAAAAAATTGTTATGAAAAGTTTGTCAACAATCTGTCATACGGAGTCGACACAAAACTCGAACCTATTGGCTGCACTCATGGCAGCAAATTAACACACACAACCTAAGTTATTTAAATAAATTTGAAACTCGAACTTGCTATGCCCTGTATAAATATAAACAAATTTTTACAAAACCCCAGACTTTTTAAACTTTTAATGACAAATTTTAATTGAAAAAAAAAAGTTTTTTTTTTTTTAATTTCACGAATACATTTCTCAGCACGTCTTCGTGTATCTATTGTATTCGTCGTATGCTAATATTGCAGAAACCACAAACAACTGAAGTTTAAATTTAATTTTACAACATTTTATTTATTTTTTATTTTTTATTTATTTTTTTTTGCTCATTTCATTGCTTAATTGGCATTCTCAGAATTATGAGAGTCTGTAGACTAAAGTAATAAAAAATAAAAGAAAAAAAATACAATCGTGTTACTAGCATAGAAGGGTATACACAATGGTAATGAAAAAATAAGAAAAAAAACCAAAACCAAGGTGTTGTTCTTTATTAAAAAACCATAATTCAATATTTACGACTTTCTTAAGTTTATTTACACAGAAAATAGAAAAAAATATAAAAAAATGAGAATTAAAATTAAAATAGACAAAATAAAAAACTAAAAAAAAAATAAATTTTTAATGATTTTTGACTGGCGCCAATATTTGTTAAAAATTTTTTTCTGTTTTTTTTTCATTATTTTTTAGGAATACAAGTCTACGAATGAGTAGAGAATTCCCTCCATTTGCATGTCAAACTATTAAAAAAAACAAGAAAAAAAACTAAGCCACTACTACACCGTACCCAGATTTCTAGTTTATTTTTTTTGTAATATTTTATATTTGTTTTTATATTTTTTAAATTAGTTATTCTCCAAGATTGTGTTTATTTTTTATGATTTTATTTGTAACTAATGAAGTAATTTGCAGCAAATATTGGCCTCTAATATTACTTTTATGCGATAAAGTTTAGTTTTTTATTTTTTTCTGTTTAACTGCCAGTATACAGTGGACAGCAAAAGTCTTAGCACGGCAATATATTTTAGCAATTTCATGAATTTTAGCCAAAAGTTTGTATAAAAATTTATAGTTTATATATCGGGTCCGCCATCTAACGTTTTTTTTTTCAACTAGTGCTTATTTCGTGATTGGTAACACTTAGCTGCTCATGTCTGATTTGACAGATAATTAGTTTTATCCTTCCGCTGAACGAATATGGTTGTGTATACGCTTGAACAACGCTGGGAAATATCACGACATTACTTTGAAAATCATGGTAATGTTGCAGAATGTGTGCGAAAATTGCGTACGGATTTTGGAAGAAGAGAAGCACCGTATCTTGTGTAAAAAGTGACAAAAACTGGCATCCTCATCGATAAACCAAAGCGTGAAAAGCCAAAAACAGTGCGTACACCCGAGAATATTGCTGCTGTGGCAGAAAGTGTGCATGAAGCGCCATCAACACCGTCATTCTCAACAATTGAACATTTCGGAGACATCATTGAGACAAATTTGGCATAAAGACCTTGGTATGACGTCATACAAAGTCAAATTGGTTCAGGAGGTGAAGCTAATTGACCATCCAATGCGTTTTCGCTTCGTTAAGAGGGCCTGCGAGCGACTTACAGATGACGATATTGGCAAAAAAAATCATCTTTTCAGATGAAGCTCATTTTGATCTTGGCGGCTATGTAAACAAGCAAAATTGTCGCATTTGGGGCACAGAAAACCCGCACGCATACATTGAAAAGCCGACGCACCCAAAACGAGTCACTGTTTGGTGCGGATTTTGGTCCAGAGGCATAATTGGGCCATTTTTCTTCGAAAATGAGCAATGAGTGGCCGTTACAGTCAATGGCGATCATTATCAGGCCATGTTGAATGAATTTTTGTTCACAAATATTGAAGAGGATGATATTGGCAACATTTGGTTTCAACAGGACGGCGCTACGTGCCACACAGCCGAAGCTACACTCGATATTTTGCGGTCTGTTTTTGAAGATCGCATTATCAGCCGCAGAGCTGATGTCGTTTGGCCACCTCGGAGCTGCGATTTGACACCGTTGGACTATTATTTGCGGGGTGCCGTCAAAGATAAGTGTTACACCGACAAGCCAGAGACAATTGACGTTTTAAAGGCAATATTCGTGAAGCCATTGGTGAAATACAGCTGCACACAATCGATAATGTGCTTAAAAATTGGACCGATCGTGTAGGCTACTGCATGGCCAGCCGAGTCAGCCATTTGAATGAAATTATTTTCCATTATTAACCGGAAGGATTGTACTTTCAAATAAAAAAAGAAATTTGAGAAAATATTCAGTAGTTTTAGTTTTTTAAAACATTTTCAAAAAAAAAGTTATTTGGCGGACCCTTTATTTATTTTATTAATTTATTTCTGTTTTATAATAAACCAAAAAAATTTTCTGTTTTATAATAAAATAAAATTTTTTTCAATGTTTTTCATAAAACAATAGAAGAATAAGGAAAAGTTTCAGATGACTCCATGGGTACCCCCAAAGAGAAACCTGAGTAAATTTTAAATTCAAAAGGCCTAATATATGAAAATGTTATCCCTTGTATTTAGTAGAATATCCACTCCATTTAACCCATTTGAAATTGAATGTAAAAGTTTTGTTTAATGTTTTCTGGTGGCACCATGAGCAAGTTTTTCGGTTGACTTTTATTTGAGGTTTAGCGATTACATAACCGTTCTTTCAAATGATCTCCTAAATACTCTCTTGAAGTCATGTCGGTACTCTGTGCAAGAGTATTAAGCCTGTAGGGAGTTGTCAAAATATATTGCCGTACTTTAAGACTTTTGCTGTCCACTGTATTTATTCAATATATTTATTTATAGTATAGTAGAATATAATTTATTTTTGTTTCTTTCTTTTTTTTATATTTTGTTACGCATATTTAATGATTTGGAATATTAAATGACAAGCAAATGAAATGAAATGTAAAGAAAAAAAAAACAAAAAAAATTTTGTTGTAAAAACTAATATTTAAACGAGAATATTAAAAAACAACGAATTCGTAATAAAAAAAAATTGGCTCAAAAAAAGGGCACTTCTAATGTAAAGGGTCTTCCACAAAGACTTCCAACTTTAACAAATTAGTTGTCATTCAGACATTCAGTCTTTTTTGCCAAATATAGCGTTCAAGCTAGAATGCTCTTCGCCTAGTTTATGAAGGCAAGGCGGACATTTGAACGACATACTGACAATAACAGGTCTGAAAACGAATAAAAAATGTTGATGATATCTTACGCACACATACTTTGTTTTATTGGTGTTCAAAATTAGGAAGCGCTTATCGAAAGACCTGATACAACTTAAAAGTCTACTAGTCTACAGTATTCGTTCGTCTACTCGTTGAAGTATAGGCCAAGTGTGTTACAAGCCTATGGATTAAGGGATTGTTGAAATTCGGGATTGCTGGCAAGAAAATTACTGAAGAACTGGTAAGGTATGGATCAGCAGAAGACTTTTTTTAGTTCTTAGACCATTTATGGTATTAATTAGTTGAGTGTGTATTTGAATACTGGAACGGATACCTAGGATCATAACAATATAAACAATGAAATTAAATTATTAAACCAATCGTAGTCGCCATTGTCTATTGGGTAGTTGGGTTCATAGACACGAACCCCGTGGTTCAAACCCCAGGCTCAGATATGTCGAAGAAAACGAGATATTGAAAATGTATTTATTCGGCAACTTCCTCTTAGCAGTCTTTTGGCAGAAACTCTAAGAGCAGAATAAAATTGCCATAAAAAGTTAATTAAAAATATGTCGTATGAAATTGGCATTAAAACAGTAGGAATCGCCGCTTTTCGATAAAATTAACACACGCAGAAGGGTTGGTGTGAAAAGCTAGGTTGAAATCTTGACTAAAGAGTTGTAATAATCAATTAAATAAGTTAGGTTAGACGACGTGTACTTGTCAATTAAGACAAGTACAATACCCGGAGGTCGAATTGACCCATTGTACAAGTAAGTTAAGTTATGTAAGAAATTTCTGAAGGATTGGCAAGGGAGTGATCGTTAGAAACCTTTGCTGGTGCACAACCTTTTGTGGAATTAATTGTCGAGGTTGGATTTGTGGAAACACTCTCTTAAGGTCGTATATTGGAATAATTCCCGAGTATTGCAAAAGTGTAAACAGTTTATTTGAATTATTGAACGAATTATTTAATTAATTAAGTCGCCGTAGTCTAGTGGGTAGTGTGTTGGCTTATTAGACGTAAGGCCGCTCTTCAAACCCCAGGTCAAACATCAAAACGAAAATATGAAAACAAATATGTGTTAGGCGACTTCCTCTCAGGAGATTTCTGACAAAAACTCTGAAAAGTAATTAAAATTGCCATGAAAAGTTTCTCAAACATCTGTCGTTCGGAGTCGACTTTAAACTGTAGGTCCCGCCACTCATGTATAAAAATTAAACATACAATATGAGTGGTGTGAGAAGCTAGGCCGTAATCCTGACTGAACGGTTGTAATGGCCAATTACACAGCTCTGCGGGTTTTGCAAATAAGATGGCTCCAGGTTTCCATCACGTCAGGTTTTCGAGAAAAAGGGGGTTGAAACCCCTAAAAATAGCGTTTTTGGCCTTTTTTGAAACATTGTAGAGCTAAACACTGACGTGCTAGAACCATCGCTATTGTCAGAAATTGACAATTGATCTTTGCTCTTTAAAATGAGCCCAAAGCCAAATTGTTTGCATGAACCCTTAAAGTACGGGGTGGGTTTATGTCAAGTGGTGCAAGAGAAAAAGAAACACATTACGGAGGTCCTTAAAAATTAATCCGATTTACTTGAAAATTGTCGCTCAGGGGTTTTTAGGGTCGCTGATTACAGATCTTTATTCAAATTTAAAAAATTCAAAATGTCGGATCCAATATGGCGGTCAAGTAAATCTGATTAATTTTTATTAACCGCGACCGTCATATTGGATCCGCCGTAAACCTGACTTGATGGAAAGTTTTTGAAACCAGATTCGTGTTCAGCGCGCAAAATGCCGTCGGAAACACCTGGAGCCATCTTATTTGAACAAAAAAAGTCCAAATTTGCAGCGCTGTGTTATGTATGTATGTATGTATGTATGTTTGTATGTATGTTTATATGTATGTTTGTATGTATGTATGTAAGTTAGTAAGACATTTTTAAAGTATTGGCAAGGGAATGATCACCAGAAGACTTTTTAGTCCATAATTTTTGTGGGATTCATGGGGCAAAAGCCAAGACGAGAGTGGATTGTTGGAAATACTCTTTTAAAGGTCGCATGTTGGAAGAATACGCGAGGTACGCCACAGGGTAAACAATTTTATTAAATTATTAAAGAAATTTTGGAATGATTTTAGAACTTTAAACGAAATCATGTTGAAGATACTCCATGTAGTTTTAGTGTAATTAATGGTATTTTCATTTTGATAGAATAAAAGTACCTTTACTAATGGCAATATTTACCTTGCAATGATGATATAATATGGTAAAGTAACTTGGAAATGTAAACATGGTTTCGGTGTATGAATAATTACAATTTTTTTATTTTTTTTCTTTTTTTACACCATCTGTCATATGGTGTTGTACTGAGTCTGAGATTTCTTGTTGGTCGGTCGGTTGTCATTTGCAAGTAACAGATTAAATAACTTATTTACAAGCAACAAATATTTATTGTTGTTAATTTGTTTTTTTTTTATTGTTTTTAATATAGTTTTAATAGACTAGGAAATCATATTGTATAATACCGTATACCATATCATACTATATGCAAATATGATACGGAGTTTATTATTTATTAATAATGTTTTCTTTCTTCTTCTTTTTTTATATCATCATTCATTATTATTATGAGTAGTAGATTTGGTTTCTTTTTATTTTTATTTTTATTTTTTATTTGATTTTCTTCACCATCATCTCATATGCTGATGCTGATGCTGTCTATGGAATCGATTTTAAGCATCAGTTTCTATTTTTTATTTCATTTTTATTTTTTATTTTTTTGTTTTGTAAGAACAAGTTATAGTATCGTCGGCCCTCGTATGACAGTTAACAAGCAAATAGAAAAAGAAAATTATTTTTGAATTAGTAGTGGTTGTAGTGGTAATGGTAATGGTGTTGGTGGTGGGGGTTATTCATTGTATTGTATTGTATGGTTAGATATCACCAGACATTATAGACATGGCAGACACACATGGTAGACATGGTAGTCAATATAAGTATCATTCCATCTAAATAGAGTATAAATCATGATTTTTATGGTTTTAAATAAAATTTATTGATTTCGGTTATAGCATGTATTTATTGAGGTGTTAAAGAGCAATAAATACTTGTTTCTTGGACCATACAGACAGGCAAATACACACACACTCTTATGTTATACTCATATACTTAGAGAAACTTATAGACGAATTAGCTTCTCAATATTTAATTATGATCACCAAATAATTAAAAATAAGTTTTTTTTAAGCAAACTAAAAAAATTCCTTTAATTTTAATTTTTTAACACTAGAACAGTAAAAATTGTGTGTCAAGATGAATTCGAGTTTAAAAACCAAAGACGCAAACCCACACTTTTAGCCAAGCCACTTCTTGCCTCTAACAGGGTAAACTTTGCTATTAACAGAGCACTGTTAACAGTTTAACAGTGGCAATAGTAGATTATTCTTCTACATTGCAATTATTGCAGACTATTGACAAAATTCTCATTATGATCATTATTATTTATGAACAAAAGTGTTGAAGAACGGAAATTTTCCTAACTCTCAAAATTATTCCAGCTATCCCTCTACTACGGTTGGAAAGAGAACCCTCTGGAGTACCATTTACATATAGTCTGTATGTTGTACTATTCCTTATATGTTCCAAAATGGCCACTGATCTTCTAGAGAATTTTCAATCAAAAATTTGATAATTTCAAAACCAATTTTCACAATACCATATCACTTTATATGGGACCATGTTGCTGATTATATTAAGTGGCTTGGGAACCTTTCTTTTCATATAGTATGGTACTCACAGACCTAGAGTATTTCCCAAAATTAGCTCCTAAACAAGTGGGCTTGTTCAGAGGGATACTGTTAAACAGCTAACAGTGCTCTGTTAAGAGGAAATTTTGCTCTGTTAACGCCAAATGTGGCGTTGCTAAAATTTATGGATGGAGTCTTGGATTTTCACATCAAGAAAAAAATCGAGAAACTCAAATAGAATCCGAAAAAAATAGTGTAAATTAAACGAGTTAATCAATATGTAATAAATCAATCAATATGTAATAAAATCGAAAGAATTTCACTTTGTAAATTTTAACCCTTAAACTGTAAAAGAAAAATTTAAAGCTGAGTTCGGTCAAGTTTGCTGGAGATAATTTGCTTGAGTTTTAATACTCACACGAGAAATAAAACACCAGAAAAATTCAATTTCTTACAAATTCGCAATGAGGAATTGCAATCACAAATTGAGTGTCCTCCTTAACCTCGATAGAACCAATAAACTCTCTCTAATTTTGGGAAGAGGGTTCGCAACTAGACTAAGGGAAGCAATTTGAAAATTGCATTATATTTAAAAAAACGGTATTCTGCTGTATTAAGATGGCTCAATGACATATAGTGAGACAGGTTTTTTTTTCAGCAGAAGTCTCGAGCGACAAAATATGTGTATAGTCCAACTGGAATAGCAATTAAAAAGAACGTAACGTAGCAATACTATCCCAACAGTTAAGCAGAAGACCTGCCTCATGTAAGGCAGTATAAAATTGTCTTTTATAAGCTGAATACTTAAAGCAGGGAGAACGAGGTTACTCTCTAGAGGAATTCACAGCAATAAGGAGCAAGATAAGTTGCCGAGGAGAGAACCTCGGTCGCATCGCATGCAGGGTTACAACCTTTCTGTGGAATGTGAAGAGAAATTTAAAAGAACACATTTGGCGAAAGAAAAGATTGAGAGAGGTAGAGCACCTACTCAAGATAAATGGATTAAAGAGATTCTTGAGTAAAAAAAAGGAAGAGTTTTAGTTATGCAGTAGACTATCTCCATAGTCTAGTAGAAGTGTGTTGGCTTATTAGAAAGGGCAACGAGATTGCAAAAAGCCTGGCAAGGAATGGAACAACGAAGTGGGGGTAGCGTCCTAGGCGTCGTAGTCTAGTAGGTAGTGTACTGGTTTATTAGACGTGAGGCCACGGTTCGAACCCCAGTTCAGACATCTCTAGTAAAACGAAATATGAAAAATTATTTCTTCGGCAACTTCCTCTCAGCAGATTTCTGGCAAAAATTCTGAAAGTAAATTAAAAAATTGCCATGAAGTTTCTCAAAAAAAATGTTTTGTTCGGTTTAAGAAGCTAGGTCGTAATCCTGACTAAAGGTTTGGAATGACCAATTATGTATGTATGTATGTATGTAGAAGTCACGGGCTTTTTGACTCTATTTCGGAATAGGGATTGCCTCAAGTCAAATTATACAGAAGGATATACAAAATGTTTATCAGGTACCAGACAGAAAGCTATCGTTACAGACAGTGAACAACAACAGGTAGCTGCTACGGCTTAGGTACGACCGATATTACCATCAGCAGATTACAGGAAATGGATGTTCCGGCCTTACCTTACCTTGAAGATATTTTTCTTGCATCAGAATTTTATTTAAGAAGTTATTTTAAAAGCTTTTTGGAATGAGAAACTTTCAAGGAAAGTTGAACTCGTACCTCCCACGGAAAAATGTTGTTCCCAAAGATTTTGGATCTTGAAAAATAGTTTAAAATTTATTTTTATTGGCTAGAATTATTTAAACTCGCTTTAAAAAAATTTAACGACCCTCGTTAAATACATATTCCCTACTTGAATGTATAAATTTTTTAAAAGCCAAAGCAAAAATACAAAAAAAAAATCAGCCAAAAGAAAGCAAGAGAAACGAATAATCAAACGAAATTTGAAAAGATGTCTCTTTGAGAGCCTGACAATCTGATCATCTATCCGATGCAAGGGTCCATACGTTAAAGCTATTTACCACAGTTGTAAAGCCCTTTATATTTGCATTTGTTTGGCCACCTGTCAATTTGTCTATTCGACTATACTTCTGTCAGTCTGTCACCTGCCATTTTTGGTCGTCGTCGTCGTCTCTTGATAATAGAATACGTATGTATGTCTGTATGTAAATTGTTGTTGTCGTGTGTAGTTATTAATTATTTATAAAATATTTTAATTTTTATTTTCAGTTTCAGTTTTTAAATATTTTTATTGTAGTTTTTGTCGTTATTATTGTTGTTGTTGCTAAAACTGTTATGGCTGCTGCCATATTTATGGCAATGTTGTCTGGTAGTAACCAATTTTATACACTTTTTCTGTTGTTGTTGTTATTGTTGTTATTATTATAAGTTTTGTCTATTGTTGTAATATTATTTATACTTAAAATTATAGATTTTGACGCATATGCGAGTTTTATGATAAGATTTTCACTGAATTTAAGCAATTGATTGGCAGTTTTATTTGAAACTTTTATACCCTACAGCCCATGCATACCTACATACATACATAATTGGTCTTTACAACCTTTGAGTCTGGATTACGACGGAGCTTCTCACATCACTTATGTTGTATGTGTTAATTTTATACATGGGAGGCGGGACCTACAGTTTAAAGTCGAATCAAAACGACAGATTTTTGAGCAACTTTTTCAATGCAATTTTTTATTTACTCTCAGAGTTTGTGTCAAAAACCTACTGAGAGGAAGTCGCCGATGAAATATGAAAAATCATATTTCATTTTGATGGGGTTTGAACCGTGGCCTCACGTCTAATAAGCCAACACACTAGCTACTAGACTACGACGACTTCACAGCCCTTATTGGCTCTTATTGATGAGTCTGCAGATCTGGTAAGTCAGCATTCGATAGGAACTGCGTTTTTGGTGCAATGTTGCAGCTCGGTATTCTTATGAAGTAGATCATACCGACATCGGTAGTAGGTAGGAACGACTTCTCGGAAGCTTTTTATACCACATGCGAGGTATTAGGCCAAGCAACCTTCGATCATGGAGAATGTTTGCGGAAGGCGGGAGTTCAGCGCAATGGCGCTATTTAAAAAAAAACATGCATACGCCTCTGTTTTTTGTGGGAGTTTGGCAACATTGTGCTGTCTACATCTGTACGGCAGTAAATGAGGGTAAAACAAACTGAAAGCTGTCGACAAGTGGTGATAAGCAGCGTATTAGATCTCAGATTGCGGTCTACAACTATACCTTAGGAGTTGTCAAGGAAATCACTTAACTTGACTCTGCCGTTACTTTAAATTTTCAGTGTGGGTATCAAATCTAGAATTACACTTATGGTCTCAATAAGCAATTAAGAAGCTGAGGCAGGCCTCAAGTAACGAAACTATTCATCCACAAATCCTTCATTCTCTCTACGGATGTCTATAGCACGGCAGCATGGACGGTGTTAAGGACTGAGACCGTCGTATGTGGAGCGTTCGAGAGGAAAGTTCTACCCAAAATCGACGATTACTGCTGTATGATTGCAAGAGATCATCTGCTGCAACCGAAGCAGCTGTATGCGTAGCATTCGAGCTGAAAGTTCTACCCAAGTTCGTCGATGGCTACTGTATGATTCTTAAGAACGGCTTATTTATTGTGGTACGGATGATTACTAGCGACTGCCATGTTGATGCTCATGGGTAGGACCACGTTTTTCACATCTTTTATGGGATGGCATGGTGGGAGAATGGGTGACAAGAAACAGAGAAAGATTTCAGTATAAGAACTCGCTTAGGACTGAGTAAAGTTGTCACCGCTGTAAAATGCTCAAAATATTCCCATTTTATTGAATGGTTTGATGCCGTTGCTGTCAGTATGACCAGAGGGTACGTTCTTTACAATCTCTTTGTTACGGGGTCAGTTTATTTCCAATAATTTTTGGAGAGTTAGCAGCTTGGATGTTGTAGTTCAACACTATTTGTTACTCCAACGGATTGTACTTGTTTGCTATCCAATACCTCTTCCCTGATAACCGGTTTTATTTATAACATTCCGGTTACTTAATGGAACCATTAGCAAATGATCTTCCCAAATGAAGAGGATTGGGGCTACCGTACGTAAGATAGTGAAACGAATAAACTATGACACGTTAGATCTGGCAACTTTAATGGAAAAGAATTTTTTTCAAAAATTTTCTACTTACAGTAGGGTCTCAAACTGTCGGTGTCTAACTTGTATTTGTTTTTTTTTCCATTTTTTTTGTCTTGCCTTGTTTATTTAGTAAAATTCGATGAAATTCAATACAATCCAAGATTGTCTACAATTTTTTTCGTTTTTTTTTTTGGAACCCAAACGAATACAATGAAAAAAAGTTTCACAATCACTTTAAGCCCTATTAACAAAAACAACAACAACAACACCAAAAAAAATTTTAATACGAAAATTTAAAAATCCACAGAAAAAAAACGAAGTGATCAGCAGCAGCAGCAACATTTAATGGCAGTAGTTGTTGACTTGATTTTAATAATTGCCCAAAAAGCCATAAATGGCCCAAAAGAAAAATCATAAATTTCGTATTAAATTGTACAACGAACACGTGGCTACAATAGGCTTTTATGAGTTCTTTTTCCTTTCCTCTCTTTCCACGGTTTTTGTTTTGTTTTCTGTTTTTATTATTTTCTAGTTGATTTGATAAATAGACAGGCAATGACATAAATTAGACACGACACTTATATTGTCGTCGAAGTGAAACGTTAGAAACAAAGACGAACAAAATGTCATTTGGAAATACATGCATAGCTAGACAGGCAATTGGACAGAGAGACAGACAGTTTAAATATTTGCTTAGACATTAAACCTGGTCATTAGGCCTGGTTTTAAAACCTTTTTATTATTCATTGTAGAATGGTAGAGATTTTCTGTTGACAACTTTAAGTAGCAGAACATAAACTGACTGAAAAGTATCTGCACTTAGGCGTCAACCAAGCAAATCCTTTAATAGGTTTTTAATCGATTTAAATCATCAGAAACAATAGAGGAATATGGCACGAACCTAGCATTGTAAAGTTTACTTAATAACGGTGTTTTCATTGCACAGTGTTTTGATTGGTATAAAAAAGTGGTCCGTAAACCACTGTCCAAGTCAGATGTGAGATTAATAGATCATCAAAAAAAAATAAAAAAAAAAAATATGGGAAATAACCCCACTTATAGGGAGATATGCTAAATAAGGATCGATATGTATACACAGAGAACAGAATTTGCTTTAAATTTGTCCATTTTCTAATCATAGTCATCATAACAAGCTTCTGTAGGAATACACGTCCAAAAACTGAGAATTCGCTACAACGCTTTCCAGATAAGTTGACCTAGAGACATAAGAGGCACCACTGAACACCTCAGCCAATGTCTCTCACTTACGAAGCTGTGAATACCCTACAAAGTCTTCTACATTCAATAGGGCAAAGTACTGTGCATTGCAAGTTACTGACTTTTTTGCCTCAAAACATAAGAATTGAACTTCTTTGACTTGTGGTTTCCATAAGACGTTAATATATTTCACACGGACGAGAAAACGTGAACCTATTGAGAAGTAAACTCATTGAGCAGTTCATTAGTCGCTCGGTTCATGCTTGCACTTAACCCCGCAAGACTATTTTATGGGGGAATATCTGTAGAGGAACCAGTCAGCGACAATCTTAGATCTGAAAGGCAACATTACGGTTGTCATTACGGCTGTGCTGAGACACCGACGGAAATCCATGGGCTTCCTACAGTGTTGCTTCAGGCAATATTTACACGAAATAATTTTTCAAAAGTCGCCTTATACGGTGTTTAGATATGCACCTTTATTGCGTAAATCGCAATAAACACAATTATTGAGGTAAATATTTCATATAAAGTTTCAATTAATTATTGCGCAATAAATACGCAAATTGTTATAATATTGAGTAAAACTTAAAATGCAGCACTGTTATAAGTATGTTCAATGCGCATATTACAATTATCCGAACACTTTCTGTTGATATTTGTCAACAACGACTAACAAAACAAAAAAACAATGTTGTTGAAACAACCATCTGTTTTGTTTACCAGCTGTCAAATGAATATTGAATAAGCAGCTGAACTGCGTATATTATTATGTCTGAACACTTAAAATATTGTACTCAATAAACCGAATATTGACTCAATAAAAGTGCATATCTGAACATAGCATTAGTCTAGTAGGTAGATGAGAGACCTTTGTTCAAATCCCAGCTCAGACATCTTGAACAAAAACGAAATATGAAAATATTTCTTTCCCCTTAAACGTACAATTGACAGAAGAAACCCTACTAAACCAAATTAAACATAAAAAATGTATTTGAATCAACTATACCAGGAGGAGAAAGCCTAATAATATTGTAGGCATGACTCTAGTAGTATTATCAAAAAGACTCAAGAAGCTGGGTCGTTCAAAGAACCTCTGGAGGTAATAGACACCCCAAAAGTTAGAACGTAAGCATGGCTCTAGAATGGTAAATTAAAAAATCCAGAAGTTTTGTAAGACCAAAGAGTACGTGGAGATCAGCGATATTCAAAGAGTTTGAACGTAAGTATGGCTCTACAGTGGTATCCTGAAGGATCAAGAAACTGTGATCGACTAAACAATACGTAGTGTTACTCAAAACTCCAATAGTAAGAATGCAAGCGTGGCTCTTGATTGGTATCATAAGAGATCCAAAACTCTGGTCGACCTAAGAACACCTGAAGACTTGCGATACTCCAAGAGTTAGAACATAAGTATGGCTCTACAGTGGTATTCTGAAGGATCACGAAATTGTAATTGGCTAAACAATACGCAGGGGCTCTTAAAACTCTAACAATTAGAATGCAAGCGTGGCTATAGATCTACGAGATCCAGAAACTCTGGTCAACCTAAGAACACATGAAGACCTGCAATACTCCAAGAGTTAAAACTTAAATATGGAGGTAGAGTGGCATTCTGAAGGAAACTGTGATCGACTAAACAATACGTAGGAGTTCTGAAGACTCCAATAGTGAGAATGCAGGCGTGGCTCTAGATTAATATCCAAAAGGTTTATGAAGTTGTTGACGACTAAAGAATACGTGAATATCTTCGGTACTTCGAGTATTACAACTTAAGTATGGCTCTAGAGTGGTATTCTGAAGGATTAAGAGATTGTGAAAGATTAAAGAATGCGTAGGGGTTCTCGAAACTCCAATAGTTAGAACGTGAGCATGGCTCTAGATTGGTATCCAAAAGGTTTATGAAGCTGTGGTCGACCAAAGAACACCTAGAGATCATTGATATTCTAAAAGTTAGAATATGAGTTTAGAGTGGTATCCTGAAGGATCAAGAAACTGTGATCGTCTAAAGAATATGTAGAATAGTTAAAACGAAAGCATGGTATCGTCTAGATTGTTATCCAAAAGGTTTATAAAGCTGTCGTTGACCAAAGAACACCTAGAGATCATTGATACTCTAAGAGTTAGAACTTAAGTAAGGGTTTAGAGTGGTACCTTGTAGGATTAATAAACTGTGAAAGACTAAAGAATGCGTAGGCGTTCTCCAAACTCCAATAGTTAGAATGTGAGCATGGCTCTAGATTGGTATCCAAAAGGTTTAGGAAGCTGTGGTCAACCAACGATTGACCTCGAGATCACCGATACTCCAAGAATTAAAACTTAAGTATGACACTAGAGTGGCATCCTAGAGGATCAAGAAACTGTGATCTACTAAACAATACGTAGGGGTTCTTAAAACTCCAATAGTGAGAGTGCAGGCGTGGCTCTAGAATGGTATCCAAAAGGTTTATGAAGTTGTTGACGACTAAAGAATACGTGAATATCTTCGGTACTCCGAGTGTTACAACTTAAGTATGGCTCTAGAGTGGTATTCTGAAGAATTAGGAGACTGTGAAAGACTAAAGAATGCGCAGGGGGTCTCGAAACTCCAATAGTTAGAACGTGAGCATGGCTCTAGATTGGTATCCAAAATGTTTATGAAGCTGTAGTCGACCAAAGAACACCTAGAGATTACCGATGCTCCAAGACTTGGAACTTAAATATGAGCTTAGAGTGGTATCCTGAAAGATCAAGAAACTGTGAAGGACTAAGGAATGCGTAGGGTTTCTCGAAACTCCAATAGTGAGAATGTTTATGAAGTTGTTGACGACCAAAGAAAACCTGGAGATCATCGAAACTCCAATAGTTAGAACGTAAGTATGGTTCAAGATTGGTATTCAAAAGGTTTATGAAGCTGTGGTAAACTAAAGAACACATGGAGACCCGCGATACTCCAAGAATGAGAACTTAAGTATGGCTCTAGAGCTGCATCTTGAATGATTAGGAAACTGAGATCGAAGAAAGAATATTTCGAGGTCCTTGAAATTCCAATAGTTAGAACGTATGCATGGCTCTATATTGATACTCTAAAGCATAGTTTACCATTTCATAGCACAGTTGTGCAAAGAGAACTCACACGCATTCTTGTGTTTTTTCATTTAGTTGTCGATCAGACTGCGACAAGCACACATGTGCGGCGGATGCTTTATCATTTTATTTCAGAATAACACTCGAAGAATATTTTGTGTTAAAAATGTTGTCATTAGCTGGGCGTATTTCATTCTTTTATTTTGTCTCACAGTATAATTTTTTTAAATGCTTTGGAATGCTCGTTTTTTTTCTTTTAATAACAAATGGTTTTTTTATTCTTTTTATTTTTCTAAAAAACATGGCCTAATTTTTAAGCCAAAGATGGATAGCTTTGTGTTCTTTTAATAATAAAATGGATTTTTTATTTTATTTTTATTTATCTAAAATTGTTAAGCCAAAGATAGACGGCTTTACATATGTATGCTGATGAAATGAAAATAAAAATAGCGTATATTACTAACACTTTTCTATGGCTGTAAATAAATAAATTCTCTCAACTTATTTTCTCTCTCTTACTCACTAACACATAAACAAAATTTTTTTGACGAACCCTGCTCTAAAGCTTTAAGAAGCTGTGGCCCACCAAAGAATATGTGGAAGTACTGTCAGATAACAATTTTTTGACAGACCTTTCGATCTCACGTTTGCAGCTATTTATAGCTTTAAGTTCTCAAAACTATTTTTATGCACAAAATACCAGATGATGTTAATCAACAACTGCTCTTGATTGTCTTAACACTTAACGCTTTAATAGCAATACAACACTTTGTTGTAAATGGAAGATTTATGAATAAAAGTTCTTTCAAGAATTCATATTATTTACCGTTTAATTTAGGGGCTGCCAATAAGCAGCGTGTGAATAATGACAGTTGCCACAACAGTTGTCAGTTTGATTTGGTATGTATTTCCATAAGCTACACCTATGTATAGTACGAGTATGTACGTTGGCGGTAAATCAAAATAAAAATCTGGCATTTAACACTAAAGTGTTAATAACTCTTTCTATTCAGTTAACATATGTATGTATGTAGGTATGTATGTATGTATGGTAATAATGAATATGTTTAATAGTCGAAATCTATTTTTAAATACGAAAATTATTTCTTTATAAAACATCTTTATCATGATGGGTTTTTATTTTTTAATATCAATAAAATCTATTTATTTTATGATCGTCTCCCTAATAAAGTTTTCATATTTCTATGAGGAATTTCTTTTCATTGTTTTGTTTTATTTTTTACTCTGAGATTTTTTTATTTTGTCAATATTTATTTGACTATTTTTAACCAATGTTTTGTTTATTAAAGTCTGCTAATTTTTTAAGTTTTTTTGTTAAATATTTTAGTTTTTTTGTATCTTCTTTAATTCTTTTTTTTTATTTTTTTTCTACTTTTTTTAAATTTTTTTTTATATTTTTTTATTTTTGTTCAAATAAATTTGTTGTTAATTTTCGAACTGTCATTCTTTATATAATTTTCGATAAATAACTTGTTGTTTTCTAAAAAAAAAAGAAAAAAAAATTCTCGAAAAAGAGTTATAACTGGCGTCAGTTTTATGGAATTCCCATTTTCTTTCAAATCGAAGTTCGCAACAAACCCGACAAATATTTTTGAAAACAAAAAAGAAAAAATACAATGTTTAGGGAGTAAAAAAAAAAACGCTCCTAAAATTGTTTATCGACTATGTAGCGTTCCAATAGCGTTCCAATCCGGTTTTTTGTGAATTTTTGGTTTCTTTTACTTTCGCTTTAATTAATTTCTAGAGAAATTATTTATATTGTAGACAATTTTAAGTGTTATTGTTGTTGTTATTGTTATTTTTTATTAAATATTAGCTGCTGTCTAATTAATTATAAAAATTTTGTTAAAGCTCAGGAATGTTTCTAGAAAAATAATCATCATGGCATAACCACTATGCCATAAACAAAAATAAGTGGCACTCGTATATGCTGTTTAGAAGCAAAGGTCACATCTGATCTCATATTCTATTAAGAATTGAAATTCCTTTAAACATTTTTACGATTTCTACAGATCTAGCCTCAGAATTACGACCTAGTTTCCCACTTCAACCACGAGTGCCAGAACCTACAGTTTGATGTCGAGTTCGAACAACAGATTTAAGCAAATTTTTCATGGCAATTTTATTAATTTTTGCCAGAAGACTGCTGAGCAGATTTAACCCAAAGAAATATCTAAGCTTGGATTTGAATTCAGGAGTACTACGCTTTACTAGACTACCATATATTTAGAAAGCCTTTGATACCTGATCCACCGATTGCCGAAGAGATCACATAATAGGAATATCACCTTAGGAGTTGTCACGGAAATCACTTAACTCGACTCTGCCGTTACTTTCAATTTTCAGTGTGGGTATTAAATCTAGAATTGCACGTATGGTCTCAATAAGCAATTAAGTAGCTGAAGCAGGGCTCAAGTAACAAAACTGTTGATCTACAAATCCTTAATTCTCTCTACGGTTGCCTATAGCAAGGCAGCATGGACGCTGATAAGGACGGAGGCAGCTGTATGTGGAGAATTCGAGCTGAAAGTTCTAACCAAGATCTTCGATTGCTGCTGTATGACTGCAAGAGACCATCTGCTGCAACCGAGGCAGCTGTATGTGGAGAATTCAAGCTGAAAGTTCTACCCAACATCGTCGTTGGCTGCTGTATGATTACAAGAGACCATCTGCTGCAACCGAGGCAGCTGTATGCGGAAAATTAGAGGGGAAAGTTCTACCCAAAATCGCCGTTGACAGTTGTGCTGCATTGATACCTGATCCGCCGATTGCTGGAGAGATCACACAATAGGAACAACACAGGATGGTCTGGTAGGATGATTACATACATAATTGATCATTACAACTCTTCTGTCGGGATGACAACCTAGCTTCTCACACGACTTATGTTTTTTTTTTTTTTTTTTTTTGTATTTTATTTAAAATAATAGCTTAACCTAATGTTATCACACAAATTACAGAGTTTTAGTTATTTATTTAACTTTTCATCTTAGAAATTTAACATTTTATTACAGTATATTAAGTTTGAAAAAAAGAAGAGTTATTTCAGAGGAAAATTTAAATGTAAAAACCCCTGATTTATTATTTGGAGACAAAAGTATTTGTCTATTTATATAAAGATATTTTTAGAAACATGTTTTATTTTATAATTAAGAAAAGGGGGTAAACGAGATTTATACACATGCATACATACATCCAAAAGGTTATGTATATGTGTGTATAGGGAGGGACATTCAGTCATATAAGCTAGATATAAGTGGATTTTCAGATAAACCACAAAAAATTTTAAAACGTTCGGTGACAGTATTTATTCTGTCACGTATTAACCTAATATTGTTGTTGTTGTGTAGGACTCTGGTAGAGAAGTGCCATGGCAGGCTTAGCATCATTTTGAGCAATTTGTTTTGACAAATTTGTAATTTTTTAACATGCGAAGCAGCGCAAACACCCCATACTGGGCATGCGTAAAGAATTATTGATTGAAAAACTACCTTAGCTAAAATGATTTTGTTTTCACTGCTTAAAGGAGATCCACGCCTAATGAGTGGATATAACATGTTCCTAGCCATATTGAATTTTTCAATTTGTCTCTTAACATGTAGTTCAAATATGAGTTTTCTGTCCATATGTACTCCCAAGTACTTAACACTATCATTCCATGGTATGCTTGTGCCATTAATTTTCAATTGGGTTGTGGGGTAAAAGCAAGCTTTGCGTTTTCGAGTAAAAAATACAGCTTGAGTTTTTTCCTCATTAATTTTAATTTTCCATTTTTCAAAATAAGATACCAAGTTTTCTAGCGCGCATTGTAATTTAATCACTATATTTTGACCAAATTCATGCGAAAAGAATAGGCAAGTATCGTCAGCATATGTAGCGCAATTACAACCGTTGAGATCCGGCATATCTGAACAATATAAAATATATAAAATTGGCCCCAAAACTGAGCCTTGTGGCACACCGGCAGGGATTTCTAAGAGATCAGAATACTTATCATTTAGACAAACACAAAATAGTCTGTTTTTTAAAAATGATTCAACAATTCTTATAAGATAAAGTGGGAAATTAAATTGAACCATTTTGTATAATAAGCCATTGTACCATACGGAATCGAAAGCCTTCTCAATGTCCAGGGTAACCATAATTGTAGAACTTCCACTTTTGAAACCGGTATTTATGTGATTATATAACCGCTTAATTTGGTGGGTTGTGCTGTGAAATGGTCTAAAGCCAAACTGGTTTAGTGGAAGGATACTACGTTGATCCATAAATTTTGAAATTCTACTTTTTAAAACTTTTTCTAAGATTTTACTGAGGCTGCTTAGAAGACTTATTGGGCGGTAGCTACTAACTGAATTGGGGGGTTTATTCGGCTTTATAATCGGGATTACTTTAGCAGTTTTCCAAATTTTTGGAAAATATTGCAGTTTTAAGCAGCAATTTATTATAAAGCAAAAATATAGAATAGCAGAATTAGGTAATTGTTTTAACATTAAATTTTTAACCCCATCAATACCAGCTGCTTTTCGGGGTTTTAATTCTTTAATAATTGATCTTATTTCATTGGTATTTACAAAATCCCCTGGATCTGTTGCAATAGTAAAAGAAGATAATTGTTGATTGACACTATCAACCATTGAAACGTGTGTTTCATCCCCTAAATCTTCCGAAACTCTATGATTTTTTAAAAAATTAAAAGCAAGTTGGTTCACCTTTTCTTCATCGCTATAATGCGTAGTCGTTTTATCCAAAAAAGGTGGTACAAATATTTTTTTCTTTCTAAGACATTTTGCTATATTCCAAAATGGTTTAGATGCCTTATCAAGATCTTTTATTTTATTATTCCATGATATATTTCTGAGTTTAGATATTTCATAACGAATTTCTGTACTGTATATGTTCATAGAAACAAGGTCTGATGTGTTTCGATATCTCATCCATTGTCGTCTGTAATAATTCCGAATTATTATTAAATGTTTAATATGAGGCGTTATAGAATTTGACTTTAAGTCGGATTTTATTTTTGGAATTGCAATATCTGCTGCTTCTATAATGCTGTTAGTTAAAATATCTACACTGAGATCAATTGAGTTACAATTTGTTGTATTATTTATATCACGGGGCAAATGCGAGACTGATTTATCAATGGAAGATTTAAAAAATCCCCAGTTTGCTTTTTTGTAATTGAAAAACAAATGTTCAGTTTGTGAGGCACTCAGGTTAAGGTTGAATGAAACAGGTAAGTGATCAGAACTTAAAGAATTTATGGTTATAGGATTTGTAATGTATTGCGGAACATTTGAAACAACAATATCTAAAATGGAAGGGGTTTTGTTTCTTGAAGTAGGAATATATGTTGGTGAACTAGGGTGTAAAATAGTATAAGGAAGTATAGCAACTGTATTGCATAAAATATTTCCCCAAGTGTTTGCTCGATTACACATCCAATTTCTGTGCCTGCTGTTCAAATCCCCACAGATTATTACATTTCTATCAGTTTTAAGAAGTTTCCTAATGTCTTTTCTAAAAATACCCTGTGATTGAGAATTTGACTCACCCCCAGGGAAATAAACTGAGAATAAATTTATTTCCATCGCATCAGAAGTTTTTAAACAGATTCCTACATTTTCAATTTTTTCAGTTTTAACAAATATAGGTTTAAAATTCGTAATACATTTTCTAATAAGTATTGCTACTCCTCCACCAGTCCGATCGGGTCGATCACAACGAACACAATAATATCCTATTTGAGGTATATTTACACTGTTTGTTAGCCAAGTTTCTGTAAGAAAACATAAATCTACATTATTAGTATTTAAAAAATCATAAAGCTCTAAATATTTATTTCTAATGCCTCTACAATTCCAAAAGATTATATTTAATTGTGTAGCTGCCATTATAACTTATATATTATACAAATATTTTGTTGCTAATTGTGTGATAACATAAAATTGTTCATCTTTTGTTTTACAAGATTTTAATTTGCTCACTATATCTAAAGTCAGCTGACTTATCTCTTCCACCGTAAAGAGTTCATTTGATGTTTGAGTAGTGTTTCTCTTATTATTGATTTGAGATCGTGGCCAGGCCATTGTATTATTTTCAAATCTAGCATTTGAGTTTGGAAGTTGAGGGAAATTATTATTATCCAAAGTATTTAGATTTGTTGTTATATTTTTTCTGCTTTGATAAATTCTATTACCATGACTTGGGTAACGGTTGTTTTTGCGTTGAATATTTTCTCTTATATCAAGAAATGATGCTCTTACTGGACATGAAATGTCAGTTGATGTATGCGTGTTGTTGCAATTTGCACATTTTACTTTATCTTTATTTTTACAATCTTTGGTTTTGTGTCTACCAGAGCAGTAAGCACATTTTGTTTTAATGAAGCAACCTTTTTCTCCATGTCCAAACATTTGACAGTTATGACATTGAATTGGTTTGTTTTTAATCTTTCTTTGATAATCCCATCGAATTATCATATGAAAAAGAGATTTGACGTTTTGTTTTAAATCACGGAGTTTAACTGTTCCATTTGGAAAGTAAACAATATAAAGAGTATCAATATACTCATTATATTTCTTTTCAATTTTTTTGACATCAATGCAATTGTATTTAAGAGAATTTAATTCTTTTTTTAATTCTTCCTCAGATTTACCCTCAAGGCCAAATAAGACAAATTTAAATGGTTTATCATGTTTTGATTCATGGGTAAAAAATTGACAGTTATGTTCCCTCAGAATAGTAACAATAACGTTGAAAGTGTCTGTTGATTCACAAATTATTTTGATTCCAATTGAAATCTTTTTTATACAGTATTTAGTCATACCAGCGTTTTTAAACATTTTATGAAAAGATTCACAATTATGTGAAAGCACTTTTATTGGTGAAATAAATTCTTTTTTGGTGTTTTGCACTTGAGTGTCTGTGTTATTTGCATTTTCAGCATCTTCATCTTCATCCAATGCCTGCAAAGGAGTCCAAAAATTAAACTTCCTCATTTTACTACCAGAGGAATTTTCTGAGGACCATAAGTCCTCAGATTTAACTTGAGCTTTTCGTTTATTAATTTTGATTTTTTTTTTTTATTAACAAATTATTCACTGAAGCGAAGAAAGAGACACGTCATTCACAGCTGAACGAACAGCAGAGACTCGCACGACTTATGTTGTGTACAATAATTTTATTCATCAGTGGCTGGACCTACAGTTTAAAGCCATTTCCGAACGACAGATTTTTGAGAAACTATTCATGGCAATTTTATTTTTCTTTTAGAGTTTTTGCCAGAAATCTACTGAAAGGCAGCTGCCGATGAAATATTTTTTCGTATTTTGTTTTGTTGAAGAGGTCTGAGCTGGAGTTTGAACTCAGGCCTAACGCCTAATAAGCCAACGCACTATATACTAGATTACGGCGACTGAAGAAAGAGTCCGACTTACTAAACAAAGTCCATAATGGCAACATCCCATACGACAACCCGATTTCTCAGATGGGTTTGTCTCCTGGCAGCGACAGTTGGCTACCCTGTAATCTTAAAATCTGCTACAATAGCAAGCGGACTTGAATAATGAAACTGAAACACAAATGAAAAGTATAAAGAGCTTAGAACTGACGTTTTTTTAACAACCCTAACGCCAAAACTCAAATATTTCTTACTTTTGCTGCAACCAGCTAGAACTCCATTAACTGCTGGTCTAAGCATTGTGAGTGCTTTCACCAACCAGTGATTTCTTCTCATCTTTCTTTTCATCGACCATACACTTCGATTCAGCCCCTGCAGGCCCTGTTCTGATCAACTTTTTCGAAAGGATTGATGGAATTCCGTCAGTGCAGGGACAGCACGTAGCTGTGGCGTTAGGTACAGGTCGCTTGTTCTTGTGCTCAAGAGTGCTTTGGTAAACAAAGCTACTACTTTAACCTAACCTAACTCTTCGATTCTGTTCTTATCACTCTACAGAGATGTTCTCACCAGCTTTTTCTGAAAGCATGATTGATATGAGAAGATTGCGGCATGTTCACGTTGTGAATGACAGAGCGAACTCAATAAGTTTAATATAATTATTCTAATATGTAATCGCATGCATGATGAATAGGTTTGACAAAGATTAGCAGAAGCATTATTAGGTAGAAAACATAACAAACCGGTGGAATACTTCATATGCCATTTAGTACCTCTTTTACTTTCAAAACATTAGACTGCCAAAACTAAAACTACTACTGGAAGTGCTTACTTTTGAATGACTTCTCGAATAAACTAATACGATTCATTTTAAATTTCTTTCCAATTGCAATTCAATTTATTTTTTTCACGAATCGAAATTCATTATGATTCTTTAATTCACTTTTCAATAGAAAACTTATTTATTTTGTTATTGTTATTGTTATTGTGTTTTTTATTGAAAATTTCCACGTAAATGCGAAACGAAACACAATATTTTTCTTTAAATTTCATTGGAATTTATCTGTGCTTGTAAACACTCATTAATTAATATTTGAATTCAAAATAATATTCTGGCTGCTCATATTCATACATATTTATGGCCTGGCCACACTCACTTAACCAAGTCCATACAAGTATGTACGAGTATGTCTAGTCCATAAGAGTAGAAAAACTATTGTAATAATAAAAAATTAAAAATTTTATTTTATTTTCATATTTATTATTAAATTTTTTCCATTTTCATTTTCATTTCTATTTCCATTTCAATTCAATTTCAGTTTTTATTCTTATTTTTTTACGTTTTAATTAAAACAATAAAAACATTAAGAGCGTTAGATATGAAAATAAATAAAAACAATTTACATTATAAAAATAGAACAATAAATAGGTAGAAAAAAATAGTAAAAAAAAAGAATACAAAAAATAATAATAAAAAAATATACAAAACGAACGTGAGGTAACGTGAGTAAAATTTTTTAATAACCACAGTGGCAACACAACACAAACGCCAAAACACAACGGACACCATAAGGAAATGTGTGGCGTTAAACTAGTTGCAATAGTTGCAAGAGAAAAATTAAAACAAAAAAAAGAATTTTCCATCAAACCTAATTCTTTCAGACCATCAAAGTAGGTCTGGCTTAGTACTTAATGTTTATGGCTCTGTATCCCAAGGAATCTGAAAAGAATTGAGATCTTTTATAAACTAAACACTGCCTTCAGACAATGACCGATCAGAAATGTTATTATAATCACTACTCATGCTAAAAACGATTCAGTCTAGACCAAAATAGCTCGGAGATTCTACAATATCTCCTATATTGGTAGAACACATGTCCTTTGTGTATGAACCGTTAATAGAACATACCCCATAGGTGTTACGTAACTATCGGATATTAAGCGTCTATCATTACAAAATCAAATTGCAGTGGCCCTAGGCTAGTAGGTAGTGTGTTGGCTTAAAAGACACATGACAAGACACATGTCTCAGTTGTCAAATATCCTTATTATTTATGAAGAAAGTGTGATTATTTTCATCAAAATCGATCTTCTATCCAAGGTATTGGCAGGATTGTAAAGAAATTTTAAGCGCATTGTGGTGTTACAGACGTGGTTATGCCTGTGCATCAAAGTAGGCTCTGTCGAAAATATCGCTTCCTTTAAAGAAAGTGTAGCAGATAACTCGAATTTCTCTATTCCGTGGTATTCTTTGCAATTTTCGAATTCTACAATTGGGACTTTTTATGTCTTATTAGGTAGCATTTTGTATTCGGATTCTCACCTCCATACTGTAGGAAGTCCAACTCACGCAACAAATAATTAAACACGGCTGAGCATTCAGAATACCATCGATATGCTGGCTAAATACCAAAACAACAGGTTTTCAGTGCTAATTTTTCAGAAAAAAAAATATTTTAGACACTTTTGAAGAAGATTAAGCGGTTAGAAGAGCCTGATTTTGCATGTCCTTGGTTTCAACCGTCAAAAGCCGTGATTACGTGGGTAATCGTTGAAAATCAGTAGCCTTCAAGTTATTGTCCAGATATCACCGAAAATCTTCGAAAAACAATTTTTTCAGAATAGTTGAATTTTAGATTACCCCTCGTACTGCTCGATTACCGCAGTATTACTGAAATAAAAGTTGCCGCTGTGCGAAATCGCAATCAGAGTATATCGAGTGGAGATGCACGGATATTTACTGCCATTAAAGCACTTATTAGGGTGTGTATTTCATGTCTAAGATTGTCCAAAAATTTCGGGTATTTCTAAAGCTGAAACGAGAAAATTGACGGATCCTGGACACGGGAACGGATCCTTCTTAGCAATCTTATAGCAATTATACAAGGACACTGACCCCTTTGTAAATACACCTGGAAGCTAGACATACAAGAACTTCTGCAAAAGCTAAAGTCAAGATAAACTTTGATAGAATATGTCCAGCCAAAGGTGGTTTGGATAAAATTCAAATCTTCAAAAAAACTATCAGGATAATTGCGCCATTATTGGGCATTACAACATTTCAGTCAGAATTACGACCTAGCTTCTCATAGCACTTATGGTGTGTGTGTTAATTTTATACATGAGTGGCGGGCCCTATAGTTTAAAGTCATCTACGAACGACAGATTTTTGAAAATTTCTCATGACAATTTTTTATTTACTCTCGAGAGCTTTTGCAGAAATCTGTTGAGAAGAAGTCACCGAAAAAATATTTTTTTATATTTCGTTTTGCTGGAGATGTCTGGCCTATGGTTTGAACCTTGGACTCCAACTAGAATATGGTGGGCAATGCCAACTGGTAGTCGTTTTAGTTGCATGACTACTATCGGCATTACAACGAGACCTTATCAGACCTAAGCAGACAATACTTTTTGATCAAATTTTTGACCTAATCTAGGCTATATTTGGCCCTCAACTCACACAAGTAAGGGATAGGAATTTAAATTGGTATTAAGTAGGATATAACTATATGCAGATATTTCTTACTGCATACAGTTTTCAAAATACATACGTTAATAATAAATCAAATAACATTTTTGAAATAAATTTTGTTTTTAAACTCACCTCTTTATTCACTTTCGTAAACGTTAATGATGAATGTTAAAGCCACTGCTGTTTTAATTCCATAAAATTTCTTGTAAAAACTGCAACATGTTGTCAACTTGAACTTTTTTCAACAATTTAACAATTTAACGGTAATTTTATTTTTTATTTTTTAATTCAATTAATTTTTTTAGGTCTTCATTTTTGTTTCTTTTTTTAAGATTTTCTTTAGAGGATGATTCATAAGTAAAAAATTTTATTTTGTGATATTTTTCTGTTGTTTCCTTTTTTTGAAATTTTTATTTTTCTCAATTAAATGGTTGCTGTTTTAAACATTTTTTTCTTTATTTTTTTTATTGAAATTCTAATTCAAAGGATTTTTTATTTAATTTTTTTCAATTTTTTCTGTTAATTTTATTATAGCATCACTAGCGTTGAGAGCAGGTGGGTATTTTCCTGGCAGTCGCATCTGTTGCTGATCATAGCAAAGCAATGTGAACGTATATACGTATTCTTTATTTGTTGTTATTATTTTTTATTTTTATTTTGTTTTTTATAATTCAGATGTCACTGATCTTTTTTTGGTTCTTGTTTTTTTTTATATTTTTTTTTTGTTGAATTTTTAAGCACGCGCTTCTTTTGTTGATTCTTTCAATTTGTATAGCTGGGAGCAAGAGTGTTATGTATGTGTGTGTGTGTTGCTATATGATCGATTTTAAAATAAATACTGATCATTGATCTTTAAATATAAAGCATTCTGTTGTTTAAATTCCTTTATTTATTTATTATTTCACTGTGTATATGATGTATAAGTGTGTGTTTGTAGGTTTTCGTTTAATAATAACAAATAATACGCGCTATTAAGATACATTTTTTTTTAATATTTTTTGTTTTTTTCTTAATTTTTATTATTTTTATTTAAACAATTAACACCTTTCATCTTCTCTCTCTCTCTCTCTCTCTCTTCAAATTGTGTTTTCACTCACTACCAGCAAAGAAAAAAAATAAACGAATTTATTTAAAACACGTCGCGTACTCTTAAATTTGTTTACAAAAGAGCATACATTTGCACTCTTCGATTTTGTTTTAATACACGTCGCGTCGCGTCTTATTAATTGAAAACGATTTTTCACTATGCGCTCTATTATTCTCTGTTGTTGTTATTTGGAAATCTCTCGTTAAATTGTTCATTAAGAACGAAAAACCAAAAACAATCACTTGTAATAACGTGTTAAACCGTTTAACCGTTGTGCAGTGGCAGAATTATTGTTATGCTCAGTTTAACTTAACTGCTAACACTGCCTTACTAGGGGCTTCGTCGTAAGCTGCTGCATCATTTACTCTCTTACAACCTTCGCTGTACTGCTGCGGCTGCTGCTCATTGCCTAGATCTCTCATAGGAAAACAAACAATTAAGCCAGTGTGGCTGTGTGTGCCTTTGTATTGGTATTGATATCTTGTATACTCTGCTTCTGTTTTTGTTTTTGCATTGCCTTTCTTTGCTTTCTTTGTTTTTTATTTTTTGTTTAAAAAACAAATTTTAAGTGTCTTGTTTTGTTTTGTTGTGTTTTCTTTTTTTACCTTTCTTCGGTTTTATTCTCTTTACTCTCTGGCACTCATCAACAACAACAGTAACTGTGTAATTTATTTTGTTTTTATACACATTTTCCTTGCCTTTATTTTGATTTAAACCACCTGTTGTATTGTTTACACTTACTAACGGCAGCCCTCTCTTACTCACTTATACATTTACACGCTTGTAGTAATAAATGGGAATGTTGTGTCGTATGGCAGAGTATAGTAGGTGTTACCATAGGGCATAAAGTACCTTTTTTTTTAAGGAAAACGCATCTTTGTTTTAAAACAATCTGAAAAATATAAAAAAATAATTAAAATTAATATTTTAAACATTTTATATTTTTAAAAAGTAAAACAAATTATTTAAAAATATTTACATGCAATAGAAATATAAAAAGCCTTACTAAGGACTCAATTGCTAAGGACAAGGATCTACCTTACTGTCCCATTTTGCAAAGGCTTTTAACATTTAATATGTATAAGAAATGTGTCAAGGTTGCATTAAAATTTTCTTCTCAAATGTATGTCAATACCTAATACTGTACTTTATTAGATGCTTTCCACGATGCAATAGTAAAAAAGTGCAGAAAAACAAGTGCAGCATTTTAATATGCATTTAAAAAGTGCATAAAAACAAGTGCAGCCCTTTAAGGTGCATTTAAAAAAGTGCATTAAAAAAGTGCAACCCTTTAATGTGCTTATATGAGTGAAAATAAGAGTGTGGGTGTAAATATATGTTTTCGTTAATCACTCGTTTCAATAATAACTTCGTGTATTGCATGCTCTTTACATTTCAAACGGTATATATGGCTCGTGATGTTGTAATTACCAGACTCTCTAAAAGAATTTCTTTAAGGCTGTATATGTAAACATATGTAAACATTCATGTGTATTGTATTTCATTTAGTGTTTAAATTACTCCTTATTTATATACTTATTGTTGTTGGTGCTAATGAAGTTGTAAACGTAAACACACAAACACTATAATTTAAGAGAAATTTCTTTGGCATTATTGACTCCATTTCTTTTATTCATAATGACAGGTTGTTTATTTGCTTTAACATTGAATTAGAAAACGTAACAATTAAGTATCACAGTCATAAAGTATAAGAGTATGAAAGTGAACGAGAGAGAGAGAGAGAGGGAGAGAAAAAGAAAGCAGAAGAGAAAAGAAAACTGCAATGTTCCTGTCATTGATTTGAAATGAATCTCGTTGTTATTGTTAAACTATTGATTTCCAATAATAGCAACAACAACAACAACAAAATTTAATAATTGTTGTAATTTCATAAGAAATTATTGAAATGTAACGAATTGTGAAAAAGGCATCATTTCAAGTGTTGCATTCTAATTGTAAAAATTTTCAAAATTACAAATCTAACCTGTTTAATGAAATACAGCAGGAGAGAGAAAAAGAGAGAAGGAAAAGAGAGGAAAATCTCTATTGAAAAACACTTAATCATTAACACAAACGGCGTCGTTTTACAACACTGTCAAAAGAAAAAGTAATTATGCGCCTGCAGACAAACTACCTGCGCTCACATAGCATGAATGACCTTTCAAGTTCCGTTTTTCCTTTCAAATTCGAATGAAATACGGTTTTTGTGAATGGAAATAAAGAGACATCAATTTTTGGGCCTCACGTGTTAAGTGAAAAACTATTGTGATGGAACTTTAATTTCATTATAATGCTTGGATCTCGTCGTTGTATGCGGAGTACATTCGCATTTGGATTGATTATAGCAGTAGAACCCTTGTGCAGCCCTTGCGCTGACCAACTTCTTCCTCTTCCCTGATTTTGGTGGAACTTGGTCAGTACAGGGACTGCGTTCACCCGTGGCATCACAACGGGCCGCTATGCGTGCTCAAGTGAGCTTTGTGAAATCAGAGCTACCACTCAGACCTAACCTAACCTAGTAGACCCCTTTTTTCATATTACAGGGGGTATGTCGACGAAGCCTTAAGTAATTGTAGTGTTCCAATGCTTGACATAGTCCTAAAAAACAAAAAACAAAATTGTTTGCGTCCAATCGCATACCTTGATGAAGTTATTTCCCATGCAATAAAGCCAATACCGACCGTATTGCATGGCTCATGACAACGTTTTGTTGAAAACACTTTCCATACATTTATATTTCAGCGTTAATTATTTCAGAGACGTCTGTAACGCTTGCAGTTTCTTAAAATATCTTCATAAGTCTTCACAACCTTGCTTAATTCTTGCATAGTAGGATCGAAAAGTGGTTAGCTTTTTCAATATTGACATTATAAAGTAAAACTCAACTGAAATCATGTCTTCTTGGCTCTAAAACAGAAGAATTTTGTGTCTCTGGTAATATGAATATTTTTACATTGAATGCCATTCAACACATCCTACTCCATGTTTCTTTAGATTGACAGAAATGAGTGGCCCATTGTAATAGCACAGTAATTTAGTGCGTCCTACTCTGGAACTTGCCGTAACTTCTGACGAAAACATTCAGATTCCCAATTTATCTTTGACAGATCAGTGAGATTATCTGCATAGTAGGCGCCCAGATGCTTCTTTCTACTTCTCGAATCGATAGTGGTACCATATGTGAACCATTCATTGTAGTTTTCCGAAATGCCGCTATGTCCCGGTCCCGCTCTGCAATCTCGTTGAAAGCCTTGTGGCAGTCGAAGACCATTCAAGAGCTCATTATGTTAGAATCTAGTGCCCTGACCGTCACCTTAGTTCTAAGAAGTATAATAATATCTCTTCCCAGAGATATTGTCTTTCTTAATTATCATTACAGCAGGAGTCATAGTGTTCTAAACCCCATAAAATTATCTCCAGCACCTACGTCGGTGTGATACCTTATAAAACCCAATTCTCCAGTTCCTATGCAATGCCCGCAAGAGTTGATGTCGCCTATATATTGCAAGCATTTTATTTTTTCTTTCTTTTATGGATTCAACCAATAGAGGAATATTCCCACATTTTATCTTTTTCGATTTCCTAATTTAAATGCCGCTTAAACGCCAACAACAATTTCAAAATTCATTGACAATGAACTTGTCGTTTCAAAAGTATTGTTTAGAAATAGAAAAACGAAAAAATAGAAAAAAAAGCGAAAAAATAGAAAAAAAAATAATCTCAGCATTGACATTTGGTTTCCTTTGCAATGCTGCTTATCGTTCACAGCTTGTCAATCTTTTTTACTCAAGTGTTTGTTTCCATAGATGTTGCTGCTGTTGTTGTTATTGTTTCTGTGTTTTTTTTTTTTACAAAATCCTGTTTTTGCAAAATGATTCTGCGATTATTGCCCCCACAACGTCATGCCATTCATTATTATTCCATTCGAAGCGATTCCATTTCATCACAAAGCGGTCACTACTATTCGCCATGGGTTTTGACGTCTGAGCTCTTCTTTCCTTCCGTTTAGGGTTTCTATGCGGGAACAGTTTAATTGTAAAATTCTGTTTTTTTTCTGTTCCATTTTTTTTATTCCTTTTTTTATTATAAAACCATGATAAAGCGTAATTTAGCTGATATAGAAATAAAACCCGAATGAACGAAATTTTTTGAGGGGATTTTTCTATTACCGATCCACCACAATGTTAGACTCATAAAAATATTCTCAGTTAAATTGTGATTTGAAACAAAAACTTTTATTTTCTTATTGTTTAGTTTCTTAAACGCGATTTTAATATTTCTTTTCGAGTGTATTTTAATGGGATTTGTTAATTTGCTAATCGTATTTGTATTTTAATTGTTTCAAGTTTAAAATTAATTATTTAAACTCCCGGATTATTTAATTCATTGGCGTATTTAGACAAGCGTTTCGATTCAAATTCATTCAATTATACTGCAGACAGACATGACACCAGGTTTTGTAACATTTTAATTTATTGATACAATTTATTTACTTTTGCACGCCATATTTCATAGCTTTTAGAAAGAATTCATAGGTAAACTACGTTAAAGAAATATAAACAGTGTTCACTGTTCCCGCTACAGTCCACAGACTGGATACCACTGTATGATTCCTATGACTTTGCGAAGGAATTAACTGAAGTCCTTTCGATAACTTGGTTTTTTAGAGAATTTTCATTTAATTTAATAACAATTTTTTTAAATGTTCGGTAACTGTAAAACTTCTTTATTTATAAAGAACTTTTCAATAATTAGAAATTTAAAAAAAAAAATTTTTCGATAACTGGATATTTTCTCTGAAATTTTTTTCGATAACTATAAATTTTCTTTAGAAAATAGAAAATTAATTAATTATTCCTCATTTTCACAGACTTGATACCTCTGTATAATTCCTATGGCTTTGCGAAGGAATTCACTGAAATCCTTTCGATAACTTGGTTCTTTAGAGAATTTTCATTTAATTTAATAAAAAAAATTTTAAATGTTCAGTAACTGTAAGACTTCTGTATTTATAAAGAATTTTTAATGATTAGAAATTAAAAAAAAAAATTTCGATAACTGTATATTTTCTTTTAATTTTTTTTTTTGATGACTATAAATTTTCTTTAGAAAATAGAAAATTAATTAATTATTCCTCTTCCTTTCTATATTTTGTTCGATAAGTAAACTTTTTATTTACAAAATTTTATCTTTACCCGGAAATTTTTAAATAGAAATTTTTGTGATGACTGGAAATTTTTTCGATAACGGAAAATTTGCTTTTAATTTGTTTTTTATAACCAGTAATTATTCTTTAATAGTTTTATAGAACATATCTCGTTAACTTTAAGATTTACTAAATAGATTTTTCGATAACTTTTCGATGACTAGATGTTTATAATTATAAACTCTCACGATTACTAGTAACATTTTAAGAATATTGAGAGTCTTACAGAAAGTTTGACTATTGCTTTTAGATTTGCAATAGAAAATATTTCGATTTCTTGCAATTTTCTTCAAAAAAAATTTTCAATAACTTTTTTCGATAATTCAAAAATTTCTTTACACATATTTTCAATAGCTAGCAATTTTCTATTGTAACTAGATATTTCCTGTAGTAAACTTTTTCGATAATTAGAAAAGAGTTAAAAACTTTAAATGATTTTCGATAACCTATAGAAATAGAAAATATTTCGATTTCTTGAAATTTTCTTAAAAAATAATTTTCGATAACTTTTCTCGATAACTCGAAAATTTCTTTACATATTTTCAATAGCTAGCATTTCTTGTAATTAGATATTTCCTGCAGTAACCTTTCCGATAATTAGAAAAATGTTAAAAACTATGGGAGTTTTATACAAAAAGTTTTGATAATCTTTATTTTTCGATAACTTTTATATAGATCATTTTTCGATAACTAAAACTTTTACAATAACTTTATATTCAATTTCGTTTACTAAAATTTTTTAAACACATATCGATAACTGAGCAATTTGTATAAGAATAGGTTATAGGACGTGTACTTGTCAATTAAGGCAAGTACAGTACCCAGCGGTCGAATTGACCCATTGTACGGTTAGGTTAGGTAAGAGGACGTGTATAAGAATATATTTTCGATAATTAAAAACTAAAGCAAATATGAGATTCACTACAAAATACATGCCAATAACAAAAGACTTTTTAAATATTCGATAACAATGAAAATTTTTTAAAAATTTATCGATAACTCTATACTTTTCTTTTAAAATTTTATATAAAAAAGGTTATTTTCCTTAACTAACAATTTTCTATATAAGCGATAATAGCATGTATTTTACGCACATTTTTCGAGTTTCGAATTTTTTGTGGAAATTTTTTCGATAACTAAACATTTGCCTATAATTTAAAATTTCAATTTTAAATCTCTTGTTAACAATACAACCAGTTTTCGAAAACTTAAGATATATTACATTATTACATTACATAAAAGATAACAGCGATCAATATTCATAAATATTTTCGATTACAATATTGTTATTCCCTGTAGAAAATTTTAGGACAAAATAAATTTTCTTGAGTAAATATTGCCGTTATTAGTTTAATAAATAAGTTCCGAAAAAAATTGAATTTTGTTCACTTAAGTTTCCAAAAAAATTTATTATCAAAGAAAAAAGATTTCAGTTAACAGTCGACTTATTTGTTTATTTATGATTTAATAAATTACGACCTAAAAAAGAAAGAAATGCTTTAAGAACAACTGAAACTGTTTCGAATGTTTAAACCAAATAACAGGGTTGTAATAGAACGAATTCACTTAAGGATTCTAATCTAATTGGTTACGATAAATTGAAATCCTTGGCAGGAACAAAGTTCTTTCTTTTAACTTCTCTGAAACATCTTCTTATAAGACTACAGTGCTTGCTAACACAGTAATAAAGATGGCAACTGTTCTAATTGCATTTTATGCTCGTACATATACCAACAACAGCACTTAGAACAATACCCATAAGCAAATAAAGACATAGGAAGCGAGAGAGAGAGAGAATAAGAGTTACTGTAATTAATAACAAAGTCAACAATAACAGACAATACACCCCTAAACTATGCTTCCAAAAACTCTCTCCCGCACACACAGACGCACACTCCCTTATGCAAACAGATGAAGTAATTGTGTTACTTACTGTTTTCATTGAGAGGAAAATTAATGAAGTTATGAAACTAGAATATCAAAATAAAAACAACAATAATTAGTTTTGTTGTTACTACTTATTACTACGTACAACAAGAACAACAACAACAACAGCAGCAGCAGCAGCAATAGCAGTAATAAATTATTTGTGCTCCATATACAAGAAATAAAAATGTAGAACAATTTATAAGTAAATAAATATAAACATACACCCATACATACACCCATACAAACACTCGCGAACGTAGAACACATGTACAATTTGTTTAACAAAACAAAATAAAACAAACAAACATATGTACTTACATATGTTCTGTGTTCATATATGCAATAATATTTTGTACTCATGTACTCGCACATATAAATATTGTTGTTGTTATTATTTTTATTGCTATTGTGTGTGTGTTCTTTATTTTAACAACTGAGCGCGCAATATTTGAAAAGAATTGTACAGCAGACAATTTTTTCTTTCAATTTTTTTTTTTTCATTTATTTTTAAAAATTTTTTCTCTTGTGATACAATAATTTTTGCCACTTTTTTTCTAGACATCTTGTCACCAGCCAGACAGAGAGTCCAACAAACACGACTACTGATTGCCAGCAAAAAAAAAACAACAACACAAACACACTACACCAGAAACAAATGTACAACAAAAACAACAACTATGGTTACTATATGGAAACAACAACACCTTGTAAAATAAAATAAAAAAATAAAAAAATTAAAAAAAACAATTAAAACTGTCACGATTTTTTGACTAGTTTATATTTATTTTTAGAAAAAATATGCATATTTCACGCCAGTGCTAAAGCGGAAAATATGCACAAAAAAATTATGGTTATCGATAAATGTTTTCAAATGAATATATTTCTATCGAAATTATGATGGCTAATGAAATTTTATTTTGCAATTAGTGTTTATTGAAGTGAATTAATCATTTTTATCGATAAATAATTATAGTTATAGCATATGTTTCTTTGGAAGAAATCTATACTTCATAAAAAAATTTTAATTACAAATTTTTGTACGATTTACCAAAAATTCTTTATAGAAATATCAAGTATAATAACTATTTATATTTATCGTAGACAATTTTATAGATTTTGCAATTAATGAAAATTTTGTACAGAAAATTTTTAATTATTTGTATATCAAAAAATGTTCTGCAGAAAATTATAAATTTTTTATTAAAATATAGTTATTGAAAATTTTAGTTTATAAATATCGAAAAATATCTCATGGAAAATTTATGGTATTCATAATTTTTCGATAACTATAAATTTCCTTTGGAGAATCGATATGTAGTTATCGAAAAATATAAAATTTATAGTTATCGAAAAATTTTCTATAGATAATTTATAATTATCTAAATATTATATTAATAAAAATTTGTAATTAACAAAAGAAAATTGTGGAAAATTTATAGTAATCAAAAATTTCTGTATAAAAGTCAACGTAAAATTTTTTATAGAAAACTTATAGTTATCAAAAAATTTTCTATAGAAAACTTATAGTTATCGAAAAATTCTCTGTAGAAAACTTATAGTTATCGAAAAATTTTCTATAGAAAACTTAAGTTATCAAAAAATGTTTTATAGAAAATTTAGTTATCGAAAAAATTTCTATAGAAAACTTATAGTTATCGAAAATATTACATTTTAATTTTAATTTAGGAAACTTACAGTTAAGAAAAATATGTTTTTAGAAAATTTAGTTATCGAAAAATTTTATATAAAATTTAGTTATCGAAAAAAAATCTATAGACAATTTAGTTATCGAAAAAATTTCTATAGAAAATTTAGTTATCGAAAAATTCTCTATAGAAAATTCAGTTATCAAAAAAAATTTCTATAGAAAATTGGATTATATAAAAAATTTTGATAGAAAATTTATTGTTGACGAAAAAATTTCTATAGAAAATTCAGTTATCGAAAAATCCTCTATAGAAAATTTAGTTATCGTAAACTTTCTATAGAAAATTTCGTTATCGAAAAATTTTTTATAGAAAATTGGATTAAATAAAAAATTTTTTGTTGTCGAAAAAATTTCTATAGAAAATTTAGTTTTCGATAAAATTTCTATAAAAAATTTAGTTATCGAAAAATCCTCTATAGAAAATTTAGTTATCAAAAAAAATTTCTATAGAAAATTAGATTACATAAAAAATTTTGATAGAAAATTTATTGTTGACGAAAAAATTTATATAGAAAATTTAGGTTTCGATAAAATTTCTATAAAAAATTTAGTTATCGAAAAAATTTCTATAAAAAATTCAGTTATCAAAAAATTTTTTTAGAATATTTAGTTATCAAAAAAAAATTCTATAGAAAATTGGATTATCTAAAAAAAATTGATAGAAAATTTATTGTTATCAAAAAAATTTCCATAAAACATTTAGTTTTGGATAAAATTTCTATAGAAAATTTAGTTTTTAGAAAATTTAGTTATCGAAAACTTTCTATAGAAAATTTAGTTATCAAAAAATTTCTATAGAAAATTAAGTTTTCAAAAATTTTTTTAAAGAGAACTGGGTTATCGAAAACTTTTTATAGAAAATTTATTGTTATCGAAAAAATTTCTATAGAAAATTGGTTTATCGCATAATTTCTTATAGATAATTTATTGTTATCGAAAAATTTTATTTAAAATTTGTTTAAAAACATTATGAGCTATCGGTCATTTAATTTGTTGAATAAACTGTAAACAATGTTGTCTTCATTATCGATAAACTTTCTATAATATATGTATTTAAAATACTTGCTAATCGTTGAGTTTATCATGTTTGACAGACTCCTCCCAATTTCTAACCCAATCAAAATATAAAATATAAAAAAAGAAACTCGTTTTAGTTCAATAGAATTGAATACAAAACAATAATTGAGATTTGAAATAAAATTTCAAATATTTTGTTTTCGTTTTCTTCATTTATTTCTTAATATTGCTTTGAATAGAAATAATAGAAAACCATGATCATAAAATTTGACTGTTTTTTTTTTTTTTTGTTTGTATTCACCTGCTTGTAACCATATTTGGGCGTCATCACACCTTTTATGAACGCGATTTAATCGATTTTTTTTACAACTTTTTCTTTTAATTTTTTTTTGTAGCTGTTGTTGTTGTTGATTTTTACTTTTTAAAGTGGTTTAAACAATCATTTTCTAATAATTATGTAAATGGTTTTATTTTGTTTAACAAATATTTTTACCACCACTAGAGTATTTGTTGGTCAAACAAAACAAAAAAAATTCCTTAATTTTTACGACTTTTTTATTGAGAAAAATATAAAAGACTTGTAAAAGAGCCAATTTTGATGATGATGGACCCAATAGTGTGATAAAAGACTTCTATTTTTAAAAGTTTGATGTGAAAAGAAAATTTTTAAAATAACTCAATATACACATATGCGCCAAATATCGATATGATCATAAAAATATTGTGTATAAATATTGAGAATAAAAGAAAAAGATTTTTTAAAAACGTTCATGCATTAGTTTTCATTGGTTTTGATTTTTATTAAAAAAAAATATTTTTTTATTTGAAGAAATTTGCAGAGGTTCCCAAATAGAAACACAGTATAATCAGTTTTAAATTTGTATGTCCATCAATTTGTATGACATGTCTTCCATAAAGCCTTTTTCGTTATGAAAAATGTTTGTGTAGACAACTTGTGTAATTTTACAATTATCGATAAATCTTAAAATGTTATCGCATAGTAAAATAATTCTTTGGACAAGTCCCTTGTGGCCTTAGTCTCGCCAAATCCCTGAGCGACACTTATTGGCATGATAAAGTCTCTCAAATTAAATCAAATCTTATCACTCATGGCTAAAATTTACAAACACAACATAGATGGTGTGAGAAGTTTTTTACAATTATCGATAAATATTAAAATGTTATCGTATAATAAAATAATTCTTTTGACGGATCCCTCGTAGCAGTATTCTGGCTAATGGTCAGAGATTATTTATTATTGGTATAATAAAGCCTCTCAAATTAAATGAAATCAAATCACATCATCATCAATCAGGGATAAAATTACCACACTCAATATGGTTGGTGTAAGAAGACAGGTTGTAAACCTGACTAAGGAAATGTAATGACCAATTAGGTAGGAAGTAAGTAAGATTTCTGTAATGATCAAAAGGTTTTCAAGACATTTTGTTAGAAATTTTAAATGTTTCCTTGTGTACACCAACAATGCAAATGATGTTCAGTTGCCTTCCATAATTTTATAAGACTTCACTATTTTTTTTTTTATTTTCGATAACTCGATAGCGTTTTTCTCTACACAGCCGTTAAGAAACTTTCGAAAGCAGACTTTACTGTACATAATTTTCATTGTGCATACCATTTTTGGCAATTGTTAAAGCAACTGATACTCAGTTGCCATTCATAATTTTATAAGACTTTGCTATTTTTTTATTTTCGATAACTTGATAACTTTTTTCTGTACACAGCTGTTAAGTAACTTTCGAAAGCAGACTTTACTGTACGTAATTTTCCTTGTGTATACCATTTAAGGCAATTGTTAAAGCAACTGATACTCAGTTGCCATTCATAATTTTATAAGACTATAAGACTATATGCTATTTTTTTATTTTCGATAACTTTCTTCTCCACAGAGCTATGAACTAGCTTTCGAAAGCAGACTTTACTGTACATAATTTTCCTTGTGTATACCATTTTAGGCAATTGTTAAAGCAACGGATATTCAGTTGCCATCCATAATTTTATAAGACTGCCAATTTTTCTTTACTTTCGATAACTCGATAACTTTTTTCTACAGAGCTATTAACTAACTTTCGAAAGCCGACTTTATTATACATAATTTTATTGTATTGCTTTCAAAATCATTTTTTTTTTCTTTCAAATATTTTGTGGAAAGCCATTTTGAAACCGCTTTTTGTGCCACCATTTGTGGGCATAGGTAATTAATTAAGTTCAGAGTATTTAAATATTATTTTTATGACTCGAGAATATTTATAGAAAAAGAAAACTGGTAGCATTTAAAAAAAACTATGCCGTGCGTGCGTATGCACTGCAATCTGGTATTTGTGTTCATCAAAAGCCCATAAAAAAAAAACGTTAAAAAATTTTGTTGTTTTTTTTTCTAATGAAATCATGTTAATACGAGTATTTTAAAAAAATTTTTTTATGATTTTAAGTAAATTAAAGCATTCGATATTATGTATCGATTTAATTTTAAATGGCCATTAAAAATGAACACGTGACATAAGAGCTTACAAAAGACAAAAAAATCACAGGGCATAGGGGCTTTAATTAGTGACACTGGCAAACTTTGGAAAGAAAAATTTAAGCTTTTAATGTATTCGGGATGGAGAGTTCTATGATTCCGATGTTTCTTTGATTTTATTACACAATTTTTATTGGTTTGTATAAACAATTTGCTTGGATCTTGGCTGTTCTATGGTATAATGTTTTAAAGATTTTGTTTGAATTCTTAGAATTTTAGAAAATTTTGAAAATATTTCAGCAAATACTCGTTTTAATGGCTTTGTTTTCAAAAGTATTTTTGTTTTCTTTTTTTAATTTTAATTTCTTATTCAATTGAATAGGAAATTCTATTGATGTTTTCCTTAAGAGTTCTTTCCCTCTTTATAAAAATAAACAAGAAAATTTAAAAAAAAACCAAGACCATGTGTAGTGTACATACTACACTTGTGTGTTTTTGCCCAGGCAGGTAAATAATCCTGATAATTTAATGCAATTTGAAAATATGGAGAATGACGATTTCAATGGCCAGTTACAAATTGTTATGCGTACATAAAGTAAATAAATTTCGTTTTTATTTTCGTTTATTACCCGCTAAAGTTAAGGATTTCAAGTTGAAATCTTTTTTTTTTTCATTTCACTTTACTTCTACGGGACAGAAAATCTACATACAGTCTGTCTGCCTTAGCAGCATCACGAATATCACTGATGCAGTAAAAAAAAAACTAAAAAAGCAGCATTTAATCTAAATCTCTACAGCTTGTATCTATGCGTTGTTTACAGAAGAAAAAAAAACTTGGTTGGTTTTTTTGTTTTTGTTTTTGATTTGTGACCAAATAGTAACGAATTTATTATAAATATGCGTCTAAATAAGAGAAAAATGCAACCAATCCAGTTTTATACGCCTGTGCCATTGAGACAAATGAACCATAATACAGCTACAACAACAACAACAACAACAACTATAAATAACCACAGATACACTTGGAAATATTACACAAAAACAACACACAAAAAAACTCACCTCAACTCAATACGCCAGTTTAACTCATAGAGATACTCGTACAATCTGGATAAAAAAAATGTTTACGTTTTTTTTTTTGTTTTTTTTTTAATTTTTGTTGTTCAATACAACAACAAAAATATGCGGTACTAGTTTTCCTATTGTTAGTGTTGTTGTTGTCGTTGTTAACAAAAATATTTCTTAAATACAAAAACAAAAAAATCATAAAAAAAGAAACTCAGAGAGCGAGTAAGCTAAAGACACTTGACAACAAAATTATTATATGATCGCTTGGAATCTTATGACAAGAGAAAAATCCACAGAATCATTGAAATGGAAAGAAATTTTCCTTTATTGTAGCTGAGCTGTTAAGGTGGCCTTAAATTGATGCCACTGCAACAAGAGGTTAGAAAATAAAAAAAAATAGGAAGAAATTATCTTTATTACAGATAATTTTTCGATAACAGAAGTTTTTTCGATAACTTTCATTTTTCGATAACTTTCATTTATCGATAACTGACAATTTTCTATAAATAATTATTGATAATTAGAAATTTTCAGTTCATTACATAATAAATTGGTCATTACTACACTTCAGTCAGGAATACAACCTAGCTTCTCTCACCACTTATGTTTTGTGTGTTAATTTTATACATGAGTGGCGGGACTTACAGTTTAAAGTCGAATCCGAACGAGTGATTTTTGAGAAACTCTTCATGCCCATTTTATTTACATTACAGTTCAATATATTTCTATAATTATAACGTTTTACAGTTTGAATTTATCGATATTAAAATTTTATTTATCGATAATTAAAAATTTTACTATAATTAATAATTTTTTGATAATTAAAAATTATCTTTAATATCATATTTTCACTATAAAACATTCTATACTAAAATTTTATTTTTCGATAACCAAACAATTTTCTAAAGAACTTTCGATAACTAAAAGTTTGCTATAAAATATTATGATATGATATGTATATTAAGAATTCTTTACGACAGATTCTTGAGAAATTCTTCATGGCAATTTTATTTACTTTTCAGTTCAATATTTTTCAATAATTAGCAAGTTTTACAGTTTGAATTTATCGATAATTAAAAATTTTACGATAACTAATAATTTTTCTATAATTAAAAAATTCTTTTTAAATAGAATATTTTATAAGAAAAATATTCTATATTAAAATTTTATTTTTCGATAACAAAAAATTTTCTAAAGAACTTTCGATACCAATTTTTGCTATAAAAATAATTTTCAATACATGAGTGATACGTACATATATTAAAATTTTTTTATTAAAATTTTATAAGGAAATTGGAAATATTTCGATAAATGGAAATATTATACCAATAATAAGAAATTTTTCTGTGTTAAATATATCCTATCAAACTTTTAGTAAGTAATACATAATTTTCGATAACTAAAAAGTATCTCCATTAGTTTTTTTTTAATTTCCTAGAGAACATTTTAACAAAATTTCAATTTTCTTTAACAAAAAATTTTTCGATAACTACAAATTTTGGTAAAAAAAAAGTTATCGGTAAATAAAAAATTTCTTAAAGAATATTTTTCAAGAATTTAAATTTTTCTTTATTAAATGTTCTCTACCAAAAAAATTTATTGAATGATAGAAAATTTATTTTTTTAAGAATTTTTTCGATAACTATGACGTGCGTGTAAGAGGGAAAATATTTTCTATCACATTTTCATTAAAAATTAAAGAATTTTCGATAATTAACAATTTTTAGATAACTAAGCATTTTTCTATATCTAAATATTTTTCGATAACTAAACATTTCGACAACTAAACATTTTGATAACTAAACACTACACAGTGATTCAAGACTTGGTAACTTAGCAGCATTCTTGAAGAATACAAATGGTTCGAATATGATTACGATTATTTTCCAAAGAGCATGGAAGCCTTGTTTCTATACAAAGGGGTAGGACAGTTGACGCATTTCTTGAACTCAAGTATGGTTATCATTACCATCTTTCTGTGGCCTTTCACTTATCTGAAGGAGGCTTTCTCTTAAAGACATGACTTTAAATTGTTTCAAATAACATTCTCTATTTATTTGCTTGTCAAGCCTTAGCAAGACACCAATCAATCAGTTACGCCTCCAGAGCAACAGTAATTTAATGAAACAACACCTTAATGCCTAGCCAAACATACGACATCGATGATCATCATCAAGGTCATGCAACAACAGGCAGCGGAATTAAATTCCTTTACAAAAATATTTTTCTTTATTGTCGCTCAAGCAACTGTAATGCAGTTTCGAATATCACAGGTTGCAACAATGTTGCAAAATAAAAAGTTGAACAAAGATTTTGTTGGCCAGTGTAGAAATCTATATTTTCTTCTTCTTGTTTTTTGTTTTCTTTTTTTGTTTTTATTTTAAATCTATCAAATGAAAACAAGCAACCGGTATGACGTTGTAACAACAGCAGCAACAGTAACAATAATAAACAACAAAAAACATAAAACAAAAAACACTTGGCGGCAAAGAGCCATAGACTTGCAACGCACTTATACACTCATTGAAATACCATAAACACAACATATTTTTTTTTATTATTATTCTTGTTGTTGTTGTTGGTGTAGGTTGCTACAAATGTTTTTGCATAAGTTTTGCAGTACACGCACCTGTCATATGTTGCACAGAGGCAGACAGACAGACATTACAGCAGGCAGGCAGTAGCAACAGCCACAGCAAGCACAATAGCAATGTTAAGCGTTTAATATACGTACACGTACCACAAAAATCTCAAAAAAAAAGAACAAAAAATCCCCATACAGATGGTGGTTAAACAAACGAAGTGAACAACTTTTGGAACACCAGACACTAAGACAGACATTAAGTTTAAAAATGAAAAAAAAAACAGAAAACAAAATAAGAAGTGAAGCAGCAGCAGAAGCAGAAGGAGAAGGAGATGCATCACATGTAATGCTAGCTGTGGTATGCCAGTCCGTCCATAGGCAGTCAGTCAGTCAGTCAGTCAGTCAGTCAGTCAGTGAGTTGTTGTCTGCCTAGAGAGATTCCCATTAATGTAAAGCTCTATGAATGTGAAACACATTCATGCCACTCTAGTTGACCACAAGATTGTTGTAAGCAACCATTCAACCAATAACAGCAACAACAGCAACAACAACAACAATAATAGTAATAATAATAACAGCAGCAATAACAATTTTATTTACAAAATAATAAAAAGGCCAGGTGTTACATGTGCTCAAAAAATCATTTCAATGATGATGACGACAACGACAACAACGATGTTTAAGACGACGATGGTGATGATGATGTTGCAGGCAAAGCTGTTGTTGTTGTTGTTGCTCTTATTAAGAATGACGTTGTTGCCAATTTGGCTGCTTTGTATTAAAAAAAAAATTCATAAAAAAAATCATAAAAAAACATCTTAAAAATGCTGCAGAACAGGATTTTAACAACAGGATTCCTATGCAAACAGTAACAATTGGTGGCAAGATCTTTGTCTATATATAAAGTTCAATTTCATTAAACATCGTTTTTTGTAACACCCTGTTTTTGTTTCTCTAGCATTACATATAGAAAAATATGTTTCCTTAATGTCTCCATGGCAAGATGGTCTTTCTTTCTTATTGGATTGCCTTAATGTGGCAATTTGTTTTGTCTTGATTTCCCTGATGCTATTGCAAGATTTACAAACGAAAAAAATATCGCCCTTTTGGCGTAATTCAAACACCTACAAGCGGACCAAACGATATACTTTTTAATGTTTAAACATACTGGGAGGATTAAGGCCATAAAGTAAGTTTATGTTGCAACATGTTAGAGGAAGACTTAATTGTAAGCAGCCAATCAACTTCAACAATGTTGCAATTACTGCAAGCATGTGCAACATTTTTTGGGGTGACATAAATTTAAGGCAATTAATCGAGATTGGAATTCTTAAGGCACCTGGAGTGGCACAAAGTTAAAATAAAGTTAAATAGATGGAAAAGAACCTGGCCAAAGCAAAGCTTAAGCAAGAGAACGGCTTAAAGTAATAAAAATATGTGGCGGCCCTTTGTTTCACTTTGGAGTCGTAGGAATAAAAAATAAATAATTGAAGTTAAAGCATGTGCAACATTTTTTGGGGATGACATAAAATTTAAGGCAATTAATCGAGATCGGAATTCTTAAGGCAGTAGAAGAGGGGGTACTAACGCCTGGAGTGTCATTGAATGGATTGCAATGAACTCAACCAAAGCAAAGCTTAAGCAAGAGAACGGCTTAAAGTAATAAAAATAAGTGGCGGCCCTTTGTTTCACTTTGGAGTCGTAGGAATATTAAATAAATAATTGAAGTTAAAGTCATTCATTCCTTTTGCAACATTGTTGCAACTTCCAATAATCGAAACTGTCGGTATTGCAGTTAAACCATATGGTTGTTTAAAAAGGAATTTACCTCAGTTCTGTTTTTTTTTTTTTTTTTTTTTTTTTTTTTTTTTTTGTAAAACCAGCACTCAGGGGATGGCCCCTACTCATGCAGTGCATTGTGCAGGTATAGGAAAATAGGTTATAGGAAGGTGGAAAGAGGGAGTAGTGTCTGTGGACATTTGATTTGAACTCAAGATGCGAACGGCAAGGAAACGAGTTGCTGCTAGGTGACTATATAATGGCCAGTGCTAAACCTTCACCATTAGACAGTCTACAGCAATCGTCCCCAAGAAGCCCGCATCTTAAGGTTATTTGAGTTCAAATATTTAAATTTTTGCATGACCCTGATGCTCATCGATGTCATATGTTTGGCTAGACATTAAGGTGTTGTTACATTAAATTACTGCTGCTCTGAAGGCGTAACTGATTGATTGATGTTTGCTAAGGCTTGACAAGCAAATAAATAAGGAATGCCATTTGAAACAATTTAAAGTCATGTCTTTAAGAGAAAGTCTCCTTCAGATAAGTGACAGGCCACAGAAAGATGGTAATGATAATGATACTTGAGTTCGCAGTTGCCGTAATTGGCGCAGGTAGTAAGTTAGCTTATTAGACGTCAAGCCAGGGTTCAAACCCCTGAGTCAGACATCTCCAGCAAAACGAAATATGAAAAAATATTTCCACGGCAGCTTCCCCTCAATAGATTTCTGGCAAAAACTCTCAGAGAGTAAATAAAATTTGACATGAAAAGTTTCTCAAAAATCTAGCGTTCGTTGTCGACTTTAAACTGTAGGTCCCCTGTACAAATGTATAAAATTAACACGCACAACATAAGTGATGAGAGAAGCTAAATCGTAATCCTTGACTGAAGAGTTGTAACGACCAATTCTGCTCATTCATCACAGTTTAAAAAATTATTAGCGGTGGCATGGCATTTGACATCACTCATCTTCTGTACGTTAACTGAATCCACAAGTGACGAGGCTTACTGTTTAACGTCGAACCCGAACGACATATTTGAATTGCAATTTCTAATTAGTTTACAACACTATACAATTGTCTAAGTGAATTCAGTAGTCCATTTGTTCCCATAGAAATATTGTCCAGGAGTCCCAAATAAAAGTAGTCCTAGTCTGGATTCTGTTCAATTAATTTCTGCACTTTCCTACTAGCTTAGAGGTAGTAAGGCATGATTTAAGGGAGAAAGGACAACTGACTGTGCACACAAATGTAAATGCGCTCTTAGGCACCATAAGAGGATAACAATGTGGATGCAGAGTAGATCCTCGCCTGAAAAAGACTAGGCATAGGCAGATTGTAGCTTTAATTCTAGTTAATGTCGACAGACATCTAGGCCTCATCTTTAATCCATCAATATAAGCCATCTTTACCAAGAGGAGATAATTCACACCATTAAACTATCAAAGACTAATTTGCGAAATACAGTAGCCAGAGGGAACATGTGATAAACCCGTGTGATCATGTATAAAATTAAAACACATAACCTAAGTGGTGAGAGAAGCTAGATCGTAATCCTGACTGAAGAGTTGTAATGTGTAAGTAAATAAAGAATGGTAAAGATTGCAGAATCTCAAGCTATTATGGCCCAAGGTCAACCGTTCTAGGACTAAGTGGGCAGTGAATCTGGATGCTCTGAGAGTAAGAACCAGCTTGTAGAACATAGGCAAACTTTTTTCAGCGCTGGCATTCAGATTACTTGGGTTTCTTTAATGGTCTCCATCTCTGGGTAGTTGGCAGTATAACTGACTCAATACTACTACTCCTGTTGTATTTTTTTATTTTTTTTCTGTTACTTACTTGCTGAGTTACTTTAAACTGTGGGCCCACCACTCATGTATAAAATTAACACACACAACATATGTGGTGTAAGAAACTAGGTCGTTACCCTTGACTTGAAGGGTTGTAATAACCAATTATGTACGTATATAATTGGAGTTGTTATTACAAATAACGGTAAAAATATTAAATGGGGAGAGACTGAAAAAAAGATGTTAAAATCTTCAGCAATATTTTAACCAAATTTTTTCGTACCCTGCCCTTAATGCAATACTTATATAAAGGGTCCGCCAAATAACTTTTTTTTTTGAAAATGCTTTAAAAACGAAAAACTACTGAATATTTTCTCAAATTTCTTTTTTTATTTGAAAGTACAATCCTTCCGGTTAATAATGGAAAATAATTTCATTCAAATGGCTACCTCGGCTGGCCATGCAGTAGCCTACACCAGAAGATGCCGATTTTGCAAAAAAAAAATCATCTTTTCATATGAAGCTCATTTTGATCTTGGCGGGTATGTAAACAAGCAAAATTTGGGGCATTTGGGGCACAGAAAACCCGCACGCATACATTGAAAAGCCGACACACCCAAAACGAGTCACTATTTGGTACGGATTTTGGTCCAGAGGCATAACTGGGCCATTTTTCTTCGAAAATGAGCAAGGAGTTGCCGTTACAGTCAATGGCGGTCGTTATCGGGCCATGTTGAACGAATTTTTGTTCACAAATATTGAAGAGGAGGATATTGGCAACATTTGGTTTCAACAGGCCGGCGCTACGTGCCACACAGCCGAAGCTACACTCGATGTTTTGCGGCCTGTTATTGATGATCGCATTATCAGCCGCAGAGCTGATGTCGTTTGGCCACCTCGGAGCTGCGATTTGACACCGTTGGACTATTATTTGTGGGGTGCCGTCAAAGATAAGTGTTAAGCCGACAAGCCAGAGACAATTGACGCTTTAAAGGACAATATTCGTGAAGCCATTGGTGAAATACAGCTGCACACAATCGATAATGTGCTTAAAAATTAGACCGATCGTGTAGGCTACTGCATGGCCAACCGAGGCAGCCATTTGAATGCAATTATTTTCCATTATGAACCGGAAGGATTGTAATTTGAAATAAAAAAAGAAGAAAGTTGAGAAAATATTCAGTAGTTTTTTTTTAAAGCATTTTCCAAAAAACAAAAATTTATTTGGCGGACCCTTTACTACTCCTGACTGGAAGGGTTATAATGACGGTAAGAATATTAAATGGGGAGAGACTGAAAAAAAGATGTTCAAATCTTCAGCAATATTTTAAGCAAATTTTTTTGTGCGCTGCCCTTAATTTAATACTTATATAGGAGCTAAGTTTTTTCTAAGTTTTTAGAGCATAAAAAATGGGTTTCCTATCTAAAAGGCTTTTATATATTTAAGCAATTATTTTAATTTACAAAAAAAACTCCAACTTCTTATCGTTTAATAACTATACAACCAGAGCAGGGGCTACAACGATGAAAAATTATTTTTTTTTATCTTAAGGCCTTAAAACATTTTTTTCTTTCATGAAAAGCAATTGTTTTTAACTTATTAAAAGGATTTTAATGCTTATAAAATTTAAATTTTCAGCTTATCTATTTCAGTTCAAAGCGTTTTTAATTTTAAAATTTGAAAAAAAAATTTATTTCGTATACCAAGGCATACGTATAGAGAGAGAGAGAGAGAGGCCTGAATAAATTGTCTTTGAATTTGTAATAATTTTTTCTGTCTTTTCTTGAACATGACATTTGATTTATAACCTAATTTTATATGGATATTTATATGCATATACACACATACATACATACATATGTGAGTAGTAAGTGTGTATAAGCATTTGTGGCATTTAATCTTAAAACGATGCTTCACCATAGTACAACCAGTATATGAGTAGAGCTGAGAGCCGAGAGCTAAGCTAAGCTGACTATACTGACTATGAGCATTTCGATTTCAGTATTTCATACTTTATATGGATTATTGTCTGTCTAAACGAGTAGTAATATTAGCATAAAATTCATAAATCCCCATCATTTTTTTAAGACATTTTGGATTTTTCTTTCCATTCCTTTTTTCCTCTCTCTCTCTCTCTCTCTGTTCTCATATGAATTTTATTTTTTTATTTTCTTCTGATGTCTTGTATATGACACATATGAACATGTTATTTTGATAATTCCAAGTCTTACAAATAACAAACTCCGGGTTGGGAATGATTTTCTTGTTGGGTTTTTTCTTTAAAATTTTTCATCTTACGCTTTGCTTATTTGTTAGTTTATTATGGGGATTTCTTATTGTGCCATGAATGTGGCTTGATGACGCCGTTAAGTCCTTTAAAGCTCTACCAGAAAAACGTAAAGAAATCATGAGCAGTGGGTAAGGGAGTATCATGTAGAGTACCATGTACCGTATGACCTAAATTATTCAAAATACTCTCTCTCTCTCTCTTTCTCTCTCTGTCTCCCATGGAAAACATGCATAGTCACTGCCACGGCATGTGATGTGTGTCTTGAAAGCATAAAAAAAAAATAAAAAAATGACAACAAACTGCCTCAATTTATGACGTAAATATTATGCTTGTTTCATTTGTATTGAAATAAATGGCCTAATTTTCTATGGTACCCCATTCTCCCCCTTCCTGTCCCTCTCTCTCTCTCTCTCTCCCTCTCCTCCTTTCCACATACTATCATCCCTTGCTTCCGTTTGAAATATGTTTTAAAACTAAAATCGTTAGTGTTTGTCTTATGTTTTCCCTTTCATTGATGTTAAAATAAATGACTGTGACCTCTCTGTGTAGTTACAATAACAAGTACAAGTTATTGTAAATACTACAATACAGTCACGGCAATAATTATAACAACACAAAACCAATACCCAATAATAGCTCACGACCTTTATACGGTGTTCAGACATGCACCTTTATTGCGTAAATCGCAATAAATGCCATTATTGAACTCAATATTTCGTACAAAGTTTCAATTAATTATTACGCAATATTTACGCAAATTGTTATAATATTGAGTAAAACTTAAAATGCAGCACTGTCATAAGTACATATGTTCAGTGCGCATATTACAATTATACGAACACTTTATGTTGATATTTGAAAACTCAACAACGATTACCAAAAAAAAAAAAAAATGCTGTCAAATGAATATTGAATAAGCAGCTGAACTGCGTATATTATTATGTCTGAACACTTAAAATATTGTACACAATAAACCAAATATTAACTCAATAAAAAAGCATATCTGAACATAGTATTAGATTCTAGCCTACTGGCTAGAAGTCATCTTAGGGGTCAACATCACTGTTGACAGTGACGCAATTGTTTCTGATTAACAAAGTTATTCTATGTGAGTAGCGCAGTAAGACTGATATGTTCGAGAGATGAGCGAATAATGCATATTGTCAACCGGATTTATCACATATTTCCTGCGACTACTGCACTTCCCGAACTAGTCTTTGATAGTTTAATCGTGTGAATTATCCCCTCTTGGTAAAGATGGCTTATATTGATGGATTAAAGATGAGGCCTAGATGTTTGTCGACATTAGCTAGAATTAAAGCTACAATCTGTACGCCCTATGCCTAGTCTTTTTCAGGCAAAAATCTACTCTACATACACATTGTTATCCTCTTATGATGCCTAAGAGCACATTTACATTTATGTGGACAGCCAGTTTTTCCTCATTCCTTAAATCCTTGCTACCTCTAAGCTAACAGGAAAGTGCAGAAATAAATTGAACAGAAGCTTGTCTAGGACGGACTACTTTTATTTGGATTCCTGGACAACATTTCTATGGGAACAAACGGAGAACAAATTGGATCGCAGGCAACTGGATTCGCTTGAACAACTCTATAGCGTCCAATTCCTTACTATCAGGACATACCTTGCAATTGTTCTGGTAGAATCTATTCCAGATTCTTGCTAGCGACCTAGTATCAATGTGTGTGAAGATAAATTCGAATTTGAAAACCCAAGACGCAATCCATAAATTTCAGCAGCGCCACATTTAGCGTTAACAGTGCAAAATTTGCTGTTAACAGAGCAAAATTTGCTCTTAACAGAGCACTGTTAACCGTTTAACAGTATCCATCTGAACAAGGTCAGTTGTTTAGAAGCTAATTTTAGGGCATATACTAGGTCTTTGAGTACCATATCATACCCAAAGGAGTGTTCCAAGGCATCTTAATACAATAAGCAATACAGTCCCAAATAAAGTGATATGGTATTGTTGAAATTGGCTTTGCAAAAATAAATTTTTTGATTGAAAATTCTCTAGAAGATCAGTGGCCATTTTGGAACATATAAGAAATAGTACACCATACAGACTATATGCAAATGATAGTCCAGAGGGTCCTCTTTCCAACCGTGGTAGTGGGATAGCTGAAATAATTTTGTGAGTCGAGATTTTGAATTTTAAAAAAATCGATTTTTGGCCAAAAATATATGAAAATTCTCTAAAATTTATGGATTGCGTCTTGGGTTTTCAAATTCGAATTTATCTTCACACACATCTAGTATCACAATATTTCGTAAAAACCTTGTCACCATTCTGACGCTGGACTTAATAAGTATCAACAATTTGTCGATTCCACAAGTCGCATTAGTGTAGTAGGAAATGTGTTCGCTTACTAGACGTGGGGCCACGGTCCTCTCAGCAGATTTCTGTCAAAAATTCTGAGAGTAAGTAAAATAAAATTGCCGTGAAAAGTTTCCCAAAAATCTGTCATTCGGAGCCGATTTTACACTGTAGGTCCGGCCTCCCATGTATAAAAATTAACACACACAACATTGGTGGTGTGACAAACTAGGCCATAGTCCTGACTAAAGGTTTGTAATGACCAATTATGTATGTACGAGTGTCTAGGGGGAAGTATGCAGATTTTTTTCATGGAAGGGCACGAAGCATGTAGAGTTCTAGCTCTTTTCATGATATTTCAAGGGCCCTCTGACTTCTGTCTGATCCACCGCCACTCTATCTTCAAATGCATAACAGTATAAACAGGTCATTATACAACTCTCACGAACCAATAAAAATGGAAGCAGAAACTGTGGGGATAGTTCCTACACCAAATCTAGCTGGACGGGCTCTGACGATAAATGCTTTGGTGTAAATTTCCGAAGTATTGTATTTCCGAAATGATGGAAAGTACGTTCAATTGTCTGCTTTACTTGCAGAAAGGGTTGTAATGACCAATTATGTATGCACATAAACAGCCGGTTCCACAAAAGCATTTGAGCTCACAACATCACAAACTATTTTCTCATCGACCAACTAGTCCATGGAGGTAGCAGATTGGAGAATTATAACCCAACACCGCAACACAACAGATAGGGATTCTAGCAAGAGTATCGGATACAGTAATCCCTCGATTTACGTCGCAGTTGGTTCCAAAAAAAGGCGACGTAAATCGAAGTTATAGAGGACAAAAAATTTGACGACGTAAATCGAAACAACGTTAATCGAGGCGACGTAAATCGAAGGATTACTGTACCTCTTTTCCAGGTATACGACTATAATTCAGAAACAGATCCAATCCAAAAGCTCTTCTACAGTCCTTAGAGTTACGAACCAGCCGTGGCTTACACCAGGCCGATCCTATCGCTTTTAGGACAGCAAAAGTTGTTAAAGTCAATTAATTACCATGACAAAGCTTCTCAAATCAGTCATTCTGGTTCGGCATTAAGCAGTAAGCCTGGTCACTTATGAATTAAAGTAACGTACACGACATAAGTGATGTCACATGCCAAAGTGCCGCTAATAATTTTTTTTTTAAATTGTGCTGAATGTTTAGTAGGAATATTTAATCTTAAAAAGAGCTGAGTTCTTTAAAACACTTTTCTATTTCATATGTTGCTATAATTATAACGCACACTGTATGATTTCCTAAAGTATTTATAATTGAATGTCCGTTTCTGTTGAGTGTATAGCGTCTTATCATTGAATTATTGTGTACAAGTCTTATTAGATGCCTCATTTATAACGTGTATTAAAAATTATGCGTCATTCTAAATCAAATACAAAGTGCAATTTCACCATTTCATATAATACAGTTACAATACGAACAACAACAACAACAACAACAACAAATACAAATAATACAAAGACACAATTAAGAATAAATACTTGAATAATAATGGAACAAATAATAAAATAGACAACGAGACTGATAGACAGGCAGACAGATGGACAGATAAACAGACGATGGTGGTTATACAAAATAAATACGATGAAAACGAAGACACACACACACACACACAGGCCGTGAAGACAGGCAGAAAAAAAGGCAAACGTAGCATGCCAATGAATCTATTCATTCATTCGCTCATTCATTCACTCGTACATTCGCTACATTACTACTGGGGGGGCACAAATTTTACTACGACGAATATTTATTGTAGAAAGAAGATAATTTTTGTCTTCTTCTTCTTCTTTTACATACTACAACTACAATTACAACTTAAAATGGATTTTTATAAATGAAATTGTTATTGTAGTTTTGTCGTCATTTAAAGTTTTTGTTGTTCTTATTGGAAAATGAAACGTAAAAAAAATCAACGACAACAAATTGTATCGCCTGTAAGCTTAACATATATACTAGTATAGGCTATCTGCGTGTCTGTGTGTGTTTATTTATTAATTGCCATCGACATTCATTTGCTTGTTGGTTTGTACGTATGTACTGCATGATTTTTATTTTCGTAATTAAGCTGCGTCACAGATGATGATACCGAAATGTTTACATGTTTGCCACCGAAACAGATGATGCCACTGCCACTGTCATTGCATTAAAGTTGTATTACGTTGTACTACTACTTACTCTATAAACACAATTAAGCATTGGCTGTGTGTAAACAACAACAGAATGGCAATAAAAAATTTTTATTTTTTTTTAAATTTTTTACATTCAGAAAAAGACTCGAAATATAGTAGAGACAGCATTCGTATGATTGCAATCTCTAACGAGAAGCTCACAAATTCCTAGACAGTGTACGTATCCGATATACGGCAATGTAACTTGAATCAAATCATGGGAAATCAGTAATCCGCAAAACAGATTTCGGAAACTTAACTAATGAGGAACCCATGTGAGAGCCCATTAGCTGGACATGACACATCATTATCACATCAGAAGGAAGTCTGACAGTTAAGGTTGGCCAGGCCTATGAAAATCTTAAGGCTCTAGAAACGAAAGAACACCTTGAAACGCACAAAATTCCACGATACGAGAAGAAAACGAGTCTTTTTTAAGTCAAATGTGCTCAAAATGCGTAACAAAACGGGAGCAGTAGAGCTACTGAGTTGAAAAACTGAGACGCAGACAGCGAATAGCAGAACGTATGCGCGTCGCCCTAGTCTCTAAACATCGAAACGAAGTATGAAAAAATATTTCTTCGGCTATTTTCAGGTCAATTGACTTACAGGTCAATTTACTTTCGTTCCTCCTTACATAACCGATTCAACTTCTTCAGGCAGTCTCATACACACATACATAATTGGTCATTACAACCCTTCAGTCAGGATTACGACCTAGTTTCTCATACCACTTATGTTGTGTGTGTTAATTTTATACATGAGTGGCGGGACCTCCAGTTTAAAGTCGACTCCGAACGACAGATATTTGAGAAACTTTTCATGGCAGTTTTATTTCAACACTCAGAGTTTTTGCCAGAAATCTGCTGAGAGGAAGTCCCCGAAGAAATACTTTTTGTATTCTATTTTGATGTCTGGCCTGGGGCTCGAACCCAGGCTTTTCGTCTAATAAGCCAACACACTACCTACTAGACCACGGTGACTTCAAGGCAGTCTCATACCATCTTGAATTTAGTCTCATAAGAGCCGAGTGAAGTCGCCGTAGTATATTAGGTAGCATGTTGGTTTATTAGACGTAAGGCCACGGTTCAAATCCCAGGTCAAACATCGAAGCGAAGTATGAGAAAATATTTCTTCGGGGATTATTGTCAATAATTTGTCATTCGGAGTCGACATTAAACTGTAGGTCCACGGCACTCATGCATAAAATTAACACACACAACATAAGTGGTGTGGGAAACTAGGTTGTAATCCTGTCTGAAGGAATCTTTAATGACCAATTACATATGTATGTATGTATGTAAACAGTAGAACTCTTAAAGACATAACAGTTGTCACACCTAAAAACATAGCCCCTAAATTTTTCAGGTACTGTGTAAAATAGTAGCGCCCCTCTATGATTCGATTTTCATTCACTTCCTTAAAATAATTTCGCAAAATCGTTTACACTTGAATTAAAAAAACAAAATCAAAAACAAACAATAAAAGTGAAAAAAGCAAATTTTAATGTGTTTTTTCTTTTCATTCTTTGTCTTAAAAACGTACAAAATCAAAAGCAACAACAAAAACATTAAAAGCAATACAAACAATATTTAACAATAAAAAACAAAAACAAAATCAAATTCAAAATCGTTTTCATTTTCTGTTTTTATTATTCATTCTTAAATACTTCACGATACTCGCACTCGTACGACTTGTAATTGTTTTCATGTTAATTTATTTTTTTTATTTTTCAATATACAATAATATTTCAAAATGGCAGACACTTAAAGGAATGGTCTCATTATAATTTTTCGGGAGTGCAATAAAGTGGCTTGGGCTGATACTCTTTGTGCACTTGGTTATCTCTGGCGTTAATTGGCGTTTGCTACCCAATATTGACGGTCCTCAAGGTAAAGAGAGATAATACAGGCTCATAAAGGTTCTGCGTTAAGCGTCGCTTGACCAATTTCCGAAGAGGAATTTAAGTTAATTGGCCTTTACTACCCAATATTGACGGCCCTCGAGTTAAATAGAGAAGATGTGCGTTAAGAGGCGCCTGAGGCAATTGCTACAATGTCCAAGAATATCAATGCGAGATGCATTCACGATCTATTAGAAAATGGCAGCATTGGTCGGCAAAGCATCACAACGGTAGACGTCTAATGTGGACTCCAATATCGCGCAGCGAACTGAATTATTGCTTCACACAGATCTAGTGTGGTCATGGATGTGACGAAGCAACTAACTTCAACTTTACAAAGCGAAATCAAAAATCTTCCTGCAGTATTATTACTGATGCACTGCATTACCACACCTCCGACGGCGCCAGAGATAATTTTACAGCTACATCCCTACTGTTAAGGGTCGTATATCGATCATCCAAAAATTATGACTGGAATTGGGAACCTTCGGTAATGCAGATTACACGATACCACACTATGACTTCTCTAGGAAGTTCAAAACGCCCATTCCGGTAGGGGTAATAGGCAAATAGTGTAACGCACCTTGTGAACGACTCCATACAAAACCTCATTGATGGTTCGAAACTGAATGGAGCTGAGAGTTTACGAATCTTTTAAGAGTTAGCAGGCATAGGTTAGATTAGAGGACGTGTCCTTTTCAATTAAGACAAGTACAGTACCCGGAAGTCGAATTGACCCATTGTACAACGTCCTAGTTTCTCACACCACTTATGTTGTGTGTGTTAATTTTTATACATGAGTGGCGGAGGACCTACAGTTTAAAGTCGACTCCGAACGACAGATTTTTGAGAAACTTTTTCATGGCAATTTTATTTAAACTCTCAGAGTTTTTGCTAGAAATCTGCTGAGAGGAAGTCGCCGAGGAAATACTTTTTGTATTTTGTCTTGATGTCTGGCCTGGGGCTCGAACCCTGGCTTTACGTCTAATAAGCCAACGCGCTACTAGACTACGGCAATAACTCATTGAATAAGGCTATCGGATGATTGCAGCATCAAAAACAGCTAAAGGGACGCGGAGAGCAGAAATTCTTTGGTATATGCCACGCATTTCGTCTTTTAAGAAGAGACGTATGGTATTTTGGGCATCTACTATGCAGCTAACCTCACTTATCTGTTAGAGATGGACATAGGGATTCTAAATGGCTTTAACGGAAGTTACGGAATTGCTTTAGTGTTACGGTAATTGGAGGATTGTGGATGTACAGTGGTGTTTCCATTTTCTGTTACCTTTCTAGCTACAATGTATATTTTCGACAACGATTTAAGCTATTGTACCGTCCAATATGTCCAAACTGCCTGGGTAACTTTCGAGTCCAACAAGTTCACTAAAGAACGTCGTGCATTGGAGGAGTTTGCAATCCATTTCTTGAAAATTCAATTGCCAAGATATATTTATCAAGTAACAAGTGCAATAGTGGCTAACTATTCGCCAGAAAAGTTTTGCACAGACTCGGCGTATTCGTGAAGAAATACAGAAATATATGGAGACCGCCAAATAACTTTTTTTTTTGAAAATGCTTTAAAAAAGAAAAACTACTGAATATTGTCTCAAATTTCTTTTTTTATTTGAAAGTACAATCCTTCCGGTTAATAATGGAAAATAATTTCATTCAAATGGCTGCCTCGGCTGGCCATGCAGTAGCCGACACGATCGGTCCAATTTTTAAGCACATTATCGATTGTGTGCAGCTGTAGTTCACCAATGGCTTCACGAATATTGTCCTTTAAAGCGTCAATTGTCTCTGGCTTGTCGGCGTAACACTTATCTTTGACGGCACCCCACAAATAATAGTCCAACGGTGTCAACTCGCAGGTCCGAGGTGGCCAAACGAGATCAACTCTGCGGCTGACAATGCGATCTTCAAAAACAGGGCGCAAAACATCGAGTGTAGCTTCGGCTGTGTGGCACGTAGCGCCGTCCTGTTGGAACCAAATGTTGCCAATATCCTCCTCTTCAATTTTTGTGAACAAAAATTCGTTCAACATGGCCCGATAACGTTCGCCATTGACTGTAACGGCCACTCTTTGCTCATTTTCGAAGAAAAATGGCCCAATTATGCCTATGGACGAAAATCCGCACCAAACAGTGACTCGTTTTGGGTGCGTCGGCTTTTCAATGTATGCGTGCGGGTTTTCTGTGCCCCAAATGCGACAATTTTGCTTGTTTACATACCCGCCAAGATCAAAATGAGCTTCATCTGAAAAGATGATTTTTTTTTACCAACATCGAAATCTTCTGGTGTAGGCTACTACATGGCCAGCCGAGGCAGCCATTTGAATGAAATTATTTTCCATTATTAAACGGAAGGATTGTACTTTGAAATAAAAAAAGAAATTTGAGAAAATATTCAGCAATTTTTTTTTAAAGCATTTTCAAAAAAAAAGTTATTTGGCGGACCCTTTAGCATTTAAGCATAGCGCTCTAGCCTATCTTCTAACGTAATACAAAATCGATGGCTCTGGAAGGATATCACTGTGGGACTTGGTGTTAGTGAGTGGAAATCCCACAGTAACTAAGGCTTTTAACTGCTTTCGACCTCCTTTCAAAAAAAAAAAAGACTCTTCATTGATTGCCTTCCTTTAAAGCACTGCAAAAATTATTATAGAAATATTTGCTTGTACTTGTCTGTATTATTTGTAGTTTATAAGTACGACACGTCAAGCATAATTAATTCCCAATTTGCCGTCGTCGTTAAAAAAAATAGAAAAAAAATTAATTTTTTTCTTTTCATTATTGTTGCTATTTTCCCTGTAGTTTCTTTATTTTGTTATTTGTTTCTGTTTTTTGTTGTTTTTATTATAATTTTTTTTATTGTTTTTTTTCTGATATTTTTTTTCTATTTCTTGGCGATTTCAATCAAGTGGCAAGCAGGCAGGCAGGCAGAGTTTGAGTATGAATGGCTGAATGAATATGAACGGAATGACTTGTTGACGGACTGTTTGACTTGTTGACAGACTTGGCTGACTGGCTGGATGGATGTTCATTTGTTTGTTGGACATCGGGATGAATGTGGTACGAAAAATCAAACAAGAAATATAAAAAAAATAATAATTACGGGCCTCATTCAAGTGGAAGTATTTCTGTTTCATTTATTGTTTCGTTTTTTTTTTTTTTTGCTTGAAATTGTGAAATAAATCTCATGAAATATGAAGAGATTGCATTGCATGTATGAGAGTGCGGAGCGGAGTAATAGAAATACAATTTTATGATCAATATTGTCAAGTATGGAGTCGTAAATTATTAACAATTTCTATTGATTTTCTATTGAAATGAGTACAGCAGCATGAGTATGACAATGATAGTATAAAGTGAAGTGTTTTTGAAGCTTGAATGAAAGCAGGCAAAATACAATTCGAAAGGAAAAGCAGTAAAGGGCTTAGGGGTGTAATGATGCCCTACTTCACTGAAGGTGATAAACACAGATACCTGCAGAGTCGTGTAAAGTTAGGAACGGTTGTCTAAGTAGAGACTTTGTTGATCACTTCACCTACCAATTTTGGTTTGTGTCTTGACTTTGTTGCTTTAGAAAACGTCTGAAAAACTTCCATAAAATGTATCTCAAACAACTACGATTGCTGTCTTATGGATTGTAGGGAATAGTTACCGTTAAAGAGCAAATTTCTATTCATACACAGGAGCAATTTAAGGCATCCTTCGATTTTGTTTGAATTTGCTGACATACTCTGCATGTTTCCGGCTAACCAACTAACACATAAATCCTGTGCTCAATTTTATTAGGAAATACGGGGTGATTTTTTCCTCTAAAAAAATTAATACAGTAAGGCCCACAGCAGTGATATGCGGATGTATACAAATTGTTCCACAGAGTGGAAGCAGAAACAATGGGGTCCAATGGCTTGAAGATCAATAATCTTATGCAAGGGCACTATAATATTTCAGGCAAAACTTCAAGCAATTATGGAAACAATGAGAACACTATTCGAAAGAGATTGAATAGGTTAGGTTAGGTTAGGTCTGATTTCATAAAGCTCACTTGAGCACGCATAGCGTCCCGTTGTGATGACACGGGTGAACGCAGTCCCTGTACTGACCAAGTTCCACCAAAATCAGGGAAGAGGAAGAAGTTGGTCAGCGCAAGGGCTGCACATCAAAAGCACGACTACCCCATACAGGAAAACCATCCAGAAAGTTTGATGAACGAAGCTATATCCTTGATATCAATAGATGATGGCTCCGTCAAGCCGACAAGAAATGGAGAGCCAAAGAACCTATACCTATACCTAGCAAGAGACGGGCACTGACAAAGAAAGTGTATAACAGTCTCCTCTTCCTCAGCGGATCTGCATCCACGGCAGAAGTCGTTAAATGGGAGCCTCATTCTCTCCGCGTGTCTACCCATAGCACAATGACCTGTAAGCACGGCCACTGTGGTTGAGATGACGTCACGACCAAGACCAAGCAGATTGAATAGGAGTAAGAAAAAACTGTTGTTGTTGGACTACCAATCTGTTACTTTATCTTTGGCTTCAACAGGAATCTCCTGAAGGGCGTGATGATCAACATCCTCGCAATCTGTTATAAGGCTTGAGACCACAAATCCAGGCTTAATGTTTAAGGTTTCAGCCAGCTTTTCAAAAAAAAAAAAGTGATTCACTGGTACTAGCAGCAGTAATAATGCTGAGCATATTTGCTTGAGGAGTGGCTAATGAAAGAAAAGTAAACACACCTTAAATCGTTGGGTGGAAACAAAATTGCTGAGAAGTTGACAAAAGATGGCCTGGCGAAATAAGTACGATGGTATTTCGTAATCTAGTAGGTAGTGGGTTAAGTTTTTAGACGTGAGGCCATGGTCCAAACCGCAGACCAGACGTATCGAACGAAACGAAGTATGAAAACATTAATTCGATCAACGACTTAATCTCAATAGACTACTGGCAAAACCTCTGAGAGCAGAATAAAATTGCCATGGAAAGTTTTTTAAAAAATCCGTGGTTCGGAGTCGATTTTAAACTGTTGGTCTCGCCACTTACAAATAAAATTAAATGCAGCCAGATGATGTGAGAAGCTGCGTCGTAATCCTGACTGAAGGGTTGTAATGATCAATTAAGTATGTAAGGAATGTGGGAGATTGCTGAATCTTAAACTATTACGGCCGAAGCTCAGCTATTCTAGGACGAAGTGGGCGGTGAATCTGGATGCTTTGAGAGTAAGAACCAGTTTGTAGAACATAGGGAATCTTTTCTCTGAGCTGGCATGAAGAGGCGAAAATTCAGATTACTTTGGTTTCCATAATGGTCTCCACCTCCGCTTAGTTGACTGGTGAAATGACTCAGTACCACTTCTCCTCAGCTATTTTTTCTTTCCTTTTACTTCTGTTACTTACTTTTCAAACTTAGTTGGTCATTGCAACACTTCAGCCAGGATTACAACCTAACTTCTTACACCACCCATGTTATGTGTTTTAATTTTAACTAAGAGTGGCGTGATCTACAGTTTAACGCTGGCGCCGAACGACAGATTTTTTGAGAAACTATTCATGGCAATTATATTTCATCTCGGAAAGGAAAGAAAAACGTTGAAGGAAATATTTTTTGTTCATATTTTAGGTTTTTTGAGATATCTAAGCTGGGGTTTGAACCACGAGCTACACAATGGTGGCTTACTATTACTTTTCTCTCCTTAATTTTGGATTTTTACTTAAATTTCTTCTTCTCTTATATTCTTCCTGCCTGCCTCTTTTACTTTTCCAATTTCCCTTATTCCTTCACTATCCTCTGTCATTCTCGCTTCTACGACGGATCACTTTGACCTCTGGGTATTGTACTTGTCCCAATGAGAAGTACACGTCCTCAAGCCTAGCCTAACCTAACTTAAATTTTTTCTTCAGCTTCCTCTCTTTCTTTACTCGGTTTTTTTCTATACGATACTAAAAGTTAATGAATGGCTGCCTTCCAAAATGTATCAATACAAAGTTTGTATGCAGTTCTACTACTGTATATAAACTATGTATGTAGATATGCAAAGTAACCAAACAATGCATCAACAATAAATCCGATGCCTGATTGCTTTTTGACTGCGTTAAAAATCCACATTGATGACGTTTTGAAACAGAATACATTGTATATATTTTGTACAGCGGCATTATGAAACACGATACTTTGTTCGAACACAAAGCAACTAACATTTTGGAAGGCAGCCAATGAGTGGCATTTTAATTGTTGTAGGGTGTTGTGTAGGGTATTTACATATTTAATTTGCTTATTCCTCTTGTAATTTCTTTTTAATTTAAATGTTAATTTTTATAATTAATTCCTTGTAATATTAAATATGGCCCTGCCTACAAAAGTTTCTGCTGGGATCCGCTTTGGTTAAAAGTCATATAAAAAAGTTGTTGGTTTTTTACTTTTTTTTAAATAATTTTTTACAGTGAATTTTAGCCGGGTATATACACTCGTAAATTGTTTAAAACAATACAAAACAAAAAAAAAATATTTAATATTTATATAAGAAATATTAGTTGTATTTAAAATATTTTGTGAAAAAATTTAAATTAATTCTGGGAATTCCAGGAAATTTTGAAATGAAAGACGAAAACAAAAAAAACCGTGTTTTTTTAAGTTTTTTTTTTTTTTTTTTTTTTGTGAAATCGTTAATTATATTGTATATTTGAGGTGAAATGGCTCATTGAGGTGTGAATATATTTTGTTAATATTAAAGGGGTCTCATAAATCTCGGCAATGACTATTCGTACGAGTGTGTTGCAAATTAATGTGACACTTTCTAGTCACATACCTTTGAATTGGGATTTTTTTAGATCATATTAGATCACGTTCTTATAGCAGCATTTCACTTAAAAAGGGGATTTTTAATTTGTTCTTAAAGGAAGTAATTGTTGCATTACACTAGGCAAGGAGTATATTATTGCATTTGAGGTATTGAGCGAGTATTTTTCAGACTTTAAGAAAAGCGGCTTACAGCTCCTGCATTTGCATTTGAATACAGTTCATAAATACTGTTTCTGTAGCTCAAGATTATTACAAATAATATGGAAATAGAGTGAATAGTTTACCGCAGCTATCATACAAAGGTTTAAGAATCGGCTAAGTCCAGTAAATTCTTGAAAATGACCATCCAAGTCATTAATACCAAGAAACACTGGATAGCTACACACATAATTGGTCATTACAACCTTTTAGTCAGGTTTACGACCTAGCTTCTCACACCACTGATGCTGTGTATGTTAATTTTATACACGGGTGGCGGCAGCTACAGTTTAAAGTCGACTCCGAACGACAGATTTTTGAGAAACTTTTCATGGCAATTTTTTATTTACTCTCAGAGTTTTTGCCAGAAATCTACTGAGAGGAAGTCGCCGAAGAAATATTTTCTTTGGATTTTCGTTTTGTAAAGGGTCCGCCAAATAACTTTTTTTTTTAATGCTTTAAAAAAAAAACTACTGAATATTTTCTCAAATTTCTTTTTTTATTTGAAAGTACAATCCTTCCGGTTAATAATGGAAAATAATTTCATTCAAATGGCTGCCTCGGCTGGCCATGCAGTAGCCTACACCAGAAGATGCCGATTGTGGCAAGAAAAAAAATCATCTTTTCAGATGAAGCTCATTTTGATCTTGGCGGGTATGTAAACAAGCAAAATTGTCGCATTTGGGGCCCAGAAAACCCGCACGCATACATTGAAAAGCCGACGCACCCAAAACGGGTCACTGTTTGGTGCCGATTTTGGTCCAGAGGCATAATTGGACCATTTTTCTTCGAAAATGAGCAAGGAGTGGCCGTTACAGTCAATGGCGATCGTTATCGGGCCATGTTGAACGAATTTTTGTTCACAAAAATTGAAGAGGAGGATATTGGCAACATTTGGTTTCAACAGGACGGCGCTACGTGCCACACAGCCGAAGCTACACTCGATGTTTTGCGCCCTGTTTTTGAAGATTGCGTTATCAGCCTCAGAGCTGATGTCGTTTGGCCACCTCGGAGCTGCGATTTGACACCGTTGGACTATTATTTGTGGGGTGCCGTCAAAGATAAGTTTTACGCCGACAAGCCAGAGGCAATTGACGCTTTAAAGGACAATGTTCGTGAAGCCATTGGTGAAATACAGCTGCTCACAATCGATAATGTGCTTTAAAATTGGACCGATCGTGTAGGCTACTGCATGGCCAGCCGAGGCTGGAAGGCTTAAAAAGAAAATTAAAACAAAAGATCAGGACATTGAAAGGTGTAAAAGTTGTGTGTCAATATAATAATTGCAGGCTTTTGCTCCATCCAGATGATGTAACCTTAATAGAGAAAGACATTTTAAACATTCGACGAGGTGAGGTTAAATTCAAAGGTACCTCAAGGCCTTGTTCTGTCGCCAACTCTTCTAATTTCTAATTCTTATTAACAATCGTCTCTCTCTCCCTAACTCCTATCAATAACTCCCATCCTACTAACTCTCTTGCTGATGACAGACTTATTTGGTTACCGAGATGTCTGATATGGGTTTTTAACCATGGGTTCTTGTCTCTAATATACTGCGGCTGCCTTCCAAAATGTATCAATACAAAGTTTGTATGCGGTTCTACTACTGTATATAAACTATGTAGATATGCAAAGTAATCAATTATACATCCGATGCCTGATTGCTTTTTGACTACGTTAAAAGTATACATTGACAACGTTTTGAAATAGTATACATTGTAAAGATTTTGTACAGCGGCATTATGAAACACGATACTTTGTTCAAACACAAAGCAACTAACATTTTGGAAGGCAGCCTGCCTTCTAAATTCTGACGGATACCAATATAAGTAGTATTGGCCTTATTCTCGAATTTTTAACGCGGTTGAATACTATCAGGCGTATCCACTAAAAACTCCACGGATATGCTAGACAACTAAGAAGAAAAAAAATGGCGAACAATTTTCCATCATTCCAGTTTTTCCATCAAAAATACACCTCTGGGTGCTCACGCCCGTATGCTGGGAATACCTCACATGGACTTTTGTAGGATATGTTACGAGGAGGAAGAAGGAGAGGAGAACAGGCCACAGGAAATATTTTCTTTGATTCTCCGGCACTTGAGAACCGGCAACAAAGTATTTCTGGCCATCCAGAATTTATTGACAGAACATGTTTAGCCAAAGGCAATTTAAATAGATTCCATGTCTGCAGAAATGTTGAAAAATATACTTGAGTTTGCATGTGACTTTGTACAATGGGTCAAAATCGACCTCCGGGTACTGTACTTGTCTAAATTGACAAGTACACGTCCTCTAACCTTGCATGTGACTGCTTAGTGGCGACATCATAAAGTTGTTAGCATTGTTGTTCTAGAAACCATTCGTGTATTCATGTAGGATTGAGCAGTCACTGGTCCATTCTAAGTTCATTCATCGATTACAGAAATCGAATTAGAAAATTAAAGAACTAAACTGACCCCAACTTTTGAAAAACTTCGGCTTTAAATCAAGGATACGTTTTAATGTAGTTGAAGTCCAGTGGTAGTACGTGGGCATACTAGGCAACAGTTCTGAGTTCAAATCTCAGCTGAGACATCTTAAAAATCAAGAAAGAATATCAACAGTGTTCAGACAAAGGCTAACAACTAATTATCGTGAAATCTGTCGCCGTAGGAGTCGAGTCTAAACTGTATGTTTCACTGTTCATGGATGAAAACGAACACAAGCCCGACCACATAGTGTTGGTGTGAGAAGCCAGGCTGTAATCCTACAACTTTAAAAGTAATCTTAGCAGTTATAATGGAACATTGGCCACTGGGTGCACACGCTCGGAGGCTGTGAATACCTTGCAACGAGAACTGAAATGACGAGAATGGAGAGTAGGCAACAGAATATATTTTCTTTGATTCTTCGATACTTGGAAACCAGAGAAGAAGGATTCCTGGGCACCCAAAATTTATTGACAGAACATGTCTAATTAAGTGTGATTAGGTGGAATCTATATCTTCGGAAATCTGCTTGAATGGTTGACAAATAACATTCAGGAGTTATATTTGCAGAATGGAATAGATCCTGGTTATAATGACTAGTAATGTATGTATGTATTGGCTTTAGAGCATGGGTTGTTAGGACAGTTTCATAACCAATAAGATAGGTTCAAGTATGCAGGATATAATATTCTCTTCGTGAACCCAATCGTCGTAGTCTAGTAGGTAGTGTGTTGGCTTATTAGACGTGAGTCTAGGGTTTAAAGCCCAGATCAGATATCTCCAACAAAACGAAATATGAAAAAAATATTTCGACGGCGACTTTCTCTCAACAGATTTCTGGTAAAAACGCTGAGTATTGGAATAAAATTACCATGAAAAGTTTCTCAAAAATATGTGGTTCGGACTCGACTTTAAATTGTAAGTCCAGCCTCTCATGTATAAAATTAACACACACAACAAGGGCAGTGTAGGAAGCTGGGGGGTCGTAATCCCGACTGAAGAGTTGTAATGCCAAATTATGTATGCATGTATGTATGTATGTATGTATGTATGTATGTATGTATATATGTATGTACGTATGTAAGCTAGTAAGAAATTTCTAAAGTATTGGCAAGGGAATGATCACCAGAAGACTTTTTAGTTCATAATTTTTTTGGGATTCATGGGGCAAAAGTCAAGACGAGGTTGGATTGGTGAAAATACTCTTTTAAAGGTCGCATGTTAGAAGAATATACGAGACAAGATAACCAGACGAGACAAGATAGCCTGATAACAGCATCATCAGATGCCCTCACCCTCTTGTACCTACGCCAGTCAAGTTGACTCTCCCGATCCTACAGCAACGGTTTTCTTCTACAACACGATGGTAATAAAGGAGACAAGATAGCCTCCTTCTTGTATCCATGCAAGCCAAGTTGTCTCCCCCAATCCCACAGCAATTAATTTCTGCTACAGTACAGTGATTAACAAAAATATTAAAACTCATGCTGTTGCTTGCCTGCCGCCAGACATTTCTTGCAAGAAAATATTGCTTTTTTAGTGTTGAAAGTATTAATTTTTTAATGGGTTTTTGTTTTATGGTTTTCATAATTAAAATCTTTAATAATAAAAATAAAACATTTTTCACTATACATTACGATATTGTAAATTGGATTTGAATGTTATTAGCTTTGTATACAAATGCGAGTGTACAGGAGGAGGGGGGGCATAGTGTGTCTAGTATTTTATGACTTATTAACACTCTGTTGCCAATAAAATGACAAAAAGGTGTAAATAAAACTGTTGGTTTTATTGGCACTATTATTATTATTTGTAGTTGTTGTTGTTGTTGTTGTCTATCAGTTTTACAAAAGCTTGAATAGAAAAAAAAATATTTAAATTTTTTATTTACATTTTATTTGCAAAATTGTAACATTTCCATGACGTATTCTATTCTAATAGCACTTTTTTTTTAATTTGTTTAATTAAAAAGAGAAACGAATGACAGAAACTAAAATAAAACAAAAAATAATACAAATTAGAATCAAGACGCGAATACATAAGTATGAATGCGAATTGAATTGAATTTTACAAAAAAGAAAAAAATTGTATTCTTTTATTTCAAGTCTCAGACAACTTGTGTTTAAAATGCGTTCAATATTGCATTTATTAATTGAATTGAAATTAATGGGTTAACCATTAAGGGGTCTCAAAGGGAAATCAGGTGTTAATACCGTCCATCTAAAGTTCAGTTTATTTAGTGAAAGATTTGCCATTTACGCTCGCCATATGGATTAATTAACAACCGAGGACGAACTCATAAAAATATTTAAAACGGACTTTAAAAGTGATGTAAAAAAATATTTCAAGCATTCAATTGGTCATAATTGATTTAATAGCCAAGGAATTGGCAGAATTATAAAGAAATTTTAATAGATTGGAAGCATTACAGGTATGGTTAGGCATGCGCATTATCGCAATACAAGAACTGCCTAATACTATGTACAGATATGCACTTTTATTGAGTCAATATTTGGTTTATTGAGTACAATATGTTAAGCGTTCAGACATAATAATATATGTAGTTCAGCTACTTATTCAATATTCAATTGAAATTTTTTTTTTTTTTTAGTCGTTGACATTTGAGTTGAGTGTTCGAATAATTGTAATATGCGCCGTGAACATACTTATGACAGTGCTGCATTTTTTTAAGTTTTACTCAATATTATAACAATTTGCGTATTTATTGCGCAATAATTAATTAAAACTTTATATGAAATATTGACCTCAACAATGGCGTTTATTGCGATTTACGCAATAAATGTGTATATCTGAACAGCGTATAAAAATATCGCTTTTGTTAGAGAAATTATGGCGAGCATTTCGAATTTGTCATTTCCATGCTGTTCTCAGCAATTGAGTTTATCTTATGGCTTATGAAAGTGTATTTTGCACCTCCATCCATATAAAGACCCGGATTAACAATATCATAGATATGCTGGGCGCTGAAGCAACAGGCTTTAGATGGCGATTTTTTGAAAAAAAAATCCTTCAGCCAAGGAATAAATTTCTAAGAAGATGGTTACGTCGACAAACAAAATGGTTACACATTGGGCCTGGAGATCCTATACGTAATTGCAGAAAACTCGTTGCATTCGAAAAAGGTGAATGTCTTCTGCTGATTTGGATCTGAAGCCATTACTTGGCTGTATTTTTGTGACCCAACAGGAATCTTTACAGATAGTTTGGAACATTGTGGCCGTATCTGAATTTTTTATTTTTTTGTTGGCAAATAAGGATTATGAACTGAACGATTTGAGACTCCAAACAGTGCTACGAGCAACACTACACGACCATATTCAGCTTTATTGCATGAGAATCGTCTATAAATAGTAATTTCAGACGTCAATTGGCCTCCATGATCATAAGATTTAATGCCTGGACACGTTTCTTATGGTTCTACGTCAAATATCATGTTTACCGTGATAATTCGCATTTGAAAACCACCATTTGTTAGAGCGTATAAAACCACCCTAAAGTTGTCCAATTGTCCTGAGCACAGCACAGGTCATAGCAGTTATAATAGGACATTGGCCTTTGTGTAAACACGCCCGAATGCTGGGGATACCTCACATCGTGTTTTTCAAGAGCTGTTATCACGGGGAAGAACAGCAGACTACAAAATATATTTTCTCTCATTCTCTGACACTTGGGAACCTGACACGAGGGATTCTTAAGCACACAAAAATTTGTTGACAGAACATGTCTAAACAAGGGAGATTTGCAGTCGCCTTAGTTTAGTAGGTAGTATGTTGGCTTATTAGACATGAGGCCATGGTTCAAAACCCAGGTCAGACAGCTCCAATAAAATGAAATGTTGAGAAAATATTTCTTTGGCAACTGCTTTACAGCATATTTGTGGCAAAAGCTCTAAGAGTTGAAATAAAAAATTTCCATGAAAAGGTTTCTCAAAAATCTGTCTTTAAAATGTAGCTGCCGCACCCATGTATAAAATTAACACACACAAGATAAGTGGTGTGAGAATCTAGGTTGTAATCCAAACTGAAAGGTTGTAATGACGAATTATGTATGTATGTACGAGTATGTAAGGAAGATTCGAATAAAATCGTTATCTTTATAAAACTATCAGGTTGGTTGGGATATGCCAACCCGAAGTTATAGGGGAATGACGGTATCGTTATTGCAATTGGACCTTATTGGATTTAAGTAAGCTATGTATGTCTTCTGAAGCGGCTGCTAATTTTACCTAACCTAACCAAGGCTATATACCATCAGAAATGTGCGAGAATAGAGTCAAAAACTACTTCAAAAGGATCGACTAGTCTAACCAATCTAGAGGCATTTATTGAAATGCCTTCGTTGGTCCGAGGACTGTAATGAAATTAAAATTTTCTTTCAAATCCTGGTTTTACTTTTGAAATCGAAAGATGGTGAAGCCTTTACACCCAACACTACTACAAATATAAATAAATTAAATAATTTTAAAACGTCCATTTGATTAGAAACACAAGTCATAATTATTATTAAATGCACAGCATAAATTAACCGAAATAGGCCGTATCTATGTCACCTAAAGTGCTAGAGTGCGCATAGAATTAAAATGCTTTTTTTTATAAACAATTTTTTTTTTAATTTTTAATTCAATTTTACAAAAAAAAGCAACAAGAAAAAGGTTCTAGTTTACCTGCGTATAAATTTATTACAATGTTACAGACAATGTTAAGAGAGATATTATTTCATAATTTGATCACAGACTCAATTGCAGTTGATTTAATCGATTTATTATGCAAAACAAACAAATCAAATCGAGACCAATAAACGAGATTGAAACCAACCACAGCAACAAATTCGCTTAAAATTACACAACCCGCGTAATTCTTTTGAAGTCTTGCGAAATTTTTATGACAATTTTTTTTTTTTTATTTTTTTTAATGAGACAAAAATAAATTAAAATTTTTTACATTCGAAGTTCTATGGCCAGTAGAAATAGCATAAAAAAAAAACTTTATTTAAATACACTTGTGGTGAAAATTGTAGTTGTTAAGCCAAACATTTAAAATATTTTTAATTATTTATATTGCTGTTCAGTTAAGTTGACAGCCACCTTTAAAATAACTGCCTACCAAGGATCCTTTTGGAACTTGATAGAGCCTATGTATGGAACGTTGGAAGATAACATCAAACATGGACATCCTGGAAGAGGTTAGACGATGTTGCCGCTTTAGAATGCTAACAACTCAGCAGTTTAACTACCATTACCTTAACAAACCTATCATTCTACGAACTGCTATCACAGGATAATCTTTCATTGTCCAACACTAAAAACCCTTAAATGCAGAATTCTTGGGCACCCAGAATTTATAGACAGCCGTACGTATCTAGCCAAAGGTGATTCAGATAAAATCCCTATCTTCATAAAACTATCGGCATGATAGGGAAATGCCTACCAAGAGTTATAGATGAATGAAGGTATCGCTATTACAATTAGATCTTACAGTACTTAAGTAAGCTTTGCTTTCTCGGCGGCTCTTAATTTAACTGAACCTAAACAAAGATTTAGTTGCCGTAGTCGTGACTTTAAAATGCTTGTGCAGACAATTCAATGTGATATGACAGCGTCGTTCTGTTGAAATCACATGTCCTTGCTGTTCAAATTGTCCAATTAAAATCCATGGTAGTATTGAACCTATAGTGTCCGTCATTGACAGTGATGGCCTAGCTAATGTCGATCTTAAAAAATATGAAGTAGTGCAGCCGCTAGAAGTGTTGGCTTATTAGGTTTATTAGACGTGAGGCCATGGTTTAAACCTCTCAGATTGATGATGGCAATAACGGACTCTATTCTGATATACGGCAGTGAGTTCTGGGCAGAGGCACTGAAGGTCGACTGTAGGATGAAAATTTTATCATCGGTACAACGAACCGCTGCACATAGAGTGGCATCGGCGTACTGGTAATCACTGGTGTGATACCTATAGGTCTACAAGCAAGCGAACGGAAGAAAGTGTGGGAGACTAAAAACGTGCACGGAGAGACAGTAAATGTCGACGACACCAGAAAGCGCACCATACAACACTGGCAAGAGAAAGGGAACACTGAGACGAGTGGTAGATGGACGGCAAAACTTCTCCGAGATATTACCCGCTGTATAGAGAGGAAATTTGGTGAGGTTAACTACTATCTGACACAACTGTTATCTGGACACGGTTACTTTTGTAAGTACCTGTTTAAAATGGGGACGACGACACGACCAAATTGCATCTATGATGATGCGTCGGTTGATGATGCGGAACACACTTTCTTTCATTGTGAGAGATGGAGATTGGAAAGAAGGAATCTTGAGGCCAAAGTCGGCGTCTGTGCTAACGAGAACTTCTGCGAAGTAATTCTAAACAGCAAGGAGAATTGGAACAGCATAGCCAGTTATACTGAGGCCTTACTGAAATCGAAGAAGATTGACTTGGATGAGAGATATTGTTGCGCAATTCGGACGCGGATATGGATATAAAGGGGCCAAATGGCCAGACGGACTCCACTTCGAAGTAATATCACGGTAGTTCCGGAGTGGGCACAAAGAGTCCAAAAAAGAAGGGAGAGATTTAGTGGGTGAGGGCCCCACACACGGGGTATAGTGAAGACTTCCCCTATGGTGCGGTTAGGTACATTTACTCCTCCTCAGCGTAAAAAACAAGAAATGGTTTAACCCCCAGGTTCGACATCTCCACCAAAACGATATAGGAACAAATATTTCGTAGGCGACTTCCTCTCAGCAGATTTCTGGCAAAATCTCTGGTAATAAATAAAATTGCCATGAAAAGTTTCTTAAAAAATCTGTCGTTCGAAATGGACCTTAAACTGTAGGTCCAACACCACTCATGTATAAAATTAACACACACAACATAAATGATGTGAGAAGCTAGGTCGTAATCCTGACTGGAGGGTTGTAATGACCAATTATGCTTGGAGGTACGTATGTAACCAAAGACGGAGTTAACATTAAACTGTAGATCTCGATCAGATGAGTGATCAGAGAAGTTGGGTTGTAATAAAGACTAAGGGGTTGTAATGACTAATTAAGTAAGAAAGTTAAGTAGAAAATCTAAAACCTTCTACAGTAGACTAATCATCATATTGGCTAGGAAAACTCAACTAATAAAACCGAAACTTCGCCTAAGAAAATAAAAAATAAAAGAAAATCGTATAATAAGATTGAGATGCATTGTATTAGCTTGTTAAAGAAAGTAAAACAAAAATAATATAAGAAAAACTGATAAAGTGCTGCTGAGTATGCGATATACTGTCATCAAAGTTGCCTAAACTTGATATCGTATTTAAGGGCTGTGATATGCCCTTAACCAGGAGATATCACGACCAACCCCAGGTCAGACATCTCTAACAAATGAAAAACTAATTCTTCGGCAACTTCCTCTCAGCAGTCTGTCTTCTGGCAAAAACTCTGAGAGTAAATTAAAAAATTGTCATGAAAATATTTCTCAAAAATATCTGTTGTTCGGAGTCGATTTTAAACTGTAGGACTCACCACTCATGTACAAAAATTGACACACAAAATGTAAGTGTTGTGAGAAGCTGTGTCGAAATCCTAACTGAAGGGTCATAAGGACCAACTATATACATAAATATGTATGTATGTATGTATGTAAGTGAGTATACAGTACCAATAATAAGTTCTTACCAGGAAGGTATAGAAGTTATGAAAGGCCAATGGTTCTAATCAAAAAATATACGACATCTTTACATGAAACGTTCCATATCGATTCTTGCCTAGACAAAGGGACAAAGTAGACATTGAATCTTAAGAAACTTAAACCATTTTCATATAAAAATTTAGAAAACTAATGAATTTTAAATATCTTCCAATAAAATTTAGAAGATGTCTTTGAATGTCCATAATTTTTAAGCATTTTATTAAACAATTTTCTTTTTATCATTGCTACACTCTTTAAACTCAAGAATTGTAAATAAAAAAAGCCTTATAAACATACAAAAAGGGATGTTTTCTTAATGAAATGAATTAAAATTTAAATTAATTCTGAAAATTACCTTAATTTTTAATACTCATACGCCTGCAGGCACTTTTCAAACATTTCATTCTAACACTGGAAATTTTTTTTTGGTAAATTTTCTTTTAAAATGGATTTTTTTAAACGATTTTTTTTTTCTTTTATTAACAAATCAACGAAAAAACGCGCCAAAATAATTTTTATTTTTTAACAGGAATTTATGAATAAATTTAAATATATTTTTTTCTTTTTGATGGTGTTTTCTTGCTTAGTTTGAGATTAATTATACTCAAATAAAATGGAATTTATTTTTTTAAACGTTTTAGAAAGAACAAAACAAAAAATTAATTTTTAAACGTCATTAGCTGGTTGTTGTTTTCTTTTTTGTTTTAATTTGTTTTCAAATTTAATTTCAAACTCCGTTTTGAGTATTCTATTTTTTTTTAAGACCCACTTGAATTATTTGATTTTGTATTAAAATTATTGGCTGTTTTATGCTTATAAACTACACGCACACGCTACGAACCGCTTGCTTGACATTATTAAAAAAAAATTCCGGCTTAACTTGGCTAAGAAAACAATAACAATTTCAACGAAATGCACAACAAAGAAAATCAAAAATTGCAGGCACAATTTTGGTTTTTTTGATTTATTTAAACAAAATAATTAATTGTTGCTTTTGTTATTGTTTTTTTTTTTTTTTGTGTGCTTAAGTTAGAAAAACGTTTTTTTCCTTTGTTTCTGAACGTTTTTTTTTTAAGAGTAAAAGAAATTTGAAAAAATTTGTATTTTTTTTTTAATTTTCTGTTAAATTTCTTTAAATTTACAAACAACACCAAAACGTTCGTGAAATGTAGCAGAAAAATCCCTTAAGAAATATTGTTAGACCGTTCGGCGCTACGGTTTAACTACAACTGATTATTTTCAAACAGTTGTTTAATACAAAAATATGCTTTTAATACACACGCACGCACACTTGCTGCATTGGGGCCCGGTATTACCAACAAAACTCAGCGATTTTATACTCAGTCTTTCATTCATTCATTCACTCACTCAGTCAGTCAATCGGCCAACCAAACAACCAACCCAACTAAACTACAACAAGCCAGCCAACCATCATCATTCGTAAACGAATTTGTCTTTATTATTACACAGCAGCAGCAGCAGCAGCAGCTCTTTTCATAAACCAAACAAACACACACACACACACCCATAAACAAAATACCTAACGTGAGAGAGCAAAGAAAAAACTCCAAAGAGAGCAAATCTCATGTATGTAACAGTAAAACCGTTAATTGAAGAGAACATCAGTATTTGTGTTCATGATTCTCTTAAAATTTGTTCGCCGTTAACACCACTTAGTTAGATTAACAGTACTCTGTTAATAGCATAACATTTCAATGTTAAAGGCTTTGTTTTTAGCCTGAAAAAAAAATTGGTTTGTTTTTAAGGGTTTATTTTATTCATGTTTATTATTATTGTTGTTGTTTTTTGAATTGTTGTTGTCTTTCCAATTATTAACAACAATTAACACTTCATTTAAATGCCCAGCAACATGCATATAATCCCTCTCTCTGTATGCGTAATAGACAAATTCTTAGAAAATTATTGACTTTTTTTTGTTTAATTAAGTAGACAGGCCAGCCACAACAAAAAAAATTTATAACTTTTGTTGTATAATTTTACAAAATGCAATTCATAAATGGTATGATTCACTCATTCATTCATTCATTTCATCACAGTATTTGATTTTTTTGTCTTTTCATTTCGGTACTGAGTTGCAATCGTCATTAGAATTCATGGAAACACATGGCAATTTTTGTGCAGAACATGATCTTGAATATTTGGCAAGTAATGTGTCTGGGAAAAATAGTTTTAAAGTTCAAATACAAGTGTGCTGAAGGTTGATATTATTTTGGGAAATAAAATTTAAATTTTTTTTTGAAAATATTGAAAATATTTATTTGAATAGCAGACCCAACAGAAAGCGAAATTGAAAGCTTAATTTAAATAGAAATATGGAATGTTAACAACATAAGGACTTTCAAGAATACTATACTTCAAGCTGAGTTGGAGTTCGCAGATAGAAACTTCAAATAAATTCAATGCGTTGCATGAGTAGGGCAAAGTCCCCTGAGTATTGGTCTGAGTTAAAAAAAAAAAAAAACCCGAGGGGAACATGTAAATGCGTTAATCCTAGAGGAGACACAATCTCAAACAAAATGCAATGGATATGGTGGCAATCCCATAGCGAATCATAGTGGTTGCCCAGTGTACACATGTATAATTGGTCATCAGGATTGCGACCAAGCTTCTCACAGTACTTATGTTGTGTGTGCGTTAATTACAGTTACAGTTTAATGTCGACTCCGAACGAGAGATTATTGAGAAACTTTTCATGACAATTTTATTTACTCTCAGATTTTTTGTAAGAAATCTCCTGAGAGGAAGTCGCCAATGAAATATTTTCTTGGAGATGTCTGAACTGGCCTCATGTCTAATAAGACATCACAGTACCTACTAGACTACGGCGACAACAGATGCTCATTTAAATATCTTTACACGCTTCTAAGGTCCATTTACCTTAGGAGACGTTTAATTGTGTTTAATGAAGTAGAAAAGTGAAGAAAGTTAATACCCACATACATAAAAAGGGTGTTTTTTATAGAGGTATAGAACTTTAAGTTGCAATAAAACAACGATGGATTATTCGATTGACATGAATTTTATTTATCCGAAAGATAATCTTATGGCATTACATTTTAAAAATGATTTCTGGCATATGACCGCCACGACTGGCGCGGATGTAGTCCAATCTGGACGTCAAATTTTCGATGACTTTTTCCAACATTTGTGGCCGTATATCGGCAATAATACGGTGAATGTTGTCTTCCAAATGGTCAAGCGTTTGTGGCTTTACCGCATAGACCAATGACTTTACATAGCCCCACAGAAAGTAGTCTAGCGGTGTTAAATCACAAGATCTTGGAGGCCAATTCACAGGTCCAAAACGTGAAATTAGGCGGTTACCAAACGTGTCTTTCAATAAATCTATTGTGTCACGAGCTGTGTGACATGTTGCGCCGTCTTGTTGAAACCACATCTCCTGGACATCATGGTTATTCAATTCAGGAATGAAAAAGTTTGTAATCATGGCTCTATACCGATCACCATTGACTGTAACGTTCTGGCCACCATCGTTTTTGAAAAAGTACGGACCAATGATTCCACCAGCCCATAAAGCGCGCCAAACAGTCAGTTTTTCTTGATGTAACGGTGTTTCCACATACACTTGAGGATTACCTTCACTCCAAATGCGGCAGTTTTGTTTGTTGACGTGGCCATTCAACCAGAAGTGCGCTTCATCGCTAAACAAAATTCGCTTATGAAAATCGGGAACAACGGTAATCTCGTTTTGGGCCCATTCGACGAATCTACGCCTTACTTGATGATCGTTCGGCTTCAAATCTTGCACCAGTTGGATGGACACAGATCCAATTCCTGTGCTCGATGGCGGATGGACTCATTCGGGTCTTCCTCAATGCTACGCTCTACAGCAGCAATAGCTTCTTCTGTACGCACCGTACAGCGTCTCTGGGGATGCAAGTTATCAATAAAAGTAAACGTGGTGCGAAAACGTTCCATGGTTAATCGAATTAACTGCTCTGATGGACGATTTTGTCGACGATAAAATGGACGTAGTGCGCGATACGTTTTCCGCACAGAACCATTATTTTCGAAATAAAATTGCACTATTTGCAAGCGTTGTTCAGGCGTGAGTCTATTCATGATGAATTGCCAAACCAAACTGAGAATAAATCACTTGACAGCTGTTAAATCGGTCGCCATCTTGAAAAGTAATGCCAACTTAAAGTTCTATACCTCTATAAAAAACACCCTTTATAAAGGAATTCCTTGGATCAGGATATTCAATTCTTAATGAATTACAAACGACCAAAGAAATTTAAGCATAAACTAAGGAAAATGATTGATTTTCAGCCCATCTATGGTACGTTACAGAAATCTATTTTGAATCTCAACAATTTTCCTACATACTTTGCCTTCATAAAAGGCGCAGACTCTCTAACAGATCGAGGCATGAAATTCTAAGGATAAAAAACCTAGTACTAACCAATCAATTTTGAAACGTCACCCAACAGGATTCAATTCATTCATTTCAAGGACCTTCATAGCTGCAACAACAAATGTTGTTTTTACAGAAAAAAAAAATAATTACTAAGTATACAACCTTTATTTGCCATGCAATAGACAGACATTTAATCGTTAATTGGTGACAATTTTTTTATTGTGAAATCATTAATACAAGATTTATTTATCTTTAATAAAATATTAATCCGGATTTTCTTCAATCATTAATAATATTGCCATGAAACACAATAATTATTTCCATTACATTTCGATTTGTGTTTGCCATAAATAGGCAAACATCAATAAATTTCAAATGAATGCTTTAATCAATTGATTATGACTTAAAATAATCAATTAGCACAGGCAATAATAACCAACAACTAGCGAATACAGCAGCAGTATAATACAATATAAAGTGGCAATAAAACAATAAAAACAAACACTTATTTAAACTTATTTAATTGTGAAATCAATTAAAAAAATATTTAAATCTTAAAAAGTTAATAAATTGTCATCATTTAAATAAAATACGAATGCTTTACAAAAGTACATTCTAATTTATTTATAATGTCATGCAAATCAATTCAATTTAATGCTTGATGATGTGCATGACGATGTGCATGATGATGTGCATGATCATCTATTTTAATTGACAGTTTTAAGGGAGATATTATGGAGTATATGGGATGGGAATATTTTGATGGAAAATATTGCAGGAATATTTATTATTATCTAAATACGTTGGAAGTGCATTGTCTAGAACAATACCAAATACCTCATGTTGTTACCAAGAATTACAGTAACAAATCAACAAAAAAAGTTCTAGAACTTACCAGATCGTAATTACATGAAGTGTAAATAGAGCAAAGGGTAACGTTGCCAGTAAGTTGTAATGGAAAAAGCGGTGTATAAAAACTGTAGTATGACACACTTTGAAGGGTAATCTTTATTACTTTAAAATTTAAATTAATAGAGAATGCAGGATGAAGGGTGCAGAAGTACACGTCCATCCCGAGACCATAACAAATATTTACGCAAGTTACCGAAAACTTTGGCCCGTTTTGGAAGAGAGAGAAAAAATAAACAAGTTTTTAGAACTGATTCGTGACATAGTCAAAGAAGAAGTAAAAGAAAGAAAAAAGGAAGAGGAGAGAGAACAAAAATTAGAAATAGAGTCAGCAATCAACTGATGTCCGAGTTGAAACTCTTATCATCAGAAATTGTTACAAATCTTTACAGAAATTCTGGTCTAAAATCTTGTACCTTGGTCACTGCACATCAGGTTAGATTTACAGAATATGCCTGACAACTTGAGACTTTCCCGTATTATCACAGAAAAAATGGAGCCAAAATACTATAAACTCGTCCTTGCATTCAAAATACAATGACTCTTTAAAAAACCTATCAGAATTGGAATAGACTCCCTATCCAAGGCGTTCTAGAACGGGAAAGCATGTTCTGTAGAAACTTGCAGATTCTACAATTTCTTGTTAACTGCTAAAAAGTCCAATCAGCCAATGGAGTGTTTAACTGACCGCTCCTGCAGTTACATACACTTCGTTGTTCCATACCTTGCCAGCGGTTCTGCAATCTCGTTGTCTCGTATGATAAAAAAAAGTCCTTGAACTCAGAACACTGGCATCCTGTACCTTCCGAAGAGTATTGAGAAGGCCTCCATTTCAAGCAGAAACTAGTTTCGAACTCATATGATGCCTAGTTAGGGCCTTTAAAGTGGCTTTAGTATCAGCATAGATATCCTCCTTTTCATCTTATGTAATCCATTTCCAGACCATCTTCGCTGCCTATGTGAGCGTTGAGAACGCTCAGTACGGTATACGCTGCACTCATCAGAAAGCCAATAGGTCTGATTAGTAATTAGACTGCTGAACGTAAAAATAAATATATACGAGGACGGTTCAATAAAGACGCGAATTTTCGAATTTCTGTCTGCTTAAGTGAAAGGCGTTACTACAAGTCCTAACTACAACCATTTGTCAGTTCACTACTGAAAAATTTTGAACAAGTTGGGCCATTTAGTTTGAGAGGATTGCAGAGAATTGCTTAATTTGAGAAGTAAACAAACAAAACGGAATTTTGTGAATCCGTGAATAAGTCTACCAATTAGCCATCAATCGGAATATATATGTATAAGGCTACCAGATCACTGCAGCGTCTTTCAGGCGGAAGTGTCGGCAATTCAGGCTGCAGTGAAAATTATTGTGGAAAAAAGTGGTCACAGGCGAAAAATCACCATACTTTCCGATAGCCAAGCGGCCATCAGAGCATTGGATTCTAGTGTAATAAACTCCAAGACGGTGTACGACTGTCGCAGATGTCTCAATGAGATGGCGGACAGATATGATGTTTGCATCACATGGGTACCGGGACATAGAGATATTCCCGGTAACTGCAGAGCGGATAATTTGGCCAGAAGGGGCACGGCTATCGAACTCTCTGATGAATTCTCTACATTGGGTATCCCTTTGGATAACTGGACCTTGTCAACAGTAGGTGGGCGGCTTCGGATAAGGGCAGAACGACGCAAAAAAATCTGACCTGATAGGAGGCGCACGGCGACTCTGCTTAAACTCAAAAGAAGCAGGCTCAGCGCTGCTGAAACGTTTCTTTGCTCTTTCACGCAACTTCTCAAATGATAAAACCAAAATCGAGTGTGTTTTGTGGCTTGTGGCACCGTCTGGATGAAACCACTTGTCGTCAAGTTCAATTTCAGAACAAAAAAAGTCATTTTCTACATGGCCATGGCGCTCTGAATAGACGGTAATGGTTCTTCCAATGCCATTTTCAAAAAAATTGTGCCTCCACTCCATTATGTGCACCCAACAGCCTTGTTTTCCTAATGTAATGGCTTTTCCACAATCACTTCTGCTTTCTCCGACACCACATGTGACAATTTTGCTGCTTTTTAAAGTAAACATCGAGTAAGAAGCTGAAGTTTCTTGGCTGAAGAAATTTTTGTTAGAAAAATCGTCTTTGAAAGCCTGTTACTCCGGCATCCAACAAACATATCTACAGAGAAGGCTCTAATTGAGTTAAACTTTATACTGGCCAAGGCTGGATAGGAGGCGCACGGCAACTCTGCTTAAACTCCAAAGAAGCAGGCTCAGCGCTGTTATCGGGGTTATTACGGGGCATTGTATTATAGGAATGCATGAGAGGCGTATTGGTCTTGGACACCTCGCGAATACTTTCTGCAGAAGCTGTGGAGATGTGGAAGAGGATGAAACTATTCTTCACCTACTGTGCACATACCCGACACTTGGTCAGAGGAGAAAAAGACACCTGGGTGCCTACTACATGGAGGATATTGACAGTCTGGGTCGCTTCATCGGAAGATCCGAGTGGTTGCTGGAATAGGGGAGAATGTGAAACTGTGATTTCACAATGGGCGTGTCCGGTCATGACTCCATCGACAACGGGACAGCTACTTCAACCTACCTACCTACCTAGCCCTCAATGTCTCTTTTTTTTAGAATTTTGACTTGTGAGACTATTTCTTGTTTTCCAATGGAAATGGAAATGGAAATGAAACAGACTCCAGCAATTAAAACATTGTCGACAAATATTTTAATTGAAAACCGACAATCAAATTGTAGGCTCAAAGAATACAGTGCTCAAAGGGGACGTACGTTGAAAAATATACAAGATTTTATTCAATAACCTGTAATTTAATTGTAAACCACCCTCGTATGTACCATAATATTCCACTTTTAAGCCACAATTTAAAAATCTTCTATGAAAACTTGCCAGTTAAGATGCAGTTCCTATTAAGGCGAATGGCATTTAATCGCAATAAATATTTTATTATTGCAATTGAACTATTTATAGCATTAAAGGGGTAAATAATTGCAGCAACTTAATTAACAATTAAACCATAAAAAATAATTTTATTATTAAGAAACAAATAAATTCAAAATGAAATCAAACATGGCATCAAACACAGAATCATTGTAGAAAAATCGCATTCAAAAGTCTTCTCTCTGAAACTTTGCTTGGCAATTAAAATGATCATGGAAATAATTATAATAATTAATTAGCAATTAATTAAAATATGACTAATCTTGACGTGTCATTAAATAATTGTTGGCCAACAAACAAACAATCATTCATTCAATCTTTCATTTCATTTCATTTATTCATTATTCAGTCTCTAATAAAAAAAATTAATTTTTTTTTGTCTTTTTAGAAAATATTTCATTTGAAATTCCTAACAATGTTGTTGTATTTGAGAGAAACTGAAACTGAATTTAATTGAATTAAACATTAAACAAAAACAATTCAAGTTTGAAATTCAACCACCGGTATTGCACATTATTGTTCAAATGCCCCAGCTCTGGCGTAGGTGACAATTGTCAATTTGTTTTGTGCTGCAATTTGTTCACAGGTACTTTATTTATTCCCCATATGTTATGTTATGTTATGATCACTGATCGTTTCGTTTCGTTCTCTTTATTTTTGTTTTATCAAGATTTTATATAAAGGTTGTCTATGTGTGTGTGTAATTTTAATGATTTATTATGGCATTGTATCTTATTAAGCCAGTGAAAACTACAACGAGTTGGGGACTTCATTGAACACGACTTAGTTGGGGCCCTAAATCTTTAAATAACAGAGTTTTAGTACCAAGTAGCTCACAATATCTTCTAAAATATTAAATTTTTGAATGATATCCTTGATAGCCAGGCTCCTACCTAGGCCATAGGTTAGCTACGTCCACTGTGATATCAAAAGTCAATTTTTATCAAGGGGATAAAACAGTCTCCGTAGGAAAACATTTGGACCCAAAATTAATCTCGATATTGCGGTAGACTCTGATCCACAGTTAATGCAGAAGTCAAACGAGTTAATGCAGGAGTCAACGCCTCTTTCCGTCTGCATTCCACTGCGGCAATGACCTGCGAAAACTAAATTAGAACGAATGATCACTAAGCGACTTAAGAAATTAAGACAATGCAGATCAGTCTAGCAATGTTAAACATGTCATCATGCTGCCAAGGAAGTTAAATCTCCGTGTAGAACGACTAGAAGATTTCAAAAGACCAAGTCTATCGTCAGACCATATTAAGTACTGATGCAGCGGCCTTGAGGTGTTCGAGAGAAAAGTCCTACGTAAGATCTTCGGTCCTGTGCGAGCAACAGTGAGCAGTATGACCTCCTCAACGACATAGACGTTGTACAGCGTATTAATATCCAGCGTCTGTGCTGGCTCGGCAATGTCGTTCGAATGGAGGAGGATGCTCCGGCGAAACGGGCATTTGATGCGGGAATCTGCGGAAGTCGGCGAAGAGGACAACCTTATATCCGTTGAAAGGACCAAATCGAGGAAACTCTGTCATCGATTGGTGTGATCAACGGGCGTAGGAGTGCAAGAAGCAGAGGCTCGTGGAAAGATGTGTTGCGGCAGGCCGAAATCCATTAATAGGGCTGTTATGGCCAATTAAATAAGTAAGTAAGTCTATCGTCATACATTCTAACAGGACTGTGGCCTGTGAGAACCGCAATAGTGTTGGTGCGTTCATGGTATGCAAGGAAAGAAAACAATCAGCCGTCTTCTTATTCACTAGAGTCTAGCAGAAACAAGCAAATGCCTCCTTGAGCCTCCTTGTAGAATGAGCGAAGGATAACCTGCTTAGCTAAGGCTGGGCAAGACTGATTGCCTTGGCAGAGAATTCCTTCCTTCCTATGACCAGAGAATACACAGTTTGATCGAGGCAATTGAAACACCCAGAATCCTGTATCAGCTTCGTCCTCCTTGCGATATTCCTATACTCTGCAACCCAATTTAAGACTTACATTTGAATGATCCGAAATTACTGTGAGAAGGCCCAGGCATTAACGAACTAGAACGAACGTCGAGATGATATTCGATTGCAGCTCAGCTGTCAGGACATTTTCAGGGAAAATCGTATCACCCAAGAAACATTACGCAGCAGTGATCTGACAAGCTATACAAAAATCTACTCTACATTTTAGAGAATAATTGCGGAACTTATTCTCCTTTCCAAGAGTTCATCCATAAGCCCTGCAATCCAGTAGAAAAAACAACATGAACAACAAACATCATAAGAAGAATAAACGGCAACACCTTTTAGAGGATAGAATTAAAAGTTCCTTACCACTACACCCAATAAAACAACTCAATACATTTTCACAGAATGTTGACAGATGGCAACCCTATTACTCTAGAACTTGTTACAGTTTTAAACAGGATTTTTTTAATATTCCGTTTCGTAGTTTGCTTCGGAAAAAAAGGGAAAGTCCTTAACCTAGTACACTCTCGACCATTTATAGGGTACTTTCCTAATATCTGTGTATGTGTATGCCTATGTATTGTTTCAATAAATTTAATTCCATCTTTTTGTTTTTCTTTATAAAATATCAGCATTTTTTTCTCTAATTTTTCTACTTTTTTTTCTTTGCTTCAAACATTTTTAATGTGGGCTTTACTTAATTGATAATCTTGTTATGAAAATCTGTCACATGTAGAGCAACCAGCAGAGGCACATAAAATATTTAGACACACTGTTTCAATTTCAATTCACTCACTCACTCACTCACTCACTCCACCGCACACGCTTATTGGTATGTATAATCACTTGCGAAAGATCATTGAAATTTAAATTTAAATTTGAAAAAAAAATAAAAATCCACGATTTATTATTAATAATCCTGAGGATTTATTCAAGAACAATAACGAAATAGATTAAATAAATTGTAATCAAACTTATGTATGTATGTATATTTTAAGTAGCACAGAGGCATGGATGTGGGGTGTACAACATTACATACATATTTACGAAATATTTATACAACAATTTGATTGAACGATTTTCATGAAATTGTTTTAAAAGTCATTTATTGTGGTGCACATTACTGCATAAATTGGCAGGCTAAGCCCGCTTTGTATTAAGTAATGGATGAACACATTAGTCTACATCAGGGACATACAATGCCCTATGAAGTACAGAGCCCTATGTAATCATACAAGTATTAATTTCAGACTCGGCCCCGACCTATGGAGCGTCAACTACGATGGAATTCTGAGAGAGGGAACTTTTTTGGTTGGATACGCAGATGATATTGCAGCTGTTATCACGGCCAGGAACACGGAAGAAGCACAGCGAAAACTGAGACGTGTCATGATAAGAACGAAAACATGGCTGGATTCCCACGGCCTAGATCTGGCCATGCATAAATCGGAATTACTGCTGATCACTGGTCGTCATATCCCCTTGCAGGTGGACATGAGTATAGGAGACGAGGCAAGAGCTCGGTGAAATACCTGGGAATAAGGCTGGATCCAAGACTAACATTTTTGCATCAGATTCAGTACTCGGCTAACAAGGCCCAGAAGATCGTTGGACGGCTCAGCAGATTAATGGCGAACATTGGAGGCCCGCTACCGGCAAGACGGAGACTCCTGATGGAGGTTGGAAACAGCATTATGCTTTATGGGAGCGAAATTTGGGCCGAAACACTGGATGTTAAGAAGCGGACAAAAGCACTGGTATCGGTACAGAGAACGGCTGCATTGCGTATCGCGTCGGCATATCGTACGGTATCCGCTCCAGCCATAGTGGTGATAGCGTGTATTATCCCTGTGGATCTGCTGGGGCGAAATCGGCTGGAAGGCACATAACCGCTCATTTCAGGGAAAACACCATTTCAAAATGGCAACAACGATGGAACGAGGAAGATAGAGGAAGATGGACGGCGAGACTTATTCCAGACATAAGGCCATGGATTGGTCGGAAATTTGGAGAGGTAAATTACTACGTTACACAGATGCTATCGGGTCACGGGTATTTTAGAAAATATCTGCACCGCCTCCCCTTACTGTCTTTACGAGGAAGGAGAGATAATTGATAACGCAGAGCACACCGTTTTTGAGTGTGCACGCTGGCAGAGCTATCGCTCGGCACTGACGTCAATAGTTGGGACGATCACGCCCGGTAACATTGTCGGGGTTATGAGCGCGAGTAGGGAAAATTGGACCTTAGTGGCGAATTACGTGGAGAGGATTCTAAAACTGAAGAAGAGGGATCTTGAGGCTGCAGAACATGTGGGCACGCCGGAATAGATGAAACTGGCACACGTGTTAAGCGAAATTCGAAGCAGGGACCTGGAGGAAAGGAATAGTGGAGACACTTAGATGTCTCTTCAACTTTCGACACGCAATCCAGACGCGGATATGAACACGCAGGAGCCAAAGGGACTCCACTCCGAAGTAATACCACCGTGGTTCCGGAGTGGGCACAACAAGTCCACGAGACGAGGGGGGATTTAGTGGGTGAGGGCCCCACACACGGAGGATGTGACGACTTCCTCTATGGTGCGGTTAGGTACATTTACCCCTCCTCGGCGTGAAAAAAAAATATTTAAAAATTTTGCTCATGGTACATTGGATATTTTTCGAAAGCGATTTGAGGGCATGGTCATCTCACATGGAGGTGATTTAAACCAGCCACCTAGATCGTAAGATTTGTTCCCGGTAGACTGTTTTTTGTGGGTTTTTCTTAAGTTGCAGGTGTATTCTCACGGCCAATATAACGCATGTTTATTGGTCAAATTCGATAGATCTTAAGATACCAGTGCTGTTAAGCCATTAAAACGATTTAAGCTTCTAATACATGTTGCGAATACTTGAGTTACTGCGGTCTTGGCATACGTATGGGAACATTACAATTGTTTTACAATATTTTGTGATCATTTTGTTGTTGTTTTTGTAAAATTAAAATATTTTATCACCTTTACTATAAGCACGCCAACAACAATTTAAAAAACCCCCCCTGTTTTCATACAAATTAATTCATTTGTAGTGACAAAACACAACAAAACAAAGCAAAGAAAAACAAATCGAAAGGAATGTCTTGTTAATGAATGATGTGTTACAAGTACTATGAGGCATGCAGATACTGACGACAGCGCACAACTACATGATGAATAATTGAGTAAATGAAAGAAGGAATGAAGGCATGAAGGCATGAATGGATGAGTAAATGAATGAATGAACGTGTGAATGAGTTGCGTTTTCAAAACTGATTGATAAGGGGTGGGTTGAATTTTGCATCCCCTTACCCCTAATAATAGTACCAGTATTGTACCATTTGTAATAAATTTATTAACGATTGGGTTTGCTTTTCAATAAATATTGATTATTGATTATTATTGTTATCTTTATTATTTTTGTTGTTGTTGTTGTTGTACTAAAATAAAAAAAATTGAAAAAGAAGTCAAACATTCCCAATTAATTATTGCACAACTTAAATATTGAATTTTTAAATTGTTGGAATATTTTCTGTTCGGTTTTTGTTTTTGATTTCTTTTATTTTTGTTTTCTTTTTTATTGCAAAATTGTGAAATACTTTGACAAAGAAAACAAAAAGATCTTTAAAAATTAATCAAACAATTAAAAAAAAATTACTACGCCTCAGCAATTCGGGTTCGAAAAGAAAAACGTATGTACATCATGGTCTTAAAAAATTAAGGCGTCTAAGTAACCTCCAAATAATCCATTCAGGAAATTCCTGACCACCGAGAAAGGATATTATCAACTGCCATGTTAACAGTGAGCAAAACTTTAGGTTAGGCTAGGTTGGAGTGGTAGATTTGCTACCAAAAGCTTACTTGAGCACGGAGAGCGGCCGATGTGACGCCACAGATAAGCGCAGCATCTTACTTTACATCACTGCTTTCACATCCATTTCACTAAGAAGCATTGCTTCTGGCCAATATTATAAGCAATCGCTTGAAAGCATCATTAAAATATTTGAAACATTTTAAAATTAAGTTCAAGCCTCAACAGCAAAGGCTCAGTTGGAAGAACTGATGAACAATTTCAGAAGAGGAAAAAGTTCCTTAAATCGCTGATATTATACAACAATTTGTATTCATACAGTCATCATGGCATAGAAGGAAAGGTAGAGTCTTTACCGCTTCCAAGAAGGATACTGTTATAGAACACACAAATAGAAGAAGGAAAATTCTTTTACACAGGAATATATCAGGTATTTCATTGTGGCATGAACTATATCAAACGTCCTGAGCCGTCCTTTTGACACCACAAGTTATCGGTGTCCAGAACACCCAATTTAGACAAAAAATAAGTTCATAATCATCGAATAAAATTCACACCAAACAGTTGGATCTGGACATGTGGATTGGCATCATCCCAAATTCGCCCATTTTGTTTGTTCATGTAACTATACTTCTAGAAATGGGGCTCATCACTGAAGATATTTTCTCAATGAAAGTTAGTATCAATTGCCAGTTGATCCAAAGCCAATTCAGCAAACACACATCGTTATCTATGGTAGTTTGTCTTCAATTTGTAGGTCAGTTAAATTTTCTAGGGGTACCGGCTAAGTCACGAGCGAAAATTAGCAAAGTTGCGAAGACCGAGTTCCTGTAAGTGACTCAAAATCGACTGGCTCGAATGCTCCTGCACACTCTCACGAACAGCGCCGATATTTTCAGCAGATTTTGCATTTTGTCTTCATACGAGAGTTTGTCGATCGTTCAGAAAAGCAGTGGACCTGAATTTATCCACCACATTGCAAAAAATTCTCTCGGAGAAGGATAATGGAGATCAGAAAATAAACGAAGTGCACGGTACATTGCCCGAATGCAACACCCATTTTGATAAACTATATTGTTTGAACGTGTTCTTGAATGCTATATCAGTCGATGGTGATTTAGCAAAACAGACTGAATAAATGTCAACTCATTTAACAGACGTGACTTCAACAAGATGGCCGTTATCAAATATAAAATTTCGAAAGTTTCTGTTTGCAGGCTTAATACATATTTCGGTTGAAGCATCTCCTGGTCGCATGACGCAGGTTATTATTTTCAGGATACATAAATACATACATACAAATGTTGGCCATTACAACCTTTCAGTCAGGATTACGACCTAGCTTCTCACACCACATATGGATGTTGCGTGCGTCTATACATGAATGGCAGGACCTACAGTTTAAAGTCGACTCCGAACAACAGATTTTTGAGAAACTTTTTCATGACAATTTTCTATTTACTCTCAGAGTTTTTGCGAGAAATGTGCTGACGGAGGCACCGAAGATATATTTTTTCGTGTTTCGTTTTGTTGGAAATGCCTGACCTGGGGTTTGAACCGAGGTCTCACGTCTAATAAGCCAACACACTACCTACTAAACTACTGCGACTATTTTTACAGGATACTCCCGGTTAATCTGATACAAAGGGTGACTCTGTTTTCTTTGCCTAATTCGACTAATTTCGGTTCAACCTCGCAGGATAAAATTCGTTGACAGCCGACAGTATTGCCAGACAGTATTGTGACGTCTTGTCTTCTGATCTTCCTGTACAATAGACTTTTAATGATGATTGTGATCATATGAAGCCCTGAACTATATTTCTTAACTAGCACTCATGTAGTAGTAGATGTATTGCGTTCCAATGATGAGGCCTATCAAATAAGCCAGAAAATCGATCGAGAATAAATTAATGCACACAGTCTTTCTTTCAATTTCCCCATCAGATTACATAGAGGACGTAATTAAGGCGAGTTTTCATGTTTTATAGACCAGCATCGATAAATTAAAATGAATTTGTTTTTTATAAAATAATTATTGTTCAGATGGACCAATACAAGCCTTGGTTAATTACAAAATTATTTTCCTTTCAATCATTTCTTAAAAGTTAAAACCTCACATGAAACTTAATTAAATTGGAAATTTTAGCAGCAAAAAAAAATAATTTTTTTTTTTAGTCCAAATACCAACGAGGCTGTTTATAAATATTGCATGTACTATGAATATATGTACATACATACGAATATAATACTTATAGAATCGCAGTATCGGTGTAAAATTTACAAAAAAAAAAAATAGAAAAAGAAGCAGAAACAGAAGAAAAAAATGGTATTTGTGTCTCACTTTTTATCAGATTTCATGTGATTGCTACACATGTTTGAATACGGCAGAGTTTTAATTACTTTTTCAGTACAAAATAACAAAACAACAACAATAAAGAAAAGAGGAAAAAATATACGAATAAAAATTAAAAATTTTATTTTCAGTTGTAGATTTGAATTACGATTCCTCTACTTATTGTTTCTGTTGTTTGCCTTTTATTGTAGCCGCTTTTGCAGAGAGATTAAGTTCAAAGAACTTGTAGACAATATGGCTTGTTTTTTGCCTTTTTGGACGTTTTTTTTTTCATAAAATATTTTGAAATTCATGCACGAATTGGTTGACAAATTTAATTTCCCTTTTGTTCGGCGTTATGCGATACGACAAATGTAGAACATGAATGTAAGTATTCTACAGTCAGAAGAAATGTGAGAGCTGTGGTGGTATCAAAATTTATTTTTTTGCAATTTTTTTTTAATTTTACTTTTCATTTTGCAATAAGGTAACCTACATACTTCATTAAAATTTACTACGTTTGTAGCATACGCCTTTGATTGATTACAACAATACAAGCCATATTGCAAACATATTTCAATAACTCAATCACCCTGTATGATATCCTTCATGGGAACTTTCCATAACTCTGGCTTACAAATCAGAGTGAATTTGATCGCATGGCATGGGTTATGTAGGCTTTCAGGATGCAGGGGTTTGTAGCTTATTCGCATACATCTACAGCCTGTGAAACCCCCACAAGATGAGCCTAAATAGGTCAAATGGCAGAAGTCGCCGTAGTCTAGTAGGTAGTATTAGATGTAAAGCCAGGGTTCGTTCGAGCCCCAGGCCAGACATCAAGACAAAATACAAAAAGTATTTCTTCGGCGACTTCCTCTCAGCAGATTTCGGGCAAAAACTCTGAGCAAATAAAATTACCATTAAAAAGTTTCTCAAAAATCTGTCGTTCGGAGTCGGCTTTAAGCTGTAGGTCTCACCATTCATGTATAAAATTAACACACACACAACATAAGTGGTGTGAGAAACTAGGACGTTGTACAATGGGTCAATTCGACCTCCGGGTACTGTACTTGTCTTAATTGACAAGGACACGTCCTCTAATCTAACCTAACCTAGGTCAAATGGGATGACCTCCATAGCCAGTTCAGATCACTTTGAACATAACCTCAAATTGCTAGTGCAGAATATCTAATATGACAATAGCTATGTGGTACGTAGCCCGTATACCAATGGCTTATGAAAACCCCACAAGAAAAACTCTAAACAGATCAAATGGCATGATCCCGATGGCCAGTTGGGATCACCATGACCATAACCTCACATTGCTCGCAAATAATATCCAATACGACAGAAGCTATTGGCACACAGCGCGTACATTTACGGCTTATGAAAACCCCTCAAGAAAAGGTCTAAATAGAAAAAAAGGCATGATCTCAATGGCCAGTTCAGATCACCTTGATCATAACCTTAAATTGCTAGTGCAGAATATCTAATGTGACAGAAGCTATGTGAGACGTGTTGCGTACATCTACGGCTTATGAAAACCCCTCAAGAAAAGGTCTAAATAGAAAAAAAGGCATGATCTCAATGGCCAGTTCAGATCACCTTGATCATAACCTTAAATTGCTAGTGCAGAATATCTAATGTGACAGAAGCTATGTGGCACCTAGAGCTGTACTGTTGAAACTACATGTTGTTGGTTCCAGCTCATTCAATTCAGGCTAAAAGAAGTTGGTAATCATTGAACTATACAGCTCGCTGTTGATAGTAATGATTGGGCCAACTATGTGCTGATGTGTTTGCCAGCCTTATATCCACCTCAAACAGCGGCTTTTTTGGAATGTTTTGAACGCTCTCAGGTCTCAGGTCATTGGTATCATACCAAATTCGTCCATTTTGTTTGATCACATGTACATTCATTCAGAAATGGGTTTCAGCCTGCTTCAAGGCCATTCAAAGAACACAGATTATGGTTGTTTATGGTCGTCAATGGTGGTTTGGCAGAACAGACTGCAAAAATTACAACTAATTTGACAGATGTTATCAACTGTCAAAGTTTGGTAGCCCCTATTGGAAGACCCTGATCAATGCCCATTTAAATATTTCGTTTATAAGGCAACTTTCTTGCTCTCAAATTATTTCTTTTTAGTTTTTTAATTGCAAAAAAATAGGTCAAAACAAATGAACGCCTGTCATATGAATACGATTAGTTCATTTAGAGATCTGCAATGACACATTTTGCAATTGTTTACATTCGTATGTTTGTAAACAAAACCAGGAATTGTTTTTTTTTTTTGATATTTTCTTTCACAATATTTTTCTATTTTTTTTTATATCGATTTCTTAAGAAAGCAACAAAAAAATACAACAAAGATTTCTAATCAGGTATTTGAAATTGAAATTGAATTGAATTGAATAATTTTGTACGTTACCTCGTATTGTATAAATGAGCCAGCCAGCCAGCGTAAGAGTAAGCCAAACAACCACCAACATTCCACACTTGTTGCCATTTGAATCTGAAATTGAAAAATAAGAAGAAAAAAAAATTGAAATTTAAACTTCGAATGCAATTATTATTATTTTAAATAAAATTATTTTTATTTCTATTGACTATTCAATTGCTCAGGGGTGAAATACAACAACAACAAAAAAACAAATACAAAAACGCAAGAAATAATGCTAAAAATAGCAGATAAAAACAACAAACGGCTTTAGATAAATGTTGTCTCTTGGCTATAATAATCTCCTCCTGTTTAACAAGCTTTTGAAAAATAGTTGGCATATTTGGTTTATTAAGGCATTTGTCACCGCTCTATCAAGGGAATTTTGAGGACACTTTACTACTGCAACATAAGTGAGTTGATCTCGATGATGTAGTTTAGATATTTGTGGAAAACTATTCCTGGAACTTATGACGTAGTATGGCGCTGTTTAGGTCTACACTTAATATACATGGAGTTCTATACTACACCCAAAGGAAGCCTAGAGTCCTAGAGGAATTCTCTTGTACACATGTTCTGAAACTGATGAACTTTAGTGAGACAAAAAGCACTACTTATTGGATAAACGGCAGTTCTATGCATTGTCTGCCTTCTAGGAATATCTGACAATGGTATGTCCGGGCAACATGTAGTCTAGTAGGTAGTGTGTTGGCTTATTAAACGTATAGCCAGGATTCGCGGCCCAGGCCAGACATCAAAACAAAATACAAAAAAAGTATTTCTTTGGTGACTTTCTCTTAGCAGATTTCTGGCAAAAACTCTGAGGATAAAATAAAATTGCCATGAAGAGCTTCTCAAAAATCTGTCATTCAGAGTCGACTTTAAACTGTAGGTCCCACCACTCATGTATAAAATTGACACACACAACATAAGTGGTGTGAGAAACTAGGTCGTAATCCTGACTGAAGGGCTGTAAAGACCAATTATGTTATATGTTCGGGCAACAACTGGGAAAACAGAGGCAGCAAACTGGAAAAAGCGTGCAGCTTTGTTTGTGCATTGTTAGACTCTCAAAAAAAGGCAGACTGATATTCTTAGGTTTTTTTCAGCATCTTACTAATACAGCCGATGGGACCTCATCATTTACATCGAAAGTACTAACTGCACCAATACTGAAATTTGTTTCGAATATCATAACCCATCTTTTCAATGGGCATTGCAATGGGCCTAATAACCTACACCCAGTCACTGAAACATTAGAGTATCAGGTAAAGGAAGATTTACATGAAACTGATAAGTTTGATTTAAGAAAGGCGAAAACATTCTCAGTTTAATGTAACCACTTACAGGGCCTGTAGACCTATAAGCTGTATATAAGTAGTGAAAGGTATAAGTACCGGAATCAATAATAATCGTTGATATCTGATTGCTTCATTATTTTTAAGTTCCTTTAGAGAACACAGGACTGGCAAAACGCCTCTTCTGCATTTTCTTCTTCGTTGCTTTGTTAAATTTTAGATTCTAGAATAAAAGAGTTGCCATTTATCGTTATTTGCAAATGTAGTTTTCTATAAAAATGCTTTGTGTGAACCTTAAACATTAATTTCTAGTCTATCGCAGAAGGCAACGGTGTCCAACCTTTCCCAGAATTTTGTTGTTGAAATTATACATTCACGAGTTAGAGGTCTTCAATAGCATTCAGCTGAAGTTGAAGCTAGGACGATAGGGCTTATAGTCAAGCCTTTTAAACAGACCCCTTATTTCTCAATGCCTTCAAAATAATGTTTATAACGTGATAAGAGTTGTATAGCTTTTTAAAGTAGCCTGCCGCTAAAACCGTTTAGTCATGATTTGTCGTTCCATTGTACTCCACTATATTGACGGTTCCTTTGCCTCTGCTGTTAAGTGCAGAAGTCGATGGCAACTGAAATTTTCTGTTTATTCGTAAGGTAGTGAGTTAATTAGTCTCCCTTTCAGATAATGTTTGAAACAGCCGTAGACACTAAACAATAGGGTCGTCTCAAAACCTCGACAAACACTCTACTGAAATATTATCCGAGTAAGAACAGTCCTAGACGTATCCACCAAACTATCGCATAACCTTGGCCGCCAATTCATGACGCCAAAAAGTGAAATTGTCTTTCTCCTTTGTGCAATAAAGGCAAAATCGGTGGAGTTATATGACTCATGACACCATCTTGTTGAAACCACATTCCGCACTGAATGGATCGTAACGATTATTTGCGGGCTATTTTCACGAATGTGCAGGCCAATGATATTCCCAGGCTAGAGTGCACATCAATCAGTCAATTTATCTGGGTACAATGGATTTTCCACTCTTCTTCTAGGGATTTCTGAATTTTTTCGTTTTTACTTTTTGGCATAATCATCGCTACAGAAAGTTTTTCGCGACAAAATCAGAATTGAGCCTGTTGCTCAAGCATTCAATAAGCAAATCTAAGTCCCTTTGGATACCTGCTGGCTTATAATTGACAATGCAATCGTGGACCTTGTCAACAGTAGATGGGCAGCTTCGGATAAGGCAGAACTACGCAAAAAATCTGGCCAAGGCTGGATAGGAGACGCACGGCGACTCTGCTTAAACTCCAAAGAAGCAGGCTCAGCGCTGTTATCGGGGTTATTACGGGGCATTGTATTATAGGAACGCATGCGAGGCGTATTGGTCTTGGACACCTCGCGAATGATTTCTGCAGAAGCTGTGGAGATGAGGAAGAGGATGAAACTATTCTTCACCTACTGTGCACATGCCCCGCACCTGGTCAGAGGAGAAAGTGACACCTGGGTACCTACTACATGGAGGACCTAGATGAACTGTCATGCATGGTTATTGGCAGTCTGAGTCGCTTCATCGGAAGCTCCGAGTGGTTCCTGGAATAGGGGAGAATGTGAAACTGTGGTATAACAATGGGCCCTGTGTGCGGCCTAAGTGTATCCGCTCATGACTCCATCGAGGGGACAGCCACTTCTACCTACCTATTGTGAATGGTCACCCGGTTTAATTGTTGCCTGATTTGGACTTTATTTGGAATTTAATGAACTACAAGATTTGCTCTAGTAGGCAGAGAACGCAGTGGAATCGATAAATTTAAATTATTTGACGGAATTTATCGAACAGAAGCGATATTTTAGGCCGTGTGTACATTGCGATGTTGTACAGGCCTGAACACAACTTGCTATTCTATACACAGTCGGTCGATTATGATTGCCATAAATATGCCGTAATGGTCAAAAGGTAGCCACGTTTGAACACGTTTTTCCTCATGCCTTGTAGGGCAACCGTAAATGGCACAAACCTTTTACTGAATAAACAACACTTTGAATGATTCGAATTAACAGCTGACAGCCTAGCTGGACCGGCGATTTTGAAACCACTAAGTGCCCAATTGACCTTGAGAGTTATATTTATGTTTTGTTTTCATTAAAATCTTTGCATAGGGTATTGAAAAAAATTCTCTTCTATACATCCTAACACCTCTTTTTTATTAAAAGAAATATTTTTTTTGGTACTGTTTTTTTTATTTAATTTTTAAGTCAACAATCTTAACAAACAAACGAAACAATTATTAAATATTTGAAAATGAAGCAAAAAAATTAAAAATAAACGATCGTTTAGTGTTGTATTCTCTGAAAGATAGGAAAACCAGCAGCAGAGTCAATATTACGTCGAACAGTTGTGTGAATAGTTTGGTGAGGGTAAATAAATGCTATTCTGAATTCGATTGTTGAAATATGTACAGACGTACGTAAGTATGTCTGTATGTATGAAGTAGGAGTACTATTTTACGTTTATTTGCTTAAGTACTTTTGAATTGAATTTACGCAAAACCCTATTGAATATCATTTAATCACCCTACATTTACGACATTTTATGGAATATTTTCGTTGTAATTAATTTCTTTCTTTCATTCTTTTTTTTTTATTATTTAATATTGTAACCGTTGTAAACAGGAAATACCCAGAATAAACTAAATTTAATGACGCATTGCAACGTCTCCTAATCGACATACATATCACATTTCTCATGAGCCGTGTATCTGCCAACGAACGGCAATTTTAGTTTAATTTTAAAACCAAGGTTTCGTTTGCAGTTAAAATGCTTTTCAACGAGAGATTGTCTTACCGAGATTAGGTTGGCGTAAGGGTTAAAGTTCCTGACAACAATTACAAGCAATCCTGGTTCAAATCCTGTTGGAGAAGCTAACGATCTTATCATGAGTGATCCATTCACAAAGATTCCTAATTTAACTCAAGAGTTCAACGTCAACAATAAACGGCATAGAAATCACCATTGAAAAGAAGCAAAGTGAGTGAATTGTTAACAGAGTGCCATGTTTCTCGGCAACGAACATGGCAACCCTATCATTCTGGAACTTACGGCATAGTTTCTTGATTTGCTATTCCTCTCCGGCCTTCTAATTAAAAACAGGACTAACCTAATGGCAGTAAACTGAATATAGTTAACTCATCCTAAACTATTGATAATGCGCTCCCCTCTTTTCGAGCTTATCTACCAGCTCATTGTCGTGAATTCTCACTTGATCTGGGACCAAGCAGAGGGTAACTCTATTTCCCCTTTCTCTAGCAGATCCAGTTTATTTGCGATTCCCTATTATCTTCAAGCTTTCTCGAAGGAATATTTAATTTAGGATTCTAACTGAAAGCCCTTGACTGACGATCCGTAGGTTGTCAAAAATTTCTTGACATATATAGCAACGACTCTAAAATAATGGGCAAGAGTAAGCTCTGGCAATACATTTCGGGTACTAGCATGAGTTCTGGCAAAGACTGTTTGACAAATGTGGTGTTTTTCAGGCAAAAGTCATGGCCATAAAGAACACGATGCAATGCTTGCTGGGTGCTGGTGGGATTTCTTAGAAAATCTCTTGATTTCCTTAGGCAACCAGAAGCAATCAAATCTCTTATGAACTTCACCTCGACATCCATTCTTGCCTTTGAATTCCAGAGATTTCCCATTCAAAAGTAAGTCTTGTATGGGTTAAAGCAAATATTGTCGGAAATTGTATTGCTGATGGACTGGCCAGAGCTAAAGCGCAGCTTTCAATTTCCGTTACTCTACAGGATACAGGTGTTCCGACGTCCTCAGAAAATGTATATGAAGTATGCTTTGGTTATTGTACAAGAAGTCTTAGCTTCGTTGATAGCATGAAGGGCACGTAATCTGAATAAGAAAACTGTATTGATATGACTAAGGAGAGGAAGAGGATTGTTTTCTTTTTTAAGTCGCATTGCTATAAACTGACGTATGGCGGTTCTCATAAGGAAGGCATGCCAAAAGACTTGTGGATGTGAAAAAGAGACTTCCAATGTCAGTGCCCGGTTCTTGTTACAGAAGGACGGATTTTATTGACTTCTGCTTTCTGCCTTTGACTGAAACCTTCAAAATAAAGATTACGACAGTAGAGAGACTTATTTTGGAGTCGATATAAGAAGTCGCCGTAGTCTAGTAGATAGTGTGTTGGCTTGTTAGACGTGAGGCCTCGGTTCAAACCCCAGATCAGGCATCTCCAACTGAACGAAATATAAAAAATATTTGCTCGGCGACTTCCTCTCAGAAGATTTCTGGCAAAAACTCTGCGTGTGAAATAAAACTGTCAGGAAAAAGTTTTTCACAAATCGGAGAGACTCGGAGTCGACTTTAAACTGTATGTCCCGCCACTCATGCATAAATTACCACACAACATAATGTCGATATGGTTGCAATAGAAATCGCCGTAGTCTAAGAGGTAGTGTGTTGGCTAATTAGACGTGAGGCCACGGTCTTGTACAATGGGTCAAAGCGACCTGCGGGTACTGTACTTGTCTAAATTAACAAGTACACGTCCTCTAACCTAAGGCCACGGTTGAAACTCCAGGTCAGAAATCTCCAACAAAACGAAATACGAAAAAATATTCCTTCGGCAAATTTTTCTCAGCAGATTTCTGGCACAAAACTCTGAGTGTGAAATAAAATTGCCAAGAAAAAGTTTCTTAAAAGTAGGTCCCTTTACTTATGTATAAAATTAACACACACAACATAAATAGTGTGAGAAGGTCGTAATCATGACTGAAGGGTTGTAATGACGAATTTACATAAGGCATCCAGTGCCTGTTTGATTTCCAGGTTTAATATTTATTTCGTGTATCACAGTTGACCTTACATCTGGCCTTAGTGGAACCTTATGCTATAAGTAGGATCGACAACCTAACCTTAACATGTATAATACGTATGCACATGTAACTTCTTGGTTTCTGTTTTAAAAACTAAAAATTCCCACGTTATAGTTTGAGTTTTTAAATTATCATGAATTTTTTTTATGTTTTTGTTTTTTTTTAATAAAATATAAATCAAAAACATTTATTAAGAAAAAAAGAATAAAAATATTAATAAATTACAATAACAAAAACAAAAAATTAAATAAAATTTAATATCTTGTTACTGTCATGAGCAATTTTTTTTAAGACGTTAAATGCAGAGGTGTACGTACTAATTTATGAGTGGTGTATGAAGTATTTTCAAAGATATTTCAGAATAACTTGTATTCAACAATAGACTCAATTAAGAACTGTTTAATAAATTTAATAAACTTTTAGAAACTCCACATTATTGCAGTTTTTTTTATTAAAAAATAAATTGAACTTTAAAGTTAAAGTTTAAAACCATCTTTTAAGATTTCTATTAAAAGGCTGCCAGAAACATTATCTTGCTGTCGTTTTGCACTTCCCTGATTTAAATTTTTTTCCTATTTTTTTCTAAAAACAAAAAGAAAATTTCAACAAAAAAACCAAACAAAATTTATTCACAAACAATGCTTTATAGACGAAAAACGGCCTCTATTACTAAAATATTCGTTTATGCTGTTTTTCTTATACTGTATTGGAGATATTTTTTTTTAATATATTTGTTGTTATTTTTATTGTTGTTGCTGTATTTGTTTCGTTTTTTGGCCAAAAATATTTTCTCAACAATAAAATATTTGATATTTTAGCATTTAAAAGATGGTTTTTGCCAAAAAAAAAGCAAAAAAACGAAAAAAAAAGAAGAGAAAAAAGAAGAAGAAATACATAAATAAAGTGACAATTTATAATAAAAGAGCCAAGAAGAGCACAACAAAAAAATCAAGCATTTTATATTATTGGTTAAACATGCATGTATTAAATTTCTATCAAATCCATGCCATACACTCAGAGAAATAATGGACTGACACTCTCAATATAAGGTTAGGTTAGGTTAGGTTGAAGGACGTGTACTTGTCAATTAAGACAAGTACAGTACCCGGAGGTCGAATTGACCCATTGTACAACGTCCTAGTTCCTCACACCACTTATGTGTGTGTGTTAATTTTATACATAAGTGGTGGGACCTACAGTTTAAAGTCGACTCCGAACGACAGATTTTTGAGAAACTTTTTCATGGCAATTTTTATTTACTCTCAGAGTTTTTGCCAGAAATCTGCTGAGAGGAAGTCGCCGAAGAAATACTTTTTGTATTTTGTCTTTGATGTCTGGCCTGGGGCTCGAACCCTGGCTTTTCGTCTAATAAGGCAACTCACTACCTACTAAACTACGGCGACTTCAACTCTCTCGATATAATATCCAACAAAATTCTATTGTAAGTACTGCAGAGAAGAATGAATACATTAGCCAAGCTTTTTACTATCTTCTTCATTGGTTGTACCACCAACTACTGACTAACTTTCTTTAATCAAGAGATTTTCATGACAAAATCCCCAGTGTAATAAGTTATTACAACCCTTTTACTAAGGATTACAATCTAGCTTCTCACACCACCCATATTGTGTGTGTTAATTTTATCTATAAGCTGCGGAATCTGCAGTTTAAAGACGACTACAGAAGTTTTTGTGAAACTTTTCAGGCAATTTTATTTACACTCACAGTTTTTACCAGAAGACTTCAGGCAGAAAAAGTTGTCTAAGGAAATATTTTTTTTTCAAAATTACGTTTAATTCGAGATTTCTGAGTTGTGATAGAACCATGATCTCGCAGGACACTACCTACTAGACTACGTTGCCCAAAAACCACCTAAATTTACATCACCACGCTATATTACCTCTCATTGTGATTAGCCAACTAGATGCTCTACTACTGATCGCCCTTTTCCATGCCATGTATATAAACATAACATAATTGGGGATTTCCTTTACTCTCCTACGACTTCATTGACTGCCATAATGAACTTCTCCATCATCATCCATTACATTGTTTTTCGCCAGGATCGTTGCATGAAATTTTCTTGTTTCGTTTCACCCATAAAGAGGATATTAAGAGTGATCTTTAAGCTAGACGATGTCAGTGATAGCTTAGTAAAGTTTATCGTGGAACTTTTGGTCAAAAGGGTCTTAATGCCTCCACTGAGGCGGCTAATATTACAATGAAAGTGAATAGAAGAGGACAGAAAGGAGTTTTCTTGCCCTTGCATCGAAATGGGGATGTGAAAAAAATATGGTTGTATAGGTTGGAAAAGCTGCAATTAGGCTTTAAGGCATATAACAAAATGACATTTCCGATATACCTTTCGGCTGCCGTTCTTGAACGGGTTTAAACTGTCCCTATCCACGAGAATAAAGTTTCTGAGGATTATTCTGCACCTCAACTCCTGTTGAAGAGATAATATCTGTGACAGAGGAAACAAAGAGGGCCGTGGGTAATATTTAGGAACATAGGCTTACTATAATGGATCTATTGAGACGTGGTAGAACCAACCCTGCTTTACGTACCTCACTTTTAGAGGACAGAGCACTGCTGACTGCTGACAGGCAGTTAGCTGATAACCAGTACACTTTGCTTCACTCCAACTTACTCAATTTGCTGCCCCCAGGTCTCTATCTCTACTGATGCAGAAGACTAAGCTAGTGACTGTAAAGCTTTGTACAGTTATATACTGGCCCTACTGGACAGTAAACTTGTTGGGAGAACCTTGACACATTCTCGACTAGAGATTTCATTTTAAGATAAAAACAATAATATAAAAGGATCCAGAGGTTCTCGGTGGGAACCTTGAGGTATATATGTATGTATGTACCTATGGCAACAAAATTCAGGACAGAGTAGGCTGAGGAGTATAGATTAAGTATTGGTTATAAGGTTTACATGTGAATTTGTACGTTTAAATCCCGCTCGAACCCCATAAAAATAAATAATTTGTCCGCAGAAACATTGCTGAGATGAAAAATGACTCCTTTACGAAAGCCCATGACAAAAGTAATCTTTTGTGGAAGCCAAGACGGAATTAGAAGTGTCTCTTTCGTTAAGAGCTGCTAAAGTCGAACGAGACATCCATATGGTACTCGTACCGACTATAATTAACCGACAAGCATCTCAAATATATACCCAGACATGAAGCTGTAGCATTATGTCGTGCAAACGATTGTCCACATTCTACAAGACTAGTTCATTAGTTCACAGAGGAAATGTTATTGTTTAACCGACTTAAAGTTCAAATCCTGTTGCTTCTTTCAGTTGCTATAGGTTTCGATCATTGTAGCACGTAGCAAATAATATTCATTTCAGTTCAGAAGGCGAATCTGAAATTGAATTGGCCTTAAAAGTATTGGCTTGATATGGATCAACGCCACGTTGCAATATGGAACGCACTTCGTTGTAAGGGAATACCAGAAAAGCTTATCACATTAATTAAAGCATTGTACGAAAATGCTAAGTGCCGCATCCTACACAATCAGCTGCCCAAAAGACGTCAAAGTAGGTGCACGGCAGGGATACCCGCTATCCCCCCCCCTGCTCTTCAATGTAGTAATCGACAGCATCATGGAAAAGGTTACAGCAACTCAAAGAGGCATCACCTGGCGACTAAACGGCCGCCTCGAAGATTTAGATTACACAGACGACATTTGTTTGCTCTCACACATCGAAGCCGAATCAGCAACTTGTGGTCTCAAAATTAACATCCCAAAAACGAAAACCATGAGAATCAACACAACAAATACCTGACAGTTCATGCTACAACAACAACTGATCGAAAACGTCCAATCATTCTGTTACCTAGGCAGCATAATAACAACAAGCGGGGGCTCTAGAGAGGACGTTGAAAATCACATTAACAAGGCTAGGTAAGCTTACGGTCAATTAAAACACATATGGAAGTCCCCCCCCCATATCTCAAAGCGCACCAAAATCAACATCTTCAACATGCATGCCTTGCGAAGACCTCAAACCGACACCAGTAGAAACGAAATAGACTGGAATCCTTAAGGCAGCCGCAGGAAAGGTCGGCCGAGTCACACCAGGCGTCGACAATTAGATATCGAAGCAGCCAAAGTCAACAAAACGTGGAACGAGCTGAAGATCGTAGCAACAGATAAACATGAATGGAACGAAATCGTTAGGGCCCTATGCTCCATATAGGAACAACAGGAACTTATATATGTATATATATATGGATCAACGCCAAGAGAATCCACATGTGGTGCACAGGATCATAGTTAACTACGATCAACACTTGGAATAACCAACGTTTAACCAAAAATGCCCAAAATTTCCCCAAAATTATCCCGCATTATAATTTTTTTTTATTTTAAATCGAAATCTCTAGAAATTAAGGTAAGCATTTCTAAATTGAAAATAATGGCCACGTAAAACCACAAAAGAAACTCTGGCTTGAAGAAACCTTTCAACTTTTCGACAAGTGTACGACGATTGAATGGATGGGATTTTTTGGGAATAGAAAATTCAGCAACAACTTCAACAACTTCTTCTTCTTCTCATGGTGGCATTAGAAACAAATAATGTCGTGATATCCAATAACAACAATAACAACAACAACAATAACAATAATTTTTATAGATGTTATTGCATGTTATTGTACATGCTGCATACAAACATATAAACATGCAAACAAACATACGTTTATTGTTTAAAATAGTTGTGGTAAATGGATGACGATGACGATGACGATGATACTGATGCTGATGCTGATACTTATTGATGTTGCTGTTGCTATTGCTGTTGCTGTTGCTGTTTTTAATGTTGCTCGTCTGCATACAATAAATGGATAAATCATCGTTGTAACAACGATTAGTTTTATTTATTAAAATTGTTTGTTTTTATTGTTGTTGCTGTCGTTGTTGTATGGAAAAAATCTTGTGAACTATTGTTTAATTTTGTTTCTCCACACTGTCTGTGTGCCACCATCATAGATTTTTCGAAGGAGGAAGAGTAAAAAATCCCTCTCCCCAAAAAAAAAAACAAGAAAACCGAAAAAACTATTTGCCACGTATTGTTTTGGTTTTGGATACTTCTCCGATTTCACGCTTGAAAAAAGCAACTGAAAATGCCAAATGTTTTTAAAGCGCACATTTCCTTCAGTTACAAGCTATAATGCAGGCCGTAAAATGTTAGTTTCAGTGAAAGACAAGAGGATTCCCACAAAACTCTCTAGCGCTTGGTTAGAAAATTGGTTACCAAAAAATTGGTTTACCTTTGAGAAAAATATCAATTGCGGGAATAATTTCAAATTGTTCCAACAGGTTCTAGTATGATAGGGTTGCCAAGTATCATTGTCTGATAACAACGTCTTTCGTCGAAATATGTATGTATATTGAGTTTCGTGTTGTGTTCTAGTTTTTCTGAGCTTCCACTGATGTTCGTCGTTGATTTTATTTTCTCTGAATGGTCAGGGGATAGAAGGCTTTAAGATACCCTAATGGTTACTATTTCCTCAGATAGCCTGCCTAGTATCACCACAAGAAGAGTATATGTTTGCAGTATTTTGTCTCCCATAGGTTAGGTTAGGTTAGAGGACGTGTACTTGTCAATTAAGACAAGTACAGTACCCGGAGGTCGAATTGACCCATTGTACAACGTCCTAGTTTCTCACACCACTTATGTTGTGTGTGTTAATTTTTATACATGAGTCGACTCCGAACGACAGATTTTTGAGAAACTTTTTTTATGGCAATTTGTATTTACTCTCAGATATTTTGCCAGAAATCTGCTGAGAGGAAGTCGCCGAAGAAATCCTTTTGTATTTTGTCTTGATGTCTGGCCTGGGGCTCGAACCCTGGCTTTACGTCTAATAAGACAACACACTACCTACTAAACTACGGCGATTCAAAATGTTGATTTAACAATCTTATGGCACAGAGGCCGCCGTTGTGTAGTAGCTAGTGTGGTGACTTATTAGACGTGAGGATTTCAGGAAAAATATCTGAGACAAATTGGCATGAAAAGTTTCTCAAAAATCTATCGTTCGGAGTCGACTTTAAACTGTAGATCCCGCCGCTTATATATAAAATTAAAACACACAACATAAGTGGTATAAGAAGCTAGGTTGTAATTCTGACTAAAGGTTTCTACTGGCCAGTTATATATGTATGTATGGCACACACAACTATATTAAAGAGAGTAAGAAAGTAATTCTATGACTAAGAGTCGTGTGTCATAATTTTACATTTTCATTAATTATGTTTGCATTCCTTTACATCTCTGCACAAACTCTATTATAAGTTCAACTAAATACAACAGCCATGGCATAGCAGTGTGAATTATCACGAGTTCAATAAGTTTCAATTGATATTAATCCTCAACTCTTAAGATTTGTTTTCATATGCTTCATCATCGTCATTGCCATCCTCATCATCATCATCATCACCATCTTTTGTCTTCATTTGACTGCTATTCAAATTAAATGGTTACAGCGAAGTAGATATTGTAGAATAATATTTTCCATCAACAATATTCGTTTAATGATCATATTAAATTTAAATTTAAATAAATTTTATTTCTTTTTTTTCCTCATTTGGTGTGTGGGAAGTTGTTGTAAGAAGTTGAATGAAAATGAAAAGAATTGCCATCAAAAATATGATCATTTAATTCCCTCCTTTATTCTTCTTTTTTTGATTATTTAATGAAAATATTAACAAATAATTTACAATAATTTCAAGAAATTAATTGTTGTGATCATTAAAGTCATTTTAAAAATGTTTATGTTCGTAATAAACATTTAAGAGACTTTAAATGGATGTCAACAGATTGGTAAACGAATATGAAGATCTAAGCATCGAAGTATGCCAACGAAAATTATAAAATGTGACAGGCCCATAATCAGAGCCAACTATAATCGCAACACTAGAGAATGAATTTATTTTATTAATTAGTCATGTCCACCCCTTGAACTGAACACTAATTTGGCCAAATTTCAGCCGATTTATGTGAAGACTTTGTCCTGGTAAGGGTTGGAACCCCATTTTTTTGTCGAGTTGCTTTCCCTTAATAAAAATTTTAAAGTGAACCTCCCTTCATAAAGAGCTGGAATCTTTTGAGATTCAGAGCATTACCCCCAAAAAGGCCTGCTCTTTTATGCTTAGCTTGGTTTCCAGCCAGATTTCTTACAAATCAAGAAGCAAGTTCTACGCACAATGCGGCTTGATGTCCTGTCACGCTGTCATCCTTTTGACCCCCCGTCTGTCCTATCTGAGGATCTCCAGAAATCTAAGTGAAATTGATTACATCTTGTGTACACTCATCGTTGTTTAGAAATATCTTTGCATGGAAGTCTAGTCCTCTACCTTGATCATCTACGGGGATTGAGTGGAAGTCTACGCAAACTGTTCTAAACTTACAAATGTGGAAAGTTTTTCCGAATATCTTAATCCAAGTATATCTGAGCATCTCTCTAACTACATACATACATACATAATTGGTCATTACAACTCTTTAGTCAGGATTACGACCTAGCTTCTCACACCACTTATGTTGTGTGTGTTAATTTTTATACATGAGTGGCGGGACCTAGAGTTTAAAGTCGATCCAGAATGACAGATTTTTGAAAAACTTTTCATGGCAATTTTATTTTATTCTCAGATTTTTTGCCAGAAATCTACTGAGAGGAAGTCGCCGAAGAAATATTTTTTTCATATTTTCGTTTTGATGTCTAACCTTGGGTTTGAACCGAGGTCTCACGTCTAATAACCCAAAACACACTACCTACTGGATGCATTTAATTATTATTTCCTCCCATGAATCGCTTTACCCCTATAGTCATTTGTAAAAGACTCACGTATTTCTTATTTTTTATTCTTTTGTTTTTGTTGTTTTTGTATTGATTTAAAGCAGATATGAATTGAAATAATCAAGTCAATCAATAAATTGTTGTAACAATTATATACGTATTGTTGCCAGTAATACGTATGTTGACTATAATTAATATTATTTAATTATCAAATACAATTAGAAATTGTTTATAAAATAAACCACACATACACATACACACACTCATACATACTGATACACTCTTGCAAACAGTAACTGTTAATCTGTCTTATTAGTAAAAGTCGTTCAATCTTTTTCAATCTTTGACAAGTTGATTACACTAAGCTGTGTATATGTGTGTGCATTTGTTTGGTTGTGATCAATTTGTGTGTGTGTGTTTGTAAATAAATTTGTAGCTGACGTTTTAGCGAATAAAATTGAATTGCTAACAACAACAGCAATTTTAACACAAATAATTTGTGCAACAACAACAACAACAACAATAGCAATATTTTAAAATTTATTGTTTTTTTCTGTAATTTTTTGTTTTTGTTTTTATTTTTTAAATAATAATTACGTTGCTTACAAGTACATTAATTTGCTAATTTGACGCTTCATTTTCAATTTAAAAATTAAATTATTTTCCAATACAATATGATACAGGGTGTTGCACGAAAATTGATAAAGAAAACTATTAAATTTTGAGGTGTATTAAGAGATAATTGAGAAGTAAACCATTAAAGAGATGCGGAAAAAAATTTAAAAACAATCATTTCATAAGCAAAGACACATGTTTTCACGAAGATTTCACCGAAATTCTTTTCGCAAAAATCCTTAAGAGTACAAGTAGCCTTCTCTTGAAGGCTTATATGCCAGAGATTTGGCCCCATTGTGAACAATATCAAACTTGAGAATCAAACATTCCCTACAGGACACCATCCCCACTTATGTCACAGGAGTAAACGCTAGAACTCTTATCAAACATTCCCTATAGAATACCATCCCCAATTATGTCACATGCGTAAACGCTAGAACTCTTTAGAGTAGGTTAGGTGGCAGGCTTCTCATGAAGGCTTATATGCCAGAGATTTGCTTCACTGTGACCAATATCTAACTTGAGCATCAAGCATTCCCTATAGGCAACAATCCCCACTCCAAAATAAATCTTATTAAGGCATAAATCCTTATTTTGGAGAGTTCAGCCAAACACGACAATAAAATCCCGCCACTGATGCATAAAATTAACACACACAACATAGGTGATGTGCGAAGATAGGTTTTAATCCTGACTAAAGGGTTACATATGTACATACCTAATTGGTCATTACAACCCTTCAGTCAGGATTACGACCTAGCTTCTTACACCACTGGTGTTTCGTGTGTTAATTTTATATATGTGTGACGGGACCTACAGTTTAAAGTCGATTCCGAGCTTCAGATTTTTAAGAAACTTTTCATGGCAATTTTATTTTACTCTCAGAGTTTTTACCAGAGGACTGACTACTGAGAGGAAGTCACCAACGAAATATTTTTTCATATTTCGTTTTGGTGGAGATGTATGATCTGGGGTTTGAACCGAGGCTTCATGTCTTATAAGCCAACGCACTGCCTACTAAACGACTAAACCAATCATGCTTCCAAAGAAGTTGAGTCTTTTGATAAAAGGATCAGGGGATACCAAGTTTATCTGAGGCAATCGGAATGCCTGTGTCCTGTAACATGGCTTGAGTTCTGTACTAGAACCGCTCTACAATTGTTGTCTACAATAAAATTTCCAATGATGTCCTCGTATTTTCGATTGATCTGGGAGAGGATAAGGTACAAACTATGCTTATAAGATGAAAACAGATAGGAGAAGCGCTTCAGAAAAAAATTCAAAGGTGGGAGAACCAAAGCAAAGTGGAAAATTGCTGTGTAATATAATGAAATCAATAATATGCGACGTCTCACCAAAGTTCCAATGAACACTGCAAAATACAACGGAAATGGCCAAGTCATTATGGCATCAGACCTTCGAAATCTAAAGGCATTATGAAAACATTCCTGATAGCCGGTGAACCTAAAATACAAACTATAGTTCGATGGGTAAAACTAAATCACTGGAGAAGCAACTATTAAATTAAACAATTAAATCAAAACTCTGGCACAGGTTTTAATTTTCCACGTACAATGGGTCAATTCGACCTCCGGCTATTGTACTTGCATTAATTGACAAGTACACGTCCTCTAACCTAACTTTTAATTTTCCACACCCTGTGTAAACACGAACTCATAAATAATTCCCAAGATTTCCGTGTATTTATTTCATAAAACTGACGTTTCTTAAGAATCTATTTATGCAACCCAACCATTAATTCAGCATTCAAGTGGCAAACACAAAAGTACAGTAAAAAAAAAAAACAAGAAACAAAAATTCTATTAAATTAATAGGTCTTGACTGATTTCTTTATCTCCCCCTACCACTCCGTTTACGGTTTTAACAAGTGGGAGTTTCGTTTCGATATTCCAAAGTTGAAACTCGTTCGTCTACATTGACGAGTAAAAGAACGTCAATCAAATTCAAAAATGATTATGAAACGTTTGAGTATGAATTAAAAAAAAATTATTATTACTGGACGGTTATTTATTTAGAATTTGTTGTTGTTGTTGTTGTTGTCGTTGTCTACAATAATATATAACATGGCGCTTAGTTTTGTTTTAATTTGTTTTCGTTTTTGTTTTTTTTTGAATTTTTTTTAATTGTTTTTATTTTTTTTTTTATTTTTTTGTTTAAAACAATAATTCGTTTTAGATGCCACAACAATCAACGGGTATTTTTAAACGTTTTATACTCTCTCGTATCCATACATGCATACATATTTATTGCACCATTCACATACACACACACAAAGTTACTCACAAATAAATTGTTGGCATGTAATTGTATTTCAACAATAGCAATTAAATATAATCAATCAACGCTTTAAAAGCGTTTAAATAATAATAAAAAAATAGCAGAAAAAACAACAACAACAACACTAACAATAACAAAAACAACAAAATTGAATAGCAATTCAAGTTGCAGCAAAGTTTTAACGATAAAACGCAACGATAAAGAACTTCCAAAGAGACCAGTTGACATTGAATGATGGCACCTGCTTGTTCACTGTAGTTTTTGTCACCCTGTGGGCAAATCGGACAACAAAAAACAAAAAAACACCAACAAGCCATAGGAAATGAAAGTGCTAAAATGATGAGTCATACTTTCAATAAAAAATGTAACAGAGAGGTAATGCCACCTACCTACAGTGGCTATTAACTGACCTGTGGAAAACGGAGATAAAAAAATAGAAATACGAAGTATAATTGAAGGTGTGTTTCAACATTTTCTTTAAAGGGTAGGGAGACAAAAGGGAAGGAAAATGGATGGTGTGAAATTGTCTGTTGCCATTCCATTTTGTGCCGAATGTCTGAGCACCCGCTTGGAGATCAAGCGCAGGATCACTCTTGCCAACAGTTTCTACTATGGTCTCAATAGGCAATTGAGTAGCAGAGACCTCTCTCGTACGACAAAACTAACACTCTACAAGAAACTCATCCTACCCGTGCTTCTTTATGGCGCAGAGGCATGGACCCTATTAAGAACTAATGCAGCGGCCTTGAGAGTGTTCGAGAGAAAAGTCCTACACATAAGATCTTCGGTCCTGTGCGAGTTCGCGGTGATTTCCGTATCCGATCCAACAGTGAGCTGTATGAGCTCCTCAACGACATTAATATTGTAAAGCGTATTAATATCCAGCGACTGCGCTGGCTCGGCCATGTCGTTCGAATGGAGGAGGATGCTCCGGCGAGACGGGTATTTGATGCGGGAATCTACGGAAGTCGGCGAAGAGGACGACCTTGTATCCGTTGGAAGGACCAAATCGAGGAAGCCCTGTCATCGATTGGTGTGACCAGCTGGCGTAGGCGCACAAGAAGCAGAGGCGCCTGGAAGGATGTGTTGCGGCCGAAATACGTTAAACGGGTTGTTATGGCCAATTAAATAAGTAGTAAGTAAGCCTGAGCACCCGCAGGCTATCCAGTAATAGCTGCGATATTTGATTCCATTTAGACACGTAATTCGTTTTCTGATATGTTAAAAGCGGACAAAGAAAGAACTGAAATAGCCCGTTCACTAAATCTAATCCAATCTCACTTAGAAACTGAAATCCTAAGCCGCATAGTAGCGTAAACCAAAAGCTGATCTGCTGCAATCTGCATTGGACTGGAATCCCCAGGAAAGTTCAGAAAGACGAATTCAGCTCCACCACGAAATTATACGGATAATTACAATTCTTTTAGCTTAGCAGGTGATTGGTCTCAGGGTTAAAAGATTATCATCAGGCTTTGCCAATAAAAAACTGTAGAAATTGAAAAATTGGTGAGAAACCCAGTAATACGGCTGTTTCACAAGCTCTAACGCTGCCTGGTATGAACTGGAATCCCCAGGAAAGTTCAAAAACAATTAAGCCCAGTCATACATAGAGAATTTAAGGTTAAAAGATTATCATCAGACGTTGCCTGAATGGTGAAAAACCCTTTCAGTATTACTGTTACATAAGCGTTGGCGCTGCCTGACCCTTTCATAATGTTCGTTATTGCTGTTACCATCAGAGCAGAGAGTAGTCAGAGAGTTTCTGAATAGACCTTGGACTTTGGATTGATCACTTATGGATTGGTTGCAGCAGTCGGTACTTTTGAAAGAGTTTCGTTCACTCTTTCGCATAAGATGGACGGTCTGTTGGTTTTCAAATGCCACGTGTAGACATGGTCATCAATTTTCATGATCCTAATGGTCAATTGGTGCTGCTGAAACGTTTCTTTGCTCTTTCACGCAACTTCTCAAGTGATACACCCAGGTTAAGTTAGGTTAGGTTAGAGGACGTGTACTTGGCAATTAAGACAAGTACAGTACCCAGAGGTCGAATTGACCCATTGTACAATGTCCTAGTTTCTCACACCACTTATGTTGTGTGTGTTAATTTTATACATGAGTGGTGGGACCTACAGTTTAAAGTTTTTGCCAGAAATCTGCTGAGAGGAAGTCGCCGAAGAAATACTTTTTGTATTTTGTCTTTGATGTCTGGCCTTGGGCTCAATCCCTGGCTTTACGTCTAATAGGCCAACACACTACCTACTAGACTACGGCGACTTCAAGTGATAAAGCCAAAATCGATTGTGTTTTGTGGCTTGTGGCAACATCTGGATGAAACCACATGCCGACAAGTTCAATGTCAGACCAAAAAAAGGAATTTTTTACATGGCCACGGCTCTTTGAATTGAAGGTAATGGTTCATCCAATACCATTTAAAAAAAAAATTGTACCTCCAGGCCATGTGCATGTGCATCCAACAGTATTGTTTTCCTAATGCAATGGCTTTTCCACAATCACCTCTGCTTTCTCCGACACCAAATGTGATAATTTTGCTGCTTTCTAATGTAAACATCGAGTGAGAAACTGAGGCTTCATGGCTGAAGAAATTTTTGTTAGAAAAATCGTCTTTGGAAGCCTGTTGCTGCGGCATCCAACTAACATATCTACAGCGAAGGCTCTAATTGTTGCGTGAGTTAGACTTTATACTGCAAAATACGCTCTAATGAGCTATAAGAACACCATAGAATCTATTAAATTCCGATTATTCGCTACCATTCTCTAACAGAATGATTATTTTTGGCTGGGCTGACCTCATCTGTAACGCTTCCAATCTCTTCAAATTTCTTTACAATTTTGACAAACCCTGAACTATGGTGTGTTCAGGGTGTTATCGATTATTAAACGATTCAAATGGCGATTGTAAATGGCAAAGCTTTCACTAAATAAATGACACTTTTGATGCAAAAAAAATTTAACATTAAATCGATAACTTTATGGTTGATATTAAGCTGAATATGAATTTTTATTCTTTCTTTTAGACAAGCAATGTGAAACTATAAATCTCATGAAATTTTTATTTTCCAACCAAAAGGCCTATTTAAAGTTTCATTTAAATTTCATTAAAAGTCATTGAATTTCATGGTGAAAAAAATATGCGAATGAAATATGTTTTCATAAACAACGTAAATGAAATAAAAATTTACAATAAATACCATCGCTATAACACCATTAGCACTTACATTAGCTGTTATCGATAACATTATTTATCATTAATTGCTACATTTGAAAAGTTGAAAAGTTTTCAAATCATAAAATAAACACACGTATTTTTTTCTTCTGCTTTTAATTTGAAACATTAAAACCAATTAAAAATTCCATTAATTATTGAACTTCAAAAGAAAATTGCACAAAATTTAAAATCCAATAAAATATGTAAGTACCTGACTGCCTTCTCTAATATTGTAACGTAATAATGATCATTAACAATAGTAGCAGCATCATTATTATCATTATTATCTTCATGATGATTACAATCATTTGTATTGTTTTATTTAGTTTATGAATACGAGTACGAGTTATTTATAGTTTAATTAAACAATTATAAACTAAAGTTTTATCATGATATTGCGCCTAATTTTAAACGAAAAAAAATTGAAAAAAATTTTAAAAAAGAAAATAAAATTGTATTCAATTCGTTTTCCTCGTTTATTGTTTGCTTAACGAGAATGCTTCCAATAAACTATTAAATATTCTTTATTTTTTTGTGTTTATTTTCTGAAAACAATATCCATAAAATATTATTGGAGCTCCTCCTTACCCTCCTCCCCCTTTGAGGTGCACTGAAGTAGACACGTATGGGAAACTTATTGAATTGTAATCAAAAATATATTGTATTTTATTTTAATTGTTTAGAAAAATTAATAACAATAATATTGGCGGAAATAATAATAATAATATGGGGGGAAGGGGGGAAAGTAAAATATTTGATTGCAAACAATCCGCTAGAGGCTCGAATTGAATTATTGAATTGAATACAAATTCAAAGGCCTATAAACATAACATAATTGGTCTTTACAACCCTTCGGTCAGGATTACGACCAAGCTTCTCACACCTTTTACGTTGTGTGCGTTAATTTTATACATGAGTGGCCGGGCCTACAAATTAAAGTCAACTCCGAATGACAGATTTTTAAGAAACATGGCAATTTCATTTAATCTCAGAGTTTTTACCATGAAACTGCTGAGAGGAAGTCGCCGAAGAAGAATATTTTCGTTTTGATGTCTGATCTGGGCTGTGAATCATGGCCTCACGTCTAATAAGCCAACACACTACCTAATAGACTACGGCGTCTTCAGGGGTCTAAAAAACAACTGAATATTGAATGCAATAAAAACCTGCCTTGTTTTCCCCCGAGAATTTCTCTATCCGCGTCTCAGAGTAGCCTTCTTCATTTTCAGAATATACTCTGCGTATTTGATCACTTTTTTCAAATATGCTTTACCACGCCATGAAGTCGCCGTAGTCTAGTAGGTAGTGTGTTAGCTTATTAGACGTAAAGCCAGGGTTCGAGCCCCAGGCCAGACATCAAGACAAAATACAAAAAGTATTTCTTCGGCGACTTCCTCTCAGCAGATTTCTGGCAAAAAATCTGTCGTTCGGAGTCGACTTTAAACTGTAGGTCCCACCACTCATGTATACAATTAACACACACAACATAAGTGGTGTGAGAAACTACGACATTGTATAATGGGTCAATTCGACCTCCGGGTACTGTACTTGTTTTAATTGCCAAGTACACGTCCTCTACCTAACCTAACCTACCACGCCATATTTCCTTCAAGTGAAATAATTTCTGCCTCCAAAAACTCTCCACCGCCATATAAACAATCCCCTTTATCCATTCTAAACAGCTATTTGCGGAAATGCTTATGCCTAGACAGCATTCACAGTTATGTAGCAATTAACTCCTCCTCTCTTCTACTGTACTATACACCTACACGTAGTATTAATCTTGCTATCCTTCTTCCTGTCACAGAGTTACTCTTCTGAAATTTGCTTAGAATTTTCAATTGTAGTTGCTCTTCAAGCGCACCATTATCTTGCTTTCGTTCAGATCTTATCTTAACTTTGTCTTTGACTTAAAGTTTTTATTGGGTTTATGCGGAAGATTATAACAAGAGCTTTCAATGTTGCTTGTACGATCAGTATACTGCCATCCTAGGCTGACCTATAGCTGCTGCCGAGGTTATAAACAGATTAAGTGAAGCTTTTCGTGTCAAGTGACCTAATTTTTAAAATCGATGTGTCTGGCCTACTATCCAATAGTACTAACCTTGGTGCAAATTTCATCCAAATCGGAAGACATCGATTTTAAAAATTGGGTCACTTGACACTGAATTGCCCATATATATTCCAATACCTCTGTTTAAATAAGGAACTGATACGCTTCCTATCTAATTTCAGTGTGTCTGTCAAATGAAGAAAAACTGTTCCTCAGCCCAGGATTTGCCATCAGCTGGTAAATACCTAATGGAGGTTGTAAGTGTACTTCGTGGCACCCTTCTCAGCACCAATGTGGGCATATGCCGCCTACCTACTATTATTTATCCCTATTAGGATAAGAGACAGATAACACAGATCCATTAACGCTCAGTAGTAGAAGTTTTCTAGCCTGTTTCTGTCTTCAGTTTCTATACAGTGCTAAGAGGCAGTTGCACTTATATTCGTGGAGATGCCATCAGATATCCACGCAAAATAGCTTGTCAATGATTATAGTACGCATGGGATAGCGCCTCCCTAGGAAAGAAATTCACGATGTAAAATGGCATAGAATAGTTAGGAACGCATTACAAAGGCAAATGTTTTGAAAGTCAAAATGTGGATTACAAGATCACCAGGCGAAGTAAATTATGATCTCACTAGGATCCTGTCTGGCTATGGGCTGGCTGCCGACAATGCCTCCAACGATCTGCATGATCTGCAATGATTTGCACCGTCATAGGAAAGAAATTTAAAGGAACGTTAACGATGTAGCATGGCAGCTAAACGCATTAGAAATGCATCACAAAGGCAGATGCTCTGAAAGCCAAAATGTAGATTACAAGACCGACCGGCAAAGTAGATTATGATGTCACAAAAATCCTGTCTGGCTATGGGCTGGCTACCGACAATGCCTCCACCGATCGGTGGGTGAATTCAAAACAGTGGACTACATAAGTTTCGAATGCGATAGTTAAAGGACAGTAAAGTGCCTATTCTAACAAGTTCATCCTGAGGCCAGTGGTTCATAAGAAATTAATGCAAAACTACTGTGACAGTCTATTATAAGATTCGCGGTCCATGCCAACCAATTTATACCTGAACTGTCAGAGAAGATAAAAAAGTGAAGACCCCTTAATTAGGATCAGTTTTACACTGAGTTTTATAGCCATTAACTCGTTCTATAGTGAAGTGGAAGGCGGAGAGTTATACTAAGATGAAGTCCTTAGGAAAAGAGAACAAGCTGACTTTATTCTCAAATTTAGAGCCCCCTCATATGGCCAGCAGCCTTTCGACAGGGCAGTGAACATTTGTTCAGAATGGAGATCATCTCAAACCAATATAATTATAAGAATACATATTAGGAACCTGAAATAGGAATCTTTATTGACATCTGAAGTCGCCGTAGTCTAGTAGGCAGTGTGTTGGCTTATGCAAACCCCAGGTCAGACATCAAATGGAAAATATGCCCCAGGCCAGACATTAAGACAAAATACAAAAAGTATTTCTTCGGTGACTTCCTTTCAGCAGATTTCTGGCAAAAACTCTGACAGAAAATAAAATTGTCATGAAAAGTTTCTCAAAAAATCTATCGTTCGGAGTCGACTTTAAACTCTAAGGGCCGTTTTTTGAATGCAAGTTTAAACTCGAGATTAAGTTAATCTCCAGTTAAAGTTAATCTCCAGTTAACTCAGTTTTCATTTTTTGAATGGGAATTTAACTGGAGATTAACTTTGTAGAGCTGCCGTACTTATAAGCAAAAATGGCAACATTTTTTTCGTTTATATTGTTGTGTTTACTACTTTTTGCAAATTATTTCACAACAATTTGCTTTTGTATATAACAAAAACAAACAAACAAAATCTGAATACTATTGATCTTTATGTAAAAAAATTATTTTCTTAAAATAATAAATAAATTAAGACTGTCTATTGTCAATTTGTGTTTTATATAATTCATAGTCACTTAAATATTTGTCTTATTCGGCTTTCCCTCACTTAATAGCTTTTTTTTTAAATAAAATTTGTCAACTACTTTTCATAGATAATCTCGAGTTTAAACCACCAACGTTGCTGGTTTAAACTCGAGATTAATTACTTAACCGTAAGGTTAAACTCAAGATTAAGTGAATTCAAAAACTGAAAACGGAGTTTAACTGGAGATTAACTTAATCTCGAGTTTAAACTTGCATTCAAAAAACGGCCCTTAGTCCCCCACAACTCATGTATACAATTTACGCACACAACATAAGAGGTGTGAGGAACTAGGTCCACAATTCTGACTGAAGGGTTGTAAAGACCCATTATGTATGTATGTATGTGAAGTTTGTCAGAATCAACGGATTGGAAACGAAATAGTTTGGATACTCTATACACAACAGGCCGTACAGTTGGAATACTACGACGCTTAGCAATAAACTCCTACTTTTCGACTTAAACTTCAAAGAGGCGCGCTCAGTGTAGTTGTCGGTGGCATTGCATTATGGGTACGCATGCGAGGCGCATCGGTCTTGGACACCTTGCTAACGACTTTCGCAGAAGCTGCAGAGATGAGGAAGAAGAGGAGACTGTCCCTCATCTGCTGTGTACATGCCCGGCTCTTTGCCAAAGGAGAAGGAAGTACTTGGGTACCTACTACATGGATAATCTGGAGGAACTGTCAAGGATTGACATTGGCAGCCTGAATCGCTTCATCAGGAGCTCCAAGGGGTTTCGAGACTAGGGGATAACGGATGACTGTGGTAGCACAATGGGCCCAATGCAGCCTAAGTGAGTCCATCCAAAAATTTTTCTTGGATGGGCAGCCACCTCTACCTACCTACCTACCTAGCAATAAACTTCTCTAGAACCTCCAGAGAACACCATATCAGAGAAAGAGCTGAAAATTCTACTATCAAGACTACTGGGTTCAAGTAACGTATAATCACCAACATTCAGAGTCAATAGATCCTCAAAAAGGAGAGAGGAATGTCGAGAGAAGGACAAATAATTAACTTTTATTCGTTACTTTTGAATTCTGTTTTAAAACTACGAGTGTTACTCTCATTCACAATTCTTGTCTATTTTCATTAATTTAATTACTTTTTCTGCTCTTAACATGACTTTTTAACAACAACAACAATAACAAAACGAAACACCAATATCATGACAAACTTCTTATTTCTTTTTTATTTATTTTTTTCCTCTTTTTTGCCTTTGTTTTGACCATGTTAACATCTTATCTCTGTTTGTTTATTTAAAAAGTTTTTTTCGTTTTCTTTGTTTCGTTTTGTTTAGGCCATAACTAAACATGGTCATGACTGAATGCCTAAATGACTGAAGGACTGACTGATGTGTGTACATTTAAAGAAAAAAGAAAAAAACAGAAATAAAAACTCAGTATAGTTATCGATGTTGACGTTGCTGTTGTTGTTATTGTTACTGTTTCTGTTCCATGCATGAATGAACAATTGTGTTATTTGCGGCATGCCGTTCCTGATGCCTGTCGTTATTGATGCTGATAAATCCGACGATCTTTTTGTGGCAACGATCGTTTTGTTCGCGGCTCTCTGGCGTTACGTTACGTGGTGCATTAATATTGTGTTTATGGGTTTGGTTGTTGCTTTAATTTTCTTCTTCAACCTCTTAAATGTGTTTTAAACCACTGGTGGTGAATGAGTGCTGCTGCGTACACTCGAAGAAAAATGGATGTGAAATGTAATAATAGAAGTCGCCGTAGTCTAGTAGGTAGTGTGTTGGCTTATTAGACGTAAAAGCCAAGGTTCGAGCCCCAGGCCAGACATCAAGACTTCCTCTCAGCAGATTTCTGGCAATAACTCTGAGAGTTAATAAAATTGCCATGAAAATGTTTCCCAAAAATCTGTCGTTCGGAGTCGATTTTAAACTGTAGGTCCCACCACTCATGTATAAAATTAACACACACAACATAAGTGGTGTGAAAAACTAGGACGTTGTACAATGGGTCAATTCGACCTCCGGGTACTGTACTTGTCTTAATTGTCTAACCTAACCTAACCTAATAAAAAAAAGTCATACAAGTCATGTTTGTACACATGCTTGAGTTGTTTATATCATTCCACGAACCCTAAAAATTAACCATGTAAAGTTGGAAGTAATGTGTGGCGTAAGTACATGCAAATCAACATGAGTACCGAACCTTAAATTAATCGGAAATCATTTTATATTGTGCGCCAAGGTACGTAGATAGGTAGAGTTGCCTGTCCACCCAAGGAAGTTAGATGGACACACTTAGGCCACAAAGGGCCCACTATTATACAGCAGTTTTCTTTGATACCCCAATCCCGAGACCATACACTGTCAATGTGTGACAGTTTCTCCAGATCACCAACATAGTAGGCACCAGGGTACCTTTTTCCTTTACGGCATAGTACCGGGCATGTACTCAGTAGGCGAATAATAGTCTCCAATTCTTCCTTATGTGCAGTTTGTGGTGTAGAAGACCAATGAGCCTCGCAATGCAATGGGCATGTACCCAGTAGGTAAAGAATAGTCCCCAGTTCTTCCTCATGTGTAGCTTCTGGTGTAGCTTCGCAATGCAATGGGCATGTACCCAGTAGGTGAAGAATAGTCTCCACTTCTTCCTCATGTGGAGCTTCTGGTGTAGCTTCGCAATGCAATAGGCATGTACCCAGTAGGTGAATAATAGTCGCCACTTCTTCCTTATCTCTGCAGCTTCTGGTGTCCAAGAGCAATGAGCCTTGCATGCGTGTCCATAACGCAATGCCCCCTAATGACCCCGAAAACCATGCTGAGAGTGCTTCTTTGGAGTTTAAGCAGAGCTGTCGTGCAACTTCCATCCACTATTGACCAAATTTTCTGCGCCATTCAACCCGCATCCGAAAGATACCCATCTGTCGCTGACTAAATTGATGAACGCATTGCCGATTATACAATTTCTGGTGTAGAAGATCAATGAGCATCGCAATGCAATGGGCATGTACCTAGTAGGTGAAGAATAGTATCCACTTGTTCCTCATGTGGAGCTTCTGGTGTCCAAGAGCAATGAGCATCGCATACCCATCTGTCGCTGACTAAATCGATGAACGCATTGCCAATTATAAGCTTGCAGGTACTTAAAGGGATACCCATAGTTGAGGATTCATCAGAGAGTTCGATGGTGGTGCTATGCCTAACTAGTTTATCTGTTGTGTAGTTACCTGGAATGTCAATGTATCCTGGTACCCATATGATATGGCCACCATCACATTGGAATTCAATTTTTTGATAGCCGACAATTCGTATCGATAGTCAAACACATTTAAGGAGATGGGGAATAACAGTGAACCAACTAAGCTACACAGCTAGTTGAGAGAAAACTTCGATACACAAAAATCTCTTACAATACCTTGTATGTTTACTAATTTTATTTCACCGAGTGTAACAAAATTCTACACACATTAATAGTGTTCGATTGCTAGCTGGCTGGCTGGCATCAGGCAATTAAACAAACATTCCTCAGGCTTTCGTAGGACGTTTTTTTTTTTATTGTTTTACTTGCTGTTGCATATTTAGTGTATGCCACAGCCTCAGTCCACTTATTTATTTATTTGTTTGTTTGTTTAGCTCTTCTATAAATTGTATTTACTTAAAAAAAAAAATTATTGTTGTTGTTGCTGGACCATCAAGAAGTTGCAATATTTCGATTGCCAACCACCATTCAGCCAGCCATTCGGTTCAGCCACACTTCATTGTTCAGATATTCCGCATTTACGTCGGGCTTTCTTGTTAATTCTCCTGCTACGGTTTCGTCATTTCATTCCGTCAGTCTAGTTCATTTTCATTTTCAAGCGATAATAGTTCTGTGCTCCTTCTAAAGAAATTCTTTTTTTCATTTTTTTTTTTTGATGTGGAGTAGAAGAAGAAGAAGCAGCGTTCTTAAAGAGTTTCTTTTTCGTAATGTTTTGAATTTTGTTTACACTTTGTTTTAGTGCGGCTGTAGCCATGGCTGGGACGGTGTTTGTGACTGGCAATTGAAGTATAATTTAAGGTTTGTGTGGCGTTTTTTTTTCATTTTTTTATGAACTTTGGCTGATGCATGACTCACTTAAATAGTTCAACACCATGTTGTAACAATCAATATACTCGTATACAACAATTCAGTACATTATTGTTGTTGTTGTTTTTTATTTGTTTTTTGCTTAAGATGATTGGTTAAGGGCACAACTACAACAATCAAAGGTACAATTCATTGTTTATACCCTACATTTAGAACATAGGTAATAGTTGGGGTACATCAAGTTTGTGTAAAACTTTACAAAGCCCTTTAGCATATCTACCTCGACCTTGTGCTTCGCAGACAGTTTTTTTTCGCCGAGGAATGGTAAATGTACCTAACCGCACCATAGAGGAAGTCGTCACATCCTCCGAGTGGAGGGGCCCTCACCCACTAAATCCCCCCCTCGTCTCTTGTGGACTTGTTTGTGCCCACTCCGGAACTACGGTGGTATTACTTCGGAGTGGAGTCCTTTTGGCTCTTTGGTCGCTTCATGTTTATATCCGCGTCCGGATTGGGAATCGAAAGTTGAGGAGACATCTAAGCGTCTCCACTATTCCTTTTGTCTAAATCATCGTCTCGGTTTCGCTTGGCACGTGTGACAATATCACCTATGCCGACATGGCTACCAGTTCTGCAGCTTCAAGATCTCTCTTCTTCCGCCTCAGAATGCGCTCTACGTAATTCACTACCGTAATTCTGCTTCCCAGACAGTAGCAGGACTAGATCTACTAGAATGTCAGCTTAAGACTACCAAGCAGACATTAACACTTGGTTTCTTAGTACATTGCGCGTTCTAGAGGTTCTGACGAAAACAAACGCTGACTCTGCCCAATTAATGGCTAAGTTGCGTCAGTTCTTCTCAGTTAATGGGGCTTTGGTGACAGCGATTGATTATTTAGCATCGCCTTCACTTCTGCGAGCATTGTTGTAATTTCTTCTTGAATGAGCGCGGAATTGCAATAATTTCCGCACAAAATAATACGTAGAGTAGTTTAAATATGTTGGGGACATTGTAGTTATCTTGGTGAGCAATTATGCGCAAAATAATATCGTTAGTGGTTCGTTATTCATCTATCATCAAGAGCGATTAGTTTATATGACCTCAAGTCAGTGATTTCTCATCTTCACAGGGTCAAATATTTGGTTGCTTTATTTGAGGGAAAACATGCTCCTTTTGACTGTATTTTTTACAATTCATTTCCCTACCAGTGGCTTATACAGTAACACGAATTTAGTTAACCTTGACAGTAGGTAGGTAGGTAGGTAGAGGTGGCTGCCCATCCAAGAAAAATTCTTGAATTCCTCCAGATCATCCATGTAGTAGGTACCCAAGTACTTCCTACTCCTTTGCCAAAGAGCTGGGCATGTACCCAGCAGGTGAGGGATAGTCTCCTCTTCTTCCTCATCTCTGCAGCTTCTGCAAGGTGTCCAAGACCCAGTAAGAATCTGTTATTCTGCTTAGGTCATTATTTCATTTATTCATTAGATTGTCTTATTTTACTCAACTTATTTACAATATTCGTGGATATTTCTCTTAAAGCTTAAACGATCGGCTATTTTTATGCCCAAATATTTCATGGACGAGGTTATGTAGCCTCGTTACACTCTGTTGCTCAGCCAGCTTGAGTTTAATCATCCTAATGGCATCCTTTATATGAAAACGACTACGCCATCGGGTCATTGCAATCCTTCAGTCAGGATTATGGACCTAGTTTCTCCCACCACTTATGTTGTGTGCGTTAATTTGATACATTAGTGGCGGGACCTACAGCTTAAAGTCGACTCCGAACAACAGATTTTTTAAGAAACTTTTCATAGCAATTTCTGTTTACTCCCAGAGTTTTTGCCAGAAATCTGTTGAGAGGAAGTCACCGAAGAAATCTAGGGTTTGAAACGCGGCCTTACGACTAATAAGTCAACACACCACCTACTAGACTACGGCGGCTAAAAACTCAAAGAACATTCACCTGAAATAAGAATCTCCTCAAGCGCAAAGTGTAGATTTTACGATGAGGAGCTCTTCGGAGTTAAAATATTTGTGAAGGAAACACCTTAGTGCCTATCAACTACTAGGCAGAGATTTAGCTTCACTGAGACCGAATAAAATCTGGAGTTTGTCAGGGCAATAGAATAAAGAGAGACAATAGAAGGATGTCCAATATAGATTCAGGCAGTACAAGAGATCGTATGATCGCACTTCTCTAAGCCAACACACTACCTACTATACCACGGCGACGTGTACTTAAACCAGAGTTTAAACATCCTAATGGTATCGTTTATATGAAGCATAGTGACTGCAACATCGGAGGTACACAATCTAATATAATGTTTCACATTAGTGGCCCTAGTATAGAACCTAGGGGAACTAATACCCAATGCATGGCTTATTACCATTGGCAACCTGATGGTAGACTTTGGTTCCATTATAGAAAATTAATATAAAATAACTCCTTTCCTGCCTAAAATTTAAGAAATACTTTCTCATTGGCTCTGCCTGCAGTTTAAGTTCTCAAGAGAATTTGCGAATCTCTGTAGAGTGCTTCATTAGTTCATAATGTAGCCTCCACGAAAGAGAAATACATTGTGGTAGAAGGTATCATATGTGGTATAATTGATTCGACGGTAATTTTGTTGTGTATTTTCGTATGTCTTTGTTGGTTTATTGTTCAGTTCAGCACTTTTTTTGTATTTAGACAAACAAATTCTCATGCCAGACATTGACGCCGTTAACGTCAACAAACGACCGCCACTGTTGCAAGAGAAACAAAACAAAATTGCCTGCATATGTTTCAAACTACTTCAGCTCTTTATAGGTATGATACGCTCTGCAGTACTCTATACAGACAGGGAAAAGTCGTATGCTTTGTAACACTATAAGTCTATTAACCCATTCGCTACCAAGCCTAAATTATATGAAGTCATTCCCATTGCCATTTATATTTTGAGTGTTATTGTTCACCAAAACCCTGTTATTCCTTGGTAAGAGCGCATATATTATCATATATAATCATTTACAAGCAGAAAACCAAAGACGAGCATACTCGTCGTTGGCAATAGGAAGGCAGAAGGACTTGAGGCAACACTTAGAAGAAAAATTTGCTAATTCAAAAGCCTGCATGTTATAATATATTTCAAGTAGGACGAGTATACTCGTCTTTGACAGGGTATCCCGCACTGCCAAGACGAGTATACTACTTTTGCTAATTCAAAAGCCTGCATGTTATAATATATTTAAAGTAGGACGAGTATACTCGTCTTTGACAGGGTATCCCGCACTGCCAAGACGAGTATACTACTTTTGCTAATTCAAAAGCCTGCATGTTATAATATATTTAAAGTAGGACGAGTATACTCGTCTTGGCAGTGCGGGATACCCTGAATGGGTTAAAAATGTATGAATTGGTAATGAATACTACGAATCTGCTTATAAGTCAAACACGGGAGTATATTAAACTTAAAAGCCTGCTGTCTTGTGCAGGGTTTCCAAAGATTGCTTAAAAAAAAGGATGAAAAGGTGAATGCAACGCGGAACATACACTTTGTCAGTGCGAATACTGGGTGACTCAAAGGGCAAAAAAATAGAATGCCAATACTATTAGTTCCTGCTAGCGTAGGGTACATTTATCAGTCAACTTTGGCTTACATTTTCCCATGCAAATGCTTTCTGCGAATAGGCTTGTTGCACATACATACATATGTACATACAATAGAAAATATTATTTATCGTTTAGAAGCTTACACACTCACCAACATACATACATATTTCATTAGTTGTTCTTTTAATGTTTTTGGCATTTCCGATATAGACATTTCATACGCCCGGCCCGACCCCCACCATTCCCATTCCTTTGCTAATAGCTGTCATTGTTTTCAGACACTTTTATTGTCGAGCAATTTGTGGCTGCTGTGGGGGTACGATGTGACTAGAATTGGCTAAAAACTCAAATAAACAATATGTTGATAAAAACACACAAAAAAAAATTAGCGACAACAATAACAATACATAATAACAACAAACAATGTGAATTGACACGCAGCTTACAAAGAGCTCAGCCGTGCTCGACTACGTGATACTCTATCGCAACTGTCCAATTCTATTAAATCCAGAACAGTGATTTAAGCTTGAAATAACGGTAATGCAGTGAGTCGTACGATGGCTTACAAGCGAAGGATTTCAAGTTCCAACTCCTCAGAGTTTCAGTTAAGAAAAAAAACCCGAACAATAGCACAATTGTAGCATTCAAAAGAAGGAGAAAATGGTAGAATGTTCTACCCCTGAGTGAGGTTATATCGCGGAAAGTGGTGACAAAATATCTCGTAATATTCCTGAATAAAGAACTGTCATGAAAGGCTCCTACAGAAAGCATTTGTAGGCAAGCCAAGCATGCCACAATGATATGTAGAAGACTAGCAGGATAATCTTGGAGTGCAATTCAAAAATTAGGCACAAAATGTATACCAGGATGGTCACTCCAATTGTGACCAGTAGAGTAGAATGAATTTGAACACAGCTCAGATGCGGTTGCATAAGATGTAGAGACTGGCATGCATTAATATAACCGGAGCAAAAAGGACCCATCCTACAGCGGCGCCTTAAACCGTCTTGAATTTAAGTTTTTTGCACTTGGAAATGAGACCCAAAGTAGACTATTGTTCGTATAATAAAGGTATCCCTAAGACGATAATTATCAGGAGGCATCGTGATTATCACCTGGGAATTGCAATTAAATTCTATGATTTTGGAGAAATGCTTCGTATTGAATATATCAATTTGGAGGCTACATACATACATAATTGGCCATTACAACCCTTCAGTCAGGATTACGACCCAGTTTCTCACACCACTTATGTTGTGTGTGTTAATTTTATACATGAGTGGCGGGATCTACAGTTTAAAGTCGACTCCGAACGACAGATTTTATTGAGAAACTTTCCATGGCAATTTTTATTTATTCTCAGAATTTTTGCCAGAAATCTGCTGAGAGGAAGTCGCCGAAGAAATACTTTTTGTATTTTATTTTGATGTCTGGCCTGTGCTTCGTCTAATAAGCCAACACACTACCTACTAGACTACGGTCGAGTATGCCCTTCCAAATTCTAAAGCCAGGATTCGAGCCCCAGGCCAGACATCAAGACAAAATACAAAAAATATTTTCTTCGGCGACTTCCTCTCAGCAGATTTCTGGCAAAAATTCTGAGAGTAAATAAAATTGCCATGAAAAAGTTTCTCAAAAATCTGTCGTTCGGAAACGACTTTAAACTGTAGGTCCCGCCACTCATGTATAAAATTAACACACACAACATAAGTGGTGTGAGAAACTAGGACGTTGTACAATGGGTCAATTCGACCTCCGGGTACTGTACTTGTTTTAATTGACAAGTACACGTCCTCTAACCTAACTTAACTCGGCGAAAAGAAAGATGGAGAGGCGCAGATTCTTTTCAAGCTAAATGAGTTTGGAACAACTATAAAACATAGATCAGACTTTCTAAAAGCGATTTGAGGACACTTATCGGCTTTTTGACCGACATAGGAGACTCAAAGAAATTTCACTTGAAATAAGGATCCCCTCAAGATTAATGAGTAGATTCTGCAATGAGATCCTCGGCGGCGTTAAAATACATTAGAAGGCAACATCTGACAGCCAATCAACTACTAGACAGAGATTTAGCCTCACTGATACCAAATTTAGTTCTTGAGTTTGTCAGGGCAACAGAATTAAGAGAGACACTATAGGGATACAGTATATAGATTAAGGCGATACAATAGATCGTATTATCGCACTAATCTAGCTCCCTTACCTGGCAGTAATAGCTAAGGGAACTCGATTAATGACATTAAAATAAGAAAACTCAATAAGAAGAAGGACTTTCGAACTTAGGACGACTTTAGAGAAATTTTGATGGGTTTGTCCTTTAAATCGGGAAGTATACTTAGATTAAAAACTACAAGGGATATAATTAAAGGATATGTAATGAACACTGACAATCATGAACAGTCGAATAGCTGGGTGTAGGGTAAACTGACAGTAACAACACAGCATCAATAGTTTTCCAGCTCGTCATCATCATTACGAATATTGTTGTGTGTGTGTGTCTGGGCAAAGTGTGAAATTGAAAACAGTACGTAAAATGAATAAATAAATGAGCCAATAAATGAATGACTGATAGACGGATTGAATGAATGAATGATTGAATGCATCATTCAAATACGAATTTATTTGTTATTGTTGTTGTTTATAATAAATATCGTATAAATGTTAAGCGTTTGATTAGTTTAGAACACAAACAAAAAAAAAAGACATTCTAATTGAAAAAAATTATATTCTAATGATACCAACAACAATAGGAAATTATATTAAATTATTAACAATTATGAGCCTATGACAACAGCAGTAGTAGTGGGTTTAAACAATAAAAACGATGGCAAATAAAAGTGGGATTCATTTTTTAATTCCTTGTTATCGATACTCTATACTATCGGGGGAAATTATGCGATGACCAGTTCAGTCAATTGCAATTGAAATTAATGGCAAGAGATTATGAGAAGAAATTTATTTCAATATTGAACTTCAATACTGGCACTGTGATATTAAAACATGAATACAAACTTAATGGGGGTTTCAGGAAATAGCAATAGTTATTCATAGAATGGTAACACGATAAACGATAACGATAGAGTGTAAACGATAATCAATTCAAAGCATATATGGCAGGCAGAGCAATAAAGGAAACTTCCTGCAGATTGATTAACTAGCTTAAGGATAGATTTGAGGCTTAAGGTTTAAGTTTGCTAGGCAGGTAATTGTAATGTGGATATGCTTTGATAACCATGTAGCGAATAGCCATATCACATGTGGCTACTTGTTATGCCACAGTTTTCTATTTCCCATAATCCTGAAATGAAGTCGCCTTGGTCTAGTAGGTAGTGTGTTGCCTTATTAGACGAAAAGCCAATGTTCGAGCCCCAGGCCAGACATCAAAATAAAATACAAAAAGTATTTCTTCGGCGATCTCCTCTCAGCAGATTTCTGGCAAAAATTCTGAGAGTAAATAAAATTGCCATGAAAAAGTTTCTCAAAAATCTGTCGTTCGGAGTCGACTTTAAACTGTAGGTCCCACCACTCATGTATAAAATTAACACACACAACATAAGTAGTGTGAGAAACTAGGTCGTAATCCTGACTGAAGGGTTGTAATGACCAATTATGTATGTATGTATAACCCTGAAATCATCCGAAACATCTGATGGAGTCATTTAGACTTACAATAGCTATCCTGGATAGTTCAGTAGGATTCTCTGTTTATTAGAAGTCCAGATATTTACTTCTCCTAAGATATAGCGCCCAGGGATGTGCCCAGAAAATGAAGGGCAGTTTACTCCTCTTTTTTGTCCATATAGCTCCTGCAGAATATATGTACGAACATACATACAAATATAGCTGGTCATTACAACCCTTCAGTCAGGATTACAACCTAGTATCTCACACCACTTATGTATGCTGTGTGCGTTCATTTTATACATGAGTGGTGGGACCTACAGTTTAAAGTTCAATCTGAACAACAGATTTTTGAGAAACCTTTCATGGCAATTTTATTTATTCTCAGAGTATTTGCCAGAAATCTGCTGTCGCCGTAGAAATATATTTTTAAATTTCGTTATGTTCGAGATGTCTGTCGATGGGGTTTGAACCATGGCCTCATGTCTAATAAGCCGACACACTACCTAATAGACTACGACGACGGCTACCATATGCTATTACTTTGCGAAGTGTCTCCTGACTGCTCATTCATTTGTCACACTGTTTACCGATGTCTATAGCCTTCTCGATAAGATCAAACATTTTCGATTTTGAAAAAACAAAATTTTTATCAGTTTTTGTGAGCCGTCCAAATCCTCACTGATGGAAATAAGCTGGGAGGAATCACTTGAGGCGGAATTTACTCAGAGTCAATAGGTATAGCCGAATCTATAAGGCTACCGGATTACTGCAGCATTTTCCAGAGTGGCGGAGAGGTATAATGTACACATCATATAGGTTCTGGGACACAATGATATCCCGGGCAACTACAGAGCGGATGAATTGGCCAGACACTGCACGACCATCGAACTCTCCGACGAATTCTTAAATGTTGTACATGATTTAAAGCCCAGCAATGACTATGACAACTATGCTAAGCCTATTAATTCACAATTTGAGCAGACTTTCCGTTAGCTTTTCGTCTATCCTTTGCCATATCTAGACTATCCATCCGCTATGCCATGTCCCGTTATGCTTCGGTACACATGCGAAATACAAATTGTACCACTCTGCAATCTTGTTGAGCTCCGCGCGGCAGCCGTAATTCCTTTTTTTTAAGTTAGAAGCAGACTTTCTCCCTGACTGATATGATGTGAGGCTATAGAAATTCAGGTAAAGTTTCAATGTCAACCTGAAGAAGTTCAGCTGGTGCTCCGTCTTCAACAGCAGTCTGTCTGCTGGTGTCGACTTTAATTTATCCTCAACAGTTGCATATATTTCTTGGAAATGTTGTATTGATCTGCGCGCCTGCCCGTAAAACCGCCATCAGCGACTGTTTGGCTCTTGTTATGGCTCGGTTGATGAGACAATCTTCAATTTACTGTCGTGTCCTCATGATCAGCCATATCTTCACCTGTTTTCATGAACGTTCAGCCAGTAGGTGAAGTTGTGGTCGGGGATTCTCTCGTTACAATTAGAATACCGCTGCTACTTCCTAGGGTATACGAGTGTACAAATGATTCAATACAAAATATGAACACATAAGGAGCTCATATGTATACATACCTATGTACCTATGTATGTATGAACACATTTTGTCTAGTCACTATTTTATTTGAATAGACTTTGAAACGCAACTATTTAGACAAAGAAGTCAAAGCATTCAGCTGCAAAGACAATGACCATAAACGAACAAAAACAAATGCCCCCTACTTGATGATAATGACAATGATGATGGCGATGATGATGATGAATGCCGCGAATTCCCCCAGGGTCATTGAAAATATTTTCAATTCAATTGATCACTCGCTAAGTGGGTGAATCAAAGATTTGTTGTTTTGCAAAAATTAATGTCAAGAATCTTCTTCTTTTTTTTTTTGCTTAAAGTCTTCTCTCTTTTTATTTATTTTGCAAATACACGAAAACAAATTCACTAATGCTTGCCATAAACGTGATGGAATTTCAGTTCAAGAGGATTAATCCACACAGAAGAGCATGTAATTAGTTATCGCATGTTATTACCACAGTTATCGTACATATGTCATTCGAGAAGAGGGATATTTATTTGTCCACTTCTTAAGAAATCGTTTAAAAATTTCCCTGTCATTTAAGATTTGATTTAATTTCTATTTTACAATGGAAAAGTGTCATGTTCAAATGGTTGGCGTATAAATCAGTTTTTCGTATAGAAATTCTGATTTATTACAGAACAAATGTGACAAGGATACACCTTGATTGTGACAAAAAAATATTGCAACAAATTTTTGATTGACAGAGAGCACTGGATAAACCCATCTGTTTGCAGTATGTATGGAGAACAAAATAAATTCAAAAATGTATTGTAAAACGATTGCTTTTGAATATAAAATCCCAGCCCTAGTTTATGGCAATAATTTAAATCAAGCAACACTAGCCCTACAGGCAGTCATTTGAAAGAAGGCAATCATTTTTCTTCAAGTACGGTTGTTAAGAATGAAGGCGAAAATAAAAAATATCGGGTCCGCCATCTAACGTTTTTTTTTCAACTAGTGCTTATTTCGTGATTGGTAACATTTAGCTCATGTCTGATTTGACAGATAATTAGTTTTATCCTTCCGCTGAACGAATATGGTTGTGTATACGCTTGAACAACGCTGGGAAATATTGCGACATTACTTTGAAAATCATGGTAATGTTGCAGAATGTGTGCGAAAATTACGTACGGATATTGGAAGAAGAGAAGCACCGTCATTTTGATCTTGGCGGGTATGTAAACAGGCAAAATTGTCGCATTTGGGGCACAGAAAACCCATACGCATACATTGAAAAGCCGACGCACCCAAAACGAGTCACTGTTTGGTGCGGATTTTGGTCCAGAGGCATAATTGGGCAATTTTTCTTCGAAAATGAGCAAGGAGTGGCTGTTACAGTCAATGGCGATCGTTATCGGGCCACATTGAACGAATTTTTGTTCACAAAAATTGAAGAGGAGGATATTGGCAACATTTGGTTTCAACAGGACGGCGCTACGTGCCACACAGTCGAAGTTATACTCGATGTTTTGCGCCCTGTTTTTGAAGATCGCATCATCAGCCGCAGAGCTGATGTCGTTTGGCCACCTCGAAGCTGCGATTTGACACCGTTGGACTATTATTTGTGGGGTGCCGTCAAAGATAAGTGTTACGCCGACAAACCAGAGACAATTGACGCTTTAAAGGACAATATTCGTGAAGCCATTGGTGAAATACAGCTGCACACAATCGATAATGTGCTTAAAAATTAGACCGATCGTGTAGGCTACTGCATGGCCAGCCGAAGCAGCCATTTGAATGAAATTATTTTCCATTATTAACCGGAAGGATTGTACTTTCAAATAAAAAAAGAAATTTGAGAAAATATTCAGTAGTTTTTTTTTTTAAAGCATTTTCAAAAAAAAAATTATTTGGCGGACCCTTTACAAGCAGGAGGCATGACAAAGGGAGAAATGTCACCTCTAACGATTACAATCACAATGGAGGAGGTCACAACTCTACCTACGCAGAAAACTTGGAATATTTCAGGCAAAGAGAGAATAGTACTCTAACGATTACAATCACAATTGAGGAGCTCACAATTCTACATACGTAGAAAATATTTCAGGCATTTGTGAAGTTTACTGTGTTGTGAGAAAATGAAACTTGACAGTTTCCGAGTGCAACTGCTCATCAGTTTTGTCAACAGTATGGATTCCTGGAACTGAGTCAACGAAGAACCCCTACTGAACTTATGTCAAAAGCAAATGATCGATGTTGAACCAGCCTTACTATCGGAAGAAGTCCGATAATATCACAAAGAGGGCACTAGAGGGGAAACCTTAAGGCTCAAGAAGCCGAAATCAACCAAAGTACACATGGAAACAAGCGATATTCCTATAACTAGGCGTTTTACTATCTCAAGCTACCTTCCCCATCACGCCAACAACGAATGCATTACTTAACATCTCTGTCAGCCTAGTCATACCCGTTCTTTATCATTCTAACTCTGCTCTCTATGTGAATAAAAGTAAAATTGCACGTGCAGTCCATGTAAATGAGGCGCCAACAATACTTTTTTTTATTAATTTCTGCGATTTCTGTCGCATTGGGTGCAAAAACAAAAAAAAACTGCAATCGCATGGAGAAATGTCACACTCAAATGCATAAATCATCTAAAAGTAGCGCGTCCCGAACAACAACAACAATTGTCATTGCACTTGCTCTCTGTACATATCAGACTGACAGACTGAGACACTGACAGACAGACAGATAGACAGACAACTAGACAAACCAACTGTTATTAGAGCAGCGATATTGATTTTCTCTGATTGTTATCAGTTACAATATATTGTCAATCTAATGTTGTCACATTGATCTTGTTCAACAATTTGCGATATGGAAAAAATTAACAACAACAACAACAACAACAACAGAAGCTAGAAAATGAAAATGAAAAGAAATCTGCACCACCTTAGCCAGCTACTGCTACCATTTCGGATTCCCATTAACAAGTCATTTCGAACTTCAAAGAACTATTGAAATGTGTCTTCTGTCATTGCAGAGCAATTCTTATTGCTTTTAATATGCAACAATTGTTGTTGTAGCTATTTGTTGTTGTTGTATACATATACAGACATAATATGAGCAACAGGTTGTTGTCGTTTTGCAACAACCATGTGATAGTGGGGTATTTACAATGTAAAGCGTTGGGTTTAAATTTTGTTTTTCTTTTACATTTCAAAATTGGGATGGTTACCCTAGTGATAGTAAGGAAGGAATAGGAATACATATGCCTTTGAAAGGATAAGATATAGTCAGCAGAATTATGAAATTGGTCTGTGACTCTATGGTCAGTAGGTCAGGAAGTAGCTGGATAAGATGCAAAGATGTCTACCTCAAGCATATCGGATGCCGTTAGGAGTACTTCTCAGCCTTCGTTGGGGAATGAGAGCACTTCTGGTAGAGGTTGTGGCTATGCGTCTGACGGCAAGAAACTTTTTGATGTTATTTGAAAAAAGTATTGCAAGGAGAGGGGCATACGGATATTGAGTTCAGGTTTCACGAACTATATTGCCAGAGTATGTGGCTTCAGCAAGCTTTGGTGACGATGGAGAGTATTGGTGTGTCATAGGTAGTCTAAATAAAGGTTATGCGATCATTACGGATGGCAGAATTCCACTGGGGCAGAATTCAACTTCGGGGATTGCATGAAGTTAACCCATACGCTCTTTGTATTCCACGCATCCAAGCCAAGGCATCGAAACTAATCTAGAAACGGATCGCAACAAGGGAAATGGTACCTTCAAGTTGCCTTGAAGGCTCTTATATTTGATATTAGAGGTTTTAGTTCATAAAAAACTTTCAGGGGCCTCTTTGACAGGTACAGAGTGGTAATGTGTTGAGTTCGAGGGCAATGTGATGTGTGGTACAATGTGATTGCACATGACTTGACAAGAAATGCCGCTACAAAGGACGCAAACTAGTTAGAACGATCGGTTGAATTTCTCCAGGGGCACATCTTCGGGCTAATCGATTAGTTGTTAAGACAGAGAGCGGATCTGCAGGCCACTATGGCCTCAACGTTCTAGAACACAATGGGTGCTGAATAAGGCATTCAAATCTATTTGGATTTTGATATATTATTTGAGAAGGTATTACGCCTTGAGAAAAAGGATTAGTATATGGGACAGGGGAGCAATTTTTCTCGCATTATTTGTGATAATAAGAGGAGTGGGCTTCAGTTGAGCACATTCTGTGTTTGTGCCCTGACGTGCAAAGGTAAAAACCCAAGATTATTGGCTAGAGTTTCTTTAATAACCTTTCAGGCGTGATCAATGCATCAATTCCTTGAAGAAATCTCTCCCACAAATACCAGTTACCAGAACTATTCTTCCCCTTTCCGAAAAAAATTCAAAAATATGCAAAATACCCCTAATGGGGCACCTTCTCCACTAGCATTCGTTATGATACAAAATACTGTATGAAATTGAAATTCCATAGGGCAAATGTTAGTGGGCGCTTGAGCTACATTCCTAAAATAGTTTCACATTCGGCGTAAGCTGGCGCAAAGCAATTTTTTTTTTTCATTTTTTCTTTTCTTTATTTCGAAAATATAAGACAACAACAATAATAATAAAATCAATGTGTAGTAAAAACTCTTGAATGCGAACACGTCTATGTGTATGGGCAGGGCGGTGTGTTATGGCGATATGTTGGACATTAACGTAATAAATAATTGAAAACCAAAGTAATTAATAACGCTTGTAATTTAAATTCGAACAAATGAGATGGTGTTTGTCGATAAATGTTGTCGAACATAATTTAATGTGCGTATGTGTTTAGTTTTTATAAATTTGTTTGAACCAAAACGTATAAAAAAAAAAAAAAAAACGCACTGATAAAGAGGCTATTGCAACACCCTACAAGTTTAAGTATACATTGAAAGACAAATGTAAACAGAGAACGAAAAGAATTTACAGATTTCTTACTTGAATTTTAAATCCAAGTTAACTCAAGAGCACTCGAGCCAATCCATGTTTTGTAGGACTTAGAGGTACTCACTAAGGCAGATCTATTTCAGCAGTAAGCTCCAAGTAGATTCAATCAATCCTAATCTATTTAGATATTCCAAACAAACTATAGAGACTTTTAGCATCGATGGAAATAGATTGGCCGGGATTGGCCAATGCAGCACAATTAGCCAATGAAAGTGAGCAATAGTCTCATAATCCTAGGCAATCCTCGGCAGATTTGAGGACGTGTACACCCAAAGTGGCCAATACAAGAACACCTGGTGGTCATGGGACCTATTGTGTTCTTCTTAGAAAGGGGAAGGAAATGTAGTATAAGAAGAGGATAGAAAGGGTGAAGGCAAAGTGCTAAAGACAAAGCAGGGAACTTTGCTACGCAGGGATAAATGCATACCAATCAGCCAGTTCAACCCCAGGAGTCATATAATCAGTACTAGGCAGAGAATATAAATCCTCTTAGAAGCCCACTCACAAGATATTCAATATTCTTCTCGTACAAAGAATTGCACAGTTACAGAGGGGATGCTCTATCGCCTCCCTCATCTCCTCATACTCTACAGAGCTCCGGCTGAGATTTACTCCAGAACCGTGATAGTGTTCTGATATTACAATGTTCCATAAGGAATCCAATCATCAGCCTCTTGTTGAGCTTATTGAGTGCCAGCAGCGATCCAATTTTAACACCTTCGAAGATGACTAAAAGCTCGTATCTACATAGCACACAGATTTCGTGGATCCTCACTCCAATGAGTGCAAAGGCATAGCAAATTAAAGAATTAGGACTAACAACCGTACTACCAATCAAATCTCACAGGGGCGCCGGCATTTGAATTTCCAAGAATACCGTGTGAGCTTTTAAGACAGGCAGAGCAACGGTTATGGTGCCTGTTGCACTTTACGATACTGTACCAGCCTGATCTCTGCAACGCCAGAATGTGCCATGAGTAATTGTCTTTCCCTCTCCGAAATCACAGGAGAATGTTCGTTAAGAACTCTGTTGCATATATATCGGTGTTTATGTCCCAAAAAAAGATGAAAAAATTGCCATTCTGGTTTTCGAATTTTTAAAAGGAAGAAACTGCTCAAGTTCTTCCAAATGATTCATCCAGTAATTTTCTTAACAGCTCAAATGGGATAACCTCTACAGGAACAACTTCATAGGAAGGTCATTTAGAGAACACGTCTTGAGAAAGAGGACTCGATGAGCAAAATGCATCGCCACAAGGCCTAAGGCAATTTAATACTTTTTTCGAGGCCACGGTAGATGACATCACTACAATCCTAAATACTGATACAATAAACTTATCTCCTATTTAACTGCAGAAACTAAAAACCTTTTTGACGTCCTGTAACATCATGTTATCCTCTTAACAATGATTTTTAAATAGATTTCAATACGAATCATCTCTTTGTACGAGATGTGAATCAAAACAGCTACAAAATCGCTGTGCTATAGAATTTATTACTACTCTACTCAATATAGTTTAGAGAATTTTCACTTTCAAAATTCACAAAAGTACTACGGATTTTATTCTAACTACGTTTTTAAGAACTTTAGTATACTTACATACATCAACTGAACTCTTTTGCAATTGCTTGATGGAATATAAATTCGTTTATTCTTGCGATTGAAAAAAACTGTGTCTTGAACATTATCGATAAAAAAGGATTTCTTGAATTTACCTGTATATCGAAAATATTTTATATTTTAAAATTAACAACGGATTAGATCAAATGTTATTCAAGTTATTACCATAGAAATGTCTTGAAAATCTTCTTCTTGTTCTTCTTGTTAGTATGTAAAACTTTAATACAAACTTGATGAATTTTTAACTTATAAAACAGTCCATAATTCTCTTTTAAGGCCGTAATGACCTCGGCCACCAGTTCACCAATCATCTCGTGGTACTCGATAAGTTTCATTATTGCTACGGATTATATCAACGCCTGCACCATAATATGGAATAATATAGTGAGAGCCATCAGCCGGTCGAACAATTTGTAAGGCTATGAGAATAATATCAACCAGTTGGCCAATGAAAAAACCGCCCAATGTGCAGGCCTTTAGCAAACCCATGCCATAGTAGCCCAAATAGAAACGATCCAAGCCAAACATGCCAGTAAAAACGGAAAGTAAAAGCACGGTATCCAAATGGTAGCCATTGCTGGAGTAAGAAGGTAAAATGTTATCTATTATGTACGAATGAAAGGAATACAATGAAATCCCTTAACTTACGTCCATTTGCAGGGTAATTCTTTGGTAAAAGTATTATTGTTGGTGCCAATGCACTCTATGCCATCGGCAGCTATACACCAAACTGTAAAATATAATTTTTTAGTACAAAAAACATTAAAATTTATTAAAATTATTAATAAATTATACCTTTGGCCACACCAGACTGCTGACAACCATAGAACTGTTGAGTTTTTGGATCGATTTGTTTGCGTCCAGGATCCGGACACAAATATTGGCCCATCAAGAGTGTAGAACAATCGTGGGCCACACCATTGACCAACACAATAAGCACACACAATATTAATAATAATTTAAACATTTTACGAATTATTTATTCTTTAAAAAGCTTTAATAAATTTGCTTTTAAGGCCGGGTTCACCCACAAGTTTCTGAAACATTTTTGCTTCGGAGAAATTTCTTGTTTACTGAGAGTTTTCTGCAGCATGATTCACCCATTTCAGAAACTTTGTTCGTAAAAACAGTGCTGCCATATTTAATTGAAAAAGAAATAAATGCATATGTGCATAAACTTAAAAAAGTTAATTATATTTGTGTCAAAATAAAGAAATAAAAAATTAATATTTTTAACAAAAAATAAACAGTATTTGTGGTGAATTATTTGGTAAGAATAAAAACATCTTGTTCTGCGATGGGTATAAATCATTTGCTACTTCTGTTCGCCATTGAAGTGACCAAAGTAAAGTTACTTGCAAAATATATTTATGAAAAACGAAAAATCAAAGATTTGAAACCAAGAGAAGCTTTGGCTTATTTGGCTTTGGGTATTTTCACTCACTAGTTTCCGAAATTGTTTCCGTTTAAATGACGTAGATTCATTTATAAATTCTCATCGCATGGACCCT